>OY743227.1:37196851-38396851 GCA_963555765.1 Orthonevra nobilis
AAAATCTCAGAAGGAAGGAAATACCACTTTACCCGAACTAAGGGAAGGGAACGTCAGGGTGATGACCTTAAAAAGTGCTAAATAAAGACCACCAACAAGTCCACCAGCCAAAAGGACTGATAAAAAGAGGCGACATGCCACGCTAGAGACACCAAGGCCTGCAGATCTTGCAGAAGCTCAGAAGTGTGGAGGTCGAACAGAAGGAAACGTGGGAAGAAAGAAGAAGCCGCAAATACCTCCGCCCAACAACGCACGGACGGCACAAAAAACAAGGAGTTTAAGACCTCGGCCGGAAGCTACCCTTATTAAGCCAGCAACTGAGAAGACGTACGCAGAAATATAGCGGGAGATCCGCTCAAAAGCAGATCCGAACACGAGTGAGGCAAAAATTAACTCCATACGCCAAAAAAGGCTGGTCACGTCTAGCTTGAACTCGCGCCTCAATCAAAAGGTAAAAGCGACTTTAGCTCATCGCTTAAATCGATTCTTGGGGAGGAAGCCGAAATAAGTCTCCTGGAACCTTTTGTAACTCTAGAGATCAGGGATATGGACGAATTAACAACGCCAGAGGAGGTAGAAGCAGCTGTGGGGGAAAAACTTAACGCCCCCTCTCTATATTAAAGGTAAAGGTCACCAAGGCGAATGGAAGATCGCAAAAAATGGTGATCATCGAAATAAATGCAAGATCGAAATTGCTTCAAGATCCACGCATCAAAATCGGCTGGATTAATTGCAGGCTCCGCCCAAGAATTGTAGTGACGCGGTGCTATAGATGTTTTGGATATGGACACCAACAGGCACAATGTAATGGCGTGGACCGATGAAGTCAAGAGTTGTGTTTCAACTGTGGAGAAAGAGGCTGCTGAAAAATGCTGCTTATGCGCCATCTGGATCCCAGATGTCAATAATATCTCCATCCAAAGCCATGGCAGAGCGGCAGGGTTTACGTGGGTAAAGTCAAGGGGAACAACATTTTTCAGCGGCTATTTCACACCAAATAAGACTGTCGCAGAGTTTGAAACTTAACTAGAAAGCCTTGAAGATGCCATACGAGAAGTCGAAGGTCCAGTCGTAGTAGCAGAAGACCTCAATGCCAAAGCCATAGAACGGGGCATGACTCGAGAGGGAGACGAATTTTGGATATGGCATCCCGTTTGGGGCTGCATGTCATAAATATCGGAAATGTGTCCACTTTTAGTCGTCCAGGCTACGGAGAAACGATTTCGGACGTAACCTCGGTCTCAGAGTCGGTGGCTGGAAAAATAAAAGACTGGAGAGTCATTGAGGACTTCATTGGAAGCGACCACCAATATATAGTGTTTAACCTGAAGGAGACGTGCCATGTTCGAAGAGGGGCACAGGCAAGACAGACCAGGTGGAGAATATATTCACTGGACGAAAACCTCTTATCAAGGGCTATAGAAGAGGGGAAAGAGGGAATACTCCAGATGACAGGACACGCATCTTCAAAGGCGGAAGCACCTATGCGCCTTATACAAAACGCATGTAAGGCCTCAATGAAGCGTACAACCAGACCAAAAGGCCCCAAGAAGCCGATATACTGGTGAACCGATGAAATCGCAGCGCTAAGAAAGAGATGCTTTTAACTCAGACGCCGTGTCACCAGAGGAAGGAGAACAGAAGCGGAGGCAACGGGTCTTGCCTTGCGGAATTTAAGAACGCCCGAACTGAATTGAAGAAGGCCATCAACACCAGCAAAAGACGAAAGTGGGAGGAACTAAGACAGGAAGTCAACAACGATCCTTGGTGCTACTCTTAAACGAGACAAATCGTAGAAACGCTATTCTCCACTCACCCGGTCAGGCCATCTTAAGAAGAAGCTACTCGATTTACTGAAGACGAACTAAGTATCGCAGCGCAGAGCATACAAAATAGAAAGTCTCCCGGCCCAGATGGCACACCACGGGAAGTGCTAAAGGTCATCGCGAGAACATGCCCAGAGTTACTCTTAAAAATGTTCAACAGTTGCATCAATGAGGGAGTCTTTTATAAGAAATGGAAGGTACAGAGATTGATGTAAATAAGCAAGGGAAAGGAAACCCGAATTCACCGTCATCTTTTCGGCCACTATGTATGCTGGATACGACCGGCAAACTCTTCGAGAAGATGATAAAGGCAAAAAAACATGGCTTCCGAAAAGGGCGTACAACAATCGGCACGATCAAAGAATTAGTCAAGGCAGCTGAACTCGCCCAACAGGGAAATCACCACTCTAGAAAGCTCGTAGTGCTTGTAGCTCTAGATGTAAAAAATGCTTTTAACTCAGTCAGATGGACTGTAATTCTAGACTCACTAAAAACTTCATTCAGGGCCCCGCAGTATCTACTGCGAATTCTGGGAGACTACCTTAGTGATCGAAAATTAATCTACGATACTACGGAAGGATGACACAGCAAGGACATGACAGCAGGTGCAGCACAAGGTTCAATACTTGGTCCGGATCTGTGGAATATATCATATGACGGTATATTTCGACTGGACATGCCTGAAGACACTTTCCTCATAGGGTACGCAGATGACATCGGGGCAGTGATCACAGCTCATGATGTTGAGGAGGCCCAAAGAAAACTCAACCAGGTCATGAGAAGGGTGCAAGGATGGATGTAAGAGCATGGGTTACAGCTGGCGACTGAGAAAACGGAAATCGTGCTTTTAACCAAGAAAAGGATACCAACTCTCGTCGATTTTAATGTCGGTAGAGAAAGAATAACCAGTAAATGCGCAATAATGTACTTAGCTATAACCCTTGACTGAAAGCTTAAGTATTGGAACCAAATAAAGCTTGCGTCAGAGCGGGCCGCAAAAGCCACGACATCACTCAGTCGGATTATGGCGAACGTAGGCGGCCCAGTCATGAGTAAGAGAAGATTGCTTATGTCCATTACACATTCCATCCTCCTGTACAAGTGCGAGATCTGGGCTAATGCACTCAAGATGGAGAAATACAGGAGGCAGATGGCAGCTGTACAAAGACGTGGAGCACTGCGTATAATAAGCTCCTACCGAACGGTATCGGAATCAGCTGTTCTTGTAATAGCGCAGGTGACCCCCATAGACTTGCTAGCAGCAGAACGAAAGTACGTCCACTACAACAAGGCAGAAATGGGCACGGCTGTGGCATAGGCAGCTGCAAAGGGGCGAACAAATGATAGCTGGCAGAATAGGTGGAACGCTGAGAACAGAGGAAGATGGACAGCAAGAATAATAACTGATATTGCTGCCTGGTCGGAACGGAAACACGGGGAGGTAAATTACTTCCTAACCCAATTCTTAAACGGACATGGACGTTTTAACCAATACCTTAAACGAATTGGGAAAAAAGAGAGTGCGGCATGTCAATATGGAGACTCTGATGAAGATGACGTGTACCATACCTTCTTCGAGTGCAGCAGGTGGACATTGCTAAAATGCTGGTTAGAATCGGAGGTCGGTTACATCACCCCAGACAATATAGCCCAGAAGATGATCTCGAAAGACGTCACATGGCGGAAAATCGAAGAATTTATCGAGAAAGTCCTCAGATGCAAGCAAAGGGAGGAGGGAGGAATCACTTAAATAGTATGAGCCATTTGAAGATAAAGCCTTACCGGTAAGACGAATTAACCCGCAACGGAAGAGAAAAGAAACTAGGAAAAAGCCGGTCCCCGCTGGGGAGTGAAAACGACACCACTCTGAAGTAATGCGAAAGCGGTTCCAGAGTGGATGGTGTCAATTAGAAATGGGTGCAAGGGGGTTTTTAGTTAGGGTGTGAGTCCCACAGTACCTGAAGCAGATCGGGCCTGCTCCGGGGGTCCCATAATGGTTTTCCCCCGCCCCCAAGGAAAAAAAAGAAGTTGCACGCATGGACGGACTCCACAATCACCCTTTGTTGGATCAAATCACCAGCATCGCGATGGAAAACCTTCATCGCAAACCGAGTAGGAGAAGTTCATCGTTTAACAAACCCATCGATCTGGCGCCACATCCCAACTGAGTAGAATCCAGCCGATTTCGCGTCCCGAGGAGTACTGCCCTCGGCATTATTACACGAAAGATTATGGTGGCAGGGACCACCGTCTCTGAACTCGAATTGGGATTTCGAGATTCCCCACCAGCCAACGGACTTTTCAACAGAGGAAGGTAAAAAGCGAATCTAGGTTCACCGAGCGGATGTAATGGAAAACCCCATAGGTCCAGAAACTTGTCAGGATAGTTGCGTATTGCCGTAGGTTTGTTGAAAACTTCCGACTACACCACACGAAGTCTTACCACTACAGATTAGTAGGCCCTTTACCCCGGCGGAACTCAAAGCATCGATAAGAATCCTTTTTCGTGTCGCCCAAAAGGAAATGTTTCCAGACGGAATCACCAAAGCAAGAGGTACAGATTCCCTGCATCCATTTGTCGACGGCCACGGTATCATTCGTGTGGGCGAAAGACAACATTCCCAATGACCAGCAACATCCCATCATATTAAACTCACATCACACAATTTCAAAACTGCTCATTCGGGAAGCACACATCACAACACTACATGCAGGTATTCAGCTCATGATGCAACTTCTTCGACAGAAATACTGGATCATGCATCTCAAAAGATCGGTAAAGAAGCATATCAACAGCTGTACCACCTGCTTTAGATGTCGGAGCAAAACCGTACATCAGCTTATGGGAGAGTTGCCAGCGCATCGTGTTACAGCATCAAAGCCTTTTACCAATACGGGCATCGATTATGCAGGGCCAATTAACATCCATGCATGGAAAGGACGAGGAGCTTAATGCCACAAAGGCTTGGCCACTAAGGCTATGCTTCTCGAGGCAATGAGCGACTTAACCACCCAGGCATTTCTTGCAGTGTATCGGCGATTTGCGGAATGGCGTGGAGTCTCTGCGTAAGCATACAGCGACTGCGGGACCAAATTCGTAGGGGCAGATGCGGAGCTACGAAGACTGATGAAGGAAAGGATTAAGGACTGGAAGAAAATCGCAAACATCCTAGCCACGGAAGGAACAAAGTGAAATTTCATTCCTCCAGCATCTTCCCACTTTGTGGGGATTGTGGCCCCTACCTTAAAAGAATTGTGGGCAACGAGTCATTAACATTCGAAGAGCTCGCCACACTTTTAGCTCAAATCGAAGCTTGTCTGAATTCGAGGCCCCTGTCCCCCCTTGGTGAAGACCCAGAGGACTTTAACGCTTTGACTTTCTGATTGGAGAAACCTTATTCACAGTTCCTGAAACGGATTTGACAGTCGGAAAGCAAACTTATACAGATCGATGGAAGACAATCCAAGCTCATCTGCAAATGTTTTGGAAGCAATGGCAGGCCGAGTATCTTCGCCGATTACAACAGAGGCCGAAATGGATGAAGGCTCAGCCACAACTCAAAGTAGGAGACTTGGTACTAGTTAAGGACGAACGAACGCCTCCCGCCAACTCCAACCTAGGCCGCATCACCTACCCTGGAACCGACAACATTGTCCGGGTAGTCAAGTTAAAAACGCAACATGGGGAATTAAAGCGTCCTCTCACCAAACTTTTTCCGTTGCCTTCCAATGAAATCAGCACACTAGAAGATCCCAGGTCTACATAGACTCGGGAATAAATAGACTCGGGAACAAAGAAATAAAAGATTATTCATTTATAACGTTTGAAACAAGTGGTTTTATTTAATCCATTTTGCAGTTGTGGAATCCAGCTAATACGGCATTTTTTATTACGATTCGGGATAAGTTTACCCGTTTTGTTTCAATCACGAATAGATTTTATTCGGCGAATGTTAAAAGGAATTGTGTTAAATAACTTACATGACGCGATGGAATAAAAGTTTTTGAATAAAGTAGCACGGAAACGAGGTATAGCGATAACATTGGATGAATTGCAGCGTAGAATGCGGATGCTACTTATAGGACTCTGTAAATAACCAGCTCTAATGAAAAAAAATTTTAAAACTTTGTAATAGTACAAATGCTTAAGAGGAAGAACTTTCAATGTTCTGAATAAGACTATGGAAGGAGATAATCGATTGAGCCCACAAACTTTTCGTAAAGCGCATTTCTGCAAAACGATTAGAGGTTCAAGATTTATTTAGTAAGCCCCAACCCAGCAACTTATACCATACTGTATTTTAGATTGAAGTATTCCGTAATATACTGTTATTAAAGTTTTTTTGTTGCAAAATTTTACAAGACGGTAAACACTACGTACTGTAGAACGCAAATATTGCTTAAGAATCGAAATAGGTCTGGACCAGCTCACATTCTTATCAAAAGTAAAATCATTAACAACTTAAATTTTAAAACACTGTGTACTACAAAATGCCTGAATAAGCAGCATCCTTAGAAGAAGAAGTAGAACACGTACAATTTGACATATTAGACCTTTCGGAATTATTTGCGTGAAAGAAAATTTCAAAGCTGAGAGACTCTTGCATGTTAAGACTAAAGTGCATTAAGTTAGTTTTTTTACTGACAATCAATTTGTGCTCCAGAAACCAAAGGTCCAGGAGGTGAACATCGTGATTAATTTCCGCGCTTAAGTTAAGGAGACTATCGGATCTGTATGCAATGCCAAGATCGTCTGCAAAAGCTGTGACTAATCCTCTAAACGGTTGGCTAAACAAGGAGTTAATAAAGATAAGAAACAAAATTGAACCAAGGACTGAACCCTGTGGCACACCTAAGTTCATGGTCTTAAGATTGCTGGCAAAGCTACCAACTTTGACTTTTTGAGTTCTATTTTTTAAGTATGACTCAAACCATTTGTACATAAAACCACGAAATCCTAAATTGTATAATCTATTTAGTAGAACTCCGTGGTTGACCATGTCAAAATCTTTGGTAATGTCTACAAAAAGCCCAGCGCAAATTTTTTTGTCATCTAAAGCTTTATAAATATAGGACGAAAATTTCAAAAGATCATCTTCTGCAGATAGACCTTCCCTAAAAACGTAATTGAGCAGAATTAAGAAAATTTATTTTTGAGAGGTTACTCATAAATCTGCTTTTTATTGACTTTTGGAAAACTTTAGATACAGACGACAGCAAAGAAATTGGCCTGCAATTGCTTGTCAGTTTTACACCCTTTTTTATAAAGAGGGATTACATTAGCACATTTTAATTTATCAGGGAAAACACACGTCGAGATACTCAAGTTGAAAATGTAAGCTAATACGTTCACTTCATTAGGCGCTATTTTCTTGAGGGTTTGATTGGAGATGCCATCATTGCCACAAGAGCTTGAGCTGTTTCTTGAAGAGATAATTCTATATAGTTCAAAACCTGTAATTTGTTCATAAAAGAAACTATTATTCATAACAATTAAGTTTACTAAATGAGACTTCACGCAACCTTTACAATATTTTGGAGACTCAGACATATCTACTTACTCTTATTTCGAAACTTTCTTTTTCTTACTCAAACCTTTCCCTATTCCAACCTTACCTAACCTGCACAGACACAAAACATAAAAGTATATAAAATATCTAATGACTGATTGGTATGTTTATCAATGGTTAAGTGGTAAGTTAGTCCGTAATGGAAAACAACAAAAATTAACCTAAAGATAAAGTCACGCCAAATAGCCTTGCCATTCGGTGCTTCGTTCCAGGGGGAGGAGTTACCTATCAATTGACAACAACCTCAAATAATGAGTCCACTCAGTTATTGCTTCTTCAGCTCAATCCGCATCAAGAGCGGAGAGCCACCAAACAAGCCAATAAACAAGGCCAATGCCGAAAGCTTGGGTATTATGATTACCCTCTACGTCAAGCGAATTCTCTAATTAATTTTTTTTACATATTAATAATCACTCTCTTTTCTGTTTGTAATTTTACTGTTAGTTATAAGTAATTTTTGATAAAATCAAGCATTGCAGTTTTGGACGCCGGACAATGGAGTCGAGTAAATAAAGATCTTTTTTTGCAATGAGGAAACGTATTTTCATTTAAAACATTACTCACCGACACTTATTGGTTCTTGGGAGGCTGCTGTCGTGATATGATGACAAGAGTTTCTCCTTCTGTTGCCTGGCTATCTCGTCCTAGCTCCCTATGGATTCAATAGCTAGGGACAGCTTTAGAGATGACCCAGCTCCGACAAAGATTGCAAATCGTCGATTTGGGTTTGTGTCTGGTGGGGATGAGAGCAGGGTTGCTGATAGTGTTGAACTTTATGTGTATGTGGCCAACAGGGATACTCCGGCTGATACATGCCAACTGGTTTTACAATTTGAAGTAATAGGACTCGCGAGTGTGAGATCGATTACCTCTTCTCGAATCGCTTTTATAAAGTTGAATTTCTACATTATGCCCTCTTTCCACTTTTGTATTGCATGTGGGAAGAAACCAAGAACAACATGTGGCTCAGGGATAAATCCTTCTTTCACAAGTGTAACATCTAGTCCACTCCGAGCCTTAATTTTATTAGAATAAGCATCAACTCAGCAGTGGGTTGGTTGCAGCAGACCAGTATGAGCCATCCCGTTTTGAGATAAAAGCCACTGAACTTGAGCCTCAAGCAGCCATCGCTAAGCTCAATTGTAGTGTCAATGACTGCTGCTTGGAGACAGGCGTACGAAGATTTTATTAACGAACGCCCCCTTTAGAGGCACAGATGGTGAAAGAATGAGTTTTTCGTTGGAGCCGATACAATAAAAAAGCGTTAGTTACACGTAATCAGGTCAATATTTTTTCAGTTTGCGCTAATGCTAATAAAACTTTGAATAAGATACGTATCGAACAGAGAGAATTCGATTTTTCAGCTCCTTTTACTACTCAAAAATACATAAATGAAAGAATTAATTGGTTCTCAGTAGAAGGTAGGCTTTCTTTACAAAATATTCAAATTAATATCGCTGAGCTAACGAAGAGTAACCTGTTCAACTGTACAACTATTTCCAAGCTCGTTGAACTCTTGAAGGAGTGGAACGCCTTCCGGGGGGAGAGATGCCACACTTGCCGCAGATTCGCATTCTTTTTTATTCACACGAGCGACACGCATAAGAACCTAGAATTGAAAGGATTCAGCGAAGAGGCGGAAAGAGCATATGGTGCAGTAGTATATGTTCGAGTTCTCGATTCCCAGCACACTTATCATGTCAAGTTATTAATATCGAAGACCAATGTAGCTCCAGCTCAAGCCCAGACACTTTCACGACTTCCATGACTTTGTGGTGTATACACTACTGGACTACACCGCGCGAGTATTAGGTTGACAATCAGTAAGGCAATATGCATGGACTGACTCCACTATAACGCTGGCATAGATCAACGCTCCCAAAACAAATGGGCCACTTTCGACAACAAAAGGGTAGCAGAAATATAGCGGCTTGTCGAACCCGATAGTTGTATATACATTCCTAATGATTTAAACACTGCAGATCTAGAGTCAAAGGGCAAAATGCCATACGGGCTATGCTCAAATGTCCTTTGGTAGAAGGGACCAGAATCTCTTCGTGACTCCTACGAATTTCAATCTCCACAGCAGCCAACGAAGCTTATCACAGAGGAGGAGAAACACTCCCTGAAAGCCCGCACTGTCTTTCAGGTACGTAACGATTTTAGGGACATTCAAACGTGGCCAACCGAGTTTCGTTAAATTTATAAGAATAAAAGATTTTATCGTCTATTCATACGAAATGCACAAATATATATTACCATGCATCAGAAAATTTCACGTCCAGGATTGTAGTCTACACCTATTACTTTGGTGAAAACGCAAACAGACATGTTTGTGTAAGGGAACAAAGTCAAAATCCTAAGTTGTCTCTGCCCTTTCCGATGGTATTTTGCACGTCAGAGGTAGGTCAAAACCCGCTTAACGTTCCTTCAAGCAACGGCATCCCAGCATACTCAAATTAACACATCACTTAACTGCTATAAAGTCATACTCATTGGAAAACTGAAGACAACAGCAGATCGCAGCATTTTAACGAAACAGTTATTAAATTCTGAAGTTTAAAAGTTGTAAGAGAAGCGTCCTACACAAATGCATTATGTATTTCCGGTGTCGAGCGAAGTCCACAAATCAAATGATGGGTAATCTACCAGCCTCCTGGGAATTCACATCTTTCAACCGGGCATTGCCACAATTATTCCCAGACGCGAAACCAAGTCAAAAGTCTATTTAAAAGTGTTATATTTGCAGCTGTATCGAAAATAAGCCAGCCGATGCAGTGGTCGTTTTGCGGACTTGAACGGGCCAACCTGATCAGAGTGGACAACTTTTTGATAAAACTTATTCGAAGACACATTGCAAGAGCAATGACTTCGACCATGAGACAGTGCGCCTTAACGGCCTTATTCCCCCTGAAGCATTTCTCTATCTCGATAGAAAGGGTCTGGTTCAGGATAGATTAGCGGTACCGATAATCTTCCACGTATGCCGAAAAGCTGTGGACGGGCGAGTCAACTACAACCAAGACGTCGCAAGTAGCTCACCGGGGACTCTTCGGTTCAGTAAAGTGGTGTCAGACCGCGACAGAGTGGATGTCGAAAGGCAATACCGACACTTTTGGTGACTGGGCGGAGAATGAACTTCGTGGTCGTTATTTATCTTGGGTGCAATTATAGCATGTCCTGTCAGCCTTGGCCGGCTTGTTTATGTTTAATGTAGTGTAAGTAGTTTTAATATTATTGTTAGTTGGGTTAAGATTTTATTTTTTAGATTAGTTTTTAGTTTAAAATTTAAGTCTTATTTAAGTTTAAACAAAAAAAGGACATATACTAATAAATATTAGTAAGTCGAAAGACATAGGTTAAATTGTTAGTTTTAGCTTAGAGCGCCCGCAGAGGGCCAGTTGATTAAGTTAGTTTGAATCAATTTTTGTCTAGCATTAAGGTTAAAAAATGAATTAAAAAAATGCATTTAAATTGAAAAAAAAATCGTGTTGCGAACTTATTGATCTGCACGTTGAAAGCTCGAGTCCCGGTAGAGATAACTTGTAAAATTTTATTTTTCTAATAAATAAAAATTAGAATTCAATAAATGACGTGCGTTAGACGAGATGAGTCCACCCGAAAGTTCCCACTCCAGCCTGGAGTAGAAGAGGCATCGCCTGACCCAAAGCCACCATTGGCTTCGTCAACGAGCTATCACAGTAGCTACAACAGCTACTACATCAGTCGATCGAGAAGAGTTCCCATGTCTCCAACGGAGGGGAGGGACTCTATACCGGGGACAGTTACACGTTCATGTCTTTGGCGGCATCTGGAACGGATGATGAAGACGACGAGAACTGCCAATTAGAGACGTTGTTAAGGTCCGTAAGAGCCAAGCAAACAGCTCGAAGTGAACGAGAACGACAGGAAGTTACACAAAGGGCACAAGAAAATGTGCAGCAGCAACAACCGGCAGAAAAAAAAACATAAAATCGGCACCAGCTGAGCAACAACAACCACAGCTACACAAGCAACAGCAACAATAACAGCTGCCGAAGCAGCAGCATCAACAAGAGTTGCCAAAGCAGCAACAGAAAAAACAGCAACGGCGAAAACAACAGCAGCAGATGACAGCGAGGCCTAATGTTTCTTCAAGAAATACCTAAAAATTGGAGCTAGAGGACACTATCAAAATATATAAGTCGGGCCCGGGCGATAATTTTCTTATTAAAAGATTGAGTAGAAATAGGCATGGTATCCACTACTTCACAGTGGAGCATCAGAAAATAATAAAAGAATTATTAGAGAAAACGACAACGAAGTTCTTCTCGTTCACCCCCAAAAGTGAGCAATTGCAGACAATGCTCCTTCGAGGTCTCGATCTGTCCACCAAGCGTGAAGAGCTTAAGGCGAAGGAATGTAACGATCTCTTATTTTTAGGGCTCATGCCATTCGTCACAGCAAAGACCGAAAGAGAATATCGGAAATTACAGTACTTCAAAGTCCAGCTAACTCCCAACAGCAAATTAGATAGACTGAGGAAAATTATATTCCTAGATTATCAATGCATAACACGGGAAAAGTTAAACCGCAGCGATAATATTTTACAATGTGTTCATTGTCAGAGGTTCGGGCATGCCGCATCGAACTGTCAAATGCAGTATCGGTGCGTAGAGTGTGCAATGGACCACAACACTGATACCACGACACTTTAGTGTATTCGCCGTGGTAGCTCGATACACCCCGCAATTATCGGAGTTGTTCGAAGTAACAGAAGAAGGTAGAGGTGAAATGCTCATCTCTTCCTTAAACCCCAGCCGCAACTCCCAAAGTGACCTACGCCCAAATGGCGGCCGGCCCGCGGAGTACAGTACAACAATCACCGAAGGTTGCTCCAAAGGCCTCACGACCTGAAGCACCTGGCGGTGATATTGAACTGTTGCCTATTTAGCTTTCTCTTCAGGGACAAATTAGTCAAATATAACAGCAAATATAGGAGCAGGCCACACTCGTGGATCGTATCTACACTTTGCTGCCGAGTCAAACGCACCTCCAGTCGTAATGTGTTTGTTGATAGATCCTTTCAGTGAATGTAAATTCGCTAATAAATAACGAACGAAGAGCTGTACTCCTCAGGTTGTTAGAAGACCAAATCTCCAATGTTCTTTTGGTTAGCGAAACCAAGCTTGCTCGGTGGCACAAATTGAGGCACAGTCATATAATACTATAAAAATAGATAGACAAAACTCCAATAGAGCTGGTGGCATCGCTTTCTTTGGGGAGCGTATCGGAATCCCGCTTTTTGAAATCCCGCTTTTCAAAAATCCCGAAAAAAATGTTTTAAAATCCCGTTTATTATAATCCCGCTTTTTAAAATCCCGCCAAATCCCGCTAATCCCGTTTTTTTTTACAAAGCATTGTTATCAAAAAAATAGATGTTGGTTATTGTGAGCTTTTTCATTATATTATTATATATTTAAAAATATTCAAAATACTCGACCAAAAAGCAAATGCCTAAAAAACATAATGCACATAAAAATCTACCTCTTGCTAACGGTATTACCCTTATCATTTACTGCTGTTACAATAATTGGAGTTTGCGCCAATTCATATTATGTAGTATTGGATTGAGTGCGCACGCAAAACTATTGACCGCGATGAGCTATATTATTAGTGAAGTAAAGTCAAACAAAGGTGGCAAAAAATTAATAGTTGACGGCTACGATTATCACCTTGAAAAACAAGTAGGTGCAGTTTTCCGATGGTACTTCATCTAAAAATAATAAATGTAAAAATAAACTGCATTTCAAAAAAACACTCATTGCTTATTTATTTTAATTTTCTTATTATTCCGCTTTTACAATCAAAAGTAGTTGCTTTATTTTAAAAATCGCGGCGATTTTTTCCGATGGTACTTCCTCTAAAAATAATAAATGTAAAAATAAACTGCATTTCAAAAAAACACTCATTGCTTATTTATTTTAATTTTCTTTTTATTCCGCTTTTACAATCAAAAGTAGTTGCTTTATTTTAAAAAATCGCGGCGATTTTTTAAAATAAAGCAAGTACTTTTGATTGTAAAAGCGGGATAGTAAGAAACGGGATTATAAAAAACGGGATTATAAGAGGCGGGATTTTAAAAAGCGGGATTTTAATAGCGGGATTTTAAAAATCGGCATTATAAAAAGCGGGATATCGAACCCAACCCCTTTCTTTGTTAGACAAAACCTGTGTTAAGGTTATGTACAGTAATCAAGTGCGTAGATTTCAGGTCCTAGAGGCTTGCATCATATGCATCACCTTCCGAAGTGGGAAGAGGCTGCATATGATCGCAGCCTATCCAACTGAAACTACTCAACAAACCGGTTTTATCTTAGAGTTCGAGATACTTTTTCTATACTCACGTCTGGGTTCAGAGGAGAATTATTTCCTCATGGCCGGAGATCTAAATGCAAAACATAGCAATTGGACGAATCATACACCAATTACTAAAGAAAACCTTCTGTTCAATTGGTAGGGTCAGTATAGTGTCAAATATCGACTCGATTTAAGAGCGACGGATGATCCGTTTTATACCAGATAACCTGGAACTGTCAATACTGTCGGGAGGTACCGCGAGCTGAACTGCGGGAAGAAGTACTTGGTACCGAAGCTGGCGTTGTTACCAGATTAAAGTCATCATCTACGAGTAGATACGAATTAAAAGGCAATGACTTGGAAAGCGACATCAAGGAAATAAAAAAAATGTTAAAATCCAATGCCGTGGAATTCATTCCACTTCAATACGATGACATGCACAAAACACTTGAATCCAACAACAAAATCATACAGAATCTAACGAATGAGATTATCGAACTAAAGAACCGATGTGAAAACAAGGATTCAATCATCACGTCTCTGGAAAATAAATTAAACATTCTGGAACAAGACACAATTGAAAAAAATATTGAAGTGAAAGAAATCCCATTCAAAAAGACGAGAACCTTACCTCAATTGTCAAAAACATAGGTGAAGCGATTCAGGTTGACATAAAAGAAACCGATATCAACAAAGTTTACCGCACGAATATTAAAAACATGCAAGAGTCTAAAATAGTAGTTTCACAAAACCAAGCTATATCTGCTGACTGGAAATACGTATGGGTGAAAGAAGGAAAAATCTTAGCTCGATCGCGGAAGTGAATCGAATAGTATATTTTTAAATATAAGATCAATAAAAAAGAACTGGAATATTATTGTAACAAGCTTATATAATATAATCGAATACATAAGTATAATTGTTCTGAATGAAATAAATATAAAGACGGAAGAAAACAGCTTTTACCAAATAGAAGGATTCCAATCGGCATATTAAATAGGCAGGAAAGAAAGGGGGAGGAGTCGCAATATATATAAAGAAAGATATAGCATATAAGAGAACTGAATGTAATACAACTTACTATGAAAGCATAAATATCGAAAAAGATTTAAAATCGGACATATATTCATTAATAGCTGTCTACCGCCCCCAGGGCTGCATTTAACAAGCTTTATAGAAGAACTGGAAGAAAACATAGAGAAAATTGAGAAAAAACGAAAGCTTATTGTTATTGGAGACATGAATATTGATGTTAACCAACCAAGGGAACGAATTAACCAATGTTAAGGGAACGAATGTAAGCAACTTCCTGGGAATGTCGGGCTGGAAAGGCTTACGGCAACTAATCAAATCGAGTACCAGAGTTGATCCGAACATAGGCAGCAGTACACTTACAGAACACTGTCTAGCACGGGCGGCAAATGCTATCATAATCTCTGCAGTTATTGAGAGCAGCATATCAGACCACTACCCACTGTTTTGTGGAGTAATCAATAATGATAATGATGAGAAATATGAGAAAAATGAGCATCATAAGAAGTGGGTCATAAACGATAGACGCGTGAACGAATTCCTACAGGCTGCCAATTGGAACGAGATATGTAAAGTACAGGATATCAATTATGTGTACAAAAAAAAAACTACCGTGTTCTGTGATGCATATGAAGTATCTTCGATTCACAATAGTATCAAACCTCGCCGAAGTCGAAAACAATGGATTACCTTCGATACACAGGCAATCTGCAAATTTAAAGACACTTTTTTAAGAGATGGAAAAACAACAGACTATGTGCCTCGTACGAGATGGAATATAAGAGTTTTGGAAATATGTTAAACAAAAAAATCTTCAAAGCTAAGCAAATTTTTTACACCAAAAAATTCTCCGATGCCAACAAAGACCCTAAAAAAACATGGGAACTTATAAATAATATTATTGGGAATACATCAAAAAACCTGCATGAACCACTAATCAAAAACTTTAGCAACGAAGACAACGTGGGCAACCTGACAGAACTTTTCGCTACAAGTTTCGTTGAAGAGATTTATCAAATTGTCCACCCCTGTGACATCAAGACGTACCCCTATACACAACCCAGAACAACACAATCACTGTTTATGGAAGATATTACGGTCGAGAAAGTGTACAAAATACTTGGCGAACTTAAGACTAATAAAGCACCTGGCATTAGACCCAGAGACTCAAAGCACAATTCACATCTCCTAGCCCCTGTGATCACTCACTTTATAAACACAAGTATCAAACAAGCAATTGTACCAGATGATCTTAAAACTGTTATCGTTGGACCAATTTTTAAAGGTGGGACAAAGTCCGATGTTCTCAACTATAGAACAATTTCAATATTGTCTATAGTGGACAAAGTTATGGAAAAGGTAATGGCCGAAAAACTTGAAGGTTATCTGAAGAAAAATAAAATCATTCACAAGAATCAGTACGGATTCCAAAAAACAAAAAACACAAATAAAATGTTAGCAGAATTCACAAACCTGATTAACAAAAATCTAAATAAAAACCATCACTCACTTGTTATATTCCTCGCCTTTAAAAAAGCGTTTGACACACTGAACCATGCGAAAATTCTGCAAATGATGGAAAAGCTTGGCATCAGAGGAAGTATCCTTAAATGGTTGAAAGCTACTTAGAGAACCGAGAACTCCAAGTAAAAATTTTAAATCACTACAGCTAGGAACAACGATTGAGTAACGGAGTTCCTCAAGGCTCAATACTGGGGCCAATTATTTTCATATAATACGGCAATGAAATGCTCTCATTATTGAAGAAGAGTGTAGGATATGCATACGTGGATGATACGGCAATAGTCACAAGCTGCCGAGATTTAGAAAGCGCAAGAAAAACATCGCAAAAAGATCTTGACTTGATTTCCAAATGGTGTCATGACCACGGGATGATAATCAACAAAAAAAAAACAAATTTATGCACATTCGACCACCTCATATTATAAAACATAAAATACGGAGATTCACACCTCAAAATGTCTACATAGCTCCGAAAATCTGGATGAAGACGACGAATGTAACGAATTCATAGAGCAGGTGCAAAAATCTTGGAGTGGTACTTGATAGCAATTTCAAATGGGACGCACAAATTGCAGAGCTATGTAAAAAAGTTAGGAAGGCAGCATTCGCGCTATACCACCTTAGTAACTAGGCAAGCTTCGCAATAACAAGGCAAGTTTATTTCTCACAAGTTGAATCTTATCTAGGATATGGAATACTTGTCTGTGGAAATACAACGAACTGTTATCTAAAAGAGGCGCAAAGAATTCAGACCCGAATCTTAAAGATACTTTTGAAAAAGAAATCATCGCTTTACCAAACTTTCGACACCTGCAACCAGTCAATCCACTCTGTTCTAAACATCCTTAGTATTAAGCAAGTATTTAAGTTCATTATGGCAACGGAATATTATGAAGGCCAAGATTACAAAAAAGCTTTGGACCATGCATACGATACCCGAAAACGAGCTCAAGGCTTCCTGAAACCGGCGAGATTTAAAAACTCACATGACAGGCAGCAACTTGAAACAGTTTTACCATCAATCTTTAATAAGCTTGCGATGAATTTAAAAAATAACATGTGTATTAAAAAGAGAAAACACAACCTTAAAGATTTTTTTATTAAAAAATGTTAGAATATTAAAACTAAAACAAAAAAAAAAAATTGTTAAATGATCAATCTTTTAAAAACAAAAAAAAAAATTGAATTAGAATTAAATTAAATCTTAAAAAATGTGAGCACAAGAACAACAAATAAAAATGAAATAAAGATATTTTTGTTAAATAACCATCTGCAGACAAATCTTTAAAGGCTTCGCAGATACTGTATGTATACATACTTTGTTAACACTATTTGAATTGTAAATAAAACTGAATTGAATTGAATTGCTTTTAGATAGATGTTCTGCACGAGTCACGAACTGTTACACCTGACTGACATGGATCGCCGAGCAACAAACTCTCCTCACACATTCGTGTATGACAGTGACCATTGCGGCTTTAGTGCCGTCGTTACGATTCCTAATGAGATTGCGGAGTTGGAAGAGTATATTCAAACGCACTCTTACAATTACAGTAGGATGCGATGGGCACGCTGCTCCCGAACAATGACACAAGCACTCTTCTCGAATTGGCAAAGGTTAAAGCCAGCAACCCTATGTATACGTGTGTTCCCGAAAATTAATAGATTTTTTCGTAAAAAAATCAGAATGAGCTTCCGTGTCTTAAGCTCCCCCGAACTACAGACAATGAACAAGTACTTTTGACATCAGGCATAGAACCATCAGAAAGTGATAACCTTCTGTGATCGAAAATCCTCAGGAGAAAGTTGAAGTAATATGTGCGACGTTTCAAGATGTGTATAAGGTGAATATTAGCACTCGCCCGAACTATATCTTGAAAAATCGTGTCCTATTGCACAATATGACATTGAGCATTGGCGATCAGAGAATAATGATTTTACCATGTTCAATGACGATAATTTGGCAAATGATATCATTGCCAATGAGAGGGCTAATCCTCCATGCATCTTAAAGAAAGTTTTCCTGGTTATCGCTGGTTTACTAATGTAGAGTAATAATAGGATAAACGCAACTTTACTTTTTCAGTGCTTTATTTATTATTGTATGAACAACATTTCGGTTCTGCTGCGTGACGATTACTCCCTCTAAGTCGAAGACATGGGTCGTATTTATACCGCTGAGTCAACAATTCGGCCATCCTTCAGGTCGTCCCGTCCTCGGGACCGGAGCTTTCACTTTCGCTGGCGTCTCCAGGGAGACCCTCGTCCGGGAGCATGCACCAGCGTTTCATTTTATCCGATGCCAAGATGGTAGTCAGCTTCCGTTCTTTCCGCTGCATTTGTGGAATGTCCTCCACAACTTACCGGTCGTTAGGTAGCACCTTGGCAACCACGTATGGTCCGCGGAAGGGTGGTATTAATTTCCTCGAATCCCCCGTCGCTGCTGGCTCGTTCTCGATAAGCACAAGATCACCCTGTTCGTACTGCGTCGGTGGCCTATGCTTCGCGTCAAATGCCGCCTTCTGACGAGCCTGCATACGTTCGATGTTTTCCAATGCCAACTGTCGCCTTTGCTCCATTTCGTGGGTTTCCACCAATGTCCGGTCTCCAAGCTCCAGCAGTAGTTTGTCTCCCATGATGCTTCTCGGGGTATATGCAAACAGTAGCTCATGAGGACTCGCCTTTGTTGTGCAGCTTCGTCCCTTGTTAAGTCCCCACTGAACAGCACGTAGACAGCTTGCCCAATCACCACCCTTCTCCTTCGAGTGCATGCATTTAAGGGAGGCGAGTATTGTTCGGTTGCATCTTTCCACCTGGCCGTTAGCCCTCGGAATCCTTACTGCGGTCTTGATGTGCTGAACTCCATTCTCTACACAGAAGTGCTTGAACATCCCTGAGGTAAATGCGGTCCCTCTGTCGGTAACTACCCTTCTGGGCACTCCAAAATAACTCGCCACTTCAGTAAGGACGCAAAGAACGCCCTTGCTGTTCGTCGATTTTACTGCTCGCAGAATGGTGTACTTAGTAAAGTTGTCTACTAACGCAAGGACGTACCTGGTTCCGCATTTTCCCTTGGTGAAAGGCCCGAGATGGTCTGCGTCGTCCACAGTTGTTGGAAATGTCCGCATAGATCAAAGGAAAACTCTTCTAAAGACTCGGGTGTCGTACTTTGATTCCATAATTTGGCAGCCCCCCCCCCCCAGCTTTGTGGTTGCTGCCATCAGTACCAACCTTTCCTCGAGCCCGTAGACGCGCTGGATGTCCTCGATCTTCCTTCTCCATGCGATTGATGAGAGTCCCGCGCTAGCTCTGGGATTAAATTCCGGCATCATCTCGGCAACGTCTCGTACGGTGTACATATTCCCGGAACAGCATTTGTTTCCAATTGACGTGACTCTATCGGGCAGCGCTTCGCTCCTTGCGGCGGGTGCAGAAATACCTTTGTTGATTTCCCTACCAGGAGTGTGTGCTTCTTTCGTGGTAGCGAGTTCCAAGCACATTTTTTTCAACCGCTGGATTTCGAACCGCAGCTCCTGCAGTTCATTCGCTTCTCTGGCCGCATAACACGTAGTAGGTTTTGCACTACCTGCAGCAGGTTATTCGTCCGTCCTGTCGTCTGTTGCATCTAATAGCCGCTTCAGTAGTTCTTCCTTCAGACCCACCTGCTCTAAGCCTCGCTTCTTTAGCTCGTCCCGTAGTTCATCCCTTAATAAGAGCCCAAGTTCCAGTTCCCGCTCTGCTCTACTGCTCATGATGACGTAATACCAGAAAAAAATCAATGGCAAATGCAGCTCGCAAAGAAAAAATTCAAAGTAAGGAGACGATTCAAAGTCGATCGCAAGTCCGTTTGCCGGTGTCTTTGTAGCCAATTCACCCGAATTTTTTTCCTCTGTGGCAGGTCAATCGATCGACAAAGCACTTGTGGCGGCGGTCGTTTGATCGTCAATAGTTCGCGCCACAGCAAAAAAAGTATACGGCACCCACGCTGTTCTATTGTTCTTCGGTGCACTCTTTTGTTTTCGCGTTTGCACTGGCGATGGATCTCCGGAACGGCAGGCGGTCGTCAACAGTTCGCGCCACAGCAAAAAAAAATAAACGGCACCCAAACTGTTCTATTGTTCTTCGATGCACCACAGCCGGGCAACGGGCGTGCAGATGCGTTTATTGGTGTTTTTTTTTTTTTTTTTTCTTTCTGTGCGGCGTAACGTTTGTTTATCCCACTTCTGAGATGTAGAGTAATAATGGGATAAACGCAACTTTACTTTTTCAGTGTTTTATTTATTATTGTTTGAACAACGTTTCGGTTCTGCTGCGTGACGATTACTCCCTCTAAGTCGAAGACTCGAGTCGTATTTATACCGCTGAGTCAACACTAAGTAGTAAGAAATCCATGGGAATCGACAAGCTATAGTGTACGCAGATGACTTGTTCGCGCACAGGTCAGGTCAAAATATCGAAGCCATTTAAAGCCTTTTACAATGCGGTTTCAATTCGACTTTCAAAAGTGCGAAACTATTTTATTTAGGACACCATTATCTGGGGGCTCTAGGGATACCAGAGAGAATTAGCAAAAGTTCTCTTTCGCGGGACATCTTAGGCAGTCACTTTCAAATCGAAGTGTAGTGAGATATCTTGGGGTCTGGCTAGATCAGTATCTATATTTTAACAAACATATAGATGCTGCTCTGGGAAGGGGCCAAAGCGTTGACAAAGAGACTCTTTCACAGCAGCCAACTCGATGCCATGGTACAGGTGGCCTGTGGTTGCATATGGGTTTCGAGTGTGGTTCAACGTGGGAGCAAGCTGAATGGAAAAGAAACGGGTTTTCGAGAGTCGACGTCTTGGGCTTGTCTCCATTTATAAAGAGCTCCAGGGTCTCAGTCCAATTAGGCCAACCTTTTTAGAGTAGATAACTTTCTGATTAAACTTATTCGGAGACATATTGTTAGAGCAATGACCTCGGGCAACGACCTGATCTTTGGGGCTTATTACCCCAACTACATGAACACCTTAAGCTTTCCTCTATTTTGATTTTAACGGCCTGCTTCAGAATAAAAATGCGGTGCCGTTTTTCTTCCCCTTTGCCCGGAGAAGTGTGGATAGGTGAATTTTACACGACGGGCCGTCGCTCGCAGCTCAGCGTAGAGTCTCCGGTTCAATAGTGCGGTGTAATTCCACGACAAGGAGGATATTTAAAACAGCACAAACATTTTGGCGGCTAAATGAAGGTGAGGAAATGCCTTCGGTGTTGAATTCACACACATAAAAACAAAAAAAAATTATTTTCTTTTTTTCTAAGGTCAAGGTGCTTTAAAGTACTTTACAAGTAAATATAAGCCTGGCCGACTTTCTTATAGGGTCAGTAAGTAAATAAAGTATTTAAAATAGGTACAGTTACTTAACATAGTTTGAAGCATTTTTGTCAAACATTTAGGTATAATGAATTACAAATAAAAAAACATTAAAAAAAACAGAGGAAGGACCGATAAATTTTTAGGCTAAAGTGTTTTTATTCATTGTCTAAAGTATTTACAATCATAATTTAAAATAACACTTTAACAAGGTGAAGTGTTCTTGGCTCAACAATAAGGGCCCAATGTGTTTCTTATGGTAATTTTACAACATATTTTTGTTTTTATAAAAAAGAATAACAATGGGTTTAATCTAATTGCTGGCTCTAATCGATTTTCCAAACATCTTGAAATTTTTTTTGGAAATTTGTCTTAACCTCTTTAATACCGGCTGTCTGCTTCATCGTAGAACGATGTCTCGTAGCAATTTACGGTATCCTCGAATCTCTCGTCTATGATTGCTCTTGGGCTGAGGTACCTGAGCTCAGGCTCCAAGGTCTGCTGGCTTATATTTCTGATCTCTCGATATAGATGGACCTTTAATTTGTCGAGTATCCTTTCGGAAAGCTATGTACCGTGCAATATCTCAGAGTGTCCGGCTTTCGCAAGTCCTGTTCAAGACCGAAGTATCCTTCTTTCCAGTAGACCGATTTTCTTCATGGTTGCTGGTGACACGGTAGCCATAATTTATAACGTAGTGAACCATATTGGGCATGAACCGATCAGTTGCTCCATAGCCGCATTTTGAACGCACATCAACGTTTATTTTTTTTTCTTTCTTTGTTTTGTTTTTATAAGACCAGCACAATTTTACATACTGCACGACATGTTGGAAATTACGCCCATACCACCATCAGCGAGAAAAAAGAAAACAAAAATGGTGGCAGCCTCTTGACGAAGATTGTAAAAAATGGCCGATCGAAGTGCACAGAAGGAAACATAAGGAAAAAGGGTCAGTTCAGGAGGTGATCTCAATTCACGCCGAAGAGAACAGATGCATTTATGTATTTTCGATGATGTTTTTATTATATTATTGATATGTTATTTATATTCATATATAATCATATTATAACTTTTCAGTCATCACTTTATGGAACTGTCTGTGTGTAAGAATTATACTTTACAAAGTACCTCTTATCAAATTAACACGTATATATTAAGTGGTCACATTGCCAAGGGCAAGACATTCGCTAGTACCACTAAACCAAAAAAATAAAGAATTACAAAGTTCTTGAAAATATGGTTTGTTTTTTTACCCAGAAACATTAAATGGTACCTCCACAATTTTTTTAATGATGACGATTTTCATAAATTTGAAACTAGACATTTTTCATAAACGAGCTGTACTATCCGACAAAGTGGGACTCTTTGGCCCAGCCGCCTGCCGAGCTAGGATAAGGCAACGGAGGAATCTTTGATATATGCAGTTCAGGCGGGCGTTGCCACGCGAGTTACGTCGGGCATTCACCTGACTAACGAATTTTCCACCGGTCAGCATACGAAGTTCATTGCATTAACACATTGCGTTTGCATTTCCGTTTAATTTGCTCACCTTGCCATTGTTGTGTTTTGCGATGGCTATTGAACTTCATATGCTGACTATGGGAAAATATCCATAAGTTAATTTTTAAGGTATGCTAAGATTTTGAAGAATAAATAAAAGTCAGTCTTAAGACCACCATCAAACACCAAAGTGTTTTGCATTTTATTTAACTGGCGCAGTCGGACTAAAAACAAGAAACGAGTATCGTTCCGTGACTATCGTGAAAAAAAAACAGAAACTCAAGCTTTTGTTTACTATTGTGCACTTGTGTTTCATTGTTGTGTTACAGTGAATCGGAATAAGACTTGTGAATAAGATTATTCGAACTTGTTGAAAATAAAACATAAAAAAAATATTAAATTATTAAAAATGTTAGACAGTATTACGACATCAGTGGAACACACACCCCAAATTCATTCATAAACTAAACATGAGTGCTAACGATATAATAAATCAGTTTCGACAACTTAAGTGCTTTGAAGGAAAACCAGAGTATAATTAATCCAGCTTCATCAAGTCGGTGGAAGCATCATTGGGACTCTGTGGGGAAGAAGGTTGTTTTCAGAGGATTTCGAAATTTTGAAATCTTTTGAACTATCTCACGAAACTAGCAAGGACATTGAATTATCTCATATCAAACAAAATGAACGAATAAAAATCAATGAAATTTTAAATGAATCTAAAATCCTCGTTTACCAAGAAGGTGATCAGTTGACAAATACTGATTCAATAATGCATGAGATAAACACTAACGCTGATCAGCAAATATGTTCTCGATTGTATCGACTACCCCCCAAACACGAAAATGAGGTAAGAAGACAAGTAGATGAAATGGAAAGGTAAGGCATAGTTAGAAAATCCTATAGTAAATATATTTCGCCAATTGTAGTAGTGCCTAAAAAAATTGATAGCTCAGGACAACAGAAGTTTAGACTTTGTGTCGATTACAGGAAACTTAACGATATAACCATTGATGATAAGTTCCCTTTGCCTAATATTGATAATATACTATGCAAGTTAGGGAGAGCTCAATATTTTACAACTCTCGATTTAGCTAAGGGATATTATCAAATACGTATGCATCCTAAGGACATCCATAAGACTGAGTTTACAACGCGAAATGGTCTCTATGAATTCACCCGGATGCCATTCGGTCTGAAAAATGCCCCAGCCACTTTCCAGAGATTGATGAATGAAATATTGAGAGATCATATAAATAAGACTTGTGTCGTTTATTTAGATGATATTCTTATATTTTCCACCAGTCTCGAGGCAATCAGAACTATTTTTAAAATTTTAACAAAACATAATTTAAAAGTTCAATTTCATAAATGCTCCTTCCTTAAACAAGATACCGAATTTTTGGGGCACATTCTTACAAATGATGGAATGAAACCCAACCCTTTAAAGATAAAGAGCATTCTTAACTATAAGTTGCCAGAAACTGTCAAACAATTGAAGGGCTTCCTAGGGGTAACAGGCTTTTATAGGAAATTTGTACAGAATTATTCTAAAATCGCTTATCCTATGGTTAAATATCTAAAAAAAAAAAGGTGCCAAAATAAATAAAATAGACCCAGAATATATTCAAGCATTCGATGCACTTAAAACCAAAATCATTAACCACCCTATTCTAAGATTTCCAGATTTTGAAAAATCATTCGTACTCTATACCGATGCCTCCAATTATGCGGTCCTCACACAAGAAGGCCAACCAGTCTGTTTTGCTTCGAGGTCTTTAAATGACCATGAAAAGCTTTATTCAACAACAGATAAAGAGTTCTTGGCTATTGTTTGGGCTGTTACTTATTTTCGCCCATATCTATGGGGTAGCAAGTTTAAGATTATAACAGATCCTGTAAAATACTTAAATACAAAATATAGCGGAAAAGAATTCTCTCCAAGAAACCAAAGGTGGTTATTAAAACTCCAAGAGTTTAATTAAGAAGTAGAATATTAAAAAGGTAGAGAAAATAAAATAGCGGATTTCCTGAGCAGATAAGAAAATGTCGACAATATAGATAGTGCATCCTCTCAACAGGTAAACCCTCAAAATGTGATCCCTATTCTGGACACAGCTGTCAATCGTTTTAAAACACAAATAATAGTAAACCAAAAAGAACAAGAAACTGAAAAAATCTTCGGTCATAATAGAACTTACATCGCAAGCAATGATTCAGTGTATAACCAGGTGCAGCTTAAGTTGATACAACTCTTTCCATCAAACTCTGGTGTAAAGTTTGTAAGATGTAAGCATTTTGCAAAAGACCTCACTTGTGAAGACGAAGCTCTTAGACAGATCTCTTTTTACCATAACAGGGAGTGTGGCCATTCAGGCATTGTATCAAATTACGAAGGTATGAAACATAACGTCTATTGTCCAAACCTTAGAATTTTAATTCATAAAATTGTGAATAATTGTGATATATGTACAGCGGCAAAGTACGACAGGAAACCAATAAATAAAAAGTTTGAATTTACTGAAACACCCTCCGATATTAATGAGATAATACACATAGACACTTACGTCAATTCAAAACACTCCTTTATAATATTTATTGATACATTTTCCAAACATGCTGTTAGCTTCTTTTTAGAAAATCGAAATAGCCGAACGCTCATAGAAAAAATTCGCCAATTCATTGCAATTAAAGGCAAAATGAAGAAAGTCGTTTGCGACAATGAGTTTAACAATTCAAACGTGAGAGATTTTTTTAGGGAAGAAGATATACAGGTTCATTTTGTAAAACCAAACAGCCACACTGGGAACGGGGACTGAACGAATTCGTGCTTTGAATATAGAAAATAAGATTCCTATAATTGATCAAATGAACAAAGCTATTGGTCTATATAATAATTCTTTTCATTCCACAATTCAAACCACACCATAAGATAGATAAGGCTATAATTAAATCCAGGATAGAAAAAAACCAAAGAGAAAAGATTACAAAACTAAATAGAAAAAGAGAAAACAATGTCGAAGCTCGTGAGCAAGGATTCATAAAAAACTACGTTAGCGTAAGGCACAAAGAACAGCCAAAGTTTAGAAAATACATGCTAAGAAATGTCCATGAAGCTAATATAAAAAGACCCTTAAAATTTTCAGAAATCACTACATCTATTAATAATGCTGCTTCTCTTTGTGACGTTGTGGGGTACACTCATATCGGGAGCTTTTTCAGTTTAAATACAAAGTTGTTTTCTTTTCCAAAATCATAAAATGTCGTGCGTATTTTGTAAAAGAAAGGTCGAAAGAGCAGAGCTCAAAATAAAGTGCATCGACTGCAATAAATATTTCCACGGAAAATGTGTAAAGTAACAACGAATGAAATTGAGTTTATGAAAAATTCGAAATCAACTTGGAGATGCCCTAGTTGTACGGCTGAGAGGAGAGGATCTATTTCTGGTATCACTCCAATTAAAAACTCTTCAAGTGCACTGCCTACACCCCCAACACCATCTATTGCATCTGACACTCTTTCATCACGTTCAGTTAACCTAAGAGAAAACACAACCGCTGCTACTACCACCGCTACCGCCGCTGCCACCGCTATCACCTCTACCACCGCTTCCAAGCAGAGCATCACCGCATCAACTTCAGCTACCGCCACAGCCGCCGCCAATATATTATCCGCCCCCTTCACCACTGCCACCTTCGCCACTGATTCAAACAAAGGCGCTCCACTGACAGAGAATCTACCTCCAGCTGTTATCTTGGAGATGGTTTACGCTGAAATCGTCCAGCTTAAAAACTATCACAAAGCTCAAATTGAAGATATGATTATGAAAATTAATGAAAAGGAGCTGGAACAAAAGGTAAATAACTTGGAGCAGCAACTTCTCGCAAACAGTATAGAAGTCTATAACGTTCCGATCATCAATAAAGACATCCCATACATCGATCTTGCAGTTGGTATTTTTCGTGATGCTCTTAATATAAATGTAAACAAAACAGACATCGATCAATGCTTTGTTAAGAAAGTAAACAAGAAAGCAAATTCTCTTGCAAGTGGCGATTCGAAGAACACCACCACCAATGTTCTACATGTCAAATTTGTTTCCCATCACTTGAAAGAGAACATTTTGAAAAAGAAACGTGAAAAGAAAGAGCAACTTACCACGAAAATGTTTGGAGCACGAGGTAAAGAGTAAAGAGAAGGTATACATTAACGATTGTTTAACTCATCAGAGGCGCCAACTTCTCAATGCTGCGCTCGGACTAAGAGCTACGAAAGGAGTCAAATACGTTTGGACTAGGAATGGGAATATTTTCATCAGAAAGAATGAGGGTGACGATTCAGTAAGAATTAATTATATTTCTGATTTGCATAAAATATGAATATAATTAATCCTATTCCTTCTTCAGTTCAAAATATTTGTAAAGTGCCAGTCTTTCGTAGTTTAGTTGATAATTGTTTTTGTATTCATCAAAATATCCGTAGTTTGCGCAAAAATGTTTCTTCTTTCTTAGCTCACGTCCAGTCACTCGAAAAATTGCCAGCTATAATAGTTTTGACAGAGATATGGGTTTATGAGAACGAAATGAATCTTTACGATATACCGGGCTACGTGTCATTTAGTTGTTGTAATGAATCTTATTCGGCAGGTGGTGTTGCAGTATACATTGATGAGAGTTTTGCTCATGGTTTCTCTAAAATCAATATTTGTAGTGCCGATGTTGTTAAGTTGACTTTTTGTTATCAAAATGAGAACTATACAATGCTGTGTTTATATAGATTGCACCCGTTTAGTAAAAGTTTATTCATAGAGGAACTTCATAACATTCTTTGTATGAACAAAACTGGTAATTTAATAGTTATTGGTGATATCAATATTGATACACTAGACGTGTCCGATAAAGACACGGAAAATTATTTATTTCTTATGGCCTCAAATGGCCTAAAGGGATGTATCAAAGAGCCAACTCGCGTTACAGAAGCTACAAGTACTTGCATAGACCACATTTTTACACGTTTTAAAGTCGGTAATAAGTTCAAATTTCTTGGAAGTGCTTTCGACTTCAGGATAACTGATCATAAAACGATCGTTTTATTTAATGAGGCAGAAATTTCTCCGAAACCTACAAGGGCAGGACAAACAAAAGAGCTTTATACCATCGATTACAAGTTACTGCAGAATACTTTGAAACACGAATTTTGGGAACAGGTTTATTCGGAAAAGGACCCATCTACCTCAGTTGATATTTTTATATCAATTTTGCACAAACACATACAGTCATGTACTTCCATATCCACTAAAAGGTGCAAGAAAAATAAGTTCCTTAAGCCCTGGATGAATGAGAGTTTACTTAGGCAGATTAGAAAAAAGAGCAAAATCAGTATAAAAGTCAGAAAACATCCATGTAATGCAAAATTAAAAAAATATAATCTTAAACTGTGTAAAGCTATTGGCTCAAATGTGGAATTGGCTCGGGAAAAATATTACTCTTATTTGTTTGAAAAGTCTAAGGGTAATATTAGAGAAGAATGGAAAGTTATTGACAGCATTTTAGGAAAAACAAGGAAGTCAAATTTAATAGAAACTATTATAGTTGATGAAGTTTCCCTAAAAGATTTTAGCTGTATATCAAATAAATTCAATGAATATTTTACTGAATCACTGAAACCATCTATCGATACCGGCGGCGCCTGTGATTGTTTAAACCAACATTTTTTGGATGCTGAATTCTTAAACGCAAAAAGCTTCTGTTTCAATCCTATCACCTCATTTGAATCCTACAAAATTATTTCATCTCTAAAAAGTAAAAATTCTTGTACCTCAGATGGAATATCTAGTAATTTACTTAAATAAATTGCGTTTCATGTCTCAGACGTTTTAAGTTATTTATTCAACTTGAGTGTTGAACAGGGCTGTTTCCCCCAACAATTTAAATGCGCTGAGGTTATTCCACTTTTTAAAAAGGGAGACAAAAAAAGTATGACAAACTACAGACCTATTTCTATTCTTCCTACTTTTTCAAAAATTTTTTTTAGCGAAAATCAATTTGGTTTCCGTTCAGGAAAATCAACCGAAGATGCAATTCTAAGGCTTTGCAGTCAGCTTTACGGCTGCTTAAACAAAAATAAATCTACAATTGCTCTCTTTATTGATATGACAAAGGCATTTGATATGGTTGACCACGACTTATTACTTAGTAAGCTGTACAATGCAGGATTTAGAGGAGATATTTTTAAATGGTTGCAGTCATATTTAAAAGGAAGAGTTCAAAAGGTTATTGTAAATGGTACACACAGTGAACCTCGCTTTTTAAAAAGAGGAGTGCCACAAGGATCCGTACTCGGCCCTTTGTTCTTCTTGGTGTACATAAACTCGATTTTTAAGCTGCAGTTAAATGGCCTTTCAACGGCTTTTGCGGATGATATTGCATTTACATACGAGTCATATTCTGATTTTAACTGTATCTTACAAATTGAAGAGGACCTTGAAGTTCTAAGAACTTGGTTTTCTAACCACAAATTAATTGTAAGTCAAAAAACTAAGTTTATGACTTTTAAAACGTTTGGTAATCCAATTTGTAGTTACAACCTTTTTTTCCATGATTCAAAGTGTGAACAATTCAGTTTTCCAGTACACAATTGTGGTAAACCAAATTTCCAATATGAAAACTCATGTTCCGATTCTTGCTTCAAAATTGATTCTGTAAAAAATTTTAAATATTTAGGTGTTACAATTGATGTTAATCTTAATTGGAAAGACCATAGCCAAAATCTGAAAAATTATTTGATGCTTATTACGCGAAAAATGTACCTTTTAAAACCATTCTGCTCAAAAACGATTTTAACTTCGGTATATTATGGCCTTGCACACTCTAAATTGCAATACGGGTTGTCTAGCTGGGGTGGTTCCTATGCAAATACTTTTAGACCTTTACTGATTGCTCAAAAACATCTCATTCGAATAATTTGCAACAAAAATCGTTTTAGCGAAAGTTGGCCACTATACAAAGAATTACTAATTCTTCCAATGAGACATCTTTATGTTTTTAAAGTATTGAAAGAATTTTTCAAGCAAAGTGGTAACATTCCTAGTAGAAACTCGCAGATATATAATCTTAGAATTAACAACATGCACCTTGTCAATGTACCTACTGCTCACAAAACTCATTTCTCTAACTTTTATACTGCTGCAGCACCAAAGTGCTTTAATAAATTACCCTTGCCTATTAGAACTACTCAAAATTTGAACTCATTTTTAAAAAAAGTGAAAGACTGGCTATTCACAATTGAATTAAACTCCATTGATAATTATTATTTGTGATAACTTGCAGATGTCCTTATTTTAATTTTTATTTGTATGAAAAATTATCTTTATCTTGCTTGCTCTTGTTTTATTTCATGAATTTTTATACTTATTTTTTATATCGTAGTTAAATTATCTTTGTATTTATTGCTGATTGTCACCCCACATCAGTTTTTATCAATAAATATCTCTAATGTATCATTCAATACTAACTCACGAGTTAAAGAATGGTAGCTATTATTTGTTCCTTTTATATTAATTATTGTACTAGTTTTAAGTTGAAATTATAAATGAACGAATAAAAAACTTTCTAATCTAAATCTAATCTAAAATCTAAAATCTTCTAATACCGACGTCGCTACAAACACTGAAAATTGAACGAATCGAGTCGAACTTAGGGTATGCTATTATAAACGTAAGCCCAGTGGAGATAGTAAGTAAGTATGAAATGCTTTTACATGTTATAAATCCAAAAGAAATCCTAGACATACTTGACCAATTTAACTCAATAATACAAACATTAGATATTGAAGTAGAAAGAAAAGATTTACTAATAGAAGAAATAAATAACATCAAAAATAAAGCATTTAGTATAATTCCGCATAGATATAAGCGAGGACTCTTTAATTTTGTTGGAAGTACGTTTAAATGGTTATATGGAAGCTTAGACGATGAAGAGAAACAAAATATTGAAGAGCATTTTTTTCTTGTTGACCAAAATAATCATGCAATAATAAATGATATGAACCAACAAATAAAAATCAATACTAACTAAAATGAAAGTATCGGTCAGTTAAAAAAAACAATTGAATCAGATAGGATAAGGATCTTAGAAAAAATTAATCAAATCGAAGTACTTTCGAAAAGACTGCATACAGAAACATTCTTTATGGAACAGATCTTTAAATTGAATCGAATTAGAAAAAAGGTAGAAAATATTCAACAAAACTTTGCTTCTGCTCGAACTGGTATATTACAGCCAAATATATTAACGAACGAAAAAATTGTGAAATATAGTAATGATTTTAAAAAGCTTTCAAATGTCAGAACTGGAGTGGCAATCACTGAAAATGGAAACATAATTTTTGTAATAAAGTTACCAGTCGATATTGTAAACGTATATAAAAAACTTATAGCCCCCATGCCAAACAGAGACTTTAAAGAAATTGATTCAGATTTTAAGTATTTTCTAGAAATCAATAATAAAACATACTTATTTGAAGAAAATAAACCTGTCAAAGAGCTGAAAGTAAGTGAAAATTATGTTTTTAAACGAAAATGTATGCTAGTGAAAAAGGAATAGGAACAAATTATAGAAATAGATAATACTATGTTAATACTTAAGAATCTTAACAGTAAAGCATTCAATAGTACTTGTGATGAAAGGCAATATAATCTAACGGGAAACTTTCTATTTTCCTATAATAATTGTTCAATTATTATCGGCCAAACACGATTTAGTAACAAATTCCTTAAATATACTGATAGTTTTGTAATTCCGAAATACGAAAAACCTTTCAAAACTAATATTCAACTGACTTTTGATGAGATTGTTTTAAAGCAAGAAGCAAACCTTAAAGAAATAAAAGAATTAAAATTTCATAAGCTACTTAACTATAGCGTAGGAAGCATAACTTTCATTTTAATGTTGGCTATAGAAAACACTACATCAATAATTTTGAAAAAGCAAAGAAAAATAAAAATTAACATGAAGAACAATGTGAAAGATGTGAAAAAAGAGATCCCTAGTTGTAAATACGATCTAGAAATATTAAAAGAAAAATATGGTTTAGTATAAGTAACTTATTAATTTTGAGTTAAAGAGTCTTAAGTTTATAAAAAAAAAACATAAAAAAAAATGTTAATGTTTCGTTGAAATTCAGTAGAATTCCAAATCTGGTGGAAGGCGAGTTACGTCGGGCATTCACCTGACTAACGAATTTTCCACCGGTCAGCATACGAAGTTCATTGCATTAACACATTGCGTTTGCATTTCCGTTCAATTTCCTCACCTTGCCGTTGTTGTGTTTTGCGATGGCTATTGAACTTCATATGCTGACTATGGGAAAATATCCATAAGTTAATTTTTAAGGTATGCTAAGATTTTGGACAATAAATAAAAGTCAGTCTTAAGACCACCATCAAACACCAAAGTGTTTTGCATTTTATTTAACTCGCGTATGGTTGCTATGCTGAGCTCATCGGACGGGGTAGTCCTTGTCCTTCTTTCTAATATCTCCTGCTCAACAGCAAAGAAAAGTCGTGTAAAAGAAAAATGGAGAGAGACTGAGAGAGAGATAAAGAAAGAAGGCGGAAAACGGTGTTCATGGTTTCATTCTGTTAGGCGATCCAAATGAAAGAATCAGACAGCTTATTGTCCTAGCTACCCTTACCCTGTCCCAATACTAGAAAAAAACACAATCATAAAATATCCTTAGCCTTATCTACCTTCCACCTAAACTAGCTGCTAACTTAACTAACTAACCTAGCCCTCCAAATAATTTTAGGTAAATATAAAAATAATCATGTTAAGCTTAAACTAACCTACCTAGGGAGTCTTACCTTAGTTGTCCACATCCTTCATCTTCGAACCCGTCATACAGCCATTCGATAGTATTTCTGGTTAGGCGTTCCTTCCTCGCCAGAGGTTTCGAGAAATCGGCGCTAAGTGCAGTGGCTGCAGTCCAAAAGGTAACGGTCCGTTTTCATATCTTGTCACTGGTCACTGTCCGGTCTAATGAATTAAAAGTTAAAAAACAGGTGACGACCTCTTCAACCGATTAATCGCTCGTTTTCCCAATGATCTTTAACATTTTTAAAAACTAATTTTTGACAATAAAAAAAATTAAAATCTAAAAATAATTTTCGGTGATTTTGAAAAAATTAATATTTTTTTGTTGATTGTTTTTATTTTTCATATATTTTGCCTTCAGTTTAACTACTACATAACCGGATGATCCAATGTACTTTTGCGCACCGAAGTTTCGTTACCAAATTGGGACGATTCCAATATTTGGCCTTTATTTTCCACAGTTTTAAGTTTTCTTTTTCCTTCTACCAACTTGTTGGTCTCGCGCCCACTCTTTTTGATCAAATGACCTACTATACATTCACTTGATGCCCGTTCCATAGCTTTGTCTACGTCATGAGTTATCCAATCAATGATGGGGGAAATTATTCGATATTTTACCAATTTCAAGCTCTTCGTCAAGTTACTGGACCGGTCACAATGGGTGTTGATTCTTAGTGGCATCCTTTTGCTCTCCACAACCATGTATATTTTTTCGTTTGTCGCCAATAGTCTCGTCAGTATCTTCCTTTTCCTATTTTCATACTAACGTACGTCCAAATATCACAGACCTATACTTATTATAACTGCGTCGCAGATCAAAATAACTGAAAAATATTCACGAAACTCAGTATCTGTTCACCACCGTTTTTCTTTCTCTGGTGTGTGAGCGATATCGCCTCGTCATTCCTCGTCCATCAAACTTATTTGACCAATATTTGCCTATCGGAAGCTGAGTCTGAGTTTTTTTGTTTATTTGTTAATTATTATATGTGTGGAAAGACTTCAAATTACTTAAAAAAGTTTATCTCCCGCTGCTTCGAATGGAATCCCGCTCGCCTAAGCTAAGTATCCTTACCTCGCTTAGATAGAGGGATGATTCACATTTTTGCTTTGGAGTCATTCCTCTATCAGGACTGCTTTATATTTTCTCTTACTCCGTCCGAAGTGCCGAGCGACCACAAGCATGCCGCCGTTCACCTAACCTTATTAAAGACCTTGTCTTAGCTCACACCACCAGGTCCTTAGGTATTTAAGCCAAAGCATACATCCTCATACATTGTAAGAATTTCTAACATAGATTGACCCAAAGATCCCATTACATTAATTTTCCCATAAATACTTCGACTATGCACATACCTTTCCCACCCCTATTGCCGACGCATCAATTTCGGCAAGTAAATTCACAGACAAAGGTTTGGGTTTCGTCGGCGAATCGAAATTGAGACGTCCGCACATTCAAGGCTGTAAAGGAAATTGCTAACAGCTTGAGTAGTCGCCAGCTCGAAAATTCAAGCGGGTACAACAAACTAATGCTATCCAAAACCACGCTTCTTATATTCAATTGAAATTATATCAAATTGAAGGAGTTCCATGACCTCTATCTGCAGCTCTTTCATCAACAGTCTATTAGTGCAACAGAGAAAATGTTCTACTTGATGGTAAACTTGTCGGGAGAAGCAGGGAAGCTTATTCAACAGCTTCAAGAATCAGACGTCAACTATGCGTCCGTCTGGATTACACTGGAACAATAGCACTAAGTGATCACTATTTGCGGCGCTGCTAAACAAATTATTGGGGCTGCCAGCCATTTGTGGAGACTCATCAACTGCGGATAAACGATTGCACAATACCATAAACGAGTGCCTCCTCGGAATCAGGAACCTGGGTGACCCCTTCAGAATGGGATCCAATGCTGATTCACATCGTTCCCCCAAAAATTGAAAAAGATTTATGGGCTCTATGAACAATCGCTGGATAAATTTCGTGAGCTTCAGACCATATAAGGCTTACTGTCATTTCTAAAAGGTCGCTTCCAAATGCTGGAGGCACTGGGAACCAAAGAGAAAATCGATCCAAAACGAACTTATAGAGTAACTGATTGCGGCAACTAAAGCAAGGGAGTGCTCTATTTGTAATCAACACAGTCACCCGATCTTCAATGCCCGAACTTCCTGCAGCTATCAGTCACGGAAAGGCTAAAAAAGGGAAAAACTCTTGAAAAGATGAATCAACTGTTTACAATTCGGTCATCAGTCAGGCCAAGGCATTACTAGAGTCGGACTCTCAAGTAAGCTTCATAACGGATAGACAAGAGAAACAATTAAAATTAATACTAAATCTGGAAACACTCGAAATTTCCAGCATGGAGAACACTCAAGTAAAATTCAACAAGAAGGTGAACCTGTACCTTCAATCGCGAGTAAATGGATTCAGCAGTGATTTGGAAATATACGTTCTAAAAACTATAACCTCACGTCAGACCAGTAAATTCATAAACACAACCAATTTCAATCAACTGAATAATATTCAACTGGCCGACGGTACTTGCAACCAACCACAGTACATCGATCCACTAATCGGTGCGGAGTTGTTCCCTATTCTACTTTCAATCGGACAAATATAATTACGCAAGAACTTGCCAACACTTAAAAATACCTTACTACGTTGGGTAGTTATTGGGAAAGCGACTATCCAAGTTTCTTCCTCACTACTGTGTGACTTGAACACGGAATCAACTTTGGATACAGTACCTAAAAAGTTTTGGATGATCGAAACTCCTACGAATACTTCGGTAAAGAATCAACGGACGAACTTTCGGTGTGAGAAAATATTAAAAAATAACTAGAACTAGGACAGAAACTGGACGTTATGTGTGACGTTGCCGTTTGCCCATAGTCCCTAAGATTTTGCGAAGCTTTCTCAGTCTAGCGATGAAACTAAACAAGAGTCCTGATCTCCAACAACAATATGCGGCCTTTATGAAAGAATACTAAGCAAATAGCCATATGATGGAGGTTGATTACTCAAAATCAATAAAAGGACCTCACCACCTCATTATTCCCTGCCTCATCATTGTGTTATACGTCCAGAAATCACCTCTACCAAACTGTGAGAAGTCTTCGATGAATCTGCAAAGACGTCTTCAAACATATCACTGAATTATATTCTGCATACAGGAAAAGCTTTACAAAATGACTTGTTTTCTTTAGATTTCACAGATATATATTAACCAAAGATATTTCCAAACTGTTTCGCCAAAGTCGGTGACAGGGGTAATCAATTTCAGCTTGTTATCTGGAGAGAATCAATGAACTTGCCATTCAAGGTATATCAAGTCAATACCGTTTCCCACAGTATCAAGTCGGCACCGTATTTGGCTAAAAGATGCCTCCGAAATATAAGTCTAGTTGCAGACATTCTACATTCATTGGCGACATCTTGACAAGAAGCAACAGTCTTCAAGAAACACTACAAATGCAATGCGATCCTACAAATATACTGAAAGGAGGTTAGTTTTACTTACGAAAATGGTGCGCTTAAGCACCCGGATAATTGGCTAAAATTTCAAAGGCAGATCGAGAGGTGGAAACCATCTTGCATGCTCAAAATACAGGTTTTCTAAAACTCTGGGCTACCATCATGAGACTAATTTATCCTCAAGACAAAATGGAAAGAATTGACAAAATCGAATCACTATTACTTATCGGTTAACACCAACCAATCGGATAACAGTGAAAACTATTAGCGGTCAAGAACTAAAGGCAGCTAGCCTAGTCATAAGTACATTCAAGATAAAGACTTCTTAGATGAAATCAAGGAAGCCGAAAAGAATCGATTTCTGTCGCCGATGTCGGCTAGATCCTTCAAATTTTGCGTTCAAGACAAAACATCAAATCATTCTGCCCATCTTACATCCATTCACGAAATTATTAAAGAAATATTAGTATTCCGTGAACTTACACGCAGGTCCCCAGGAAAACTTGCTACAGCTCGAAAAACCTATTGAATGCTCAAAAAACAAGTAGCTCAAAGTATTATATAAACTGTATAGGTTGTTTTCAGATGAAACCAAAGGACCTTGAGCAAATTATGGGAAATCTACAACCAGACGAGTGCAACCGTCTAGGCCTTTCACAAACTTTGGCGTTGACTTTCTCGGCCCGGTGTACATTCATTGCTAGATCCGTGGAAAAGGGCCAACAAAAACCTTTGTATCCGTCTTTGTCTGCTTTTCGACGAAAAGCGAGCATTCAGAGTAAATAACAGATTCATTGTGGCACTTGAACGATTTACTGATGATCGTGGCTAACCAGCAAAAATATTTTCTGACAATGCAACAAACTTCATGGGCGCACGCAATGAGCTTGCCAAGCTCTATGGAAGTTTTTGAAATGAAGAAAGTCAGTACGCAATAACAAGTCACTGTACGGAAAAGGGTATTCAGTGGAGAGCTATTCCCCCTTCGTCAGCACATTTTGGAGGGTAATGGGAGGCTACGGTAAAAACCGCAAAATACCATATGAAACGCATAAGCACAAAATGAAGTCGTGCTAAATTCACGACCACTTACGCTAATATCCACAAATCCACAAGATATAGAAGCTTTGAGGCCGAAACGCCGACACAACTTATCCAGTGCGGCAAGATTGAACCCGGGCACATCAATCCATAGACGATTTTGGCGTAGGTGTAGGAAGCCTCCAGGAACATTTTTATTAATAGAAGATGACAATTTTCCTCCTCTCCAATGGCGAATAGGAAGAGTATTCAGAACAATACCGGGAAAGGCCAACCTTACTAGAGTGGCAGATATTAAGACATCCATAGGAGATATAAGACGACCAGTTTTCAAAATTTGACCATTGTCAAAAGAAGAACGTCCGAGCTTACCTGTTGAAGAGCCCCCTAAAACACCATATATCCCGAACAAGCGCATGTTGAGTAATCCCGTATATGGTAAGTTTCTTATAATAAAGTCTCCAACCACCATGGAAAGCAATAGAGAAAACAGTTCTCAAACTCTGAAACAAATTACTCAAAGACCGCTCCCAAACAAACCAAAAGATGTGAAGATCAGGTTTCAACACTCCTGATAACTTTGCCAGTAGTAAGTAAACATTCGGACCAGCTGAACTCACAGCCCAGTTGAAATTGAAACATATACTCATAGTCCGGGGATATACTTTCAAGAATTGGGCAAAGTAAGCTTAATAAGTGACGAATGGAACCTGTTTGTATATTTCAATATGTCTATATATCGGAATGAATGTCCCAATCTGAAGAATGGAATTAACCGATTCAGGAAAACCGAAATATTGCAGCATAGAAATGGAATCGCCCTTCGAAATAAAAGATCTCCATTTGATTTTATTGGGACAGTATAAATTAAAGTGTGTCCTTAATAAAGGGTATGGGCAACACATCGAAAACAACATCCAACAAGCAAGCGAAAACGAAGAACATACTACAACTTACCAAGAGCCAAACATCGATCATTAAATCTACAGCCAACGTGCTCAATATATCACTTACGTCCGTAAGGAGCTAGTTCATAACTATTAGCAATCAATTAATGCAAGTCTTTCAAGATATGAAAATCTAACCTTGTAAATACCGACCTTAAAGGCGTAGGACTGATACAAGATGTCTTTTGTATCAGCGCTGAATCTCCGGGAGCTTTTGGTGAAGGCACCATCAACGTAGCGACGTAGGCATAGCATCGATTAAAAAAGGAACAATGGATTAATAACCTCAACAAACGATTCCTAGAACTATCACTCATCGTGGCATACATCAATTCTTCATCGTATGTCTCTCCCTAATTGAGGTGTTATAACTGGTCCTATTTCTAACTATTAAGAGAAGAAACCAACAAATGCTCCAAGGTTCCAAGACATAGGAATGTGAGCTCTACGATCTCAAGGTCGGGGAGGATGTTAAAGCCAAAGCATACAGTACCCTAAGGTGTTCAAGCCAAAGCATAAAACATCATACATTGTAAGAAATTTCTCGTATTGGTTGACCCAAAGATCCCATTATATTACTCTGCCCATAAGTACTTCGACTATCCACACAACTTTCCCAACCAAATTGCCGAAGCATCAACAATGCCGAACACGGAACAATTCATCTCTCTGAACGCACCCGAAATTTCCATTTTCTTAATGAGTAGTTATCCTTGGCTCAAGCAAAACCGATTACATCGAAAAGTTCCAGCTTATGTTTTAATCCAACCCAATCGTTCTTTTACAGCGAACAGTTTTCTTATACATTACAATACCAAGCATATATTTCCTTACACGTGTAATTCGGACCAAATCCTTTTAAGTGCAAATCTGCATGCTGATATGAATCCCTTAGACTTTTTCCGTCTGTGGATAGCTCCATTAGTACTCGTCGAGAAGAAAGCTGGCACGGTTCGCTTTTGACTGCCGACTGAATGATTAGATAATTAAGATAAGTTTACTATGCGAAGGGCGGACGCACATGATTGATGGCTGGAGTGAAATCTTCCAAAGAAAAGACTGCAGTCAGCACGGGAAAGGGTCTTTGAGAATTTATCTTCACGCCGTTCAAGTTCCAACGACATTTCAAGGTCTTTCTTTCTGTACAGAGGTAGTTTTTTGGGTCATGTCACATTGAGCATATCCAGTGCCCCATGGTTTACTTTTCCAAAAGCAAGTGATGAAATTTTTCTGCAAAACTTTCTCCAAGCCAGAGATGAACTATTGCGTAACAAGGATATAACTTTTAGCCATAATAAAGCTGTAAATCATTTCAAGCCTTATTTGCTTGGGCGATATATTACTCTGCATGCCGGTCAGTCATACCTTTAATTCATTTAATTGTAAATGTATAAGTTATTGTTAATCCATGTGAAATGCAAATTTATTAGTTGTCCTTTAAAAACAAAAACCTCTCCTTTAAAAATCTGTAAATATTAAGAACTTCTGTATGTGAAACCGATACATGAGTTTCACCAACATTTCTTCTATGTATGATAAAGCAACCATAATCTCTTGAGGAAGCTTACTTGCTTTAAGTAAAAATTATATGTACATTTAATAAAGTAGCTGAAAAAAAGTTGTTTTATTTCCTTAAAATTCTTGCGTCCAAACGCGATTACAACGCATTTGTAAGGATTAACTGATGTTTCTGACCATCATGGTATCACGATTCAAATTCACAGCGATCCGAGAGGCAGTTTCGAATCGGAATTTTTAACGAGAGTACGAAACGCTTCGAGAAAACGAGTACAACTGTCATGCATTCTCCGAACCATTCCGGACTACCTTGCGAAATTCTCCAAACATCATCATTGGCCACCAAACTGCAGTACACGAAGAAAAACCTGCGATGTTGATTTACCGTAGAGGACTTCACTTCTTAAGAAAACATCTTAGAAACCCACAAAGAGAATACCATGGTCACACAGGAGTTTTTGGAAAGAAATCGGCGAACGGAAATGCCCAACATCGTTCGAGATATGCTTTGAAGCAACAGCCGAAAGATCAAACATCATTTTGATCCAAGGAAGCACTATGCACACGTTTAACGCTGTTTTAATTGTGCTGCTACATAATCCAAAGACGAAAAAACGTAGAAGCCCTAAGTTACAATCAGTTAGGGATGGACCTTGTGAAATTTGACTGAAAATTTCGGATCGATCTACCAATTTAATTCGAAGTCTTGAGTGTATATATATAACGCAATGGGACCATTATTTCGACTACCGAAGATCATCTTAAACAAGACCAATGCATGTCAGCTTCACATAACAGAAAAAAAAACCGTAACAATTCACGTAAAGGAGTTTATTAAATCGCAATCGATGCGTAGTATCTAAGGCTAGCTATATATAATAAGCCAATATGGAATGCTGAGCTTTGTACAAGCAGCTGCTTAGAAATCAATGGACTTACGACACAGGATTTTTGAGTTGTACGAGAGAAACTTACATATTTATATACAATCTATGATAGTTTTTTAATTAGAGTACTACGCATTATTCTTTAACTTTAGGACCTAAATAATATTCGGATTTCTATAGCGATTAAGAAAATGTAGTCGTAAAACATGAGAAAATTATTCATAAGCATTGTCCGTGTGCATGGGTTTTGAAAAAAACTCTTTCCTCCAAATGTTGGGCGCGTCCTTGTGCGCAGGAATACAAGAACAAAATCAGTAGTTTCAGCGAACCAGAGTGAATAAGAATTTCAACCTACATTAAACATGCGTAGAGTTTTATGAATATTTGCACTAAAACACAAAATTAAACAAAAATACTGAACAAGTTTTAAATATTGGGTTTTGTGTTCAGAAATTATATTTTTATTTTCAATACTTCAGCATGGCAGACATTCGCAAACTTAATTGTGAATCTCTTACACGACAGTACTTTTACAAAATGGGATACAATAATAAGAACGTTTTACTTTAAATATCAAACAAGATTTCTTATTATAAATATCAATAGTTTGCAGGTTAGTTTTTGGGTTTTGAATGCTGTTCAAATTAATTATGCATGAATGCCTACTGCAATGTAAAACTTAAATAAAAAAAAATATTCTACACCGTTCAACAGATCTACGTTTATCATAGCACACGCAAATAAGCAGCAATTTATTTGCTATCACTTAAAAAAGTGTTATTTACATATTTAAAGCAGCCAAATAATGATTGTGCTTATCTGGTTTGTTGAAACGATAATTTGGTATGTAAATTAAACAAAACGTTACGACGAGAAAGAAACTGTAAATCAATCTTGCTTTAAGCGCTTTACCCAATGATAACATTGGATTGGTTATATGGATTTTCTTTCCTCATTTGCTAAGCTATTTGCATAGACTTTGCTGTTTGTTAAATGGTTTAGTTTAATCTTTCTTTTATTTGTTCGTTAAAATAAGGTTCTATCCAAAGAAATTCATTATTCCTTCCGCACGTATTTCCTTTTGTTTCAGTGTCAGGTTCAACTAAAATAAACCAGCAGAACAATAAGTAAGGTGAAGATGAGCTCCAGTTACTCTTACCCAGGTATAGCTCCAATTTTATTCTATCTTTCGCTTCATATTTTTATGTTTAGTTTTATATCCAAAAATATCAGTTCGGTCTTTTAACGTGATTCTTTTATAATTTATATAATAATTTACTTACATGCTAGACAAAAACGCTTAACCCTTTGAGTCACAGTGATACTGCCAGGGTACCACCTATTTAAACCGCTGTCAAAAATGTTCTATTGCATATTTTGGTCTGAATTTTCGCACTCGGGAGTTTTTGGGGTCGCTAAATATGAATCTGAGGTTATATTGACGGAATTCAAAATGGCAGATCCAAAATTGTGGGCATAATATGTGAAATTGAACTTATATTTAAGACTAACCAGACAAACATTATTTCACTGCTTATTTTGGTCTGTTTATTTGTACACGAGGGTTTACAGGTTCGTAGATCACAAAACCAAAGTAATATTTGCAAAATTCATAATGGCGGACTACTGCATATTTTAGTCTAAATATGTATTTCTGACAGTCGGACATATTGTATCCGTTATCTTGGACATGAACAGTACCAAAACACTAATATTCGACTCATTATGTGTGACCTTGAAAGCCCCTATAAACCAATTTTTTTTGGAATTTCATTGAATGTCACGAATTAAGTCCGCCATCTCTGATCCACCATTTTATAATTTGAAAATCTAACCTCAAATTTGTAATTAGTCACAACGAGAGGACAATCGAGTACAAAAATTCAGACCAAAATATGCAATCGAATTTTGTCTGATCGGTTGGTCTAAACGATTCAATTGCACAAAATTTAGGCCGCCATCTTGAATTTTGCAAATCTAAGCTCATATTCGTGATCAGCATCCCTGAAAACCTCTGTATACCAATTTTAGTGAAATTTAATTCAAGTTCACAAGTTTGGTCCGCCATCTTGTATTTGAAAATTATAAAAATATTACCTCAGATTCGTGATCAGCGACCCCAAAAATCACCTAGTACAAAATTTCAGGTCAAAATATGCAGTAGAAAAAAGCATGATTTAAAGGGTTTAAGCTTACTTAATTAACTGAACTTAGTATAACGTTACTTACTGGCCCTCTGCGGGCGGTCTTAGTAAACGAAAAATTATATTTTATATATTAATATTAATATAAATGGAAAATATTGAAAAATAAAAAAACTAGTTAACATTAAACTTCTAGTATACCGTAAATGTAATCAAACACACACAACGCCAATCAATGTTTACATATTTCTTTATTTTTCAATCCTTTGTTTGAAAAAGTTATTTGAAAATGCTGGAACAAACACAACTCTCACACACACATGAAATATTTATTTTAATAATTTATCTTCCACATTGAGAAAAAAAAAAGAATTCATTACCAACGCAATGGCTGACCATGTTGTTCAAATCGGACAAGACCAAGAAAAATTCCCATCCAAAAAAATTATCAGCTGGTATTGAGCTTTCAAACGCACCACCAAAGTAGAGAGTTGCTCCACTTCGACGTTGAGGTCGGGCTTACGTTATTTATGATCAAACGCCAACCAAACACGCGAGGTCACACTTACTGTAACCACATAAGACCTTATTGTTTCTACTCTTTGGAATACAGTAGAGCAGGTCATGACCATCCAACGAGAGGTGTTCAAACAATAAAACTGGGGACGGATGAGAAACATTTACATTTGTGAGTAAGGAACAAAACGAGTGGGCTCAAAATTTATAATCGTAAGCCCTAAGGAGGAAGACTTTGTTTTTTTTTTCGTTTTTTTTTTCAAACGCATTTTAATTAATATATTTCAATTCATTTTTTCCTTACATGCTGGACAAAAACGCTTAAAGCTAGCTTAATTAACTTAACTATGTACTCACTAACTTACTGGCCCTCTTCGGGCGCTTAATGTCATGACTTTTTTTTATGTTTTCTTAAATTATACTTAATATCTAATAAATAAAATAAATTCTAAGCTATAAATTAATCTGAAATCTTAACCTATCTTAAACTAACATTTTAAATACCTAACAATACTATAATAACTACTTAAACTACTTAAGCTGACAGGACATGCTATCAAATTGCCTTTAGGGCACACGAGATTACTAAAAGTCGACAAAGTTCTAGTCTTCGTCCAACCAACAAAACTGTTTATGTTGCCTTTCAACATCCGCTCTGTCGCAGTCCGAAACCGCCCTACTAAGCCTGAGGATCTCCGGCGAGCTACTCGCGACGTCTTGTTCGTAGTTGACTCGCCCGTGGAAGATTAACGGTACCGCTAATCTGTCCTGGACCAGACCTTTTCTATCTAAGTAGAGAAACGCTTCAAGGGAAATAAGGCCGTTAAGGCGCACAGTCTCGTGGTGCATATCATTGGGGTAAAAAGCCTCGGAGATCAACTTGTTGTTCAAAGTCATTGCTCTTGCAATATGACTTCGAATAAGTTTAATCGGGAAGTTATCCACTCTGATCAGGTTTGCCCCGTTGTACAGGGCTTCATTACTATTGAATTTTTGTATTCAGACTCTGGAGTTCTATATATGTAAAAGGAAACAAGCCCGAAGACATCGTCTCTCGAAAACCCGAATCTTTTCCATTAAGCTTGTACCGACGTTGAACCAAACGGGACATTCACAGGCAAGAACAGGCCGAATGAGGGCCGTGTAACAGATCATCTTTACCTTGGCATCAAGTTGACTGCTGTGAAACAGTCTCTTTGTCAAAGCAGAGCCGCTTTGGCTCTGGCCAGAGCAATATATGTTTGTTAAAATATAGATATTGATCTCGCCAGATCCCGAGGTAGGAGGAAGAGTTTTCTTGCACTAGACGTGTACGAATATCGTTTTAAATAAAGTCAGCATTGAAATCACCACAAATTGATAGGTCCCAGGTTCGATTCCTTGAGTGGTCTAGCTTTTCGAATCTGATCCAGTCACCATTTGCCATTGGGATCATGTTAATGGCACTATCACTGGGTTGGTCGACCAGTGGTAGTAGTCCGACTAATGGCGTGGCCTTGTTGTAGTGGTAGTTGTATCGGCTTAGTTCCTAATTCGTGTTTTTAAAATAGCGGTTTGTGTAGATGGCTCTGCTGTGAAGGCATAACACTGACAGCGTGTCGTTTTAAGCTAAATCTTCCAAACTAATGTCGAATTAAATCCTGCGATTTAAGGTGAAAGCAAATAGGCTGATATCAAAATCCTCCGTCCCGTTTCGGGCTCCACCCACGGAAGTGAGTTGAAACCAAATACACCTGAGTTACTCAAACCACTACATATTCTTTCATTCTACTCCTAATTCTTCCGCTCGCTCTGTGCTACATGCATTATAAGAGTCTTAATATCCTCTTGAAGAGCCAGCAAATAATTAAAAAAAATATATATAATCTCTCAAATTTGGATGAGATAGGTGCATCTGCCGTGAAGAATGGTTCACGAGAAAGCTCCTTGCCATCATGAATTTCAGGTATAAGGTTTGAACATTTGAACCATTTAGTTCAGCCAGCACTCTACATTTTAGGGAAGACTTAAAAAAAATTGCAATTCATCCACCAATTGTATTTGTGACTCTGTCATGGTGAAGCCGGTTATAATTGGGTAAATCTTAAAAAGTGTCATCAATATTTTGCTTGTTTTTAAGAGAGATCTGACCAAGTCACGTTTATGTGTACTGAAGCAACGGGCATTGAAATAACATACATACCTTCAATCCCTCCCGACAACTCGACAAGACGTTAGGCATAGCATGTCTAGTAGACATTTTATCACCAATTTAGTCGTCATTGATATTCATCAACACTTATATCACCATTACAATGAAAATGTTGTATACGAATCAAAACAACAAAATAACATTGCATCAGCCAAGTTAAAGTCCCGTCCGGGACAAATAAAAAAAACGCAAATGGGGAGGTGTTAGTTCTCGCCCCAAATGGTCGACTTACAATATATGAAAAAACGGATATACTCAATCAAATTACTTTATTCAACCAAGTCCATCCAAACTTAGACTAAACTTAAAAACTTATCCATCCACCTTGGAAGCAACTGTAACCATCGTTCAACTTGCCGTCTCATCACTTCTAGGCTATCGCGTTTCTGCGATGCAATCTGATTCCAATGCACCTGTCCCGTGAGAATTTGTATATATCTCAACGTTCTTACGTCACTTGAACGAGACGGCAAACGAATCCCATATTGTACGCTATCGGGCATCTAGCTCGTGTCCAAATGCATCGTGTTTATTACCAGAACCGTGTTGAATAACGTGATGAACAAATAAACTGCGGAAACTGGAAGTCAAAACCTGTACATCCACTTATAGGTGAGCTTCCACCGAGTAGGTTAAAGTTATTCGCCCCCGTTTGCCTACATCGGTAAGGGTTATTTCGGACCACTTAATGTGAAAGTTGGAACGCATTAAGAGAAGAGATTGGGCGTCCTTTGATGCCGAACAGTCGGAGCAATTCTGACTGAGTGCATATTAGCCATTATAAGATTCATAGCACGTAGAGCACGCTAGCATCGCCACACATGGATGGGTTATTGTTCTATGGTGGTTAGTTTTAGTGTTATTTTAAGTTGGGTTAAGAGATTATGTTTTAGATTAGTGAATTAGTCCATTCACTAAGTTTTTCAATTATAAAAATAAATATTTTTCTTAGTTTTTTTTTGTTTAATTTAATTTGAATATATAATATTAGTAAGGATAAAGTCGAAAGACATTATTTTAATTTGTTAAGCTTAGCTTAGAGCGACCGCAGATGGGCAGTAAGTTATTTAAGACTAAGTTAAGTAAGTTAAGCTAGATTTAAGTATTTTTGTCTAGCATTTAAGGAACATGAATTTTTAAATTGAAGAAGAATAACAATTAGCCTTCATTCTACTGCGACAGCATTTAGGGATTAACGCTTAATCATTTTCTATTGGGCTCGTCATTCGTCAATTCAGTGAATTCAATGACGACGGAATTGTTCCCAAATAAGCTTGGAAGACATGTGAATAATTTAACAATTCATTTTGGAAACGTTGAGTGTAAGAGTTCCTACCGCACTTGATCAAACGCACCAAGTGGTTCAATCCGATCAGACCAATCAGTATCGGCGACGCCGTGGTAGTGGTAGACCCACAACTAATCAATGGCCAAATGCAATCGTAAAGCATGTGTTCACACGAAAAGATATTCAATTAAGTAGTGCGTTGCTCAGGATGCTTCACAAGGTTCGCCACCAAACATTTTAATTCTATTATGAATAAAAACAGGGTTTGTCATCTATATTTTTACTCCACATCGCACTCCTTTTTTCGGTTTTAATTTTTTATTTATGTTTGTGTTCAGTTATGTTTCGTTCTGTAATGCACTTGGTTATTTATTGACAATTATTTGACATATGAACAGAGTAAGGATACCTTCACCGTAAGAATTGTCATTAGACCCGTCGAAGACTCATCCAGTGAAATGGAAAGCTACGGCGAGGATGATGATGATGATACCGGCGACAATTAAGAGCTATTGCATTAAAACAAAATTTAATAAAAAATAAACATGTTTAAATGAAAGACTCATTTTACACTCATTTTTATATTTCGCAACTGGTGCTTCCTATTCTCTGAATACATTTAACACCTCAATACCCATTTCATCATATTGCAAGAGCAATGACTTCGAACAACAACTTGGGGTCGAAAAGCTGTGGACGGGCAAGTCAACTACGAACAGGACGTCGCAAGTAGCTCACCGGAGACCCTCAGGTTTAGTAGGGCGGTTTCAGATCGCGACAGAGCGGATGTCGAAAGGCAACATAAAAAGTTTTGGTGGTTGGGCGAAGACTAGAACTCTGTCGTCTCTTAGTAATTTTGAGTGCCCTTAAGGCAATTTGATACCATGTCCTGTCAGCCTTGGCCGGCTTATATATGTTTAAGGTAGTTTAAGTAGTTATTATAGTATTGTTAGGTATTTAAAATGTTAGTTTAAGATAGTTTAAGATTGTAGATTAGTTTGTAGGTTAGATTTTATTTTAGTTATAAGATATTAAGTATAATTTAAGAAAACATAAAAAAGAGTCATGACATTAAGTTTTTTGGTTCAAAAATCATAAAAGGGAGGGTATTTGCGATTGTTTTTCTGTTTTTTTTTTGTGTAATGATTGGAAAAGAGAAAACATGCGAAACGATCTATAGCTGTCTATTTCTGATTGATATACCTACTGCGCCTGAAAACTCAAAATGAATTCATCCCGGGGCCAAACCAGATTTAAGCGAGAAGGAGGTGAAGTGTGCATTATCGAATGGACTAAAATCGAGATTGTGGTGGAAAACTAATACACATACAAGTTTTTACTTTTTGACTTGACTTTGACTAAAATAATTAAATTAATGGAAGAAGGTTCATGTAGTATTCAATTTTCCCCCAGAATTATACTCATCACTGTACAAATGGCGCGAGACCCTAGAGCGACTACGGATAGGCTAAATGACATCACGTTGATCATTCAACAAACGTAGAACATCCATTAAAGAAACGAAAAACATTAGCCAAAATCGCAAGACTTTACGACTCTCTTGGATGGCTTACACCGGTCAGTGTAAGCGCGAAAATTTTTATGCAACAACCATGGAAATCCAATATTGACTGGAATGAACCTCTTCCAATAGAGTTGAAGCAATACTGGGTCAATTTTAAGAAAAATCTTCCGGCAATTGAACCCATTAGAATTCAACGATGGATGGGAACCACAAAGGAACTACATGGTTACTTAGTTTTTCTGATACATCAGAATATGAAGCTCTAGTATATTCCAGAACCACACTCCTAAATGGAAATTACAGAATTACATTACTGACTGCACAAACAAGGGTGACACCAATTAGGAATTATTGAAATTAGCCCCAGCAAATAATAACCCTTACTGAGGTACCTGGGGCAAAGGTTTTTGTTTTGTTTTCAACGGCTTCAATACCATACAACATAGCCGAAAATTTCTCTTTTATGTTAGATTGCTTAAGGTTGCTGCCTACTCTATGAGATTTGCGTTTTACTGCAGAATAATAAGAGAAAACAGAAAAACTGAAGAGCTGACTGAAACGGAACTCAATGAAACCCGTAAAGCTATCGTCCAAAATATTCAACAGAAAACATTTTCAGAATATATTGAATGTCTCAAGAGTGGGGTTAACCTGAAGAGAAAAAGCAAATTACTTTCACTTGCACCGCGCCTAAATGAAGATCATCTTCTTGTTGTGGGATGCAGATTAGAAAACTCACACTCACAAGAATCAGAAAAGCATCCATGCATTCTACCACGCAACGAAAGGTTCTCGAAATTAATAGTAGGGCACATCAACAAAAAGACTCTGCACGGAGGAAAACAGGTGACACTTTCAACGATACGACAAACATATTGATCATCCAGGGGAAGATCTTGGTTCGGCAAGTATTTCACAATTGAGCCAAATAATGGGATCATTACCAGCTGCAAGAGAAACGCTTTCAAAGTCATTTATTCAAACCGAAGTCGACTATACTGGCCCCATTAAAGTACTTCTTTCCAAAGGCAGAGGAAATATGGGCATAAAGGGCTACATAGCAATTTTTTTATTTGCCTTGCTACTAGGGTAATCCATATCGCACTAGTAAGCGACCTCAACTCGGAAGCCTTCCTTGCGGATGTAAAGCGGTTCATATCTAGAATAAGGCTGCCAATTCACATATACAGTGACAATGGCACAACATTTGTTGGAGCCAATAAGGAGCTAAATTACCTAAGAGTACTCACTATCAACCAAGCAGAAAAGGACGCTTCCACAAGGCTGGTTATGGATGGCATACAGTGGCATTTTATATCCCCTGCCTCTCCACACTTTGGTCGGGAATCAGGGTGCATTGTGATTCAATAGGCGTGTTATTTTTGTAAACGATACGAAAGGACGAAAAATCGACTTTCAGCGTTTCTGTTAAATGCTTGCAAAAGTTTGCATTCAATGACAAAAAAAAAAAATTGGTTTGGGTGCGAGTAGGTCTGCCCATACCATGAACTTCCCATCTCAAGATAAAAAAAAAATGTAGGTGCTATTTTATTTGCCGCCACCATCAAATTCCATTTGGGTTGTGAAAAAATCAATCATTCCCTAGAAAAATGCAAAGGGCTTTACAAAATTGCTTTCTTAGCCAGGCGTATTCTACGTTTGACCTCAATGCTGGTGTCATTAACTCTGTTTGCAGCTAACTACCACAAAGTTATAGCTATCTATGTTAACGTTCTGACCCAGACGTCGCTTTTGGGTGTCCTTTATTGATGACAACATATGTTTCTTTTTGCCCTAGTATACAAAAGGACGAGCTTGATTGGGATGCCAAACCTAGACATAGCTTCATACATCTCGTCTCTGTGGACGAAACAGAAATTCTTCGTTGCCGTAATACAGTCTGCACAAGTGGTTCTTCCATGTCCTGAGCATGGGTTGCAATTCTACTATGATTTTTCCATTTTAAACTTTGCAGTCTTTTGTTTGGGATCTGTAACCATGAGATAATTGTTTTATCTGTTGGTAGAATTTTCGAACCTCTTTCCTGTTTCTTATTCTCTCAACATCCTCGATCACGCGCTTTTCATGCTTTTTCATAGATTTTGTGCACGAGATTAAAACAGCCAATTAGAGCACGTTATAGCCGGTTTCTTCTTACTAACGGCCGATTGCATTTACTGTTCTGGTCAATAGAAAATAAAAGAGGGTAGTTTCTGAATTCCATTTAATGCTTTTCCTAGTGACCAAAGTGCTTTTGCTTTGTGCGGAAGTTTTGTTTGCCAAAAGAATGCAAATTGTAAAATCAGATTGTTACTGAAATTGTTTTGTGAGTGACCAAAATGTCCAACTTATAACCAATCGAGTTAGAAAAAATATAGGACCAACGACCCAAATTCTTAGCCAGTCTTCTGTAGGCACATAGTGGAACACAGGCATCGCTCAAAGAGCATAGAACTCTTCGTTAAGTTAAGATGTGTCAAATTTGGAGATATATTACGACAACTTTTACATTGGCAGTTGAATTTATTTTTCAACTTCACCAATTTTAACCCGTTACATAGCCAGAATTAAGAAATAATATGTAGACAAGTAAAACTTGAGCTAAGCTATCACTGAAGCTTCGACAGCTGTTTCCAGGCCCATTTTGAGATAATTTTCTTCCATGTCTCATTTACTGGAAAGACCTCTAGACTTTGGTTCATGATATGAAACCACAAGAATGGAAAATAAACGTAATCTGTGAGTGTTTTGATCCTCCTAGCAAAACTTTGTCATTTAGGTTTCTCTCGATGATTTTTCTACCAAATCAATTGCCTCGTGTATGTTGCCCCATGAGTTTCTTTTACCAATATGGTTTAAAGATAGAAAAGCGTCAAGCTACAGCAGGTCTTGAACAAAAATACTGATGGCACCATCATTTCATAAGGATGTTTTCAAGTGTCAGTGTTGTACCGTAAATCGAAATCATAAGAAATAAAAAACATTAATAGGTTTCACATTTCTGAAACAATTTTTCAAGCACTGTCGTGGAAACCTGAGTCAAGAAATAGAGAAAGGGGCACCTTAAAGCCTCAACTTAATACTGTTTTAGTCTGAACGTATATCTGTAAAGATAATAACTAACTTATTTTAGTCAATTGGCTAAATAAATATGTTATTGATGAAACTTTTGGAATTAAAATTCAACAAATTATTTACAAATTACAACAACTTAATTTGTTCTCAAGTTAGGTTGTTCGAAAGAATCCGCACAAACGTACGTACACACATATACAGTCATCTTTCTAAAAACAATGGATTCCGACTACTGGGACCTCGAAAGGTCCAGATATGTAAAAATTTTGAATTTCGAAAATCGGACCGATTACAAAAACTGCCTGATGGGGAGTTAAAAATAAGATACGTATATTTAGCTGCCCTTGAGGAATACCATATACTCGTATATATTTTCGGTTTTGGATCACTTAAAATACGAATTTAACAATGAAAGATTAACATATTTCAATCTGAAAATACTTTTTTTCTGATTGAGTTACCTTTCTATGATACTAAAAGAAAATTAGATTTTAAGTTTGACTGCAGAAATAACTTAATATAATTTAAAATAATTTTTACCGTTTTTTTTAAACATGATAACTGGTTGGACTTTTTTTTGTTATTAATCATTTAATTACTAACTTGAGGTGGCGTTACAGTCCACGTAGCATTGGTATTTTATCCTTTTTGCCAAGTCAATGGGTTGTTGAATCTTCTCCTCAACTCACCGTCAATGCAGATGGGATGGTTTCTCTCGAAGCTTTTGCTTTAAATTCAATTGCCTCATGTACCATGCACCATGAGCTTCTTTTTGCTAATATTTTATAACTATAAAAAGGGGTCAAGCTACAGCCGAGCAGGTTTTGAACAAAAAAACTTATGGCTCCATAAGGATGTTTTCACGCGTCACTCTGAGTCTTGAAAAATGGGAAAGACTTACAGGATTAACATTTCTGAAACAATTTTCAAAGAACTTCCGTTGAAATTTGGATCAAAAAATAGAGAAAGGGGCATATCCATGTATGAAATGGCCTCAACTAAATACTGTTTAAGTCTTTTTGGAAGTCTCTATAGTTAGTCACTTACTAAGTTTAGTCAATTGGCTAAATAAACATAATACTTTTGGCATTAAAATTGAACAAAAAAAAAAATTTATATGAATTTGTCCGGAAACTTATGAACGGCAGTGTATATATTTATGCATATTTTTTTATCTGATAAGGTAGCTGTAAACTGTAAATTTAATTAATTTTGAACTTTTTTTAATGGAAAACTTAATTGATTTTAATAGAAGTTGCGAAATTGTCCCTTTTTTTGACAGTTTTTTCGTCATAAAATTCAAACCAATCTGTGGAATCTAACCAAAAGCTTTTCAGGTGATCTTTAGGCGCACATGCTTCGAATGAAACCAATTTGGCTTCGATAGCTTGATTTGTTCTCGAGTTAGGCTGTACGAAAGAATCCACACACACACACAGACATCTTTCTAAAAATCATGGAATCCGACTACTGGGACCGCCAAACGTGGAGAAATGTAAAAATTTTGAATTTCGAAAATCGGACCGATTACAAGAACTTCCTGATGGGAAGTTAATAACAATCAGAATACAAATCAACAAACTATAAACAAAAATTATAAAAATTATAATAAATAAAAAGGTAGATTATCAATATGAATAGTTCTAATTGCTGATTTTCAACTTAAACAAATATATTTTCAGATATGTAGGGAATAAAAAGATCCCGCTTCCTTTTTAATTACTAATACATTTTTCAAAAAATACTTAACTTAAAAAATTTATATCAAGTTGGTCGTCATCAGAAGGCGTGATTCTTATGAATGAATAGAATGGAGAAAAATTAACTCATCCAACCTTACCTTGCTTCAAACGATTTGTTAAAAGGAGACTCTAGCGGTGGAACACAAGAAGTAAACAATGACAACTTCAAGTTACATAAGTACATAGTAAAACGTCAAAAATAAAAAGATTAAATGGAAACTCCACATAGCTCCCTGCTGAGAAAGTTAACTACGGCTGAGTTTGTGTAGTAAATCGAATATATTTTTTACTTTTCGGTCCAATATGTGTCTAAATTTTTGACGTACCGGGCATCTTTAATGAAGGTACATCCTCAAGAATTGGTCTTGGCTGTGTTGCTGTTTAGCACACCTTGTCCATAGATTTGTGTGTGCATGTAGCTGGTGCTGTTTCATTTTAAAATTTTTGTTGTGATTCGACATCTGAGATCGTTGGATGACTGGTTTTTAAAATTATTTTGCGTTCGTTAATCAGCTGTGCATTTGTTTCAAAGAACGCTGGCTTCGATCGTTTCGTCGGGATGGTTGTTGGAACACCTTTGACTTCCACTCGGAATATGTAGTCCGGTGTCAAGGATCTTGTACGCGCCTTTGTATGGTTGTTCGCAAGGTTTCCGTACTGAATCCACGCGAACGAAAACATGTGTACAAGAGACCAATGATCTATGTCCGAATACGTTTCGTTTTCCATGGTGTGCGGAAAGAGATGGTCAAAGTTTCCTCATGTATTCGCGTAAATGTTCTACGAAAATATGTGGTTCGGGTGACATTTCGAAATTAATAAAAAACTCGCCAGGCAGTTTTAGTGTCGTGCCGTAGACGAGCTCAGCAACTGACTTCTTTAAAACTCGTTCTTAGACCCAGGAGAATGGTGGGAAGGACACTTATCCAGTCAGTGTCTTCCTTGTTCGTGTACTTCGGATGAGTCTGCACATTGCGCCGAAAAGAACTGACTCGAATTGAGTTCCCCTGTCTGATGTGATAGTTGCAGGCGCTCCAAATCGGGATAACTGTCCCATGAAGAAGGCATCGATTACGGTGTTGGCAATGAAATCCTCTAATGGAATTGCTTTCGTGTACATGCTGAAAACGTTCGCTCGGCATTTAAATATGCTGCGATTGGTTTTTAATATTCCGACTTATTCTACTTCGTTGGCTTGCAAGGCAAGTTCGAGCCCAAAAGTGTTCGTCCTTGTTCATATTAGGCTAGACATAATTTCGGCTTATAAGGCATAAGGAAGTTCATCCACCAGGATGTGATAAGTTGCACTTATCAGTAAGTTTCGACTGCAGTCGAAAATTCCAGCCTTTTTGGAACATATGGTCGTATGTCAGCGCCGGAAGTATCGCAGAAAACGGTACAATCTGAACTTTCAAGACGTAGGGCATGAAGCTCGAGTGATGTTTTTCCTGGTGATGATATTATCTTCGTCCTCTCTTTGAATCTGGCTTAGCTCTTGCATGCTGACGTTGATTAGAGTACTGACCACCTCGACGCGAGATAAGGTATCAGAAACGATATTATCCTCTTCAGAACATGAACAATATTTGCAGAAAATTGACCAACAAACTCGAGCTGTCACACGCATGATTGGAGTTTTTGTCAAATGAATGGACGAGCGGTTCATGCTCGGTGAGGATGACTGTTTCTCTTCCGTCTATGATGTGTTTGAACAATTTAAAAGCTCGGTACACAGCCAGTAGTTCACGGTCATAAACCTTGTAGCTTGTTTCTCGCTCGTTCAGTTTTTTCGAGATGAAAGCGAGTTGTTGAAGTTTGTCGCCAATTTGTTGATCAAGAACTGCTCCGATAGATGTACATGAAGCGTCGCAACGTAGTACCAGTGGAAGATCTGCTTGAGGATGTGAGAGTCTTACAGCTTCTATCAATTTCTTCTTACATTTATCGTACGCTTCCTCTGCCTCGGGTGTCCATACGATCGGGCGTTTATCTTTCTTCATTGATCCATTTGTTAGCTCGACGAGAGGTGCTTGTCCTTCTGCTGCACCAGGAAGACACCTCCTGTTAAATTCCAGGACCCGAAAAATTGTCTGTGTTCAGCTATCTTTTTTGGTTTCGTCCATTCGTTGATGGCTGGAGGTTTGATGCCATCCGTGCCAACGGTGAAACCCAAATATTGCACCACAAATTTTCCAAACTTGGAAATATTCAGTGTTAAGCCAAAATCGTTAGTTTCTTGAATACAATATCCGAATGCTGGCGATGTTCATCTACTTTGGTCGAAGCGATGGGAATGTCATCAATATAACAATGGCTAAAGTCAAGCCCTCGAAGAATGTTGTCCATTGGGATTTGATAATAGGCTTTCTTTAGTTCAAGGGTTGAGAATACAGTGCATCCGGACAGTTTCTGCGTGAAGTCTTGCATGAGGGCACAAATTCCCAATTGCAACAATAGCTGCAACTCCTCTTTGGGTGCAGCAAGTTTTTCTCCCGCAAGTCGAAGAGCGCTTTTAGCAATGTGGTTGCACTGTATCATCATGTGTGATGTCGACATAGTTCCTTAGTATGTCAGCGAATGGATCGGCTACTGTTTACGTCCAACGAAACTCTCGACGTAAACCAAGATCGACTAAGAGTGTTGTTGTTCCATTGATAGAAATGGTGGCTCCGTTGGCGGCAAAAAGATGTGGAGTTGGTTGCGAGTAGGTACGAATGTAAGTTTTTGGCAAGACCGACAAATCAGCGCCAGTGTCGATAAGGAATACGGTGCTGGTTTTCCTATCATGGATTTGTAGGCGGAACTGTTGTTTACCGTGGGTGACCGCCTGAATCCCCGGCGGCGAATTTAGTGTTCTTTTCTGACGGAGACATCCTGGCTTGCAGAGAAATGCTTCGTCGCCGAATTTTTTGGGATAGAAGCACAACTCAGACCTGCATGCCATATCACATTATGACTGTGATCGATTGTAAGAGCTACTATGTGATGCAGATATTTTGTACTGCCGTTGCTGTTGGGTTTTGGCCATAAGCGCTTGCAGATATTTTCGTAAGGATTCGATGGCCATTACTATCATAGATCGCCAACCACGATGAGCACATGCCCGTCTAGGCTGACAAGAAGATGTGCATGTCGTTCACCATCGCTGGTGATGCCTGTGAGTTGAAAGGCGGCTTCAACTTGCATAAGTCACAGTTATAGGTGCTCCTTGCTGAACTTTGACAATGGTATGCGTTTTGTCGACATTTTGGACGAATCTGAAGATGCAGCTGGCGTAGAAACTAACGATTTGTTAAAAGGAGACTCTAGCGGTGGATTACTAGAAGTTAGCAATGGCAAATTCACGTTACATTAAACGTCAAAAATGTAATGACTAAATGGAAACTCAACAGATACTAAACATGCGCGCAATCTTTATGCGAATTAAAAATTCTATCAATCGCCGTTAGTAAGTTATCTTGGATATAAGCTGTGTTATTTTATAAATTTATGCACGGTAAGTCAAAAACTTTGCCTGATAAATACAACAAAAACGCATCGCGTTTACGTTTAGGACTTATCGCCGCTAATAACCGTGTTTTTTTGTAAATCTGTGCGAGGTATGTCAAAAGCTTTTGACATGGCTTTTGTTGTATTTAACAGGCAACGCTTTTGACTTATCGCCCATAGATTTACAAAAAAACACTGCTTAAATCTAACCACACAGGAGGAGCTAATTTTTTTATGTAAATCCAGTGTGGCAATTGACGTTTTAAGTAACATAGCAATAGCTAAAATGATAAAGTGGTTGGTATTCAATGTTACTACAAACAATAAAAGCACGAAAAGCAAAATCTTGCTACAAAATTCAAAAAATAAAGCAGTTAATTCGGACAATGCATTTAAACTAATGGTTGTAAATCCAACCAGAACCTCAGCCACTCTCATAGACTATGTACCTACTATTGAAAATGGTGTCAGAGCTGAAAGAAATAAGGAGTACAAAAAAAGCGACAAATAAGACTAGAACTGAAAACAACTTAGGAGGAAAATTGTTCAGTCTAATGAAAAGAACAATAAAAGCCCTTGTACTCAATGAGGAAAAAACTGAAATACCAAAGTAGTATTCGACGGTATACGCGAAACAAAACACAAGAAAATAGCGAACAGACTAAATTATTTTTTTATCAAACGCATTAAAAAATTAAATAGAAGCATTCCTTTCACTCAATATCGAAATCTAATAGAGCTTGGTGACGGCAAAAATAATTCGAGCTGAAACCAATTAACAGCAAAAAGGATGAAAGGATGTGAATTTGTGTCAGTCAACAGTGTCAGGGCCGACTTTTCTCAAAGTTATAAATGCTTCATTGAGCAGTAGCATTTTTCCTGATTGCTGGGAGGAATCTACAGTTGTACCCATAGAAAAGGTGAAAAATAGCGAAAAACCAGAGGGTGAGTGAAATTTCCGACAATAAATAAGGTTTTAGAAAAAAACACATCTGTAAAGCTGTTCTCAATCTTCTTGTTACACAATGGAAAGCTTAAATAGACGATAAAAAAATAACAGCTGCGATTTTCCTAGACTAAGAAGGCGTTCGAAACCATTGATAGGGACATTTCCATACAACAACTAAAAAAATATGGAATAAATGGTGTAGAACTGGAAAGGTTCAAAAATTATCTTACCAATAGAAGTCAACGTGAAAAAATCTCAACCTTAGTGGTTGAGATTGTAATACCGCATGGGGCTGTACTTGGAACTGCTTGTTCTGCGAAGTAGAATGCATCGCTCAATCATATAGTATGCTGACCTAGAAAATAAGGAAATGGTTTAAAGTAAAGCTCTTATCATAAATAGAAGATCAAACAAAAATATTGTAATAAATGGAGTGATAAATTAAGTATTTAGAGATCACAAATGACAAACAATTATTGTTTTGTTCGCATATAAACTATTTATGTAAGAATATGCAAAGAAAATTGCATTTTTTAAGCGATTAAGATGTAAATTATCAATAAATAGCACTATAAAAATATATAGTACAATGATAAAGCCTCTCTTTGAGTACTGCCCAACAGTTTTGTTTCTTGGAACTAACCAAATGATTGAACGTATGCAAAAGCTCCAAAACAAGGGCATCAGATGTATTCTTAGTTGTTATATTTATAAACCAATAAGATATATGCTTGAAACCATAAAAAGGTTAAAATCTAACCAAAGAATTGTTATGAATGTAATATTGTTTATATTTAATATGAAGACTAATATGTTGCCCAAACATTAATGTTGTATATTGGTGTTTTTAATTCTTCTTCGTTTTCTATTTCTTATACTCTTTTTGTTGCTTCTCTAAATTTTTACTCATGGATTGTCCGACAACAGCTCTATAATGAAAAGTTGAATTTTATTTTTCTATCATCGACTTCCGAATAAGTGCCTATGTGTCTTGATTTAATATACCTTTTAATTATATTTTTAATAGTTAATTACTTACTTTCCGGATTAATTTCTATTATCATCCTTCTGCTTTATCTCTATTTCTTTTTCCTGTCGATAAGTAAAAATTGTTTGAGTTTATAATTTATTAACTATCTTTTCTTTTATATGCTGATTGTCTCTTAATTGATCTTCTACTGCATGCATTGCATCAGTTAGGTCAATGTTGGATTCACTGCTTTTTTTGCATTAATTTGAGGACTATCTATTTAAGTAATCAGCCACTTTTTTTCCTTCCCTTTAAGATGTTCGGTCTCATAATTATATTCTTGTAATTTTTAAACCCAACTTATTATTTCTTTGTGAAAATTCTTTCCCTTAATACTTTGAATTTGAATATTTTATTGCTACATGGTCAGTGAAAATTCTGAACCTTCTATCATAAAGGTAAGGTCTACAATATTTCACCGAAAAACTATAGATCAACATTTTTTATCGGTTACACTAAAACTTTTCATCGTTCTGGATACATAGCATATTTGATGACGCCTTGCGAAAGAACTGCTCCAATCGCATTATCACTAGCATCCGTTGTTACATTCTTTCTCATAATCTGGATTCCTTAAAAGAGAGACGACAACAAAAGTTTGAGTTTCCCAAAAGCCTCTATAAACTAAGGATCGATACCATTATTTTAATATTTTATTTGTGGATGTGCTTCTTTGGCATAGTCTCTTATAAATTTCCTATTAAACTTTTAAGTTGCTTGTCTGTTGTCAGTAGTTCAATTCGCCTTATATTTTCTACTTAATCAAGATTTGGCTTAATTCCCTCTTTAGTAAGATTGTGAACTAGAAAATCGGTTTCTTTTTTCATGAAAGAACATTTATCGGTTTGTAATTTCAAGTTATGTTCGCTTAATTTTGAAGAATGAATTTACTACACAAATTTTATTGATAAAGTCCCAAAATGTATCACAAATCAGACATTGAAAAGTTTTTAAATTTCAGCCTCTACCCAAGTGGCGGGCACCGCGGTCTGAAATATCTCTTTGAGGAAGGTACGTCTTCTTAATCATATAAGAGCTGGACATTCACGAAGAATGTGTACAGCCGTTTCGTCGTCTTCTAAACAGAGTCGACATTCGGTGGTTGTACTGAGCCCTAGTTTTGGTTAGATGTGATCTCAAGCGGCAATAGCCTGACAAGAAGCTCACTAGGTTTCTAATATCCTCCTTTTGTTTTAGGATTTCTCTGTTAAAGAAAGGATTGATAAGTAGTTTAGATTGTCTGAATCCAGGAGGATTTCTCCAGTAGGCAATTCGTAGCTTTTTTTCCCACTTATTGGTCAGACCTGTGGCCGTAGTCCAGCTCACGCTAAAGAATGGTCCTGGGTCAGTGAACGCGGTTGTAGAACCAGCCCTGGCTAGTTCGTCCGCAATTTCATTGCCTGCGATTCCATGATGACTTGGCACCCATCCTTACCTTACTTTGTGACGTAGGGTTAGAGATTGTAGGACGTCGTAGCAGCTTTTGACACATCTTGATTCCATTAGATTGGATGACAGTGCCTTGAGTGCTGCTTGGCTGTCTGAATATATTAGAATTCTGGCCCCTTTATAGTATTTTGCAAGGTTTACTTTGGCACATAATTCGATGGCTTGTAGTTCAGCCTGGAAAACAGTTGGATGTTTTCCCATGGGTATGAAGATTTTTGGGTCCATAGACAACGGCACTTTACCAAGCCTGGTGATACTCCCTTTGCTAAATTTAATCACGTAAAATATTGCGATTTCCCAAACTGCCACAATTCGAAATTTTTGTACACCTGAGTTGTCTTTTTTATAAGGGATAAATATAATTGGTGAGTTGTACCAGATAATGATAAAGTATATTTCCCAATCCAATTCGCCAATTCGTAACCAAACACCAATTTCCTTCCCAAGCTAATTCATTTACAACCTTCATCTCCGCACCGTTCATTCACCTAACAATTTCCTCCAATCTTGCCTTCTTCAGCACTTTTGTTAAATAGCTAATAAGTAGTTAGTGCGAGACAATAAGAAAAAAAAATTGGTTTGGGTGCGAGTAGAACTGCCCATACCATGAACTTCCCATCTCATGATAAAAAAAAAAACATTAAGGTGCTATTCAATTTGCTCCCAACATCAACTTTAAGATACTCATTTTTTTAGCTCCCCGTAAGTTTATATTTGTTTTCGCATCTTTGAATCATATAAAATACGATTTGCTTCGAAAGTATAGAAAATATGAAAGATTAGCGATGTAAAGAATACGTTGGTTAAATTGAATTAAAACATATTAGACTAATAAATTAAAAATATAAATATAAAGATTAAATCTAAATTAAAACAAATTCATGTTGAAATATAAGGTATGAGATTATAATAATTGAGTTGAATCATTAGCAAATTTATCTAGTTCAGTTAAAATTCTATAACATTTATTGCTTGAAATGGGGATAAGAAGGGGAATGGTAAACTGCTATGAAGGTAAAGTTGAGTATTAAACATTAATTTTAATTCAACATTTCGGTAATTACTTACGAAAGTATTCTTTAAGTGATCAGGACAACAGTTTGGAAATAATCGTTTTTAATTTAATAACATTTATCTAATGTTATGCACAAGATTGAAAAGTTTGATAGATAAACATATTTCAATTTGGAAATACTTTTTTTCTGATTGAGTTACCTTTCTATGATACTAAAGAAAGGTAAGAAAGGTAAGGTAAGAAAATTAGATTTTTAGTTTGACTGCAGAAATAATTTAATTTTTACCGTTTTTTTTAAACATGTTAACTGGTTGGACTTTTTTTGTCATTTATCATTTAATTATTAACTTGAGGTGGCGCTACAGTCCACGTAGGATTGGCATTGTATCCTTTTTGCTAAGTCAATTGGTTATTAAATATTCTCCTCCACTCACCGTCAATGCAGATGGGACAAAAGATCACATTTTTCTTTCGAAATAACGGGGCCTTCATCCGCTTTTGAAAGTATCCATGCTTCTACACCATATAGTAGGACGGGGATGATATTGATCTCATAGAGCGACACTTCAGTTCTTCGAAAGAGTTCTTAGCTTTAATAGCTGGAGTTATTCTTCGTTTGATCTCAGCGCTGATGTTATTATCTGTATTTATAGCGGAGCCAAGATAGACAAAGCCCCAACTACCTCAAAGTTATAGCTGTTTATGGTAACGTACTGATCAGGGTTCGGTCTTTCTTTATGACAGCATATGCCTCGTTTTGCCTTCTGGCGTTGACAAGGTTCTTTTGCACTATTGCCCCAAGTAGGATGTTGAAGAAATCGCATGACAGTGCATCACCTCGTCTAAAATGTTGTTTGATATCAAGTGGGTCGATGACGTCTTTGCCGACCTCAATGGTGCAGCTTGATTTCTCCATCGCCATCCTGCACAAAAGTACGAGCTTGGCAGGGATGCCAAACTTTGACATGACTTCATAAATCTCGTCTCTGTGGACGAAACAGACACCAAAACCAACCTTGAAATTAATTAAAAGTGGTGCGTACTGACATGCTCGCATGCTTTCTTCTGACCATGTATTGCAGATGAGTTGGTGCATACTCCCAACTAAGTTATCGCCGCCGCTTTAAGAAGCTCTATCTTGCTATCTGTACTTCGTCTAGGTCAGGTAGATAGCATTGTTGGTTCTTCCATGTCCTCAGCATTGACTGCAATTCTACTATGATATTTCCATTTCGAATTTTGCAGGCTTCGCTTTGGGGTGTATAACCTTGAGATAAGTGTTTTTGCTGGCTGGCTGTCCATGGCTTGCATTAAACGACTCAATGAAGCATTTTCAACTGTAATATAGGACCAACGACCCAAAATCTTAGCCAGTCATCCCTCTATGAGTATCCAATTCAACGTGAAGATAAGATATTTTAAATTTAGAGTTGCGAAAATCGATTTCATAACAACAATTTCAACATTGGAAGTTGAATTTGTATTTGCTTTTGGCAGTTGTTTTTCAACTTCTTCAATAAAGTGCTATAAATCAGACAGCCAGAATTATCAAATATTATATAGCTTAGTTTCAAAAGTATTACATTTTGTAAGAACTCTGTTTAAAGAGATTCATATTTTTAAAGTTTGAGGACCAACTGCTTATCTCAACTTCATGTACTTTTGGAATTATTTTAATCAATCAAATTTGTTTGATTGCTTTTCTTTGGAAGATATTAACCACTGCTCGGAATATTCAGGCGTGATTAACTTTATGTCCTTTTTGAAAGGGTTCAAAAGAACATAGTTTCAATCCAGAGATTTCCACCACATCTTCCTTCCGAGCTGGTAACTGCTCAGCAAGGGATCTTTTTCTGTCTGGTAAATATATGGCTTAAAGAGAATCACATTCAGTCCAGTTTTCTTTGCAGATTTCGATAGGATTTTCCACGCCGATTCCGAGATTTTTTAATCTTTGTGTCATTTTCTGGAAAGACCTCTAGGATTGGGTTCATGATAAGAAACCACAACAGTGGAAAACAAACTAAATCGGATGTTATGGTCTTCCTTGCTTTAAATTCAATTGCCTCATGTTATTTGCGTCATGAGCTTCTTTTCGCTAATATATAATAACTATAAAAAAACGTCAAGCTACAGCCGAGCAGGTTTTGAACAAAAAAACTAAGGGTGTTTTCATGTGTCAGTGTTGCAGACGTCACTCTGAGTCTTAAAAAATGGGAAAGACTTACAGGATTCACATTTCTGAAACAATTTTCCAAAAGCTTCCGTGAAAATTTGGATCAGGGGATAGAGAAAGGGGCACATCAATGTATGAAATGGCTTTAACTAAATACGGTTTTAGTCTTTTTGGTAGTCTCTATAGTTAGTAACTTACTTAGTTTAGTCAATTCGCTAAATGAACATAATATTGATGAAACTTTTGGCATTAAAGCTGAACAAAAAAAAAATTTTATATGAATTTGTCCGGAAACTTATGAACGGCAGTGTATATATTTATGCATATTTTTTTATCTGATAAGGTAGATGTAAACTGTATATTTAATTAATTTTGAACTATTTTTATTGGAAAACTAAATTGATTTTAATTGAAGAAGTGAAAATGTCCCTTTTTTTGACAGTTTTTTCGTCATAAAATTTAAACCACCCTGTGAAATTTAACCAAAAGCTCCTCAGGTGATCTTTATGCACACACGCTTCGAATGAAACCAATTTGCCTTCGATAGCTTGATTTGTTCTCGGGTTAGGCTGTACGAAAGAATCCGCACAAACGTACGTACGTACGTACGTACGTACACACACACACACAGACATCTTTCTAAAAATGATGGAATCCGACTACTGGGACCGCCAAACGTCGAGAAATGTAAAAATTTTGAATTTCGAAAATCGGACCGATTACAAGAACTTCCTGATGGGAAGTTAATAAAGAAATCAGTCGTTAACTGAACATCAGAAGTAGTGTTTGCTTTTATTAAATTCACTTACCAGCTCTTACTTTTCCTGACTATGCCTTGATATTCCATTTGTTTCATATGTTTCCTTGCTTTTGCTTCATGCTGAGGTGGATATCTATATAATTTGGAATTGATCTGCACGTTTGTCGTAGTTCGACTTACATGGACAATACTTTTTGTACAAGAAAGGTTGTCTCCTTTGAAAAATGATGAACTATTTTATTTAGAAATGAATGAAGCAAATAGTTTATTTTCTCTAAAAGGCTTTAGTAAATTTTTGTTCTTTCAAATTAAAACTATCTTGACATACTAGTATTTCCCGAATAATATTCAATTCATACTTATCATGTTCTTCAGGTGCTAAAGTTATTTCTTTTATTTTTGGATTTGGGAAGCTTCTCAGAAGATTTACAATTTGTCAGAAATCGAACTTACTTTTAAAAATTTGATCTTCTTCATAATCTTCTTTCGGTCCTTCGTTGCCTTGATGTGGAGTCTTAACTTTTTCCTGCAGCCTTTCCAGGTCAATGGAGGTGATGTTATTAGCTAGTTCTTTGCAGGACCGATGATTTGCTCATTGTAGATGACCGTGTATAGATCATTCCTCTGACTCGTTTCATATTTCTCTAATGCTTTGTCCACTGAAGAAATAAAGGCTGGTAAAGTTTCCACACTTCCATCAAAAACAGGACGATACCAAAGTTCCTCCTCTAGCTTGCACCTTTACCTGTTAATTTTGGCAGCTTAATTTATCTTTGAGTACGGCAATGCATTCCTCCGTTGCATTTTGCGCCATTACTCTATTATTGTTCAAAATTCTGTTTCGTATTGTTTTTCTCTCCACGTTGTTTGTTTATTTATTATTTTTCGTTAAGTGTTCGTTTCTTCGTAATCTACTGAATTTTACTTTGGATTTCTGTATTTCGCATCTTTCACACTTTTACAATTTTCGGTTCGATTCACTGGATTCTAATTCTACTGAACAGAATCCTACCGACTGCGCTAAATAAAAATTTAATTAATTTTCAAAAATTAAAACAAGAGACAACTTAACAGGCAAGCTAGCTGTGGGTCAGAATTTCCTGTTGTTTGCGGATGCTCGTAGCTGAGGTATGTAACTCGTGTCAATGCCGCACGACCGTTTACGATGCAAAACAATATCCGCTAATTTTTAGCAATTGGCAAGGGGGGTACCTCTTTCAAATACCAGAAGTCAATTGAAAGTCGAAAGAATGACAAATGCACGATCACGAGCGCCTTCCCATAAGCTGAGGCTGAAAATGGGAGTTCAAGTCCTGTTAATGAGTAATTTTGGCTTTTAACCCACTGGGAACGCAATATTATAAAAGCTCTAATTATGACTGAAATGAGAAAAGTGAAAATGTTGTAATCCTCAGTATTCCAATAATTCCGATCGATATGCCATTTCAATTTTAAATAGTGCAGTTTCATTAAGAGCAGCATTTGCAATGACAATAAACAAAGCTGAGTGACCAACGCCTGAAGTAGCACGTGTAAATTAAGAAAGAACCAGTGATTTCATGTTTAACTTTTTGTTTTAGCAAAGGATGGAATACTAATAACCATAGTTTATAAAAATATAAGATATTTACAGTACAGAACAGCATATTGCAGTTAGTTTGCATTTGTATTATTTGCGAAATTAGCATCCTAAAATCAAAAAAATCCACTCACTTGTTTAAAATATCAAGTTATCGATACCTTTTCTCACGGTTCCGAGGTTATTATGTAAAATGACGACCAAAGAGTGATCTCTGATGACTAACTTAATTTAACTAACCAAAAGCTGAATACTATTGAAACGCAGGAGATGTCACAAACGCATAAATAACTAAAGTATTAATTACTCACATGAGTGTTGATTTAAGGGACCACATTCTTCTACGTTAGACCTCGCCACTAATTATTTCGGGTGCCCATGGCTCAGTGGTAAGTGCGTCAGCTACTGAGCGGTTTTTCATGGACCCACCCCTCGCGAGTCTCTTATAATCTTCCGATGAGTAAAACTGTCAAGTTAAGGCTTCAGTGCCGTTCGGTACAAGCCGTTTGCGAAAATATAACACGTACACACAAATGATGAAGCAAGGCCTTGGCCCTGAATAGGGATGTCGTGTCGCGTGTTTTTATCTCTCATCGTCATGAAACATATTCATTCCAAGAAATAAATCTTAAGATTTGTATATTTATTTTCCCTTTTACAACAATCGTGCTGTTATCCGTGACTTTTTTTCATGAAAAATTTGATCATTTCATTGAGATGGTTGGATGCCTGATAGTCGCAGGCAACGAGAATTATTTAAAAAATAATTTCGATAATCCGAGAAATTGTCGAAAGGTAAGACTAAGCAATGGGCAAAGAAGCGTTGGAAGCTTTGGTGAATCAAAAAACATTGATGGAAACAAACGCGCGGAACATCGTAACGAGCTCGGGTGTGCCGGTTGTGCAGCCATTTCCTGCATACAAGAAAGAAGACAACCGGAAGATGTACCTGAAGCAACAGGAGAAACATTTTGAGGTGTGTGGAGTTTTAGAAGATAAGACAAAAAGAGAATTTTTCCATTCATGGGTTGGGGTGGAAAACTTTGAAACTCTGCCTACAAAAGTTCTTTGGTGGCTAAGACTTATCGATCAAGACTTTAAGGAAACCTTCAGATAAGCTGAGTGAACACTTTGTTTCAAAGATCCGTGTTCTTACGGCCAGATATCAATTTCACAAGACTTCGGTGAAGTCAGACCAATCATTTGCGGAGTGGGTGGCTGACCTTCGCGGAGTGGAACGTAAGTGTAGATTTTTCTGTCCAAAAGAAAAGTGAGCAGTTCTGTACACCCCGCATGACAATGTTCGGACGCAAGCTCTTCAAAAGACCGATCCGTCTTTAATAGATATATTAGATATACATATTCTGGAGGAACTAGAAAGAAAAGATGTAGATGTTTGTTTGTTTGTTTGTTTTTATTAATTCAATATTCATCTTTTACAATAGGCTTAGAGTCTTTACGAGTAAAAGTTTAAGTATGATATGTGTGATAGATATTAATTTTTAATTTTATGTAGAAAAGAAGAGCGAGAAAAAAAACTATAAATAAATATTATATAAGCAATTGATTAACAATTTTCATTCTTTAAAATTTTCATTAAGTTACAAATTAAGTTATTAGTTATTATGATGTAACGGAAAAAAAAAACGGAAATAGAGTACTTGTCCAATTTTGCACGTTTTAGTTTGGGTACGGTTAAATGCGTAACAGTTTGACAGAAAAGCATTTCTTTTTGCTTTTTCTTATGAAGGGTGATAACCTTTTCGGAAAATTAACAGTTAGTTAGTTTACTTGAGAGTTTATTGTTTTACAGTATGTAATAAGCGCTCGCTCTTTAAAAACGTGAAAAATGAAAAAACTCGGTAAAACAATTGTACAGAGAGCTATTTTTATGCTTAAAAGTGGTGAATCGACCCGACATATTGCTGCTGTTCTCAAAATATCGAAGACCTCGGTATTAAATATAAAAAAAATTAATAAAATTGACGTTTCAACACCCAAAGCAGGACGCAAGCGGCTATTGACGGACTTGGACGCAAGAAGAATGGAGCGAAGTTTGAGAAGTTGCAGCTGTAGGACACCTAAGGAAGCAGCACAAGTCATTGGTAAGCCAGTGAGCGAATGGACCGCCCGCCGCGCTCTTCAAAAAATAGACCTGCAAGACCTTATGAAAAACGTAAGAAGCCCCTTCTCTCGGCAAAAAATGTTAAGGCCAGGCTAGCATTTGCTAAACGTCATTAAAACTGTACCATTGACCAAAGGAAGAAGGTTATTTGGTCAGACGAGACCAAAGTAAACCGGATTGGAACGGATGGCAGATCTTATTACTGGTCGCGTCAAGGAGAGTCAATGCAACAACACCAAGTGAAAAAAATCGTGAAATATGGTGGAGGATCAGTTATGGTCTGTGGGTGTTTCTCATGGGATTCCCTTGGACCGTTAGTGAAAATTGATGGCAAAATGAACAGATTTCAATATCTGAATATTTTGCAAAACAATTTGCCAGCATATTTGTCAACTACAGGCTATGAAAGTTCAGAGATAATTTTCCAGCAGGATGGTGATCCCAAACACACCTCAAAAATTGTTAAGGAGTGGCTAGGAATCCAACAATTTCAAACTATGAAATGGCCAGCACAAAGCCCCGATCTCAATCCAATTGAGAATTTATGGTCAATTGTGAAGCGAAGATTGGGGCAATGCGAGAATCACCCATCGAATCTCAACATACTTTGGGATCGCATCTCGCATGAAGGGAACCAAATTCCTGACCAATTCCTTCATTATTTGGTCGAGAGTATGCCAAAACGCTGTGCAGCAGTTATAAAAAACAGAGGTCTGTGGACAAAGTACTAAGAAACCGTACCCAAACTAAAACGTGCAAAATTGGACATGTAGGCTATTTCCGTTTTGTTTTATTTTTTCCGTTACATCAACATCTTTTCTTTCTAGTTCCTCCAGAATATGTGTCTTGGCTCTCAATAAAAATTTGATTAAGCCAAACTAATTGCCTTTTATTTAAATTTGTTGGTTTTCAGTCGTTTCCCTAAATAAATAAAAACATTTGACCAGTTTTGCTCGTCACTGTAGCTACTGCTTATGAAATAACGCAAAAAACATTTTCTGCAATCAAAGCTAATGGTAACGAGATAGAGGTAAATCTGTTATCGCAAGTGCACCGTTAAACAAAATCGTCGAGGAAATCTTGTCCGGGCTGTTTTGTTCACCAAAAATGCAGCGAGTGTCGTCACCACAAAACTCTTTGCAATAATAGCAAAACAATTGGGCACCTCGCTGCTACTTGTATGTCAAGTGCAAACGATGTGTCTACAGTAAATTCCAAACGAGGCAGCAACCAGTCAAACAAAATTACTGAACCTTATCGCAAGAGAAAATACAAACCAGTCGGTAAATGTTCAGATAATATGTTCGGAGTAAAAATTGGGGTTCAAGCGTGGATTATGGTGGTTGGCGCTGTTATTTAGACACCCATTAAATTCCACGAACGATTCCGGCAATTGGGTCAACCGAAATTTTTTTCCACAACATAATGTCTTCGAGCTTACGGGGGAACACCAATTATGAAAGGCGAATCGGAAGTTGAATTAATGTACAAAAAAACACACATATTGAGTAAAATTGCTCGTTGTAAATGACTCATATAATGGGACTGGATTGGTTCAGAGCTTTCAGTTTAAGGGTTCAACATTCAATTTTCCCAATTAATTCGAATGTTTCACTTTTAAACAGCATCGACACGTTATGCGAGAATTATTTCATCAGGACTCAGGAAAAGAAAAGTAACGGTTATGCAACCGTCATCCGCTTCCTAGACCTCGGAATTTGTTTTTTTAAGCTTCGTGAGAGAAAATTTTTTACCAAGATCGCACTATCGGAATCGTATCTTCAGATCGAGTTGGTAATCAACACACATTTTTGTCTCTTACGGTTCAATCGGTTACCGTACGGAGTGATCAGCGCACCTAGTGAGTTCCAAGGAGTAATGAAACGATTTTTTTCGGATATTCTTGATGGCAACACAGAAGCGGAACACTTGCGAATTTTGGAAGAGGCTCTAAAGAGATAAGAAAAAATGGATTCCGATGCAATAAACTCAAGTGCACGTTCGCAGGAGAATAACTCGACTATCTGGGACATAATCTCAATTCCAAAGGTGTTCGTCCATCCGAAAAATAATGGACGCTATTCGCAGCTTACCACGATCAACGAACGTCAAAGAGTTAAAAGCATTTAAAGGTAAATTAAATTACTATAACCAATTCATTTTGAAGTTTTCGCAGGCTGCTGGCCCCTTGAATGAACTCCGTGCATAGGTGCAAAATGTTCGATGGTTTGAAAGACAAAGAGCAGAACGTCTAGCACATTTTGCTGATATTATTTCGGCGACCGATGCCTCGAGGTATTACTAAGGAGCTTTGGATTTCGCGAGTCCCTTTTTCAATAAAATGTGGTAATGGTGTCGATTCGTTTTCAAAATTCCCGTTCGTGGTATCACTTTCGGCGGTAACATCGGAGACCAGAATAAAAGCAATGATGATTTTTTATTTATGATTTTTGCCATCGTTAACGGTCTCTCTCAAACGGTCAGGCTGAAAGGCTCGTGCGAACTTTCAAAGAAGCATTTAAGAAAATTTTCAAGGTGGAGAAAAGTACAGAGGTAGCAATGAACGTGTTCCCCTCGATGTATAGATCGACACCGAATCCAATTTCTCAGAAGTTATTACTCGCGTGTTGGGGAGTAAAATGTACGGTATCCACATATATGAAGGTATATAATACGTCATCAGAATCAATTACGTTTGCTCAGAAATGAACCGGAGTTCAGGTACGGAACCAAGTCTTAAACAAGAGCCAACAGACGGGATAGTTTGTTCTAATTACCAAGAATTTTATTCGGCTTCTTCCAATCAAAAAATTATGAATTGCTCTTCGATACTTGAATTGCCAGGTAACACAAAATCTGCTAATTCGAGTCACGCATGTCCAAAGAAGCTTTGACCACTGTCAGACGCAAGGAGACCAATACTTAATCATCATAAGCAGTCCCATATTTACGGCGATTTCTGATATATACAGCTGTTCGGGACGAACATATTTAGGGGACTACACCATGGAATCATGGATCAGATAGGAAGTAAGTTCACCAGCAAACGATGGCTTGATACGCAGTCAAAAGTTAATGACTAATGAATGTGTTTAAACAAAGCGTAAGTTAGCCAAAATTGATAACGACGGTTATTTCAAGAACGAAATAAGTTAAATTTTTTAGACACTAAGTTCTTGTTACAAAATTGCACTATTACTATTACGCTTTTTAGAAAGAAGGATGTTAAACATATTTGTTCTCGGTTTTTTTCCACTTGGCTATGTAGATTTCAACTCTGAAGAGATGAAGCATTTAAAGGAAGAAAGCGAAAAATATGACTCGTGTGCTGATGTAAACAACGAGAAAACTCAAGTTCAAAGATTAATACGAAGAATGCATATACTTACATGGATTGGGGCGTATAACAGTAGTAAGGCTGTAGCAGATTTAATTGCAGGCCTCACACTTGGAATGACGATGATTCCACAAGGTATTGCATATGCTGCTTTAGCCGGTCTCTCATCTCAGTACGGACTCTTTTCATCATTTGTTGGTAAGGTTTAAAATTATTTTATACAATAATCAAGTAAATTTTTTTCTTTTGTTTGCTTACAGGCTCTTTTGTTTATGTTATCCTTGGAACGATACCACAAGTTTCAATCGGACCAACCAGTCTAATGGCATTACTAACATTACAATACACTGCACACCTTCCTGTACAGTTTGTTGTCATGCTCGCATTTTTATCTGGAATTGTGGAGCTGTTAATGGGATTGTTTAATTTAGGTATATTAATATCATACATTCTTCTCTTTTAATTATTTGTACTCGTGTGTATAACTTTGAGCTTGTAATAAGCTTTTCTCCAGCAGAATAATCTCGACATATAGTATAAAGAAAATTTTACCTGTATTGCCGCACACACTAAATTTTATTTGGAATATGGAAAATTCTATTCATATATATTCATTTATTTTATTATTTATTTATTTAATAATTTATTTGGAATTTAACATAATAACAATCTTAAGAATATAAATAAAAAGCAGGAGATTGAATATAAATATTCGATTTTAGAAGGTTAACAAAGAAAATAAGATAAGATAGAATATTTTAGTGAATATGTATAGATCGTTTCAAATGAGTATGCAGTAAGTTCGCGCATCTTTTCTCTTTTCCAGTCGTTCCACACAAAACAGAAGAAAAAAATCGCATAAACCCTTCTTTTGATGTTTACTGCGTGAATTCTCAACGCTGACTGATCATTACTTGAATACGAATTGTGGATAAGGTATACAGAAAATAAGGAGCTGCTATTGCCAAGTGTGAAAAGTATGAAAAATGAGTGTAGAGAGAATGTGCGTAGTATGCATTCATTATTCTTTTAGTGAAGTGGGTGATGACAATTTGAGCGAAGAATGGTTAAAGATCTATAGTTCTCAGTTATTGTGTTGAGAGGAAGATTGAATGTTTTGCCAATATGAATTTCGCTTGAAATTAATTTGAAAATTTGAAAAAATTCAAGCATGTATGTATGTTTGCAAAATATGAATATATATTTATTAGATTTTTTTTGTTAATGCAATAGCTCTTTATCATGGCCGGCATCATCATCAAAATCCTCGCCTCAGCTTTATATTTCACTTGATGAGTATTCGCAGGTCTTATAACAATTCTTTCGGTGAAGGTATTCCAACTCTGTTCATATGCCAAATAATTAACTTCTGTCCTTGTGACTCCTCGACCATAATTTTTGCAAATTCTACTTCTACTTCTTGATGGCATCCAGATTAATCGTAGTAATTCTACCCGCCACTCTGGATTTTACAATACCCCATACATTCTCAATTGGGTTTAAGTCCGGATGGTATGGTGGAAGCCTGAGTATTTAATGCCATGCTGATCTTATCAAGTTATCTATTTCACGTTACGGATCCGTCTGGTTTCGTTTTACTATATCAAATAGTTCAACTTCATTGAAGAGCTGTGTGCAATATTATTTTCTACCATCCAATTAGTTAACTCAAATTTTGTTGCTGATGGAGTTGGCGTACGGTTTTTTAATTTGTTGTGATATGAAGCATTGTGAATTACAATGACCGATGGTTCATTCAGCTGCTGCAGAAAGCTCATCTCATTATGGTAGTTACCAGACTTCGATCCAGATTTGAATATGAGAAGAGCGCCATCGACAAATCCATTTGATCCACACTCAAGTGCAATAATAAACCGTGATCCTTCCGTTCTTCCATCAGTCCAAAATATTCCTCTTATGTGGGAGCTCTGTATATATGACTCATCTATATAAATAACTTGGTATCGACTTTCACGGAAATTCCTGATTTGCGGGATATATCTTATCCTTTGAATTTTTATGTCCGTCCTTTCACAGATGATTGTCCTATTGTCTTCTATCTTGCGAAAGCTGAATCCTTTGCTTTTCAGAACTCTCCAAAGTGATGTCTTGCTTATGCTTATTTCAAGTTTGTCATGGATTTTTTGCTTAAGGCTCCTCAATGTTACGATTTTTTTTTTGTCAAATTGGTGGAAGGAGTACATTATCCTTCTTATGGCTTCCAAATCGAAATTGTCCAAATCAGTGATCCAGTGCCGATTTTCTGCTTGGGTGATTGTAGTGTTCCAGTTTGATGTTCTTTGATTATTTTGTATAAAGTATAACGCTTTACGAAAGTCCGACAAATTCTGATGTTTTCTTCACAGCTGCTCCTATAGGTGTGCTATTTTGTTGGTTGATGGCGAAATCTAAATTTTGGTTGTAAATTTTCAGCATAAGCACTTTTGCTTGGCGTGTTAAAGGCTTTACTCGCTTGAAGCAGTCCATTGTATATTTCTTTTTGGCTCTGCTTCTTGCAAGGAATTTAATCATAATTTATGTACATGTTCGCGTTTTTACATATGCCAAAAATTGTTAGAAAATATTATTGTAACCCAACCCACATGCATACAGACATAAAAAGGGATATTTCAGCTGAATTACTTCCTGCAATAATTGGTTAAAATATGCAAAAAAGGGTTAATTTTATAATCATAATAACACGCGAGAAAAACCCACGCTTACCCATTGAGTACTGTAAGAAAATCGGAATGACAAAAAAACAATGAAAATGGAGCAAGTTCAGTCGAATTGTAAACATCATTTTCCAGGTAGCAAGGCGTGGCAAATATTTCCATGCTCTCTCCGCGTATTTTTCCAATTGCATAGTGATTTGAAACGATCTATACGTATGTATGTATTTTAATGATCGGCCACTTTTTCTGTCGTACAATACTCTGTGAAAAATACAATTTTACAATTTCCTGCAAAGCCTTGTAGTTCAGCAATCTTCTCAGAGTAATATACTTCTTTTTGCTTCAGGCTTTGAAAAAAATGGTTGCGGTTGTAAAAGAATACACTTTTGAAATAAAAAAAAGAGTTTGTCAATTAGTTACACATTTATCCACATTATTAAGTCTCAGATTTAATCAGAATTAATATAAAATTCGTTAGAAAAGTTAAAAAACAATTTGACTGGTTTTCAACGAACCAATAGCTTTGATTGATTTGTCACTAGTAATTATAAATAATTTTACCAATAGTGAATGCATTTAAAGTAACAAACCTTTTCGTTCTCCTTCCCTGTGCACACTTCTTTCTATAAATGCACATATGTACATATGTATTTGTTTTATATGCACATTCATGTGAAATTTTTATAATTTAGTTTAAGATGGTTTCGTGAAGGATGTGTCGATTGCGAAATCCGGTAGCGAACTGAATTCGTTAAGATAACAGTTGGTGTTGGTTGACCACTGATCATCAACAGACTCCAAGAACGTTTTCTGTCAATTCATACTCAAGAGCATAATTTGAGCTAATAGCACCTCTAAGTCGTAATTTATAAGACATGGTGATTTTTCATTAGATAAAACCCTTTTTACAAAGTAAAATTTTAACTGTCAATTCTTTTATTTGTAATAAACACAAAAAACAAAATTCATTCCAGGTTTTGTCGTTAACTTTATATCAACTCCAGTTACGAGTGCGTTTACAACAGGAACAGCTACGATCGTAATACTCGTTCAACTAAAAACACTTCTGGGTATAAAGGCAAAGAACAAGTTCATCGCTTTTGGAAGATTAATACAACAAGTAAGCCTGGGTGATACTTTATTAGGCCTTGCTTGCCTAGCAGCACTTTTCGGCTTAAGGGTAAAACATTTTAAAGTACATTTATAAATTTGTAAAAAAAATTTCACCTGTTTCTTATTTTAGCAAATAACTCGAATTGAATTCGCTGCAACAAACTCTTATTCGAAAATAGCAAAACGATTCTTGTGGTATATTAGCATATCAAGAAATGCTATCGTTGTACTTTGCTCTTCCCTTTTAGCGTATAATTTAGCCCAAACGAATGGTCGTGAAAATATTCCCTTTGCGCTATCAGCAAGAGTTAATACAACAATGCCGAATTTGCAACTACCGCCCTTTGTAATATCACATGACAATACAACAATTTCATTTATTGAAATTTGTAAGGAGCTGGGAAGTGGAATTCTTGTCGTTCCTTTAGTAGCAGTGCTAGCTAATGTGGCAATAGCTAAAGCTTTTGGTTTGAAAACTTAAACTAACATAATATATCAAAGTATAAGTTCTGTAACTACAATTATTTCAGTGAAAGACTCATCTCTAGATGCATCACAGGAAATGTTTACACTTGGAGTTTGCAATGTTGCGGGATCATTTTTCCATGCCATGCCAACTTGCGGAGCATTCACTAGGTCAGCTGTAAGTCATGCTAGTGGAGTTAAAACACCGATGTCTGGTGTATATACAGGTATGTAAATAGTATGGATATAGTGTCAGAGATAGCAGATCAACTTATTTTATAGGATTGTATAAATTTCTATTTAAAATTCGTAACCATCAGAAACAGTTTCCATTTTAAAGTCTTTTTTTATCAAATTATTCGAAATGATAGACAAATTAGCTTATGTTACGTAACTTGTAACGTCTTGAGGGATGTTTTCAGCGGTCTAACTCAATAATTTTTATTCATCTTTGTAAATAAACAGTTAGAAATTAAAAAAATACTTTCTAGGAATGTCTGTTATACTGTTTTCAGGTTGAAAAATTGCATTGTTGCAATTCTTTTTTGTATTGGGACTCTGGACAACAAGCCATTGTATTTCAAAAAGTCTTATCTTATCGAACGTGCTGCCCTGCTTTCACACAGGAACAGCATAAGGATAGAAGAAATTCCGATTTCTGGTAATTGATCTTCCACTTCTTGCCATCGCAATAATGAATTATCTCTGCTTTAAACTGCTAGTGAATGACCGTCATTTTCAATGCCGATTTTTATGCAACCTTGTCTTCCTCATACGCCTCGGCATGGTGAAGACATGCACGAAAATAATAGTTTCTTTATGTATTTATTAACATTTATAGCCTGCCAACCCTGTAAGATTTATGAATTAATAAATAATAAAAATAAAAAATACCCGCATAAGCCCGCAAATAGAGCAATATCTACCCATTTACTTCCCCTGTTTAATTAAGGATAAACACTTTAGTCCTGTTTTATAAAATACTATAGTACACGTCAACCTGATTGGTAAAATATGCATCCCAGACGCACCAGACGCCCGTAAAATATGAAAAAAAAATCGATTTTTGATTTGTAGATATGATATAACCGCAAGATTAATAAACCAAACGATGCGTGAAAATGTGCTGATGACGAATATATGTGTATACATGTCATCTCCAGCCCGCCAGGAGCGCAAAAACTTATCAAACATGCTTTTTTAAAGCAAACTTTATAGCATAGTTTCTCAAGGCGCAATGCAGGAAGATTTTGAATCTAAATTTCAAAATACATTTTCATAAGTAAAATCGGAAAAAATCGTCAGAATTGAAGGCTCTCAAAGAAAGATGCAGCTTTTTGAAATGAAAGGTTATGGAATTAAAATAGCCTCAGCACGAGGGTGGGTGTATTACAGATTTTGTAGCATCATGTGTTTTGGGAAAATTTTTTGAATACATACCGGTGTTAATGTCAGTGAAGTGCTGTACTTTGAGGCACATAAACAGTCATATCTCCCCTTCAGCTAAAGTCAAAACAATAGCTGATGCTTTATCAGACCATTTTATCGCGGCAAATCGGTCAGAAGAAGTACAGGGACAGTTATTAAATAATGCAACTTTTAACTTCGAACAATGCTGTGAGCTGGCATTGAATATGGAAATGTCTATGAAGAAGGACCAAGCTTTTCATCCGCACTTGTCATCGGAATTGTGTCAGAGTCGCCAACGCCCACCAACCATCAACCAATAGTTTAGGAATAGTCGTCCAGGAGCGTAGCCGAAACAAGTCAGCAGTCATATTCGGAGTTGTTACCGATGCGGTGGTCAACATGATGCAAATACGTGTCCAGCAATTAAACGGAAATGTCGTTTGTAGGAACAATATGCGCGATAATAAAAAAAAAAATGTGTTCAATTGACCAAGTGGGCATAGTGGAGCATGATAGTGTATGTACGAGGTCAAGGTGGAAGATCAGCATTTACGTATGGAAGGGGATAAAGGGGCTTGTTCATCTGTCGTTGATCTGGGGGAGTATAAGAAAAAAATTTCACATATAAAATAAAAATATTTTTGTCAACAAATGTGTTTTGTTACTGGTCAGAAAATAAATTGTAAAGGGAAAATTAAAAAAAAAAAAAAATTAAAAACCGTGTGGAGTTTGGCGGAAAAATACATAATGAAGAACTGGTTGTCATCGAAATATTAATGTCGAAATATTTAATTCCCGATTGGAAAAAGAAGTTACTGGGAAACAAAAAAATAATTGAGACTGCATTTGTACATCTTATGAACTTTAATTTGTTTGACATTATTCAAACCAAATATCCAAAAGTTTTTGAAAGTAGTCAGTCAAATCTGCTGCAAAGGTCATTATGTACGACTACAGACTTGATGATCGAAAGGTATCATTAATGGCATATGATTGTTCTCGATGACCTTCAAGAAGTCAGACAAACGCCGATTCAATAGGCATGGTTGCATCATTGGGGGTATGCGCAGAGCAATTTTATATAGATATGGAAAACATAGCAAAAGCTATATATTTTTGGAAGCGCAATAGTTTATCGATAGAACATAAATGTATTTTTAATGGTTATCGTATTTTGATTCCAAAAGTCACCCAAAATGCAGTGCTTAAGATGGTACATGGTATGAACCGTTCTGCAATTGTCAGAGGTCGGGGTTATATTTGTTGGAACCAAATTGATGCAGATATTGCAGACGATTAAGCGGTGTCCATGGTGTCAAGCTTTTAGTAGTTATCCTGGAAATCTCAATTTTTCAGAATGACCCAAGTCTAAAGTTCCGTTTGAAAGGTTTAACTTAGATTTCAAAATTTCTTAAAGTGATAGATTTATATTCTTAATATCTTGTTTAAGAAAATATATGTAGAGCAATAAAGTATATTTAAGAAAAGAGAAAAAGCACGTTTATAATTGAACAAGCACAAAACGTCTTAATAAACTTCCAAAAATTACAATCATACAGTACCTTCATTATCCAATGTTCCAATCTAAGAATATTATTAAGAGAGGCAAATTCGATATTAAAAAGGGCCACGACATTCGAAAGTCTTCTATTTATAGGGGAACAAGAATTTTTTAAACAAAGATACTTTGTATTACAATGATAGGAGGCTATAAATCAACAACAATTCCTACACTTTGTGGTTTGGAATCATATGTGTATCATAATATGATCAATAGAAGAAGTACAAGAGACAGAAATATGCGTGGGTCTTTTGATGCACAGCTCAAAACCAAGCGAAGATAGCAAAAACAAATAATAGTTCACCCAAGTTGAGTTTTGTAAGATATCTTCAGTAATATCTTCCAAAAGATTAAGTGTGAAACGCATCATTTATAAAGGCTACAACGCCACCAGATGCATAATTGTTGTTACAGCAAGTTAATATTTCGTAGCTATTTATGTTATAAAGCGACTTTTCTTCGTCAGAATTCAAGTTTCCGACAAGAAAATTATATCAGGCTTCTTTTGTTTTGATGGATAATAAAGCATTTTGGTAAGTACGTTGCTTCAAAAAAGTTATCAAGAGCTTTAATTTCAGCACAATTGACCGAGTTTAAAAAATGATACTATAATTAAAATTATTAACGGGTCGTGCAACTTGTTTATTAAATCTAATTAAATTAGTTTCCATCTTCAAACTTATCTCCAATTTATTGAATAATTGTGTTCACTTACATAAAATATTATTTTGAGAGCTAGTTTATCTATATAGAGACAGTCTCAAATCACCGACATTTCTTAAATTTTCATAATTTCCCACATATTGTAGGTTTCATTGTAAATAGACAAGGAATAATCCAATTCACTGGATTAGTAGTCTGACTAATGGGTGGCATTGCTGTAGTGGTTGTTGTATTGGCTTAATACCTAATTCGTGTTTTCAAAATAGTGGTTTGTGTAGATTGTGCGTAGATAGCTCTGCTGTGAAGGCATAGCACTGACAGCGGGGTGTTTAGCTAAATCTTCCAAACTTTCAAAGTTCATATATCAGAACTAACGTCGAATAAAATTATAAAAATCCTCCGTCCCGTTTCGGACTCCACCCACGGAAGAGAGTTTGAAACCAAATACACCTGAGTTTCTCAAACCTCTACAAAATCTTTCATTCTCCTCCTAATTCTTCCACTTGCTCTGTGCTACACGCATTATAAGAGTATTAATATCCTCTTGAAGAGCGAGCAAATAATTAAAAAAAAAATAAGAATTACGTAGTTTATAAATTAATACTAAAACATTTAATTTTAATCTTTGTTTAACATAATATTAACATATACTCTTAAACTGCATTTTAAAATACAACGTATTGCACGATCTTGTAAAACTTGTAGTTTATCAATATTATTGGAAATACACAAAAATCAGACTGATGAACAATAATCGATTTGTGGTAGTATAATTGTGTTATATAGTATATATTTATTGCACCATAGTATTTTGTCTCTAACTCATATTTAATTTGTTGAACACTCACAATAAGATTATTACTATCGACGCATATTTTTACGTTTTTTTCTTTTACACCTATGAACATACTTTTGGTCTTTGCTACATTTAATTTTAATTTGTTTTTATACAACCACTTGAATAAACTATTAGGATCTTGGCTGAGATGAGATTCACATACATTTAAATCATTTCCTACTACATAAATAAGTGTATCATCAGCAAAAAGGAAAATTTTTTAAAAATTTAAAAATCTTTAATGCCGCTTATATAAATTAAAAACAGCAGAACTCCTATGATTGTACCTTGCGGACCACCCAAGTTTACCTCCATTGCCGATGAGTATATTTCGTCTATTTTTACTCTTGCCATTCTAAGGCTTAAAAAGGACTCAAACCCTTTAAAGTTAATTTTGTCTTATACATACTTTAGTAATTTCTTTATTAAGATTTTCCTCTCTATGGTCTCAAATGCTCTATTTAGGCTCAAAAAAAGTGCTAAAACTGAATGACCTGCATCTATCTCATTTTTCCATTCGTTGAGTACCCATACTAAAGCTGCGAAATCCGGATTGTTCTTCGCAAAGTAAACCATTATCAACCAAAAAATTTTCCACCCGCAAACTCATTGTTTTTTCGCACACTGGCATCATATTTACTGGGCGAAATTTTACTGGTTTTTTGCGTGCTTTTCTTTTTCCATCGGTATTATAATTGATTCTTTCCATGAACTTGGAAACACACTGTCGTTCATCGATAAGTTTATGATTTTTAATAGACTCGGAAAAATTTCTTCTTTGCAGTCTTATAAGATATCAATATTGAGGCCACTCTCGTCCTTTTTATGTTAAGTGTTTTTTTTTTATTTTTTCCATTAGGAAAATATTAATTTGTTTAAATTTAAAAGTACCTACTCTTTCTCTTATATAATCTTTATACTGTGTAACTGCGATATTATTATTTATTTCAGTCACACTTTCGAAGAAAACAGTTATTTAATTGATTTCCTATTTCATTTTTGTTATTTATTTTTACATTATTCAATTCTGTTTCACAAATTTCATTTCGTACTTCATATTAAACATATTTTCTTATAGTACTTCACATTGTTTTTGATCACTAGAATTTAGTTCTATTTTATTTCGTATGAACTTATTTTTTTCCTCTCTTCGTATGTTTTTGTATTTATTTCTGAATTTACAATTATCTTTCCAACTTTCTGACGATCGCGTTAATTAATATCTTTTGTACAGTCTTATTTTCTCTTCTTTAAGTTCACTTAGTTCATTGTTGTACCATTCCACATAATTTGGTTTCGTATTAAATGATTTTACTAGACTGTTTAAACTTTGTTTGATATACAATTTAAATTGTATTGCTATATTTATTTCAATTTAATAGATTTTGATTGATTTATTCGTTTTTTGCACTTTTAGATAAATTTTAACTGTTTCGTGATCAGATATAATCCAATCTTTTTTTAATAACACTTTTACACTAGATATAGAATCACTTAAAATGTTGTCCATAAGAGTAGTTGTCGATGTTGTGTTTCTTGTACTTTCTTTTACTAACTGTTTTAAACTAAATTTGTTTAATATTTTCATATCAAATGCTCTTTTATCAGCACTTTCGATTTTATAGTCAATATTGAAGTCACCAGCTATGAAAACACCCTCATTCAAGTTTATATTATTACTCACTCACTTAACATGCTATTAAAATCCGAAACATTCATTTTATTCAATATGTATACCCCAACTACATTCCAACTCTCATTTTCACTTTTAATTTTTAACTTCCCATCAGGCAGTTCTTGTAATCGGTCCGATTTTCGAAATTCAAAATTTTTACATTTCTCCACGTTTGGCGGTCCGACTACAGGGGATTCCATTATTTTTAGAAAGATGTCTGTGTGTGTGCGTGTACGTACGTACTATACGTACGTACGTACGTTTATGCGGATTCTTTGGTACAGCCTAACTCGAGAACAAATCAACCTATCGAAGCCAAATTGGTTTCATTCGAAGCGTGTGTGCATAAAGATCACCAATTTAGTTTTCCAATAAAAAAAAGCTCAGAATTAATTAAATTTATAGTTTACAGCTACCTTATCAGATAAAAAATATGCATAAATATATACACTGCCGTTCATAAGTTTCCGGACAAATTCATATAAATTTTTTTTTTTCAATTTTAATGCCAAAAATTTCATCAATATTATGTTTATTTAGCCAATTGACTTAACTAAGTAAGTTGCTAACTATAGAAACTACCAAAAAGACTAAAACAGTATTTAGTTGAGGAAATTTCATACATTGATGCGTCCCTTTCATTATTTCCTGGTTCAAATTTCCACGAAAGTACTTTGAAAATTGTTTCAGAAATGTGAATTCTGTAAGTCTTTCCCATTTTTCAAGACTCAGAGTGACGTCTGCAACACTGGCACATGAAAACATCCTTAGAAAATTATGGAGCCACCAGTTTTTTTGTTCAAAACCTGCTGTAGCTTGACGCTTTTTTATAGTTAAAATATATTAGCAAAAAGAAGCTCATGGCGCAAATTACATGAGGCAATTGAATTTAAAGCAAAAACATCGAGAGAAACCTAAATGACAAGGTTAAAACACATGGATTAAACTGAATTACTCGTATATTGCAAGGAAGACTATAACATCTGATTTAGTTTGTTTTCCACTGTTGTGGTTTCTTATCATGAATCCAATCCTAGAGGTCTTTCCAGAAAATGACACAGAGATAAGAAAATCTCTCTTGAAGAAGTTGCAAAACAACTGTCAAAAGCAAATACAACTTCAACTTCCAATGTAAAAGTTATTGTTATGAATTGGATTTTCGCAACTCTAAATTTAAAATATCTTATCTTCACGTTGAGTTGGATACACTTAGAGGGATGACTGGTTAAGATTTTGGGTCGTTGGTCCTATATAACAGTCGAGAAGCCAGAAAAAACAATTATCTCAAGGTTACACACCCCAAACCGAAGCCTGCAAAATTCGAAGTGGAAATATCATAGAAGTTAGAATTGCACTCAATGCTGAGGACATGGAAGAATCAACAATGCCATCTACCTGACCTAGACGAACTACAGATAGCAAGATAGAATTTTTAAAGTATAGGAGTATTGATCAACTTATATGCGACATACTATATGACCAGAATAAAACATGCCCGAATCTTGAACAAATTAAAATATCCTTGCTTCCGTATTATGTGAACGTCTGAAGCAGTTCGTCAACAGTCTGATAAGTCCATATCAGTGTAGCTTTTGACAAGTATTGTTCAACATAGGCCAAATATTACTATCACGACAGATCTAGGAAAAAACCAAGAAGCTCCAATTCGGCACCCACCACATTTTCATCAATTTCAAGGTTGTCTTTGACAGGATTGGCATCCCTGCTAAGCTCATCCTTTTGTGCAGGATAAAGATGGAAATCTCAAGCTGTTCCATTATGTTCGGCAAAGACGTCACTGACCCACTTGATGTCAAACAACGTTTTAGGCAAGGTTATGCGAGTTCTTGAACAAATATTCCAAACGCCAAAGATGTGTTTGGCTTTATACGAGGTGCACATGGAAGCATATGTTGTCATCAAGAAAGAACACCCAAATGCGACGTCTTGGTCAATATGTTACCATAGGCAGCTATAACTTTGAGGTAGTTAGGGACTTTGTCTACCTAGGCTCCGCTAAAACTAGCGCTGAGACCAAACGAAGAATACCAATGCAAATCACTGTTTTGTTTGGGCTAAGAAAACAATTGAGTAAAGTCCTCTCTCGAAGAATTAAAGTGTCGCCTTCAAAGACCCTCAAAGTCCCCATCCTGATACAAGGTGCAGGGGCATGTACACTTTCAAAAACAGATGAAGGCGCCTTAGGTTGTTTCGAGAGAAAAGTGTCATAAATGTATTTATGTTAAATTCATAATTTTTTTAAATTATAACATAATACATAAGTTAACAAAATTCTTTACTCCTCATTTCCCAGTACTTGCACGCTAACACGCGCAGTACTCATATTTCCTCAATCCAAATTCCAACATTTTCCATTTCACGCTCTGTGTTCATGCTGCTGACTTGCGTCTGGAGCCAACAGGTGAATATCAGATGTCCATAATTTTCCCACATTCCTTATTCTCTCTATTCTTTATCCCATATTCTCCGCCGCATAGATTAAGATAGGTTATAAGTACAAGTAAAAATAATTGTTAGTTTAGTTTTAAGGTGATTTCCAAATAAAGAGGATCTTCCTCCAAAAAAATAATTATATTTTTTTTTATTAATAAATGTAAAAAATATTAATTGGCGCCCGAGCAGCAGGGACCCAGGGTAAATTTCGGTTAATTTCGGTTGTCTTCAGTACCAAGTTTCACGGAAAAAAATATTGTCAAAAAGTCCTTAAGTAGCACGGACAATATTCGAAAACGCGTGTAAATCCCGACGAAAAACCTGTGGTCCCACCAAATTCGCGAGTGTTGTGGAAAAAATTAATTTAAACAAAGGGCCCCCTAGTAGCCGATTTATCCGGAGGAACGGGAAGCTGAAGCTAGCCGCCACAGCCAGCGACAAGAGACTGGAGAACAGCATGATCCAGCAATTAAGATTAACTATTTTAATGTAAGCTCAATTTTTATATACTAATATTAATAATATTTCTAGAATTGAAAAAGAAAAAAGAAAAAAGAGAAAACAATTTTTATAAACAAGAAAACTTAAGTTACGAAACAAAAAAAGAAGAATAATTAAAATATATAAATGAAAATAAATACATACAATAATTTTTTTTTTTGTGAAAATAGGAAAATTTAATTTATGCAACAAGTAAAAAGAAAAAGAAAAGAAAAGAAAAAGAAAGAAAAAGTTTATGAATGAAAATAAATACATAAAATTATTTTAAATATTTTTGAATTATAAAAGATTATTAAAAGTGACTAGTGATTAGATTAGATGTACTAACATCATATTTAAATTAATCGTAAAAGTGAAGTTAATTAAACAAATTTTTAAGAATCATAAAAACAAAAAAAGTTTGAGTTTAAAAATGCCACAATTAAGATCAGGTGTGGACACTCGCATTGCAAATCCTTCAGAAGAGGATCAGCCTAATCCATCCTCTGTTCCTATATCCCTATCTACCGATAGTGCTAATAATTCATTCCAATCCAGCGCATCGAATAGCAATCCTACACGGAACGATGCTAGAATACATTCCGACAATCATCTCGGTAATTCTTCAAATGTTCAAGTTGCTCCGGATTTCGAAGCATTAATTTCCTCAATAGTATGTCGCGTATTGGAAAAACAAGGACGCAACCACTTACAAAACACAATGAGTCCCAATGTGAATCAATTCTCTGGCGTTGATCAAGCAATTGATCCTCAATGTAGCGACAGACTTAGCGATCTTGATAGCATACCAGATGTCGTCCGATGTCTACGCAATTTTTCCGGAGAACCAGGAGAATTTAGCTCCTGGAAAAAAACCGTAGACCGCATCCTTAAAATCTACGAGCCACTTAAGGGTACTCCAAGGTACTTCGGAATTCTCAGCGTTATCCGCAATAAAATTGTCGGACAGGCTGATACAGCCCTAGAATCATATAACATGCCGTTAGACTGGCCATCCATGTCACGATGTCGTGTCATGCATTATGCAGACAAGCGTGACTTAACTACTTTAGAGTACCAGATGCAGTCTATGGTACAAGGCAACAATACAATTCAGGGATTTCATAATTCAGTCTACTCCCACTTATCCCCAATCATCAATAAATTATCTTGCATGGAATTGGGTAGCGAGTCCATGAATCTGCTGACTCAAAATTATCGCGACAAGGCTTTGGATACCTTTATTAGGGGGCTTCGAGGCGACCTTCCTCGGTCACTCGGCATAAAAGAGCCAGTAGACCTGCCACAAGCCCTGCATTTGTGCCTAAAGCTTCAAAATCAAAATTACCGTTCAAATCATACACAAACCTTTCAAAATTTCCAAAAACCAATGAGACCCTCTGGTCAACCACCACATATAAGACCAATCAATAGCTATACGCCAAATTACCAACAAAACCAATTCCCACATGGCCAAGGTAGACCCATCGTCAATACACGACCATTGCAGAATAATTTTGCACAAAACCCAAATTATTATAATAGAAATCAATTCCAACAAACACCCCAAATAAAAGCAGAGCCAATGACTCAAGGGCCTTCTGCTCAATTGAGGCAAATCAACCAGCAAAATAGAATGCAACAGTACCAAAACTCTAATACCTCAAGACCCCCTTTTCAGCAATCCCGACCATCTTCATTACCTCAACGGAATTTCCACGTTGAACCAACCCTTCAACCTATTTCCCAAACAACAGAATCAAATTCTTTAAAACCACACACTAAATACAATTTAAATCAGAACGAGAACGCTTTGGTAGGTGATACTGCAGAAATACAAGCAGATTTTACCGACCAATCAATTCAGGAGGAAGTTAGACGATACAACCACGCGGTTTCATTAGAAGACAACAATCACGAGGAAACCCTCAGTGAATATACCCAATATTTTCCTGAGCCTCCTGAACTATGCACGGACTTTGCAGATTTGAATTTTTTAGGCTAACTAGTTCTTCATTGCCATATTTCGAATATTGCATGAAGAACGGCAAAATTCTAAGATTCTTAATAGACACTGGATCTAATAAGAATTATATTCAACCCTCACTTGTAGACAAATTAATTGAAAATAAACAATGCTTCTATGTTAACTGCATCGGAGGAAGCATACAAATCACACACCACACCTACCTTAGTATTAAGTTTTTCCTATTACCCTCCCTCAAATCTTTTAACGGAATATTAGGACATGACAGTTTGAAAGAACTGTCTGCTGTTATCCATACCGGCAAAGACTTTATGACTATAAAAAACCAGCAAATAAAAATTCCCATAAAATACCAAGCTTCGCAGGATGTTAATTCAATTAACATCAGAACTGACCACATGACTATCGATCAGAAGAATATGATAAAGGCCTTAGTAGAAAACCACCAGCTACTCTTTGATGATCCGAATGAAAAATTTACATATATCACCACAGTGAAAGGAGAAATACGTACGAGTGATGAAAATCCCATATATTCCCGAAACTATCCATATCCGATGTCACTAAAGGACGAAGTGGAAAAGCAAATACAAGAGCTTTTGGACAAGGGAATCATAAGACCATCTCGATCTCCATATAATTCGCCTGTTTGGATCGTCCCAAAAAAATTGGACGCATCCGGTGAGAAAAAGTTTCGTCTAGCCATCGATTACAGAAAACTCAACGCTGTTACAATAGCGGACCGGTACCCTATACCGGAAATAAACGAAGTATTGTCACAACTAGGAGAGAATAAGCTATTCTCTGTCCTAGATCTAAAAAGTGGTTTTCACCAAATCCTTCTAAAAGAGTCAGATATTGAGAAAACCGCTTTCTCAGTTAACAACGGCAAATACGAGTTTACACGACTCCCGTTTGGGCTGAAAAATGCCCCCGCCATCTTCCAAAGGACTCTCGACGACATTCTTCGGGAACATATCGGCAAGATATGTTACGTCTATATAGACGATATTGTTATATTCAGCAAAGACCAAGAAACTCATGCAGAAAATATACGAACAATTTTCAGAACATTAGAAGCAGCTAATATGAAGGTCCAATTGGACAAATGTGAATTTTTTAAGCAAGAAGTAGAGTTCCTTGGCTTTATCGTTTCTTCGAATGGCATTAAAACCAACCCAGAGAAAGTTAATGCAATTCTTAAATTCCCAAATCCCCGAACTTTAAAAGATCTTCGATCTTTTTTGGGATTAGCGGGCTATTACCGCCGTTTTATTAGAGACTATGCGAAAATTGCAAAACCTCTTACAACTTTATTAAGAGGCGAAAAAGGGAGAGTATCTAAAAACGTGTCTAGCAAACACATTATAACTCTTAATGAGGAAGCTCTGAAGTCATTTGACAAAATAAAACAGGCTTTGGTTTCTAAGGAAACGATACTCACATATCCTGACTTCAAAAAGGAATTCCAATTAACAACGGATGCATCTAACTACGCAATTGGGGCAGTACTTGCTCAAGATGGGAAGCCCATAACCTTCATTTCTCGAACGCTCAATAAGTCGGAAGAACATTATGCCGCAAACGAAAAGGAAATGCTGGCAATAATATGGTCACTTAAAGCATTGAGGAATTACCTATACGGAAGGCGAGTGTAAGGATATTCACAGACCACCAACCGCTTACGTATGCCTTGAGCAACAAGAACAATAATTCTAAGATGAAACGTTGGAAGGCTATACTAGAGGAATACAACTATGTCCTTCAGTATAAGCCGGGTAACACCAATGTAGTCGCAGATGCTCTTTCCCGACCACCACAGGAAAGCTGTGTTAATTCATTGACTCCCACTATCCACAGTGACGAAAGTTCCTCCCAAGGCCTTATCCCAATTGTCGAAGCTCCGATAAATGTCTACAAGAACCAAATTTTTCTTACTATTAACCCTAATGCCTCTCCTAACCAGGAGTTCAAAATTATTTTCCCAAGATATGTCCTTCAGTATAAGCCGGGTAACACCAATGTAGTCGCAGATGCTCTTTCCCGACCACCACAGTAAAGCTGTGTTAATTCATTGACTCCCACTATCCACAGTGACGAAAGTTCCTCCCAAGGCCTTATCCCAATTGTCGAAGCTCCGATAAATGTCAACAAAAACCAAATTTTTCTTACTATTAACCCTAATGCCTCTCCTAACCAGGAGTTCAAAACTATTTTCCCAAGATATCACAGACACATCATTACTGAACCAGAATTTAATAGTGAAAACATTTTGGCTATTTTAAAAAAAAAATTATATCCATCAGTAATAAACGCAATTAAAACTCAAGACAGAGTAATGGGTATTATACAAGAGCTTTATCCGCTACATTTTCAATCAGTTAAGATTCGCTTTACGCAACTAGTAGTAGAAGATATTTCGAGCCAATCCGATCAAGAAGAGATCATTATTGAAACTTACAATCGTGCTCATAGAAATGCACAAGAAAACCGTGCTCAAATTTTAGAAAAGTATTACTTCCCATCTATGACACAGAAAATTAAGCGTATTACCCAAATCTGTAAAATCTGTAAGCGTAATAAATACGAACGACATCCAAATGAACCAAAGCTTGGCGAAACACCCATTCCGAAATACCCAGGACATACAGTACACTTCGACATTTTTCAAACGGAAAAGAAATATATTCTAACAGCCCTGGATAAATTCACAAAATATGCTCAAACGAGAACACTCGAAAGCAGATCAATTAACGATATAAGAAAACCTCTGCGAGAGCTTTTATTCTTTTTCAGTGTACCAAAATGTGTTGTCATAGACAACGAGCCTTCACTGAATTCAGCCTCTCTACTCTTTATGATGCGAGATGAACTCGGTATAAATGTCTTCACGACACCCCCATACAAGAGTGAAATTAACGGTCAAGTAGAGCGCTTTCATTCAACCTTAACGGAGATAATGAGGTGTCTTAAAGATAATAAAACTGAACGAAACTTCGAAGAGTTACTTCAACGTGCAGTCAACGAATACAACCACAGTATTCATTCCACCACAAATAAAAGACCGCTTGATTTGTTCTTTGTACGCAAAGTCAATTTCACTCCCGACGACTATGAAAAGACTAGGGAAACCAACTTAAAGAAACTAATAGACAAACAAAAACGGGACATTAAATACCACAATAAGAGGAAAAAGGAATTAAAACATTATTTACCAGGTCAAGTAATTTTCGTGAAAATAAATAAAAGATTGGGGACAAAATTATCAAATAAATTCAAAGAAGAAATAGTAAAAGAAAACAGAAATTCTACCGTAGTAACAGAAGGAGGTAGAATTGTTCACAAAAGCCATATACGCAATTAATACTACACTATAAGTCCATTTTTTCTTTCTCACTCTAGGTGCCTTATCGTGGGCAACTATTCAAAAATACAAATTCTTGATTACTCACTCAGTGAGTTAGTTGCAATAGAAACTGGAACGGCCAACATACAGAATGGTAATTTTAAAATGATTCATGAAATAGATTTGGAACCTTGCGAAAAACTAGTAACAGATATACAGAATACAATAGAACATACCATAAGCAAGCACCATCCTTCCCATCCTTTCCTGCTTCACGAATTAAACCAAGTAAAAAATATACTTATTAAACTCAAACCAAAATTCAAAATTAAACGATCACTAAACTTTATTGGAAGCGCATGGAAGTGGATTGCTGGAAATCCAGACCATGACGACTTCCAAATCATTACAAATAAAATAAATTATGTTATAAAAAATAATAATAAACAAGTCTTGATTAATAGAAATGTTATAAATAGTATAAATGAAATAACTAATGTTACAAATATAATTCTAAGTAAAATGAAAGATGAAGATCTATTTAAAAATAATGTTGTTCTAGTTACCCAAGAAAAGATAAAACTCCTTAAAGAATAACTCTTAAATATAGAGTACGCCATTCATTGGGCGAAACAGAGAATAATAAACTCCCACATTCTAACAATAGAAGAAATAAACTAAGCAAAAAATATATTCAAAAAAGAACACATCCCATATAATTCTATTGATGAGGCATTGAACATCGCTGAGATAAAAGTAGCATCGAATTTCAAATCGATAATTTATATTGTAAGTATACCCAGTGTTGTTTCTGAATCATGTAATTAAATGTTAATTAAATCAATAAAAAAGAATAATTTTATAAACAAAATTGAGTATGGAAATATTCTCAAATGTCGAGAATCTTTATATGGTATAAAACTAGAATGTAAGTCATATAACAATTTGTCAATTTGTCCATATTATAATCTAGTAGATTTAAGCGGCACATCTTGTATCCCAAACCTTCTCCAAAGTACCCAAGCTAATTGCACCCGCATCAATAATCAACACATACCAACAATAGATGAGATTTTCCCAGGTATCATTCTACTTAACCAGTTCAATGGAACCATAACACAAGACAACAATGAAACATTGAAGCTGACCGGAACCTTTCTCATAGACTTCCAGAATTCATCAGTTAAAATTGAGAACAAAACCTACATCTCTAATATAGTAGTTTCTGTAATAAAACTATTACCCGCAATTGCACAGATCTCCACAGCCGAAGACACAGAAGAACTATTATCACTCCAGACGCTCAAAGAACTGCACTTAAATAAAACTGAAGAGATCAAACTATTCCAATCAAAACACACCATTACAACAGCAGTAAACCTTGGATTGACAATAATCATTTCGTTGCTTGCATTATTTTTGCTTTCAAAGTTAATCCAGAAGAAAAGGATAGCGAAAGTCCAGGTGACCAACGTACGTAAAATAAATGGAACAACAGAAAGAGAAGAAGCAGAAGCACAAGTCCACCTTGGAACAAAAAACAATAGACCAAATGAAATAACCTTGGAAAACCTACCTCAATAGAAACGAAGAAGAATGGAGACAAATGATAGAGAAGTTAAAACCATCCAGATCCTGTCAAACGCGGACGTTTTAACTTAAGCGGGGAGGAGTTAACAAAATTCTTTACTCCTCATTTCCCAGTACTTGCACGCTAACACGCGCAGTACTCATATTTCCTCAATCCAAATTCCCACATTTTCCATTTCACGCTCTGTGTTCATGCTGCTGACTTTGCGTCTGGAGCCAACAGGTGAATATCAGATGTCCATAATTTTCCCACATTCCTTATTCTCTCTGTTCTTTATCCCATATTCTCCGCCGCATAGATTAAGATAGGTTATAAGTACAAGTAAAATAAATTGTTAGTTTAGTTTTAAGGTGATTTCCAAATAAAGAGGATCTTCCTCCAAAAAAATAATTATATTTTTTTTTATAAATAAATGTAAAAAATATTAATTTATACATATTCGTTCGGGGCAGCTTAAATTAAATATGTATCATTTTTTTGCAATGCATTTGTCTGGGGAATGAATGATGTTTTCAAAACATTAATAAAATTTGTTGGTGGTGGCAAATAAAATAGCACCTACATTTTTTTTTATCTTAAGATGGGAAGTGGGCAGGCCTACTCGCACCCAAACCAATTTTTGTTGTATTAAAATGACACTTCTTGTTCTTTATGTTTTTGGGCACCGTTGAAAAAGTTAAGACTATTGTAAAGAAAATTAGTTTAGGTGTCAATTGAATCACTCATAGAAAGTCTTTAGAGTTACTTGTCAAAATTTCCTATTATTTGTTTGAATGTAGAGAAAAGGGAAAGCTATACATTTGGAGATTAATATTTTCTGAATTACCGTATCAAATCAGCAATTGAAAAATATTTATGCCAAAACATTTCAAAGTATAACATTTAAGCACTTTAAAATATGTTCAGCAGATGAAGATTCAATTAACGTCTTATTACATTGTCCCACAGGTGGACTTGTACTACTCGCACTTTGTATTCTTACACCATACTTCGAGTATATTCCAAAGTCAGCCCTGTCTGCAGTTTTAATTGCTGCAGTAAGTTTTATGGTAAGTTCAATGCAATGTTCTTTTTTAATGCTCTGTATGAATTCTTAATGTTCGTAATTATCAGCTTGATTTCAGAATCTTAAACGTATTGTGGTCCAAGAGTAAAAAAGATTTTTTTAATTGGATTGGTGTTTACATTGTTTCTGTGTTGGGCGGTGTTGAGCTGGGCCTGTTTTTTGGAATTATTATAAATGTATTTTATATATTGGTTCGGTTGGCAAATCCTAAAATTGAGATTTCTTTTCAAAACGTAAGTTTTTTTTACATTTTTAATTTTTATTTAATTTATGTTTTATTATTTTGTGTCTGCAATCATTGAGCGTGTGGAGCTTTGCTTTTTCTTATTTGATTCTTACAACCAGTTTTTTTAACTTTTTTGGCTCGGTCCTCACCATCCCGAAGTATGATCAACAGTTTTAGTCGCACGTTTTTTAAGTTCTACGTTATAACTATTTTTTGATGAATTCTTCCTTGAAATTTTGAGGTGATTTGGACGTGATCGGCTGCGTTTTAAAAGTTTATTTGTTCGCTAAATGTTTCTTATAGGAGTCTTAGTTTTAAACGTAAATAGTTCTGCATGTACGCTTTTGGTTTGTAACGATGCCAGGTCTGTTCTAAGTTTAATTTGATTTGGTATAAATGTGGGACTCAGATACCCCTGGGTCCGTACCCAATAATCTTGGCTTGACATGTCGTCAGAATTGACCAAGCGGAGTCGACCCGAGTAGCCTAAATAGACTGGAAGTCGCGATTTTTCTTTCACAAAGATTTATTGTAAATTCAAATAAATAAAATTAATAAATGAATTTTATAAATTAAAATAACTAACTTAATGAAATTAAACAATAAAAATACAGTAGTTTACTCTTTTTTTTCAATCTCAATCAACCGGGATTCCGCGCGATAAAACAAAAATAGAAGTTGTGGTGGCGTGATTAGCGCGGAAGCTTAAGTTTGGCTAAAGCATTAAAGAAAGAAGCATTACTGGCGTGGGTGAAAAAGCACAGTTTTAATAAATTATCGGTATAATATGATCGGCTCAAATCAAGTGAACAAGTGGATAAGACTTAAAAACGGTAGCGTCCTGAAAATCGATTGATTGTGATTGTAAAAAGAGTAGTCAGTGGACAATATTTTAAAGACGGGATTTATCGGTTGAATTTAAATTGATTAACTAAACTACGGGTTAATCAATCATCGTTATCATGGGCAGTCGTGGCAAAAGAAGTAGTTTTGGTCGCTCTAGATATCAGTTTAATTCTAACGCTGTAAGAGGTGATGACTCCGATGATCAGTTGAGTGCGTCCCTAGTAGAATCCTCGTTAAAATTATTCAATGTCGATGATAAAATGCAAATTAAAAAATTGATTCGCGATTTTGAATATCAGGCGGAAATATTATGTTGGGACGAAGTGAAGAAATTCCCGTGGTATATGAGAGTATTGCGTGGTTCTGCTAAGCTTTATGTTGATTGCAAACTTAAACCAAAATCCTATAGTGAATTAAAGTCAGATCTAATAGAGGAATTCGCAAGTGAAATTAGTTCTGCAGACATACACCGAGAACTGCAAGAACGGCAAAAATTACCGAATGAAAACCACCGCGAGTTCTCATACAGTTTAATTGAAATCGGTAGCCAAGGTGATGTGGAGGAATCCGCCATTACAGTTTACGCAATCGCGGGCATTCAAGATTCGGAAACAAATAAGCAAATATTATATGAAGCGAAAACGTTAGGAGATTTTAGAGATAAACTTAAAGAATATGAAAAAATGAAAGAGAGACAAAAGCAAAAACAGGGTTTCGAGGGGCGTGCAATGAGGGAACGGGCTGAAATTTCTAAAAACGCGATTAAAGCGGCATCAAATCTCAATCGCTGGGTTAGATAGTCGCTTAATAACAAAAGGATCAGTATTAGCCAATATACAGATCGACCAGGTACTCTTTCAAAATATCAACTGTTATATTGTAGATGATTGTTGCATGCCTTATGATATAATATTGGGTAGAGACATCTTGAATGATCTTGTTGTTAACCAATGTGGAGCTTTCATTAAGGAAAGAAAGGAGGTCCGAAGAAATTATTTTTTCTGATTTACACCATATACAAAATTATAATATAAAATAAAAAGTTGAGAATTTAATCAAAACATATGTCCCTAATAAAACTGCATGTAGTCCTACAGTTATGAAGATAATTTTAACCGACGAAATACCTATTTGGCAACATCCAAGACGACTTGCACCTCTTGAAAAAAAGTTTGTGGAGAAGCAGGTTTGTGAATAGCTTCGAGATCGAGTTATAAGAACCAGTGCCTCTGACTATGCGAGCCCTATAGTTTTGGCAAAGAAGAAGGATTCAACTTTTCGGCTATGCGTAAACTACAGGGGTCTAAAAAAAAAATTTTACGAGATTGGTATCCCTTGCCGATTATAGATGACCAATTGGATCAATTAGCGGACGCTGTTTATTTTACGACACTAGATCTTGCGAACGGGATTTTCCATGTCGACGTTGAGGAACATTCACAAAAATATACCGCATTTGTAACACCTCATGGGCACTATGAGTTCAATAAAGTTCCCTCTGAACTCTGCCACTCTCCGGGTGTTTTCCAAAAATTCATAAATTATGTTTTTAGAGATCTTATTGCAGAAGGCGTGATTATAATCAACATCGACGATTTAGTTATTCCATGGAAAGATGAATATGAAGCCGAGGAAAGGATGTTTCGTGTTTTGAAAGTCGCTGCAGAGAACGGATTAGTCATCAAGTGGAAAAAATGTCAAATTTTGAAAACGCAGATCGAGTATTTAGGGCATCTAGTGGAAAAAGGAACGATAAGGCCATCTCCTTCCAAAACCAAAGCCGTGATGAACTTTCCGCAACCCAAAAACGAGAAGCAACTTCAGAGTTTTCTGGGTAGGTTATTTCCAAAAGTTTATTGACTCCTTTGCATTGATGGCTCGGCCACTCAGTGATTTAACTAAAGCAGGTGTGAAATTTGTTGCGGAGCAGAAATATTCAAGCTACGAATTAGAGGCATTGGCAGTGGTTGAAGCCGTTACTAAATTTCGAGCGTATCTCTCTGGCAGAGAGAAAAGGGGGTAAAGGCGAAGGGTTCCTACACCCAATACTGAAAGGGGAGACGCCCCTTGATACTTTTCATATGGATCACTTGGGACCCATGGTTGCAACTTCCAAGGAATATCGGTATCTTCTGTCTGTTATCGACGGATTCACAAAGTTTGTACCCGTGAAGAAGTTACGGGTAATTTGGGAGATGTTTGGTAATTTAAGGTGCTTAATAGTTGATAAGGCGCCTTCATATCTACTAAATTTAGGGAATACTGCGTCCAGGAGCACATTGATCTTGTTTATATTACGTCAGGAGTCCCTAGAGCCAACGGGCAGATCGAGCGTCTTCACCGGATTGTCTTACCGGTACTTACAAAGCTATTTCTTGATTCGCCGGGTGTATGGTACGAGGAGGTAAAGTCAGTTCAAAGCTTTATCAACTCTACTTATCAGCGGTCTATAGATACATCTCCTATGAAGTTGTTAACTGGAGTAAATATGAATTTGCGCAATATGAACATATACGTGAGGTTATTGAAGCAGAGTTACAGTTAGCATTTCAAGAAAGCCGAGAAAATCTAAGAAAGCGAGCAAAGGAAAGAAAACTTGAAGTCCAGAATGAAAATAGAAGATCTTTTAACAGAAACTGGAAGATGGCTCCTCAATACAAAGTTGGCAATCTTGTAGCCATCGAAAGAACTCAATTCGGCGTTGGCTTAAAGATTCGTCCAAAGTCCTTGTGTCCGTACAAAATAACCCATATTCAAAACAATGATCGTTTCAAAGTCGAAAAAATTGGCGAATACGAACGGCCGAAACAAAGTTCAACAAGCATCGCAAAGATAAAAAGGTGGTACCACATATATATGTACATCTGAAAGCAGCAACAGTCAAGACAGTCGAGTGTTGGACTCAGATACCCCTGGGTCCGTACCCAATAATCTTGGCTTGACATGTCGTTAGAATTGACCTAACGGAGTCGTCAGAATTGACCAAGCGGAGTCGACCCGAGTAGAAGTAGTAGTCGTCGCTGTTTTAATATTTTGCTGTCCAAAGTCTTCCAGTGGGTACGTTTACTTGGAGATCTATAAATTGAAAATTTTATTTTGGTTTGAAACTTTGATTACTAAAAAAACTAAACAAAAATTTGTATTGCTTAAAATATAATATATTACTACTGTTTGGGATAAGATGAATATTGAAAAACGACGAAAGGTTGATGGATGTTTCAATAATCGAAAGAAGAAAAAAACTCTGCGGGTTCGAAAAAGAAAATGAATAAATTTTATTTCTTACAAAAGGTGTGATTGCCTCTGCGTCCAGAATCCAAGTGAACGAGATAATCCAAAAGAATAAACCAAACACCAGTCACTATCCACGCACACACACACATTCCCTCGCTAACACATTTTTTTTGTGCATCCATATCTTCCATTTTAAATGCATTGTCTTTTGAAGATCGTACGATCTTCGCTTTGCGTGGATTGGTTGAATGCAAATCATTCGAGTATGGTGTGATGTGTGTGGAGAGTGACTCACAGAAATTATTAACTAAAGTACAATGAATGAACAAATTAACATTACAAGAAAATTAATGAAAGGAACAATTTGAAACAATTAATCAAACAAAATATTAAATAATTCTCAAACAACTACACAGTTGAAAAATCGCGAACTTCTTCGTTTGAACATCAGTTTATCTATAAAGAATTATTTTTATTTAGTCTAATATTCACAATTTCCACTTAAAACAAGACTTGCGCCAAATACATAGGGAGCAGCTGGAAAAAAACTGATCAACGACGAGAGTTGGTAACTGGTTAGCTTTGAGACGCCGTACATGACCATACTTTTTGGAAACAATTCGAGATGAACTTAATTCTTAAGGCCGAGATTCTAGTGTTTTGCTGCCTCATAAGATAAGATATTGTGAACCGACGGATAGACGAAACAGTTTGTAACCAATCGCTTGTTGATTTCCATGCCGGGTTGGCATTGACCTTAATTTCCATTTTGTCGAAATGAGCGAACAACAGACTAACCAGTGGCTGGTAGGGGAGGTTGAAGAACATCCTATTTTGTACAATTATCAATCTCCCGGCTATTCGAAAGAATTGAAACGGAAAAGGCTTCTGGATTGCAGGGGATACCACTTTCACAAGTTCCAAATAACTTTCTTGAGTCATTCTGTGAATACTATTAAGCAGCATAGTAATAAAGTATGATGGTTATCATACGACGCAAAGCATCTAATGATTCAACCGTAGGAACATCCCTTTACTAAGATGATCATGCCAAATATACACAACGAAAATAAGCATGTTGTACCTCAAGCACTTTTAGCTATAACAAGACAAAGTTTTTGGCAAATGAACAGTAAAACAATTGCAAGATCGACAGTTAAGTTGGCCGTCCAATTAAAGGGAAATCAACAACCAGTAAGGCTCAACCAGCATGGCCAGTTATTTATTTAGGAGTAGATTTGTGCGGATTTGATTCCATGGGAACAGCAATGTTCGAACGATAAGAAAGAAATCATAGGTTTCGGAATGATTGTCTGGTGTACCAAATTATGCATGTTTTTGTAATTCAATACCAAATAATAGTATTCTATCGTCACCATTCGAATTTATTTTCGGTAAATTCAATTTCTTAAACTTTGATGGATTCTACTGTGTAGTCGTGTTTCATACCATACCATTTTTCAGTTTTATCTTGAGTTAACTACTTTTCGGAAATATTTTCTTACTAATTTGAAGTTGCTATTGAAACTTTTTCGTCACCATAAGTGGCACATATGTAGTTATTTTCATTAAAAATATTTTCATTAAGAAAAAAAAATTTGTGTTTCTTTTCCCAATTTGTGCCACTACCCACCACCAAAGCACTGTCTGTTCCCATTCAAGATATGGCACTGAAATGGAATTACTTGATTGCCCGTCGTGCTCATCTTCTCACAAGCCCAAACACAAGTGTTAAGACGAGGAAAAAATGCGTGGAAAAATTTTATTTATTTACGAGTCCGACGAAAATATATGTATCACGTCAAATAGACTCTCAAATCAGTAAACTCAAAAACTCTAAACTAAAAAGCAAAGTTAGTTACTTGGTAACCTCGCTAACCAATACCAATCGTGATCTCTTACCCATTCAAATTTAGATCGCCAGTATCCAAACGTCGCTCTCGAATGTAAACAAAGAGCTCGCCATCAACAAAACAAAACTCGACGGGACAACAAATGCGTCCACTGAGTAAGTTGAAAAACCTAAGGTTGAGCGCTTGTCAAATAAAGCAAAAAGAAGTAAAGCCAATAGGACGTGGGACTAATTAGCTGTTATCCACACACACGAATTGCTCACAAAACGGAATCCAACAATTTTCCTTTCTTCAGTGTAAAAAACGCATGCTAATCTCAGCTGTCTGTACAGTTCGGTTTCAGTTTAAATGCATTTTCTCTAGTAATCTATATGAATTTCTCAAAAACAATACAAAACGCTTAAATTGTTAATATATCATTGATTCTAAGCTTACTGGTTTATGCGGGAGTAACGGATTTCAAAAAAAATTCAGGAATTAAAATTCATTTAAAGTTTTTCTTAGTTTTTTGTTTTTATTAAAGATCTACGAAATTTTATTTGGTCTGAACCTGACCACAGTCTACGATCGAATGCGCAAATTCCCGCCAATATAGCGTGTGACATGATAATCCGATTTGGGTAAACAAGTAAGGTTTAAAAGGGAGATAAAGAATGCCACCCAACGGAAATCGTCATTGGAGATTGGCGATTGTGGTGCTCAAGCATGTGCGTATGCATTGGAAATGTGGCTAACATGTTGCGCGAAAATCAATCTACGCAGATTGCCGCAAAGTGTTATATCCTCAGTGTTGTGATGCTTCCTGGGCATATGGGGATAGCTTGAAAAATTATCTCCATGTCATATGGCATATGTTCAGCATATTTGTCATACCACGTTCGTGATAATTTGTTTTTTTTTTTGTTTTTTTTATACATATAGGCTATATTTGGAGTAAAGTACAAAACTGGTCATAGGTATAAAAGGAAAGAAAGGTGATAACATTTGGTTTCGTACAGGAACTTTAAAATAAGAGCTAATTTACAATTCAGGATAAAAGTTCGTCAAAACTAACATTTCATTTCATTACATTATCTTTGTCAAGGTTAAGTTTGTATTTGTTCAACAAATTTTTCATTTGTGTGAAAAAGTTAAAAAGTTATAATATTTTTAAACTGAGGCAATTATGAATTCAGGGCTTACATTGATTGAACGATTTATCCTACAAAACATTTCTTTTGTTAATTTGTGGCCGATGATGATATTTGTTTGCTCGGACTCGTACTCGTATTTCTATTCGAATTCTTTAGCGAAGTTTGTCCATTTCATTACCCACAAACACATTAGCGGTTCGAAACCATCGATCCTTCATGGAAAATTTTGTATCTTAAGTTATCATCTGCTTTACCAATTTGTTCAAGGTATTCTTGTGAACATGACAGAATCAAACACAATTAAATTAATCTTAGCCTAGTGAAACTAGGAACATTGAACCGAAATTTCTTCGTATAATAATTCATTTTGCTCCTATTTTTTATCATTTTCTTATGAAACTTACGCCTATTAGTGTCTACAGTGACTCTGTTACTGTCTAATACATTATATTTTTAATTTGGTGATACATTTTTAATCGTATTATTTTGGAGTTCCTAAGTCGGTTTTCAACATTGTTAATATACTGGGTGCATTCATTTTAAATAAGCGCAAATCGGGGAACAGGTCACTTTAGATAGCAATCGCGAAATATGTTCAGCATTTCAATTGTCTGGTTCATCTTGGAAACAAGCCTTCGGTTAGTTTTTCGCCGCTGACTCTTTGGTTTGGATATGACTATGTACTTATTTATGTTAACACTTGTGTTCGATTTGTAAGTAGTCGCTTTGATATTGTTTATGTGGTCTGGATTTTCAATTATTAAAAGTGGAACTTCATATTGTGCCATAACTTCATGTACCAATATTTTATTGGAGTTGCATCACTTCGATACATTTCAAATAAAGATAAAAGTGAATGACACCAACAGAATAACAAAGAGAAGAGAATAACAAAAAATCAAAGTTGTTTGTTCAATTTGGTCTATTGAATCTAGTAATGGTTGGTGCTAAACTATTCATGTAAATACCGTAAAAGGCTCAATTTGAATGACGCCTTGCCCCAAGATCTCCGATACCTGTGAAATTCGTTTCGATCAGATGTGAAGAAATCACAATAAATCGTTTTGAACGGTGATATCCAAAATACAAAACAACACGAATTCGCCGATAACTCAGAAAAAACTTTTGCGCCTTGAGTCAAGTTACTGAAAATGCTTACACAATATAGCAACACATTACCCTTGTACTTAGTAGACGTTGCTGCAGTCGTCAAGAACCGGTTAAGATTACCTCAACTGGAATTATGCTGGGATTTTTTTTTTAATTTACTCGCTCTAGAGAGAATACGAATACCCCCATAATGTATGAAGCGCAGAGCGAATGGAAGAATAAGGAGAACAATGAAAGATTATGTAGTGGTATTGAGAAACTCAAATGTTTTGGGTTTCAATTCAATTCCGTGGGTTGAGCTCGATATTGGGCGGCGGATTTGATATCGACTTTAAGAACTAAGAACTCCAGCCAAAAGAAAAACCACTACAACAACGCCACTCATCAGTCAGACCACTATCGCTGTTCGAACTGGTAAGAACCGTGGCATTTGTGTTGAAGTCCATTTATCCAAATTAAAATTTCCAATGAAAAACGCAACAGTAAGTTAGATGCTGACAAAATTGAAGCTGCTAAAATGAGTACCATGTAGTCCACTCGTAGAAAGGAGTTTAGCAAAGCGATCGAATCGTTACAAAAACGAAGTAAATTCTTGATCCTATCCCTGCTCTTTAAGCCCATTTACTGATAATGACGTAATCTTTCGTATTGGAGGAATATTGAGGCATGTACAAACCTCCTACGACTTTAAACATCCAATTTTGTTCGCAAAGGAGAGCTCCTTAACTCGGTCTATACCATATACCATCACTTTGGAGAACAAGGCTAACTTTCTTTAATCTAACAATAATTTTGACCAGTGCGTGGACAAAATCTCGCAAAGAAAATGTGTTCTGTGTTTTAGGAGCAACCCGATCACAATTCACCCCATCGTGGCTGATTTACCATCTGCTCGTATTCATCCCTGTTGTCTTTTCGAAGCTATCGGAAATGATTTTTGCGGCCCAATCTTCGTTCACCTTAAACGAATAAGAAGCATTCCAGCTTAGGTGTATATTTCTATCTTTATTCGTTTAAGTAATAAGTAATAAGGCAGCAACGGAACTTATTACTAGTGCTCAAGAATTGATATAACAGAGCTTTACACATATTATGGTGAACTTGGGAAGCCACGGATTACTCTCCTTAACAACGCACGAAGCGTTTGCTCTACATGGCATCCCTGACGTTTGAGAAATTAAAAATATTGATTATTCAGGAAGAAGCCGTTCTCAATTCCCATTTTACTTGACTACTTTCCAAAGATGCTTCTGATCCTCAAGCATTAACACCTGAGAATTTTTTGGGAGGTAGTCTTCTATCAACATTGCCAACAGATAAGATAAGCAATCGCTATCTTAGCAGCCTTGAATAATAAGATGAATAGAGAAAAGTGGCCAAGGAACTTCAACCACACGATGTCGTTATAACAAAGGATGATTACGTCCAACCGCTGAGGTGCAAGTTTGGTCGCAGCTTTCAAATTAACTCAGGGCATGATGGCGTTGCTTGACTCTTCAAGGTTGAGAGTATGTCCATGCGAAATAACGTGTATGAAAATACATACTAGAAACATTTGCTAGTACTGTACTCAGAGGCGCTACTGCTAATAAATTTGTGGTTTCGATTTAGCCATCTTTTATAGTTCATTTTCTGGATATTTATTCAATGATAGTCAATCGACAAAGAAATGGGAAGCTCAAGGTGTAGGCAAGCAAATCGCACAAATTTCTTTTTACAGCACTTCATTCCGTCGGGTATATCTTAGCCGAAAACGCTGCTTCCATTACAACTTCGAAGAGTTATGATCCATACCAGCTGTACAAATTACTCCAACTTCACACGATCTAGTCAACTGATTCACTATGTACGAGAAGAAGTGACCATGTTCTGGTTCACACTTCACTCGACTCTTTATGAAGAAGAGAAGTACTTAATTTGGGTTTTTATTTTTTTTAATTTGGGTTATTGCTTTAAAATCGGACTAATAACAAGCATATCAAGAAGTTTCATAGAAGCTATAATTAACATGTAAATTCTTCCCGTAATTTCTTTATGACTTTATTTAAAATAATTGACAATATGTTTTTACTATTCGCAGGTAAATGGACAGAACTATATCCAGGTTGTTCCTCGCACCGACATATATTATGCTGGGGCTGATACTCTTCGCAACCGAATAAAAAGCATTGCCGCGGGAAACAACCAATATCCCATTGTCATCGACTGTAAGAGACTTATGCAGTGTGACTACACTCTAATCCAGGTGTTCTTGGGAATTATAAAAGACTTGGAGGAAAATAATGTGAAAGTTTACCTACAATCTGTGCATTATAAAACCAAAAAACTTCTATCAGACTTTGAATGCAAAGCCGTTTTTTGTAACAGCGATATAAGTAACTATATAATAGATTCATCCACTGAAAAACTATACAAAGAATGACTTTAGACAGAAACCTTGTTCCTCCCTTTTTTTGTTTTATTAAATTGTGAAGTGGCTTGAAACTGTAAGTTTCGATTGCTACATTCGTGGAGTTCAAATATTGACGGATAATTTGTACCGACTTTGTTAGCTCGTTATATCTGCAAGCACAGATAAAAAATCTATGTAATCATTAATGTAATCAATTAATTGTAATAACATTGTCAATGCTACAAGTGTACTCGCCAAAAATTGATCTATAGGGTTTGCCGTAATTTGTCAAGGAAAATTTAAGGTTTTTTTGTTCTAAAGTAAGGGTCTATCTCAAAAGTTGATAACACTCATCGATGAATTAAGAATCGCTTGCTTTAGTAAACCTTGCCCCAATTTTCTTGACCGTGCTTATTTTGGATACAATGTCATACAATGTCTTTTTCTTTCATTGAATTACACTAAATCCCTCCCGAACAGAAAACAATTTTGTTAACATTTGTTAAAATTCAAATAAATATCATTTTCAAAAGTAAATGTTTTGTTTTAATGTGTTTCACCTTTTTGGGATCAGTATTTCTTGATTTATATAATGTAAACATATGATATTTTTTTAAGTTTCTCAACATCTAGGGGATTTTGGATAATTGATGATCAGAAAATATATCCTGATGAACAATTTGGTTTTAGGCAAGGCCACGGAACTCCACATCAGGTCTTGAGAATCCGCAACATAGTGAAAAATAACCGAGTATCAGAGTTGTAAAAGACTGCAATCTTTTGTAATGCATTCCCTGAATACTCGGAAAGTATTTCATGATTTGTGATTCATTCAATTTACTTCGTATGATAACTTAGACTCCAGCATTGAAATCTCTCATTCTTTTTGAAGTCTTGATTGGATCAATCTTTACGACCAGTCTTTTGATTTGAAAATAATTGAATGCAATTCTATCGACTGACAGTGCATTCACCGAAGCCACTTTGAAGTCCTTACCATTCTCTTGAAGTCTCCCGCATTCAGTTGAAGTCTTTGGGACTTCAACAGATTTTCATTGCAGTCTTTGGGACTGCAGTGCAGTGCAGTGGACAGTGGACTACGCTGTTTTCACGTCGGGAGGAGGGGATGGGGATGGGGACGGAGTCGTACTAGGAGCAATTAATAAAATGAAAGTAAATAAATTAAATTTATTTCAATTAAGAATTAACATAATTTAAATTACATATTTAACAATTTTCCAAGCTATTAACTTTCAGAAGCAACAACTTTTAAAAATTGGAGTCTGAAAGGGCTCCTCGTCGAGGCGTATTCAGCAGACCAACTGAAAACAGCCTTTCCACAGCTGCTGAGGCAGGTAGTGGAGTGTTAAACCTTAAAAATGTTTTTTTCAAGGCTGGATATTGGCAGAGGAGTTCTATGGATGTCGATGGATTGGCAAGATATGCATGATATTCGTTATCTACAGATGAACAGCAGTTATTAGATAATTCTAATAGCTGATCTGAAATGTGAAGTAATTAAAGTCTATGTAAATGGTTGCTTTTGTTTTGTTACCTGCATTGCCGAAATTAAAACATGGAATTTTACTTTCACTGTTTGTTTTTTCATTTTCAGAGTTCTGATCATTTTCGGAAGCAATTTTTTTTCTGACTAATGAACTTAATTCCGCTATTTTGGTGTCATTAAACTCTGAATTTTGTGCTGACACCCAATTGAGTTTTGCAAATGGACAAAATACCGAACCAACAATCACATCTTCGACGTCACTCGTTAAATAAAAGTATGCGTGAAATCGTCTAACTAGTGATTCTTCGATTTTATTAACAAAATGCATTGGTAAAACCTTTAATGGATTGTCGCTAAATATCTTCTCATACGACACTTTGATTGTTGCTAAGGTGGGCAGCAAGTAACCATACAGCATTCCCTTTTCTCCTTGAAGGAAATCTAGGCCTTCCGCGATTGGTCGAAGGAGGTGTACGTAATCTTGAAGATATAAAATATCCGGTTCAAAAAATGGATGTACTTCTAGCCTTTTGCAGAGTTCATTGATTTTTTCTTTATGTTAAATGATGTCTCTGATTGAATCACATAAAGAATTCCATCTTGTCGGGACCGGATATTTTAACTGACAGCCCAGGACAGCAAGAATTTGCTCTGATGTTTTTGGTCTGTTAACCTTCGACCAAAGATTTGAGCATTTTTGAATTACCTTTGCGAAAAAATATTATCATTATGTGCCAAAATTTATCATGTCTACTTACTTTTTGGTGCTGTTTGTAGTGTAAGCTGTGTTCGCTTAAGTTGCGCGTAAAATCGGTAAAAGCAACTAAGTAAAGCGTTTGTGTTGCACATTTAATATGTTTCGGTAACAAATTCCCAAATACAGCATTCGTTCACTCAGTTGTTTCCTTTTCAGTTTCTTCTGAACTGTCAGTGCTTTCATCATTGTTGGCAAAATATGTTTCTATCCCAAATTCCTTGAATGCTTTTATGCAGTTGGAACCGTTGTCAGTGACTGTTGCCACAATGTTATTGCAATTCAGTCCAAACCGAGCATGAATTTCAAGAATAAGGTCGTTAATCCGGTCATATGAATGCGATCCAGAAAATCGCTTACAAGCAAGAGCAACTGATTGCCTGTTGAATTCTTCGTCTATCCAATGACATGTGTAGCCAAAAAAACTCCGGTGTTTCGTTGACCACACACCAGCAGTTGTGCAAACATGTTGTCAGGTGGACGGTATTACGCTTTGAAGAATAAAGAGAACTTAAGGGCGTTATATTAACACGTTGAGAAGTGGGTGGAGGGAAAATGTGGGCGTATTACTAGGGAAAGAGGTATATTGGACAGAGTTGTATGTCGCTAGTTGGTGATAGTGGGGATTTCAAGGATAGGCAGAGATGAAAGAGGAAAGGTATGATGAATTGCAGGTTGTATGCAATTATTTCCAACGATGAAAACAAAATGAAACTGAATAATGACAGGCTTACATTTCGTAGGTATTTTAACATGATAATTCCAATGCTGACCAATTTCATCTGAAATTTTTAATGCCACTGCAAGAAAGATTTTATAACTGCACGAAGTAACTCCCGAAAATTTGGGACTCTTTTCACTGTTAGACTTCTCCCCGAATAAAAGATGAAATAAATTCTCAAAAAACCACTTTGATTCAGACAGCCACCCATAAAATGTTTTATATGTTAAGAAATGAATATACCTGCTTTATGGTCTTGGAAAATTTACCGGATAGAATAAGCTTCTTCTCATAATTTTCTGATGCTTGTGATAATTTCTCTTCTGCTTCACTTTCATTTATTTCGATGGCCGAAAATGCTGTTTCAGTTTTACACCGTTTGTAGCTTTCCGAAGGCTTATCATATGAGAAGAGCCCTTTCCGATTTCAAACTTCGGTTCCAAGCAAAAATGTAGGATCAGTTTCATAATCATCGGATGAAAATTCACTTCCTATTTCCATATTAATATACTATAAAACTTTTGTGTCCTTCACTTATAAAAAAAACAATTAAATTTTAAATTCCAACAACTTTATAATTTTTGTTGACAGCTATTTCGGTTCACGCAAGACTGGCTCGACTTCACTCGTTCTTAATTATTTCCCGACTGTGACTCACCTCCTAATATTAAGCAAACACTCCAGGTTTATTTTTTCTAGGAGATGAAGCTGGTGCTCGAAATGCATGTGAGAGCGAGCCCCCGCATCATATGTACGTTGATTGAACATCTCTGAATACGCAAACAATATATGCACACAAGATGTACGTGAAATTCATAGAAACATATGCGAAAACATTATAAAAAATTGTTTTCTTCTTTGGAAACCTAACTGCACAAGCAAATAACAGGTGCAGTGCTCTTGCTACTTATGTATATCGTTATCAGTTGATTAAATTATCAGTTGGCGCGAAAGTTTTATATTTACTACTAAATTGTTGCTTCTGAATGTTAGTAGTTTGGAAAATTGTTAAATATGTAATTTAAAATATGTTAATTCTTAATTGAAATAAATTTAATAATAAAAATATTTTTTTAAAAAATTATTAACTTTAATTTTATTAATTGCTCCTCCCGACGTGAACACAGCGTACTCCTCTTCCTCTAAACCTAAAAGCCCATTATACTCCATATAAAAGTGTGATTCCTGATTCTTTCTATTTCAAACCTGTTCACATGCTGAAATCCCAAAGACTAGCAAGAAAAAAACTTTGAAGTCACAAAGACTGCAATGAAAATTTGTTGAAAGCCCAAAGACTGCAATGTAAATTTTTTGAAGTCCCAAAGACGGCAATGAAAATCTGTTGAAGTCCCAAAGACTTCAACTGAATGCGGGAGAATTTAAGAGAATGGTAAGGACTTCAAAGTGACTTCGGTGAATGCACTGTCAGTCGATAGAATTGCATTCAATTGTTTTCAAATCAAAAGACTGGTCGTAGATTGATCCAATCAAGACTTCAAAGAGAATGATGATTTCAATATTGAAGTCTGGTTCGTAGAGTTATTTTATGAATTGAAGAGTCAGAGATATGAATGATGATTTCAATATTGAAGTCTGGTTCGTAGAGTTAATTTATGAATTGAAGAGTCAGAGATATGAAGTCAATTGATTTTTAAAGTCAAAAGATTTAAATCTTTTACATCTCTGCCAATTACATTTTAATATAGTCCTCATAGCTTTATTTTGAAATTTTTGAAGTCTTTCCAGCAGTGACTTATTTGTTAGATATATTATTCTTGAACAATATTCAATATGTGGTTTAATGATTGCGTTATAAATATTTATTGCACTTAATGTTGGTATTTTTTTCTAATTCTCCTAAAGAATCCAATCTTTTTGCTTATCTGATTTGATATGTATTCAACGTGACTGTTGAAATTCAAATTAGAATCAATTATAACCCCTAGATATTTAATTTCCTTTACATTTTCTACTATATCGTTATCTATTATTATATTTGTATCGGATTGTCCATTTATGTACATACATTTAGTTTTACATACATTTAAACTTAATTTATTCATTTGGAACCATTCATTCAGATGTTTCAAATCTTAATTAATTTGTTGAATGCAATCACTTTAGTCATTATTCGACACATATAACAGGCCATCATCCGCATAAAGTTGTAATCTACTACATTTAACTATTTTAGACATTTCATTTACATAAATTATAAACAATAATGCTCCTAAAACCAATCATTGAGGTACACCTAGGATAACATTAATTGCATCTGATATCCCTTCATCTATCTTTGTTCTCTGTGTACGCCCCTTCAAGTACGACTCAACCCATTGTAACTCGTTTCCTTGTACACTGTATTTCTCCAGTTTTTCAAGTAATATTCTCCTGTCGATTGTTTCGAAAGCTCGCCTAAAGTCGGTGAAAACTGGCATTCGGTTTTATGTTTTAGTGCGTTTTATTTGTCCAGTTAAATTTTACACGAAGGAAAATTTAAGTTCAAGTTTTGTTGTAACCAGCCTAAGGCAAAGTCGCCAACATTTTGATCCATCAAGCCGGATCCAACCTAAAATTTGTTAGTACGAAAATAATATACATTGGACAAATTTGAGTTTACGCAATTTATTATTGCAATTTTAATTTAATTACGATAAAATCGCTGGAGATTCCTGTGAAGTGTGCGACGTGTTCTGCGCCACCAAGGAACAAGACGGATTCTAGAGCAAAATTGCACATTTCAAATTTCTGCGCCATTCGATGCTGTGTAGTGTGCTGTGTGCTGCGCCGCTAAGGAACAAGGAAGATTCTGGAGCATCAAACTTCAAGTAAGTGCATTCATATTACTCTTTGTTTGTATTTTTGCAATCAGAATATATTTAAGTATGAAGCAAAATAAATTTGTCAGGGTCCTTACCCAGTTAGAAAGAAATGTTTCGAATTTTTTCTAAAAGAGGGTCCAGTACCCGATATAAGAATTACTGAACTGGACGTCTATAGCGTTCCTGGAAAAAAACGTTAGAATCAGCAGAAAGTGCGTATGAAGGGTGTATATGTGGTTTCTCAGATGGTGAAGAGGATAAATGTTCCGAAATAGAAGAAGAGCAGCTAGGCTCTTTAATTTCATTTTAACATTACCTGTTTATTCAATCCCGAGTACAGGTAGTAACTCAGGAACTGACTGTCTTAATGGCATCAGTGTAGGGTCACTCCAACTGAGTTATGAAGAAGTTCACTTGGCTCTTCAATCTGTGAATCCTAATACCAACTGTAGTGCTGATGGTATACCAGGAGTGGTTCAAAGGTACTGCTGCAGCTCCCTCTGTACCCCGTTGCTCAATATTTTTAATCGTTCTCTGTCTGAAGGTGTACTTCTTGACGAATGGTGTCGTACTTGGTCCCTGTTCATAAGTCTGGCTCCAAAAATAACGTGGAGAATTATAGAGATATCAGCTAACTCTCAGCGATTCCCAAAGTTTTTGAAAGCTAGTCGAAAATAGACTCAAGTTTCTTATAAAGGAGACCATATCTGAAGCTCAACATGGATTTGTATCGGGTCGATCCACTACTACAAATCTGGCGTATTTCTCATCATATGTCATTAATACGATTGAGAATAAATCGCAAGTTGATTCAATCTTTACTGATTTTAGCAAAGCGTTCGATTCAGTAAGCCATGCTATTCTTATTAAAAAGCTGAAATCGACCGGTGGAAGGCAGACCGAATATTTGAGCGGCAGAAATAATTAAAAGTGCAACCACAAAAAAGATTAAGGATGAGCGGCTACCCCCGACTTAGGTCGCATTATTGCAACATACTCCGGAGCAGACACCATCGTTCGATTCGTAAAGGTGAAAACGCAAAAGGGAGAATTCAAACGACCGATTTCAAAATTATGTCCACTTCCTATTAATGAAAACCCATAATAGCCCATTTAAGAAATACATACATATGCCTTTATCACCAATTTACTCATTTCCAATAGACACAGCTAGTAAACCCAGGCTTGAAAAGATGTGCACACCCTGTCGTTATAAAAAGCACAAATGAAACTCACTCAAACCAAATTTTAACACACTCTTCGTCAAAGACCCACTCAAACGCACTTGCACACCTCCCATTTAAAACCGTCACCCAAATATACCTTCATACACCCATTGCACTCACACTCTATACAGTCCACCCGTCACAATGCACAAAGAACACATCGACCCACTCACACACTCACACACTTACACACTAAGCCATGGCTCCAACATTCATTACCCACACCCCCACAGACACAAAAAAAAACAATTTTTTTTACACAAACAAAATGAATACACCAAAACAAAATAATAATTAAACAAGAATAAATAAAATATAAAATAATAATATAATTTATCTTAAATCCACTTACCTGAGGCACCCTGTATTGCAATTGAATGCAGATGCTTGGATCTCGGAATAAATTCACGCACTACCGAAATTTAACTGATTTACCCAACACGTCCGGTAACAACCAACGAGCTACCACAACTACCCAAGAACAACTTTCTGATCATCATGCATCAAGCGAAAACAATTACAAGAGCCTTAATCACCGTACCTGCATATGCGAAAAGAAAAACCGAAGCAAAACAAAAAAAAAATACAGCTTAGCTTTCGCAAACGCGCGATCGTAAAATTTACCGATGCATTTAATGAATGATGTTCACACATACATGTTTGGTTATGGCTTATCTGTTTTTATTGTTCTTGTGTCACCGTCTCTTTGTTTTCCCATTTCTAATAATTATGTCTTTGGGGGACAAGGGGCAGAATGAAAACAACAAAAAGAAAGAATGTTGGGGTATTCAAGACCCCAACTCATATGGAATTCGTTAAACACAGCCATTTACGGCTTCAACAACAACTTCAACATCACCATATTTTAATTTGTTAATCTGTCAAACCTTTAAATTGTGAGCCAAGGTGAATATAAAGGCATTCGGATTTATAACGTTTCAAGAACAGTGCGTTTTATTTGTCCAGTTAAATTTTACAGAAAGGAAAATTTAAGTTCAAGTTTTTTTTGTAACCAGCCTAAGGCAAAGTCGCCAAAAAGAACAGAATCGTATGACATTTTGGATGAGTAAACTACTGCTCAAAAGCAGTTTGACGACAACATGGAAAATATAATGACGGAATTAAAAAGAAATATGAAAATCATAGAATACTATACGAAAAAAACATGTCAACAACACCAAATGTACTACACAGCAATCCTAAAGCTAAAAATAGAGAAATCAAAACTTTACAAACAAAATAAGGACAACCACAGAAAAAACAAATTAAAAGTCAAAATCAAAGTGTTGTAAATTATTTCTTTTGTTGAGACTGAACTCGAATCAAACTCAAAATTTTCGTTAACTTGAATCTAGTATTACTGTTTTTCAATTAAATCCTTTACATAAAACGTAAGATCACATCTCTTATCCGTCTACCGTCTTCAACGTTATCACCGGTTACGATAACTTCAACGATGTCGTCATTGATTCATCCTCAGTGGTTTGAATTTCTGGGTTTTCAACGGCATATTTACTACAAATCTAATGTAATGCCGCACATACATTTATTAATTGTGTTCCCTTTTCAGGAGTTTAAAGGAATTCTCTGGCTGTAAGCAAACACCTGAATCTTTTTTAGCACACCAAATGTTCTTTCCACATCATTTTTTCCTTGTGCATGCTTTTTATTGAATCTTGATCATGGAGATCCTGTTTCATTCCGGAAAGGAGTAAGTAGATATGGAGCTAAGTGAAAACCACCATCTATAATGAACATATTTGTTTTATTTGCGAAAATAATATGTAAATCAAAAAATTATCAAGAAGTTGCAAATCATTACGCCCGTTTCGAATTATGACATATTCTATATGCTTGCGTCATGAGAAGCTTCAGGATGTTTTGCACAAATGTATTTTATATACATGATATGATGGCATATCTGAGAGTACGTATTTAGTTCACTTTCTTTAATGGAAAATGTTTCAGAGTGCTCCCTACCATAGCATTAAGACTATTTAAGACTTTCTGTTGTAATAAAGGTGACGAATCTCTTTTTTGGTACCAACTCTTTTGATATGGGTCCCGTCTAATCCTATTATGTTTGGAATGCCACATTTCTGGAAAAAATATATTTTTGCCAATCGTTCCTCTTCCTCTGCGTAAACGAACTTTATCCATTTTGGGCATATGATAGCTCCCATGCGCGCGAGAGATGTGCAGTGCTGAAAGTTGAAGAATGCTCGGTACTGCTCTTTGACTTCTGCTCATCTTTAGTTTGGGTCCAATGTCTTCGAGCAAGTCAATAAAAGCAGCTATTGATAGCCGAACATTTTCTAAAAAACTGAAATGAAGTGAGAGTAATCAACGCATTTATCCTTTGATCAAGAAATCAATTACCTCCGGTTTTCGAGTTCTAAAGGATTACATTTAACTCGCAAACTTGTACGTATATTAAATAATTCGCCGTGTTCTCACTCGGCTTAGTCATCATCAATAAAAACATCACACTAGTGTATTTGCAAAGCTACTCGATAATGTTTATTTAAATTGCTTGCGAAAGTCAAATCAAACCAAAATTATTTTAGAACTGTCAAAGTTGAGTTCGCGTCTGTTTAGACGGCTGTAAAACACTGCATGTTTTGTAAGATTCAAATAAGTGCAAAAGAGAGGGAAGGTGAAACAGCGATAGCATAGCCCGGACATGCATGGGTAGGATTTCCCTCGTATGTTTTTGACGTTTCATTATCTCCTTCATCTTTATTTTTCGAATTTGCTTTATTTCTACTGAATAAAGTTGATGGTTAAAGTAAGCACTGAGAATTTGAAATTGAATGATCCCTGGATTTTATCCTAGATTTGTTTTTTTTTTCTTTTCATATCCTGTCTCAAAAGCATCATCATAAATAAGGTTTATAAAATTTCATTTCATCAACAAGTTCTTCATCTGCGTACAGCGATTAAAATATAAAAGGTAACTGTCAAAATAACGCGCAGCTCTAGCGCATCAAAAAATTTTCGTGTAATAACGTGTGCAGCTCGGAATGAGATTTCAAAAGAAAATCACCGAGAATTGCGCAGCGTAACTATGCTGTGTGTAATAGCCACCTTTATGTTCACAATAGCCTCTACTTTTGTCTATTGTATTTCATAATACCAAGATAAATTGTAATTGATAAATAGGGCTTTTAATATTGAATAGTTTTTTAAATCCCGACCAAGTAAGAGAGGCCTTGGTAAAAGGTCTTCCGAAACTATGAATAAAGACAACGTATTGTATTTATCATAAAACGAGTGCTCACAGTCAATAATAAAGTTAAGATCCATCAAGACTATAAAATTGGAAGCGATTTGGGCATCGTGGCTTTATCGAATGGCAATTATTCTTTCTGCCACTCACAATCAAGAAATACACTGAATAGATTTTCCATGTTTCTTGTTTCTACTACAAAAGGCAATACTTACAGTTTGTTATAAATCGATTGAAAACATATCAGAATGGTCTTCTGGTTCGCAACTAATGGTGCTCACTGACTTCTTAGCAGGCTACTTGCAGTCTCTGATCATGTGGTCTTTCGGTCGACGATCCCGTGTCGCATCTGCGCTGCTTGCACTGATTGGAGTTATGCCTGAATAGCGAGCAATTGAAACATCGGAAGTCAGATATAGCTGAATTTAAGTTAAATGTTTGTTCCTACTCGTCTGCTCTATCCCTCGTGCGTTCATTGTTATGATGTTGTTTACAATGAATTCAATAGTTTGTGCTTAAGGCGTTTGGTATGATAGTTTAATTTAAATAACTACATTATAGTTATTTATTCATTGTCTGAGCCGATTGAACGACATTCATCAAACACGGGCCAATAGTGAGCATCGTAGATTCAAACCATTCTTCGCCCATAGAATTGCCGATATTTTATCAGTTACGAACTGGACCTGGATGCCAACTCACGTGAGCAATGCTGACGGAGCGACACGATCTAAGAGCCAAGCTATCCCCATTTTGTCATCACGTTGGTTAAAGAGTCCTTAGCTCCTGCTGATGAAAGAAGACTATCCAACTAAAGATACCACTGCCGCTCCATCCGAAATTTTCATTTATTCTCGTTAGTACTAAGAAAGTAAATTTTAACCATTTTTCGTCTTTTAAAAGACAAATAAAAGCCGTAGCCTGTGCTCTTCAATTCACGAATCGATGCCACCAACCTCTCAGCCGAAAAGACCTTCAGTGTTAGGAAGCAATTTCAAAGAGGACTACCTTGTACAAGTTATTGCCGTACATCGACAGCTGCGATATACTCTAGGTTCATGGCCGAACCGACGCGTCCAGCTGGCTCAGATAAACCTTCAAACGTCCACTTATTTTGCAATCAAATTATGTGTTTAAAAATATTAATCAAAGATCTGCAAGCTTGGTTAGAAGTTTTGGGCCAATAATTTGGAATAAAACGCCAAGCCTTGCTCACGGTCGTTATAAATTGTCGCATATGTAAAATCAAAAAAGCCTCACTTAGACCATTTTCATTCACTGGATTGTAAATCCATTATTCCGGTCCGACAACGGAACAAATTATGTTGAGGTGCATCAGGATTCGAAGCCTTTCTCAGAAGTGTTTGGAAGCGAGTTCAAGGCAAGTTTACCTCGAAAGAATTAGATTGACTGTGGAGAAACTATCTAAATGAGGTGCGTGGGAAAGCATACTACAATGCATGACAAGAGTGTTATTTCACACAAAGAAGTATCACCGCCGAACGAGATGATGCCAGATATCAAGACCCATAATGGAATGAGATCTGGTGTTTGTATGCGATACGAACGTTATCAGGGAACATTGGTGTGGCGGTTTAGTCCAAAGAGTCTATCAAGTGGCATATGATGTAATCCGGAGAGCTAATGTTCATACTCAATGTCCCATATCTAATTTAGCCGTTCTGGATGTTGAAGAATATGAATTGAAGTCTATACATGGTGTTGAAAGCCTCATCAATAAAACGTCTTAGCGCATATATTACTAAAATAAACTTTCTTGGCTTCTCTTCTTCTTCCTTTCTATAACTGACATGTATTGTTTTAATTATGGCATCGTAGATATATACCAATTTGTTAGTTTTTTCTGGTCACGTTGAGAATGAAGAACAGGACTGCGATGAGCCGAATCTGGTTATTTCAAAATTTTTATAACATGTATGTTAATGCACCTGGCAATAATCCAGATTAATTTCTAAACTGCTTACAATAAGACAGAGTTGACCATACAAATAAGAAGGAAGATAAGACAGTCACATTGAATGTCCACAACAAGACAGGCCCATCATCCTAGGCCGATTTAACTGCAAGTTATGCGACAAATGCGACGACTGGCATCATTTTTCCTGTGTTAATGTGACCTCGTCGATTTCCGTAAAGGATTGGTTATGCGCAAAGTGCTCCAATATGTAAGGCAACGTCGTCAATCCTGCGAAAGAATCGGTCGCACTAGGTGAAGAAGAACACTTGCAAAGGGATGACCAGGCACTTTTGAATCTCGAAAAAAAGATAAGAAACCGTTGTCAAGTACGCCAAACTCAATTCAACCAGACATAAGAACTCGGTGCGCAGTAATAAAGGATCTGTAAGTTCAGCGAACTCGGTAAAGATGGGCCTAAGGAAGCTCGAAGAAGAAAGACTTCTTAAGCAGAAACGGGACCAGGAGTACCATGATGCCAAGTATGCACTGCTCGAGCACCTGTCCGAGGATAGAAGCAAGGAAATCGGACATGCGAATGAACGCGTTCAAGATTGGGTCAGCTCAACTCTAGTTTGCGGACTTTCAAACAACGAAAACCTTATTCGATTGCTGAAATGTTTGAAAAGTAAGGCACTAGAGGCTGTCAGAGCTCAGTTATTATACCCTCAGCAGTTACCCAACACCATCTCAACCTTGCGTATGCTTTATGATCGCCCAGAAGCAATTATCAATTCATTGATAGCTAGAATTAGATCTGAACCTACACCGAAAAACGATCAATTAGAGACCCTGATAAACTTCGCCTTGACAGTTCGATTGTTGCTAAAATGGAAACCAGTGGTCTGAATTCGCATCTCAACAGTCCATACTTATATTACTACAAGACCTGATTCAGAAACTGTGCCCTTGAATCTTTCCACGTTTAGCAACTCATTTTACAAGGTAATTGAAGGTGCACGTCAAGTGACTGAGATGAACTCCTCGACATCCGAATCAAATGAAAGAAGAGAGGTACCAAAAGTGCATCAACATCCAGAGTCCTCTACCGAAAATAAGACAACAAAAAGGTGCATCACATACGACGGGAATTGTCAGCTCGCAACAATTTTAACAAATTTAAGGCCCTCATCCTGACAGAGAAGTGAAATATTGTTAATCGAAACTGCTCTGCCGCAAATGGTAAGTGAACCACGACCGTCGTAAATGCACTTCTGAAAAAAGGTGCGAGGTGAATGTTTTTTTTTTTTGTTTTTTGTTTATTTTTCCACCTTAGAATCACATCTTTTTCTGTAATATAAATAAACTTAAAACTACTTAGTGTCTAGTTGTTTAAGTAAATGGCCAGACCGACTCTCATTACAGTCTTAACGATACAATTAGGATAATCAAACGATATTACATATTTCTTTTTATTTGAACTGTTCACGATTTATGTATTATTATTGTTTGGAAGGAAAACGTGATGAAAAAAAATCGTATACAATGATATCATGTTTAATGTCCTTACAATAATAAGACTAAATACTACTACACTAACTTAACCTAAATAAAGCTAACTTATACCAAGACCGAATCCTGTCATGTAATTCTCAGATCGTTAATATATGAGCTTCACAAGATATTAAAATAATCTTATCCAGCTTATAATTCAAGAGGCTTACATGGCTTTATTAAGCCTCTCATTATTTACCTTATCCTTTTCAGTCATACTTACGCAGTATCTGAGGTTTGCATGTCCATCCTAAGAGTTACAAAGCTCATAGAGAATACGCTTGTCTGTCGCCCTTCTAGAAAAATGATATATTATAGGTACGTTACGTTCGTGAGGTCCGATAAATAGCCATTAGTATCCAGGTACAAGAATGCCTCCGGCGGAATATGTCCACTAACCATACAACTTCCGAAATACCCAGGGTAAGGATAAAACAAACCTGAAATATAGAATGTTCGATTTCGATAACATTTGCTGATCGCGACTAATGGTTTCTCGCAAGATAAAGAGCAACATTCAACATATCAATTCTTGATAGGCCAGAGGCATCCAATAAAATTTTGTTCGCAACATAGTGACGAAAATCTGAATGAGCGCTTCTATTCATATGCAAGCAGGCTCGGAGACATTTTCTTCCAATATTCGAAGCATTTCCATGTAGGACGGACTAATGTTCCACCATACTGAACTCACGTAAGTCAAGATTGGATGGATAAATGCTTGGTAGCGTACGACTTTCACATCGTTCCTCAAACTGCTGGGGTAGAAAAGAACCTTTTGGGACATAAATGCCGCTTTTGCTATTCGTAGCTGAGTATTTATGTGCACATTAAAACTCAGAAATTTTTCAAGATGCAAACCTAAATACTTCACAACATTTTTTAATTCTATGTGAAGGCCGTTATTACTCGTTTTTTTCAGTTCCGTCTTAAGTCTAAGTTACCGCGTCTTTTTGGAATGCGGAACAGTATGGTTTCACATTTTGCGTGGTTAATTTTGAGTTTCTATTCCGCGCAAAATGATTGGAGCTTATCGTACTTTTCTTGGAGTTTGCCTTGAATATCTAAAATTTTCGAGCCACTTACTTACAAGATAATATCGTCAGGAAAAGCTATCGAATCGTCCAATTCCCAAAGTATTTCAGCCATATACATATATGTTAAAAAGTATGGACGCTGAAATTGTGCCTTGCAGTAGTTTATATCAGGGACCCAAAATAACGATTATTTTTTTCATATTCCTGAAAAAGGTTGCTCCAAAATTAAGAGTTAATAGTAAAGGTCGTTAATAACCATTACGCTCGACTTATATCTATTTTGGTTACGAATAACCGTTATCAATAACCAAAATGTTTTTTAGGTTACCAAGCTCCCATTTCGGAACGAGTTGGTCGATTTTAGTGATCGAGAGCTAAGAACATGACTTATACGCTAATAGTACAAGAAAATAAAAATTCTAATTGAAAAATAAAAAAATATTGAGATATTGTGAAAACTAAAATCGGGAAATCCGTACAAAATGCGTGCACCACGACTTACAAAAGTAGCAAATTGTCGGCTACTTACAATTCAATTGGTTATTCTGAAAAAAACCTTAGACCCAAATGCGTACCAATAGCAAAGAAAAACTTGCAGTCAAAAATAAAGGTTATCCATAACTGAAAACAAATAGTCGTTCAGAATGGTAGTTCATAACCAAAAGGAAATTATAAAGCGCACAATAAAAGTTTAAATTAACTCTGTATTTTATCAAGCCTGATTTAACTCTGGAATAAACATACTTTTAATACTATTATTTCATATTTTTTATTTTTTTATTTTTTTCTGCGGGGTGAGCTCCCTACCAGACGCGTCCTCAGGTGGTGGATAGAGGAAGCCGCGGGACGGTGTGTTTGAATGAATTTTCGGTCAAATTACTCGTTGTTCCGCGGCGAATGTGGTTATAGCAGTGATGACGACAAAATTCCACTGTCAAAGCCCATCGCGAACCAGATCATAGAATCTATAGAATTGAAACCAATAAAGAAAAAAATAAAATTGAGTAGGATAAACAGGTATACGCAGATTGTATTCATTATTTCTTTTAACTTTTTTTGGTTTTGGTACGCATTTGGGTCTTAGGAGTTGTTTTTTCAAATTTTGTTTGGATTTCCAGATTTTACAGCATTCTTCCTTTTCTAAGAACGCGGAATTTTCACAATATCTCAATATTTTTTACTTTTCAATTAGAATTTTAATTTTCTTGTACTATTAGCGTCTAAATCACGTTTCTAGCTCTCCGTAGACACCTCGATCACTAAAATCGACCAACTCGTTCCGAAATGGGAGCTCGGTTACCTAAAAAACATTTTGGTTATTGATATTGGTTATCAGTAACCTAAAAAAGGTTTTGGTTATGGAAAATGGTTATCGGTAACCAAAAAAGATTAAAGTTATCGATAATGGTTATCGGCAACCAAAATAAATTTTGGTTATTGATAATGGTTACTGGTAACCAAAAAAAAAGTGGTTGGTCAATAATGGTTACTTCAAGAGAGATATGATATTAGTTATGGATACCGGTCAAAGCATAACCTTTTCTTGAAAAAGGTTATAACTGTTATGTCCCTGGTTTATATAATAATCCGTTGATCCAAACCGTGTCGAAGGCTTTTTCGATATCCACTAGACCTGCAGCTGTACATCTTTTTCCATTACGATTCCATTCGATATACGAAATCAATTTAGTAACAGCATGCACCGCCGGGTTGTTTTTACTTGATCCCGAATTGGTTCCGCTGTATATTCTCCTTTCTTTCACACGTAAACAAAATGGACTTATTAATCACTATTTTAAATATCTTCCCGATGTTAGGCAGGAGACTGATTGGCCTATAGTTCGAGGGATCTGAAGGTTCCTTCTTCTTCTTAATTATTAGAAAAACCTTCGAAAGTTTCCAGTAACTCGGGAAATAATAGTTGTTTAACAAATTATTAAATACTACGCAATATTGCCGTATATCAGCGTCAGGTACATGCTATAAAACTATGTTTTGAATGCTATCTAAGCCGCTTGATTTTTGTTGTTTAGTCTTCTGAATATGTACATCAAGTCATCTAGCGATGTAAAATAGTTCTCTGTCTGTTCTTCAGTCAATTGGTCAGCTTTTAGTCTATCGGAGAAACTTAACATATTTGGTGTTGCACTATTCTGGAATCTTCAAATTTCCGCATTTACTTCGTCAGTTTTGTCTCAAAGTGTGAACCTATTTTATCTTGATTTTCGATTCCATTGTAAATGATTAGATGGTCTTTCACAATAGGACAGTGACTGTTTTTCTCGGACTGAAGAAAAAGCGACTGTGAAATGAGTGGAATTTGTAGTTTGGAATTCTGATAAAGTTACGAGGCTTGAAGGTTCGATTAATTTTTGGAAACATAGTGATTGAATCGGTCTTCAATATTGTTTCCGCTCGTTTTTTCCAATATTTATTAATCGAATTCGTAAATTGTTGCTTCAGCAGTGTCTTCACATTTTTCAGCAGAGATTTAAGTTGCTGAAAATCTGGATTCAACGATTCATCTTGAAACTGGCACCGTATTCTATTCTTGTTAAGTTTGTATGGAAATGGAATATGGATATGGAATGGCAGTTCCCATATATTCTAGTGGCGCAATGCTGAAATTGACACCAATTAGTCATTCTAAAGTTGAACTTAGGGACATCGTGTCGCGTTGCGAAGCTTAAAGCAGAGTCGCCAGTAAATATCAGCGGCATTTCTATTGCATTGTGGTCACTGTCATATGGCAATTTTGATATTTTGCCATGGATCGTATGAATTTGCAACCGCGCGTCCGTAATGCAAAGATCTAGATACGAATGATGGAAATCTTGCTGATATATAATAAAAATATACTATATAATTTTGTTCTGAAGTCAATCTGGTTGTCTTCGATAAACCGATTAAGGGATCTTCCTCCAGAGTGTATCGCTGTATTTCACCATGCTGTGTGCTTTGCGTTGAGGTCTCCTCCTAAGATATAATAGTTATTTAATATATTTAACTGTAGCAGTTCGAACAGTTTCTCAATCTCAGAGCTAAAGGAGGACACTGAAGCACTAAATGCATACGCTGAGATCAAATATAGACAACCGTTATTCCTTAGGGGCAATGATATGATAGTTGTCTCGAGACAAGAAAAGTTTCTTATGTCACTTCCTTCGATTGTTTTGTACCGCAATGGTTTTCGAATAAGAAAGGCCGTACCGCCACCTTGGATTGAGTTGCATCTGTCCATTCGTATAATGTCGTATTTTTCATATTAACATAACGATGACGGTCGTTAAGTTCAGTCTCGCACAGTAAAAGTGCATCAGGTCTATGATCTACTATAAAACGCAGAAGACCAGCGAGCCATAGGCCATCAAAGGAAGCTATTTTAAGGGTTGCATTGCTTGGCCTAATTGTGAAGGCTACCAAAGATATAGAGAAGAGTGTCTACCTTCTTTGATAGTTCGGCGACAGTCTTGGCGAGATTATCGATTTGTTACCGTTATTTGCGGGTGATCAGCAGTTCTTTCAAGACTGCTTCCGACTATATTAAAAAAGGAGACTCCTGCTTGGAAATGATTACCAACCATTGAAATTTTCTGTGCAGTTTTTTGTTGTGCTTCTTTTTTCTGTGCTTCCAGCCGGTCTGCTAGTCTTTTATAGCTTTCGCGACCCCGCCAAGAAGCAGGATGACCATACTTTCGGCAAAGAAAGCAAAATAACTGTTCTTTACTCGTTTCTCTCAGCAATTGGCATTTACCAGTTTCATGAGCCTCTTGGCACTCATTCGTTCACGAACCTCCAAAGGAAGAACAAGTGTTTTTATTTATATAGTGAAAGCAAGTTCAAAGCTTTTCTTCAAGTGTTCTCTTTGCTACTGCGCTGTTAAATAACCAGCCGGTGTAGTAGCTGTGTGCCGGACTCTTTGATCCGCACGTTGGGGTTCGATTCCCAGCCGGGGCAATCATAAATTTAATTAATTCTGTGGTTATTAATTTGTGTATCAACGCAATTTAATAGCACAAACGACTATTAACTAGTGAAATGAGTGAGCGGCAGTCGTCGCCTCACCAACCTGGGGGAGGAGGTAGAAGGGTCAGACCGACTCCAAATCAAGTTAAGCGACCGTCCCTATCGGCTTCAGCTGAAAAGCTGCCGACTGGAACCGGGGATCGGACGCCATCAACAACAGCAGCAGCAGTAACAACAACAGCAGCAGCAGCAAAAGCAGCAGCAGAATTCATAGTCGCAGCAGAAAAATCGACAACAACAACAGAAGATTTTCCGTATGTCGCCGACGGTGGCGAAGGACGCTATACTGGAGACAGTAACACCTTCATGTCGTGGGCGGCCTCGGAGACCGATGACGAGGATGACGAAATTTGCCAATTAGAGGCGATTATACGGGCCGTGAAGGCAAAACAATTGGCATGGCGCGCAAAAGAGCGCCAGGAACAACAACAGCAGCTGGCAAATACAAGCCGAGATACGGCACCAGCTGAGCAGCAACAACAACAATCAAAACTGCCAAAGCAGAAGCACCAACAAGAGTTGCCAAAGCAGCAGCAACTATCAGAGCTGCCAAAGCAGCAAAAACAACATCAACAAACACAACAGCAGCAGCAAAAGCAGCAGCCGCAGAAACAACAACAACAGCATAAACAACAGCAACAGAAACAACAGCAGCAGAAACAATAGCAGCAGAAACAACAGCAGCAGCAGACGGCAGCGAGGCCAAAGGTGCCTCCGATAAGCAAAGGCCCGAAGGGAGAATCGGAAATTACCGTTCTTCCTGGTCCAGCTAACTCCCAACAGCAAAATAGATAGTCTGAGGAAAATAAAAGTCCTAGATTATCAATACAAAAGTTGGGAAAAATTAAATCTCAGCGACAACATTTTACAATGTGTTCGCTGTCAAAGGTTCGGGCACGCCGCTGCGAACTGTCAAATGCAGTTTCGGTGCGTTAAGTGTGCATTGAATCACAGTGCAGAGGAATGTCCTCTAGGCAAGAACAGGATTGATGATATCACGTCTCTGAAGTGTATTCTTTGTGGTAACTCGGGACACACCGCTAACTATCGGGGTTGTCCCAGGTACCAATATGCTAGGAAAATTAACCTGGCTCGCCAACAGAAGGTGGAGGTCAAGCGCCCACATGTTCCTACAACTCCAGCCGTAACTCCCAATGTAACCTACGCCCAAGTGGCGGCCGTTCAGAGGAGTACGGTACAACAAGCACCAAAGGTTGCCTCACGACCTGGAGCACCTAGTGGTGATGCTGATCTACTGGCTATTTTGCTTTCTATCCAGGGGCAAATTAGTCAGCTGCAACAGCAAATACAGGAACAGGCGACGCGTGTAGATCGTATCTACACTCTGTTGCCGAGTCTAACGCGCCTCCAGTCGTAATGTGTTCGCTGGTGGAGAAACCCTTAAGGATCCTTTCAGTGAATGTAAATTCGCTAATAAAAATCGAACGAAGAGCTGTACTCTTCAAGTTGTTAGAAGACCGAAGTCCCGATGTTCTTCTGGTTAGCGAAACCAAGCTCTCTCAGAGGCACAAGTTGAGGCACAGTCAGTACCATATTATAAGAAGAGACAGACCCAACTCCAATGGAGCTGGTGGTGTCGCTATCTTCGTTAGAAAAAATCTGCGTTATAAGGTTATGTGCAGCGGTGAAGTGCGTAGATTCCAGGTGTTAGAGGCTTGCATCATATGCATCCCCCTCCGTAGTGGGAAGAGGATATATATGATCGCAGCCTATGCAACTGAAGCTACTCAACAAACCTGTTTTATCTCGGAGGAGAATTATTACCTCATGGCCGGAGATCTAAACGCCAAACATAGTAATTGGAGAAATCAATCTCCAAACACTAGAAGGAACCTACTATTCAATTGGTGGGGTCAGAATAGTATCGAGTATCGACTCGATTTAAAAGCGACGAATAGTCCGTCTTATCCCAGATCAGGCTCCTATATAGATCTTATGCTGTTTGACGAACGGATACAGCTGACTGACATGGACGGACAGACAATAAACTGTCTTCACACATTCGTGTACAACAGTGACCATTGCGGATTCAATGCCGTAGTAACAATTCCCAACGAAATTGCGGAACTGGGGGAGTATGTTCAAACGTATTCTTACAATTACAGTAGGACGCGGTGGTCACGCTTCTCCCGAACGATGACAAGAGCACTCTCTTTGAACTCGCTCAACCCGAACGATGTCAAGAGCACTCTCTTCGAACTCGCTCAACCCACCATCCAATAGGAATTTGTCGAACGAGGAGATCGACACTTACCTTAAAAGGATGGACGACACAATAAAACAAACAATGGACAGAACAATTCCTAAGTACGAACCAACTGACAATGTTAACATTTACCGCAATGCTACGATTGACGCTCTACACCGACAAAAGAGTAGGCTACTGACTAGGCTCAAATTACTATACAGACGTTTTACTGATCCACAAAACTTGGAGGTTAGGACACTGAAATCACAGCTTAAAAACCTACAGCAATTAATTCAGCAAAATTGGTGTATAAGGTGAATGTTAGCACTCGCCCGAACCATATCTTTGAAAATCGTGTCCTATTGCACAACTTCTACTTGCGATATGACATTGAGCACTGGCGATCGGAGAACACTGGTTTTACCATGTTCAATGACGAGAATTTGGCAAATGATGTTATCGCCAATGAAGGGACACATCCACCATTCATATCAAAGGAAGATCTCCTGGTCATTTTCGGTTCACTGAAAAGTAAGAAATCTGTGGGAATCGGCGAAACATTGTTCTCAAGCACCTTCCTTTAGAAGCGGTAAACATTTACACTACCCTGTTTAACAATTTGCTGAATAATGCACATTATGCGGCTCATTGGAAAACAGCGGTGGTGCAACCCATTCCTAAACGGAATAAAGACACATCCAATCCGGCAAATCTCCGGTCGATAAGTCTCCTTCCCAACATCAGCAAAGTGTTTGTTTGATAGAGCCCTGACCGAGTGGATTGAGGACAAAAATATTATTCCGGATAACCAATTCGGTTTCAGAGCGGGGCATGATTGCATACATGCCGCGTCTAAACTGGTATCGGATATCCAATGTAACAAAGGTAAGAAACAATGCACGGGTGCATTGACTTGGAGAAGGCCTTTGACACTGTATGTTTGCAGGGGCTCTTTTTCCAGTTAGATCAGCTGGGCATAAGCAAACCTCTGCTGTACATGATCTTAGACATGCTCACCAGCAGACAGTTTATTGTGAAAAATGGCAGTGTAACGTCTGCTGGGACTTTTGAAATTAACAACGGTCTACGGTGCAGTTATTTCGCCGATTTTATTAACGAGCTTGACAAGCGATCTTGTACGATCTCTTGGCCACTCCATAGCGTATGCAGATGTCTTGATCGCATACAGGTCAATGCCGAAGATCGAGGTTATTGTGAATCTTTTGCAACGTGACATCGAAAAGATTCAGGAATATTGCGACGATTGGAAGTTGAAGATCAATTTCCAGTTGGACAGAACGGACAGCCACTGGAGAATCGAAGTGTTGTCAGATACCTTGGGATCTGGCTAGATCAATATCTATATTTTCACAAACATATAGATGCTGATCTGCTACATGGCCCTTATCCGGCCTGTCCTTGCCTATGGCTGTCCCGTTTGGTTTAACGTGGGAACAAGCTTAATGGAAAAGATACGGGTTTTCGAGAGACGATGTCTTAGGGCTTGTCTCCATTTATATAGAACTCCAGAGTCTGAGTACAAAAAATTCTATAGTAATGAGGTCCTGTACAACGGGGCCAACCTGATCAGAGTGGACAACTTTCTGATAAAACTTATTCGAAGTCACATTGCAAGAGCAATGACTTCGACCAATAACTTGATCTCTGGGGCTTTTTACCCCAATGATATGCACCACGAGACAGTGCGCCTTAACGGCCTTATTCCCCCTGAAACTTTTCTCTATCTTGCCAGAAAAGGGCTAGTCCAGGATAGATTAGCGGTACCGTTAATCTTCCACGTTGGTCGAAAAGCTGTGGACGGGCGAGTCAACTACGAACAAGACGTCGCAAGTAGCTCACCGGAGACCCTCAGGTTTAGTAGGGCGGTATCAGACCGCGACAGAGCTGATGTCGTATGGCAATTTCGAAACTATTGGTGGCTAGGCGGAGTATGAACTTCGTCGTTGTTTTATATCTTGGGTGCCCTTATGGCAAATATAGCATGTACTGTCAGCTTTGGCCGGCTTATTTATGTTTTATGTAGTGTAAGTAGTTTTTAATGTTATTGTTAAGTTAGGTTTGGATTTCTAGATTAAGATTAGTTTTAAGTTTAGTATTTAAGTCTAATTTTAATAAAAAGCATAAAAGTCCATATACTAAGTTTTTGTTAAAATTAATCTTTTTCTTAGTTTTATTATTAGTTATTTAAATTTAAATATAGTAGTTATTGATAAGTCGAAAGACATAGGTTTAATTGTTAATTTTAGCTTAGAGCGCCCGTATAGGGCCAGTAAGTTAGTATATACATAGTTAAGTTACTTAAGCTAGTTTTAAGCATTTTTTTTTGTCTAGCGCGTAAGGTCATGAATTAATTAAATAAAAATGCACTAAAATTGAAAATTGAAAAAAAAGCCTATTGGCACTTGACGCACCTATATTCCATTGAATTTCGACGGACACTGCGTGGCCCTCTAAGTACCGTATAAGCTTGAGATTTTTCACTATGCTTTCCGGAGATAGCTGTACCGCAATAACAGGAAGGAGTCATTTTTCCCCTTAAGACTTCACCGTAGTGTGCCAGGAAGCTTTTATGAACTTGAGACCTTCTATTTTTTTCCTTAAGTATGCCAAGAACTTCATCAGGGGTGTAGACAGCGCTAAGCCCCTCTAAGAAGAATGACTGTAACTTATCTTGTCTATGAAATGTACTCTGTACCAGTTTTATTTAGCAAATCTTTGACCCTGTTACAGCCATTCTTATCTTTGAGGGTTAAGGTTATCTTATTAGCACTAATATTTCTTAACTTAAAACTATCTTTACCTATTTCTTCTTTTAAGATGCTGGAGATGGTTCAACTGTCCTCCTTGCAGATTTTAATGGGTGGTGGCATTCTTTTTTTATCACTTGTGTTTTCTTCTGATGAATTTTCTTTATTCAGACTGCTAGGTGCTTCTGCTTCTTTCGTTTTTTTTTCGTTTCTCTGTATTTTTTTCTCGTCATTTTTTGCGATAAGTGCGTCCGTGTTTATATTTGTTGTCCCCGTCACTGGACTTTAGGTGTTTGCTGACATTCCTGGCTCCCTATCTAGGATTTCAAAGCGATTTCCTTGGTTTGTGGCTGGTACGATACTTTTTTTTTTGTTTTTGTGGTTCATAGCTTCATTGAGGCGTCAGGCTTCGACTCTTTCAATTTTTTCACCCTTTTTTAAGCTTTGAGCTCTACCTAATATTATCTGAGCAATTCCAGAGCCGCCGTCTATTTCGCATTGGATATTTTATCCTCTTCTCATCGAACGGGAGAAGCCATTTTGTTTGCGCACTTATCACTTGATTTTATTTTGTGATATTTTTTATCTTTTCCAATCCTTGTCAATTTCAAATATATGTCAAATCAAATACTTTCAATCTTTACGTACATGATGTGATCCACATACACGAAAGCTGTAAATCCGGAACTCTATGAGTAACTCTAAGAACACCCTTGACAAGCTTGGAGAGAGCAAACTACGATCAAAACGTTGAAAATCGCAAAGGCCTTAGTGAGTGAGAGAAAATCATAGGAATGCAACCTGCTGAAATTAAGCAACGAGGTCTGGAAGGGTCAAACGGCTCCCACACAGAGAGAAGTCTTGAGAACCCCTATGAGTATCTTCGACCTACTGGGGCTCATCTCAAACTTCTTAGTGTTCCTCAAAATACTACTCCAGGAAATATGGCGCAGTAATACGGCATGGGACGAAGAACTAAAGCCCGTACATTTTTGCTAGTGACTTCAACTTTTAATAATGGTAGGAATGTTAAGCATCCGAAGATCTTATCTATGTGAAATAGGGTCCTACGAGAGTTTCCATGTCGAACTCCACTCCTCTGTAGATGCTAGTATGTCGGCGTATGCCGTATCGTAAAAAGACATTCCGTGAAAATACACAAAAATATTTTTAGTTGGACTCACAAACTGTGCTTTGTTAGATCAAAAGCGATAGTCGGCGAAAATTTGGAGGAATCAAAGTTCAATCAATGGCGATGGGTCCCCCCGATGAAAACGTTGCAGATGAAGCGACGAAGTGGAACACCAGACAAGAGTTTCGTTCACATAGTCTCTGGTATAAGGGATCCCCTTTCTTATATCAACCCGAAGGCAGATGGCCGAGAACAGCAGATGAGTTCATCACAAATGAAGAGGCTAGAGTGCTTATTCACCAAGTTTCAAACCCATTGCCAATTATACACTGTGAAAGATTCTCGAAAGTGAAGCCACTGAAGAGATCAATGGCTTACATACTCCGATTCGTCAACCGAGCACGATGGGACAAAGAAGTAATGCGAGATGTCTGCCAAACTCCTTCAGAAATCGTAGGAGTGGAAAATTACCTTTACGGACTCTGTTAATCTCTATTATTCTCAAAGGACTAGACTATGCTGAAGCAAAATAAATACAGTAACTCAAAAAATTTAGTGCTGGAAAAAACAAGCCCGTTGTACAAGACCAGCTTCCACATGGACTCAAACAACGTCGTCATTGAAAAGGGCCTATCATCCCGCCCAATAACCACCGGATTACCCATCTGATAATTCAAGACCTCCATGAAAAATTGCAACACAGATTCTCTGAAATGGTTGTAAACGAAATCCGGCAAATCTATTTTATACCAGCGTTGAGAACTAGCGTTAGGAAGGATGAACTCGCCTGTCCGTTATGCCAAGTTCACAGAGCAAAGCCACTGATAGCAGATCTACCACCACCTAGACTGAAGTCATTTACAAATCCATTTTCCTATGTCGGCTTGGATTATTTCAGGCGTATGCTTGTCGCTTGTCGATTGGAGAAGCGTTAGGGAGTTCTATTTACATGTTTAACCGTAAGAGCCATCCATATTGAGGTCGCACACATTTTGCCAAGCAACTCATGTATCCTCGCTATTAAACGCTTTTGATCTAGAAGAGGCAGACCCATTAAACTATAGAGCGATAATGGCACTAACTTTAAAGGAGCTAACCAAGAGCTGAGGAAGGTAGTTGCTAGCCTCTCGAATAACAATGACTTAGCTAAGGAAGCTATGAATGTGGGCATTCATTTGAAATTCATCCCGCCAGCCTGACCCCACATGGGAGGAAACTACTTCTCTTGGTTAAAAAGCTCTGGACAGATAACGACTACTCGGAACCCTAAAGATTAACACCTCCTGAGTATGATGGCCGAGGTAGAACACATTATTAACTCGAGGCCGCTGACACACTGGATGACATTGCTGGGGCTTTGAGGAAGAATTGGATTACCTGTGAAAATTTTCGGAAACAGCTTCTGGAAACGGTGGGTAAAGGAGTACGTTCCCACCTTGATGATGAGGTCCAAGTGGTTCCTTGAGGCAAAACCTTAAGCAGTGGGAGGTATAGTGATTATAGTAGATGTAAATAGTCCCAGAAATACCCGGCAAAAGGAAAAATTATAAAAACTATAGCTAGCGGAGATGGACAAACGCCCGGCCACCAAGATCGCAGTACTCGAAGTGGGTCAGCAACGCATTGGTAACCCGAACTACAAGTCCAGCTTACCAGGGGGTAGTATAAACGCACCTTGCAATGCTCCAGATTAATTTCTAAACTGCTTACAATTAGCCATGGTCGACCATAATAATAAGGAATAAAAGATAATCACATAGAACGTCCAAATCTATATCTTATCATAAATCTAAGCCTTTTTAAGCCAGAATATTGTTGCGTGAATTTGTGAAATTTACTAAAACGTAAGATTTGAAAATTGTTAAAGAAATTATATGTAAATGGAATTCATATTATTTCAGAAATTTAAAGCTGTACTTGTATACATTTTTCTTAATTTTTGAATAAAATCGAAAGTTGGAAGTTTGGAATTTTATTCGCGCAACAATGTGCATAAATTTTTTTAACAGAAATTAACGTGCGATTTTTCAATTCATTTCATAGTTTTAAACAAAAAGTTTGACAGTTAGCAGAAAGCTGACTGCTGTGCTCTGCGAAACTTAGTTTGGTTGCCATCACAGCCGATGCACGGCTTTCAATGATAGAAATGTAAATTAAGTGTGGTTGGAAATTGTATTCGATACATTTTGTGTGGTAGATTCTAACTTAAAGCACTCCAATCATTCCGTTCTGAAGCGTCAGTGTAAGTTTTCACAAATTGTATGCCCCAACCACTTGGTGATAACATTCTACTATCCGTTGTGGGGTATCGAACTGAACAGTGGATCCAACTCCCGATCTCTGTGCGAGACTTAAAATGAACACTGACAAAGTATTGCTTATCGCTGACACCTGACTCATTCAGTAGGCATTAAACCATCAATTATGTTTTTCGTAATTCGTTTAATTTTTTCTATGCCGCAGATGAATGAATAAATAAGAACGATTTAAATGGAAAACTGTTTGAAAACTTATATCTCTACATGAGCCCACAATTTTAAACCTATTGCACTCTATGACGTAATCACGGGGACAGGTTTCCGCCGTAATCAACAAGATTTAATTTACGCGAACAGCTGCGGGAAGCCTCTGAAAAGTTTATCTTACATCAATATAGTAATTGTTCGATCCAATTCTTTTTTGTGTCTAAATAATAATTATTTTTTGTATTATAAGTTCTAACGTAGTTTCATTTAAAGCGAGTTATGTTGACTATTCTAGTCTTAACCGGAAACATTTATTAACACAAATGGGCAGTATATCCAAAGCATATGTTTCAGGATTTTTATGCCGACTTTGTTCTGAAATTCATAAAGTTGTTGTTCATGTTTATAGCAACAGTGGAAAGAGGTTATTGATCGATGAAAAAATTAATGGATATTTGCCCATAACGGTAAGGACAATCATAAAATTTTAGTTGTATTAACTTGAATGGCGTAGATATCTCCTTCAGATCCACTTCCAAAAACGATATGCCAAACTTGTCTCCGCCGTGTGGAGGAGCACTACGAACTTCTTTTCCGTCTTGCAGATAAACGACAAATGAAAACTTGCTGACCATCAAGTTACACGAAATCAAACTTGTTATTCAGAATGTTCTTCATTAGAAATATGTACTTGGAGCCGTTTAACCAGCAGTAGTAGTGACTATATTTTCCCGACTGAAAAACATACTTATTGTCTAGATATATACGTGAATGTAGTATATACATATGTGTAAAAAAAAAAACTAAATTAATTCAATCGCAGGCAATGCAATAAAAGTCAACAGAATATCACAAATTTGTGTAAACATGAGAAAAATTGACAAACGGGTGATTTTTCGTGGTTAGCTGAACTGAGTTCTCTGATTGAATGGCCCGTTTCAGCACGCCGTGACGCGAATTTACTGAGATGACAAGATTTTTGAAAAGCGAAAGGTAACGAGACGCTCTGGAAATTTAAGGGAATTTTGCAAAGATTTCTTTGCTACGCGAGGAAATTGTCAAACACCATATGATTTGCTAGTAATCTTGATTTTACAGTTCTCTTATTGCGTTCCAGGAAAGGTTTCTTGTTTAATTAAATACGTTGAAAAGAAACAACGAGCAGCTGTGGTTATAGCGCATCGCTGTGGCGATCCTACGAGTTATGTAGACTTCCATTACTTAGCTCAGATTTGAGATTTTTCCATACAGTATGTAGGGGTAATAAGAAGGTAGAACAAATACACCGTACAATTCATAAAACTTTATACAAAAAAGAGCTTGTATAAGAAAAATGCTTATAATAACAAATATATTAAAATAATCTTTGTCTTAACAACGAATTTGTTAGACATACCAAAGTAAAAACGATTGTCAAAATTGTCATTAGCACGAGTGTGCACAAGAAGACTGAACAACCCATATGTCTGGCAATAAGACATAGTAGCTTATGTTAAAAAAGCATTTTTGAGATATTGGCCACGTTTAGAATTCTAAGGACTACAATTTCAGACAAAACCCAGAATATTGAACGGGAAACTCACTGCAAATGCTGTTGACATTTCCATTTGTCATTAATAAACCTTTACTTTCAATTTTCACTCCCGTTTTATTCGTTATTTAATTAAATTTATTTTTTATATCATTCAATTCTAAATAATATAACGACTTTAATGACCGACATTGAAGATGAAATTTTATATAAGTTAAGTTGTGTGCACACGTGCTAAGTAAGTGAACTCTTAATCCACAAATTATTTTTTTTTTTGTTTTTAAACGATTTACAGGCAGAATCATGAATTTAGCGAAATACAGCAATCTTTGAATTACGTAAACGCCAAATTGAAATCTCAACGAACTAAGAACTTCATTTCTTTCTCCGTTGTCAATCAGCGCTACTATCGAACAAGAAATTGTTAAGTCCAACCGTTTCTTAAAGAATTTTACCACGAACCAGTTGACTTGACATTAAGTCGACCAACTGCAAAAGTAGTCGAATATTTTTTACCTGCAAATCCAGTTCACTGCCTCAACAACTGTTGACTGCCTAGTGCCTAGAATTCTGAGCTTGGCCATTGAAGTTTATATCTAAATGTTTATATCTAAATTAGTCGTTCATGAGCTATTAATACATTGCTAAAATCAATGTGGTTATTATTAATGTCTCATGTAACATAAGTTCTTCAGTCGTACCCGCAGAAATTTCAATGAAGTCCTTCAGATTACTTATGATTTTATGATGAATTGCAGATTACAAACAAATAAGACATAAGGAAACTATTAGAAACTTTTATAAACTTATTTAATAATAAAAATGTAATATAAGGAACTCAAACCGTAAAAAATGAATAAGATTTTTCAAAATAAACAAGATTTCAATTTAAACTGTATTTTTTTAAACATTATGTTGTCTACCTAAAAGAAAATAAATAGTATACTAAAGAATTGCTTGGATAGAGGAGCTTTTCTAATCAAGGGAAATAAGAATACTTAGCTTAGGCAAGTTTCATTCCATCAGCTGCATTGATGAGTGCACCTCTCTTTCCGGACCCATACAATTTTACGACAGACAAAAAAAATAAAAATCTGAATAAGAAAAATCAGATTCCGATGGCCGAGTAATTTAATGTTGACTGACAGATAATTAACATTGCGAAGATTGCAATAACGATATCGCTCGCTCTCGCAGCAAAATAAGAGTGATAAGGGTATACAAGTAAGTATTAGAAAGAAAAAGAATATACATAAAAATTATTTAAAAGGCTGGCAGCAGGTTGAACAATGATCAGTGTCATTAACTGGAGGCCACTCCAGCTCTAATTACTGATGACCCATTGGGACCGGACCAGGAGTTTAACGAGCTTGGAAATTGGAAAAAGATCGAATAATTTCCCTTCTCAATGCTCGGATAATGTATGACGTAGACGAAACTTTCCCCTATTGAACGGGCCCCCAAAAAGTGGATAGTGGATAGATAGATATAATCCGGGAGGTAGCTCTGCAATTTTTCTAGGAATTTTATACCGAAAAAATTTAATTTCAAACAATTGCTTAATTTTGGGAAGTCAGTAAAGTGAGCGTCAGTTAAAGAAATCTGTACATCAGCTGTATTTAATTATACATTGTGAAATTTATTTATTTCAATTTTTATCCTTTTAAAATAATTAAGAAAATTGTCAGCTGTAGTTTTGACTGGGGTAATAACTGACGATCTTTTCACTCACAAACAATCAGCTGACGACGATTTTTTGCTTCTGTAACATTAAAATTATTTTAAACTTGAAATTCAGTAAGTATAACATTCATTTCATATAAATTAAACAAATTATTTTTATTAATTTGTGTCGGCTATAAATTATATTAATATTTACTCTAGCATCAAGGCATTTCAAGCAGTTAAAGTCTCCCTTCTTTAACATCATCCTCCAAAAATTTATTATTCTGAGGAGTATCTCAAATGCTTTGAGCGGAGTATTTCAGGCTCGTGAGGAGCATGCAAAATAAAAAAAAAATGTTTTGAAAAAATCAATTGTGCTGAGCTTGGGATTAAGACGTAATTTTCGATGTACACTTGTAATAGCTGACGTGCAGCAGGCAATAATCTGAGCGAACTTTCTCCGCTACTTCCAAATAGTTGTGGATCTTTGAAAGAAATGCCTGATCGACACAACAACATCCATCAAATCCTGTGGTAGTTTAACTCGCATGAATAATGCTCGACCGAAAAATGTATCAGCCATCCAAAAGTACATGGGATAGCCCACTGCACAATCTTTTCTGTACTCGAGCCTACCATCAAAACCCTGTAGAGGAAAGCGACATACCGAAGACAGGCACCGTCACTCCGTTCGGACTCTTTGAATTCTGCAAAATGACGTTTGGATTACGCAAAATCGGTCAAACTTTCCAAAGGTTTGTCGACGATATGCTTCGCGATTTCAATTTCACACATGCCTACATCGATGACATTCTCGTTGCATCACATATCAAAGAGGAACATCTAGATCTTCTTCGCAAAGTATTCAATCGTTTCCAGCGAAACTGTAAAATCAATGTAGACAAATAACAGTTTGTAAAGTCAGCAGTTCGTTTTTTCGGCCATGCAGTAAGCGAAAAGGGTATAAGGCCTCTACCAGAGAAAGTTGACTTAATTCGAAACTGCAAACGCTCCGAACAAGCTTGCAAACTCCACCGTTTAATTGCGACCATAAATTTTTATCGCAGATTTGTTCCGAAAGCTGTCGAAACTCAGGAAACATGAAAAACGATCGCTCTGTAATCGAATGATCAGAGAAGGCATTTAAGACATTTGGAAAATGGAAGCAAGGAACACCTCATGAAAACTTAATTCATGAAGAACAAAAATTGAATATTTATTTATTATTTATCATATGTTACGTTTATGATAACTTTCCAAGAGTTTTTTTGAAGGTTCCTTTTGTGATGCGCATTTATTTTGGAGAAGAGATTTTGCCATCAAAATGGATTTTTCTGTTGGAACAGCTAAAGAATTTAAAGTTTTTTGCGGCATTCGCACTACAGTGAGGCAAAGAAATCACCAACCAACTTAATTTTTTGTTTCAAACATTGTACATTAGAACTCTTCAAAACCGCTTTCTCTGCTTATTGATTCATTGTTGATCGAAACCCTAAGTTCTTCATCCAGCTCCTCAACATTATCCTTCGTTAAAAGATTTGGAAAAATTTTTATAACGGGGACTAGAGAAGAATGTTTGGTTTTTTAGTCTAAAATGTTAAATGCTTTTAGGGCTTCGTCATTAAAATCTATCCTTGAGCTTATTTCCTTATATAATTCCACACAAAATTCTATTACATACAATATATCATCAGGTGAAAGTTGCCCTTCTGTTAACAAAAGACTTGACTTAAGGTTTATCAGGGTTAATCTCTTCACTTAGTAGTCAATGTCAACATAATTGAGATCTGAGTTATCGATAAAGGAAGTTTTTAAAAAATTGTGTAAAAAACGCTTTCATCCCGTTTTTGTTTCGCATCATAACCATTGCATTAAAATAAATAAATTTATAAATTTCTAAGTATTTACAAATTTCAGGGGAGTAAAATTGGAGAGAGGGTAGTATGGGAATACGATGAACGCAAGGGGAGTACAAATAGTCCCTTAGTAGTACTGTCGGCAGCGCTGACCTGTTGTAGTGTATATGAAGTGAGACAAACTTATATGAATGAATAATCTCTGCTGCAGAGATTTTGACTAGTTCATTTATTATTTGTTGTGCTTTCCTGTCAAAAGCTATAGTCTCCACCTTGTCAGCGTCGGTGCATGAGCCATAGTCACAGAATTAAGAAACAGCCAAGATGTTAGATCTGGATAATAATCGTATTAAAAAAACATTCAATTAAATTAGACAATTTAATTTCGCACTCAAAACAAAATAGTCTTTTTTCTGATAACTACGATAAAAATTTCTTATATAATAATTCAACGGGTCAAGCAATTGGAGAAGAGATATCAGAATTTTTGCTTAATATAGAATCAAGAGAGGATGAACTTAGTGAAAAATTCATCACAAAATGTACTACAGATTCTCATAGATTTGAGAGAACAATTCCCAGAACGAAAGTGTTAACTTTTGCCAATTCTGTTTCTAAGAAGAAGTTAGCCGTTTCAGGTAAATTAGTGGAAGTACGAATGCAACGTGATTTATTCGCGCAGTTATTAATACTATCATTAGAAAAAAACCTTAAATCTTGACGCAGTACTGACTTATCCATTAATATCCGTTTCATTAGCAATGTGCCATTAAGATGGAGCCATTTGTAACACGGACAAATCCGCATTACTAAAAATCGTGGAAAAAATGTAGTCAGTCAGTAGTCCTCCCGCGTGCTGTGATGTAATGATTTATGACGGATTCTTTCATTACATTCAATGACAGAAGTTTCATTATCATTTGGAAATATTTCAAAGAAATTAATCTCAATAGTTACATCATCGAATGCACGCAAAATTTTTGCCGCATTTGATCGCTACTTCGCTCCATCAATAAAGGACCACAAGAACACCTTGAGAGGCAGAATGGAGGATCATATTCAAAGTTCTGATCAACTACGACCGGCTAATTCTCCCATGAATTAAAAAAATACTCATTTCAAAAAGGCATTAATTCAATTTATTTGCCAAGATTGGGAAAACGATTACATGTCGCCATTTATAGGAGAACAATTTATATAAATTACGACGAAACGAAAAAATAGAGCACGATTTTAATTATACAGCTCATAAAGAAGATGACCAATTTTCTACATTTCTCATTTTTTTTTTGTTTTTAATTTTTTTTTAATTCAAATTTATATTGACTTATATGCTAGACATAAAAATGCTTAATCTAGCTTTAATAACTATTTACATTTTACTTACTGGTCCTATGCTGGCGCTGTAAGCTAAACCTATGTCTTTCGACGATCAGAACCAATATTTAATATTTTTTTTAAATATACTTAGATTTAGATTAGATTTTAAAGCCCATATAGACTATATATGTAAGAAAGTGTCAAAAAATATTGGTGTGTTAAGGAAAATGAGACAGAATGTTTCCACGACATCAGCTATAAATGTGTATAATGTACTAGTAAAGCCTCATTTCGATTATTGTGCAACTGTATTATTCATGTGTCCAAAATCTTACAAGGATAAACTTCAGCTACTGCAAAATAGAGCTATGAGAACAATATAAAAGTGTAACAGATACACATCGAAAAGAAATATGACAGCCGCCCTAATGTGGTTAAACATAAACCAACGTTTATATGTTCTGACAATGTTATTTGTCTTCAAAATAAAAAATAATATGCTACCTGGATACCTTTGTGCCCACGCTGATACTGAAGATGATGCAGTTTATGTACTAAGAAATGCGAATAATCTACGAATTGATAGAGCACGAACTACGAGCGGTCAGCGAACCATTTTTTACATGGGATTTGTAAAATTTAACAACTTGCCACCTGACATCAAATACTTAACAAACATAATAGAATTCAAAAGAAAATTAATTTACTTCGTGAAACTAAACCATTTTTGAAAACAAATAATTTTTGACTTGTCCAATAAAAATCAATGTAAATAATTTATATATGTATGTAAAAAATAGCTAATTGAAGCTAAATAAAGTATATTCAATTCAATTTACATAATGTAACGAACTAATAACCAAGAACATTTTTATATAAAAACCTTGTTATATGAACATTTCTTTTATTTTAAATAGACTATAACTAATTTCATCAAACTTAAAATAACCTTAAAAATAACTTAACCTTAATATATAACAAATTTGAACAATTTTTATTTTTGTTTTTATGTGCTGTGCCAAAGTTTTATTATATATTTTGTGTTTTTGTTTTCTTAAAATCAACATTATCATCTACCTAATCCTATCATTAAAAACTATGTAAGCCGGCTAGGCAACCAAAAATAAAGAAGACAACAACTATGTATTCTCTTCCTCCTTTAACCACCAAAATTGTTGGTACTGTCTATTAACTTTTCCTACTTGTCACGGTTTGATACCGCCCTACTGAACCGAAGATTCTCCTCAGAGCTGCGAGCGACATCTCCATTGTCGCCTATCCACACTCTTTCGAGCAACATGGAAGATTAATGGAATTGCATTTCTATCGTGAATCAGGCCGTTAAGGCCAAAATATAGGAAAGTCTCTGGTGGAGTAAAGCCGTTAACCCTAGACCCGTGTACTTAAATATGTCTCTATACCGTGTACTTGGGCACTAATTGCCCACGAGTAGTTTTCTTATTAAATGTGTATTAAAATAGACGATTTTATAAAGAAATAAAACAAATACAGCAGGTATAGATGATCACGTACTAATTTTAATATAAAAAAGTGTTAAGATATTGATTTTATAAAATTATTTTATCTTGATCGCTTTGCTGGGGGTCCTGATGAGGTGGATTGAAGCACAGTGTCAATAATATCGTCATCATCCTCGTCATGATCCACGTCGCTGCTTATGTAGCATTTCTCACACACTCTTACATAGTGCTTTGTGTAAGCTGCAGCAGCTCTGCATGTCTCACAACGTTGTTTTGAGCTGTTTTTCTAATTTCAGGTAACGTTTTTACTGTTTCAATTTCATAGCCAATCAACTTCATAGCAGTTTTCACATGTTTTTGTAGAGTCGGCTTAGCTATTCGATATAGTATATGCATATCTGCAAACTCTAATGCCAGTTCTTTCCCAAACTTTTTTCGTTTTTCTGCCCTTTTTTACTCGCATACCATGTTGGCTTACATATGTCAAACATCGTATAACCGGCGACTCCTGCAGAGTCCAAAACATTGTAAAACAGCGGCACTGGCACGCGACTCGTTTTCCGCTTACAGGTGTACACAGTTGCCAAGCGATCGAATATATCAACGCAACCTTTTGTAGAGTTGTAGTCCAATATGACTGCTGGTTTTTTGGATGTTTCATCAATTTTGCCTTCGTGATGAGCAGTTGACAACATAAGAACGTTCTTTTTCGTGTTGCTTGCGTAGCTGCATAATTGCATGCTTCGAGAATAACAAAACTTCGTACAGAATTTTTCTCTCGTCCGTTTGAAATCCTTATCGGCTGGAGTAAACAATTTAGGCAACTGTGGCTTATTGGAATTTATGGTTCCGATTGTTGTTGTGTTTCGGCTCATCAAATCCAATGCTAATGGCACTGATGTAAAATAGTTATCAGTTGTATTGGTATAACCATTATCTAGATATTTTTTTGCCAATCGCATAACAAGTTGATGTGATATACCCTCAGACCGATTACCATAAGGTTGCTGATCAACATAAATTTCGCCTTAAAGGGGATAGCATGCTTTACCATATGTACTAGGCTTATTGGGCGGTTGTTCACAGACCTTCACGGGAGTAACACGTGTTTCAACTTTAATAGTGAAAACCAGTGCTAGTAATTATAAAATAGTGGTTTAGCCACTGTGCTGATAACAAACCAGCCGGTCCAGTGGTCGTGGTGTGGACTCTTGTGCGAGAGTCACAGGTTCGAGCCCTAGTGGGGAAAATAAAAAAAATTATTTTTCCGTTTAACTTACACTTAACAAATTAAACAAAAGCAAAAAAATAACGAAAAACAATGAGTGGGAGACAAGAGTCCCCACTCGAACGTGGAGGAGTTACGGGGAGGGCATCGCCTGACCCAAAAACAACTGCGCCAACCGCAATGAATGTGACTTCCAAGAGAAGGAGGAGGTTGTTTAAACCAACTCAAAACATTGTAAAGCGCCCGTCCCTTTCGGCTTCAGCAGAAAAGCTGCCGATTGGAGCGGGGGAACGGGCGTCAACAACATCAGCAATAACAGCAGCCACAGCAGAAAATAAAAAAAGCAAATGTACAGGATGATTTCCTGTACATTTCAGACGTCGGCGAAGGCCGTTATACGGCCGTTATACAGAAACGGATGACGAGGAAGAAGAAATCAGCACATTGGAGAAAATGTTGCTGGCCGTAAAGGCAAAACAAATTGCTCGCAGAACATTTGAGCGGCAGCAAAACAAAAAGCAGTTGTTAGAACAGCTGCCTGTTCAACGACAAACACCGCAAGTGCTACCTAGTCAACAACAGCCGCCCAGGCAACAGCAACAACAACAGCCGCCTAAGCAGCAGCAACAACAACAGCTGCCCAAGCAGCAGCAAAACAACAGCTGCCTAACCAGCAACAACAACAACAATTGCCTTAGCAACAACAGCAGACGACAGCAAGGCCAAAGGTACCGCTTATCAATACCTACAAATTGGAACTAAAGGACACGATTGACATATGTAAGTCAGGCATTGGCGAAAATGTTATTATTAAACTTTTAACTAAGGACAGGCACGCGATCCACTGCTTCACAGTGGAGCACCATAAAATAGTAAAAAATCTTTTAGAAAAGACTACGACTGAGTTTTTCTCATACACCCCCAAAAGTGAGCGATTGCAGACAATGCTCCTTAAAGGTCTAGATACTTCCACCGATCCGGAGGAGCTCCTTCAGGAGCTTAAAGCGATGGAATATGACGATCTTGAGTTTGTAGGTGTCAAGCCATTTACTACAGCAAAGGCCAGAAGGGAGAATTGGAAATTACCGTACTTCCTAGTCCAGATACCTCCCAACAGCAAATAAGATAGTCTACGGAAAATTAAAGTCCTAGATTACCAATGCATCACTTGGGAAAAATTAAACCGCAGCGACAAACTTTTACAATGTGTTCGCTGTCAGAGGTCAAGTGCGCAATGGACCACAAAGCGGAGGAATGTCCGCTAGGTAAAGATAGGGTTGCTGATAGCACGACTCTTAAGTGCATTCTATGTGGTAACTTGGGACACACCCCAAATTATAGGGGTTGTTCTAAGTACCAGTATGCTAGGAAGATAAACCTGGCTCGTCAACAGAAGGTGGAGGTGAAACGCCCGCCTGTTCCCAAAACACCAGCCGTAACTCCCAACGTGACCTACGCCCAAATGGCGGCCGGCCCGAGGATAACGGTACAACAAGCACCGAAGGTTGCTCCTCAGGCTTCACGGCCTGGAGCACCTAGCGGTGATGCTGATCTGCTGGCTATTTTGCTTTCTATCCAGCGGCAAATTAGTCAGCTGCAACAGCAAATACAGGAACAGGCGACACGCGTAAATCGTATCTACACTCTGCTGCCGAGCCTAACGCGCGTCCAGTCGTAATGTGTTCGCTGGTGTAGAAACCTTTAAAGGTCCTGTACTCTTCAAGTTGTTAGAGACCGAAGCACCGATGTTCTTCTGGTAAGCGAAACCAAGCTCTCTCAGAGGCACAAGTTGAGGCACAGTCAGTATAATATTTTAAGAAGATACAGGCCCAACTCCAGCGGAGCTGCTGGTGTCGCTATCTTTGTTAGAAAAAACTGCTCGAGACACTTTTTCAATACTTACGTCTGGCTTCGGAGGAGAATTATTACCTCACGGCCGGAGATCTAAACGCCAAACATAACAATTGGAAATATCATTCACCAAACACTAGAGAAAACCTACTATTCAATTGGTGCGGTCAGAATAGTGGCGAGTATCGACTCGATTGTCCGTCTTATCCCAGATCAGGCTCTTACATAGATCTTATACTGTTTGAAGAACGGATACAGCTGATTGACATGGACCGACACACAATTAACTGTCTTCACACTTTCGTGAACGACGGTGGCCATTGCGGATTTAGTGCCGTAATAACTCTAACACTCTTACAACTATAGTAATACGCGGTGGACAAGCTTCTCCAGAATAATGACAAGAGCACTCTCTTCGAACTCGCTCAACCCACCATCCAACAGGAATTTGTCGAACGAGGAGATCGACACTTACCTCAAACGGATGGACTACACGATAAAACAAACAATGGACAGAACAATTCCTAGGTACGAACTAACTGACAATGTTAACCTTTAACACAACGCTACGATCGACGCTCTAAACAGACAAAAGAGTAGGCTACTGACAAGACTTAAACAACTGTACAAGCGTTTTACTGACCCACAAAACTCGGATGTTAGAACACTGAAATCACAGCTTAAGAACCTACAGCAATTAATTCAGCAAAACTATCGTGCTTCAATTTATTCGCATTGGAATACAAAAATTCGGGCTGTTAAAGCAAGCAACCCCAGTATGTTCCCGAAAATTAATAAATTTTTCCGCAGAAAACATCAGAATGAGCTTCTGTGTCTCAAGCTCCCCCGAACTACAGACAACGAACAAGTACTTGTAACAGCAGGCATAGACCCGATAGAAGCAATCAAAGATGACAACTTTTTTGTGATCGAAGATCCTTAGGAGAAAGTTGAAGTAATAGGCGCGACTTTTCAAGATGTGTATAAGATGAATGTTAGCACTCGCCCGAACCATATCTTGGAAGATCGTGTCCTCGTACACAACTCCGACCTTCAAAATAATATTGAGCGCTGGCGATCGGAGAACATTGTTTTTACCATGGTCAATGACGATAATTTGGCATATGATGTCATCGCCAATGAAGGGGTTTATCCTATTTTTATTTCAAAGGAAGATCTTCTGGATGTCTTCGGTTCACTGAGAAGTAAGAAATCTGTGGGAATTGATGAAATACCAAACATTGTTCTTAAACACCTTCCTCTAGAAGCGGTAAACATTTACACTATCCTGTTTAATAATTTGTTGGATAATGCACATTATTCAGCTTATTGGAAGACAACGGTAGTGCAACCCATTCCTAAACGGATCTAAGACAAATCCAATCCGGCAAATATCCGGTCAATAAGTCTTGTTCCTAACATCAGTAAAGTATTTGAAAAAGTGATCAATAGAGCCCTGATTGAGTGGGTTGGGGACAAAAATATTATTCCGGATAACAAATTCGGTTTCAGAGCGGGACATGATTGCATACACGCCGCGTCTAAACTGGTATCAGATATCCAATGGAACAAAGGTAAGGAACAATGCACGGGTGCCCTGTTGATTGACTTGGAGAAGGCCTTTGACACCGTATAGTTGCCCGGGCTCTTTTTCAAGCTTGACCAGCTCGGCATAAACAAACCGCTGCTGTACATTATCTTATATTTGCTCACCAGCAGATAGTTTATTGTGAAAAATGGCAGTGTAACGTCTGCTGGAACTTTTGAAATTAACAAGGGTCTACAGCAGGGTGTAGTTATTTCTCCGATTTTATTTACGATCTACACAAGTGATCTTGTAGGATTCTTCTGCCACTCTATAGCGTACGCAGATGACTTGATCGCGTACAGATCAAGTTCGAAGATCGAGGTCATCGTTAGTCTTTTGCAACGTGACTTCGAAAAAGTTCAGGGACATTGCGATGATTGGAAGTTGAAAATCAATTTTCAAAAGTGCGAGACCATTCTGTTTAGGACTCCGTTGTCTGGGGCTTTTAGAAATACTAGAAAGAAGTGGCGAATGTTCTCTATTGTTGGACAAAACGGACAGCCATTAGCAAATCGAAGTGTTGTCAGATACCTTGAGATTTGGCTAGATCAATATCTGTATTTTAACAAACATAAAGATGCTGCTCTGGCCAGAGCCAAAGCTGCCTTTGCCTTGACAAAGAGGCTGTTTCACAGCAGTCAACTCGATGCCAAGGAAAAGGTGATCTGCTACACGGGCCTTATTCGGCCTGTCCTTGCCTATGGCTGTCCAGTTTGGTTTAACGTGGGAAAAAGCTTAATGGAAAAGATACGGGTTTTCGAGAGACGATGTCTTAGGGCTTGTCTCCATTTATATAGAACTGCAGAGTCTGAGTACAAAAAATTCTATAGTAATGAGGTCCTGTACAACGGGGCCAACCTGATCAGAGTGGACAACTTTCTGATTAAACTTATTCGAAGTCATATTGCAAGAGCAATGACTTCGACCAACAACTTGATCTCCGGGGCTTTTTACCCCAATGATATGCACCATGAGACAGTGCGCCTTAACGACCTTATTCCCCCTGAAGCTTTTCTCTATTTAGATAGAAAAGGTCTAGTCCAGAATAGATTAGCGGTGCCGTTAATCTTCCACGTTGGTCGAAAAGCTGTGGACGGGCGAGTCACTTACGACCAAGACGTCGCAAGTAGCTCACCGGAGACGCTCAGGTTTAGTAGGGCGGTATCAGACCGCGACAGAGCTGATGTCGTATGACAACATCGACATTATTGGTGGCTGGGCGAAGAATGAACTTCGTCGTCGTTAGGTATCTTGGGTGCCCTTATGTCAAAAATAGCATGTCCTGTCAGCCTTGGCCGGCTTATTTATGTTTTTATGTAGTGTAAGTAGTTTTTAATGTTATTGTTAGGTTAGGTTAAGATTTTTAGCTTTAGACTAGTTTTTAGTTTAGTAATTAAGTCTAATTTTAGTAGCTTTTTACATTTAGATTAGTTTGTAGTATAGTATTAAGTCTAATTTTAGTTAAAACCATGAACAAAAAAAAAGTTCATATACTAAGTTTTTGTTAAAATTAATCTTTTTTCTTAGTTTTATTATAAGTTATTTAAATTTAAATATAGTAGTTATTGATAAGTCGAAAGACATAGGTTTAATTGTTAATTTTAGCTTAGAGCGCCCGCAAAGGGCCAGTAAGTTAGTATAGTCATAGTTAAGTTAATTAAGCTAGATTTAAGCGTTTTTGTCTAGCATGTAAGGAAAATGAATTAATTGAATAAAAATGCATTTTGAATTGAATTGAATTGACGGCAACAGCCTTTATATTTTGCGCAATTTAGAGGGTCTTCTCTGTTGTGGATCGGGCAGACAATGATGAGGGTCCATTCATCGGGCATACATAATATTACTTTTTTAAAATTTCCTTACTTCATTCGTGCAATAATATCCCTCAAATCTAGCGATCGCACGTTTCTCAAAATCTTTCTTTTTTCTCCTGAGAAGCCGGTGTTCGTCTCTCTTCTTCTGCTCCTAGATTGAAGCTGTTCGACGTCGAACTTCCTCACATTATTTCCTTGTCCTGGCGGTATTCGGGATATCCGCAACTTTACATTGGCTACAATAAGGTGATGGTCCGATTTAATGTTGGCTTCCCAAAACGTTCGGCATCCATAATACTGAAGGAGTGCCTTGCGTCGATCGCAATGTGAGTAAGGTTTGTGCTTTCCGATTTTATAGTTGACTAATTGGTTAGTGTAGAAGAATACTAACAGTCAGGTCCAAAATACTTTATTTTATCTCTTGAGCGAAAAGAACAAGAACTTCAACCGGCTCCACTGAATATCTGTTTCGGTTTAGATTTGTTACTTTTGACTTCACAATATGCAGGTTCGAATTTAACTGTTTTGAATTGAATAAATTTCAGCCCAGTTAATTTCGATTGTTAAAAAAAATCATTATTCAATAAAAGTCATTGAATGTTCAGTGATTTTTATCCGATCAGAGAATCTAATTCAAGGAATAGCATAGAGACATATGCCAAATCAGTCGATTAATTTTTGCGAAAAAAAAATAAAATAAAATAAATTGATATAATTTTTTTGACTAGTGCTTATTGTTAGTTATTTATTCTTGAACAATCTCCCGGTCTAAGACGTGATTAATATTAAAGTGCGTTTTATTCGGCAAAAAACAAAAAAGAACAAAAGTTTATGACTTTGACTCCCACGGGAGGAGTACGCATGGAGAAGGCATGTCGGTACTCACAAATGAAATATACCAGCAACAAAAACAACTCAACGAAAGACTGCAATTACAGGTGGAGGAGTAAAAAAAGCTGATAGAGGAGGCCTTAAGCGAAAACTTCTCCACCGTTACACATAAAAGGAAAAGAGCATCTGAATCAAATTCGAATAAAAAAGAGAGCATTAACCGATATGAGTTGCTCGATGACGACGACCCAAGCACACCCTCTATGGACACGCAACCCTCACAACATGAATTGACGACAAACAGCGAACTTATCCAGGCTATGCGAAAAGAAAACGAAAAAAAATTGATAAGACGATAACAAGGAACATAACTCCAAACAAATTCAACAAACAAAATCAACAAGGGAAGACGACAACCGCAGTAGATGCAAAAAAAAAAAAATATGCCACCAGTCAACATATACAAAGAAGACAGTCGTAATATAAGTAGGCTTCTGGAAAATCATATTGGTAAAGGTAAATTTAGGATTAAAATTATTAATAACAATAAATTATCAGTGAATGTAAACAACAAAACCGACTGGAAAAATGCTAAGGATCTTCTTAAACAAACTAAGTCCGAATTTTATACATACACAGCTAAAGAAGATAAGCTTCAAACATTTTTGTTAAAGGGCTTAAGTGTTAGCTTCTCCCCTGAGGAGGTTTTAGAAGAACTCCAGGCAACAACAATACCCGGTGTTAAATTTGTGAATACATTCAGGTACACTACTTCTCGTTCTAGACAAGAAAAAAGAACACTACCTTTTATAGCGGTACAGCTATCTTTAGATAGTCAGGCTCATAATCTGCGAGATATTAGGCAAATTGGAGGGAACATCGTCTCTTTTGAAAAAATTCGAAAGAGTGACATTACACAATGCCATCGATGTCAGGAATTCGGTCATGTCGCATCGAATTGCAGCATGATATATAGATGCGTAAAATGCCGAGATAGTCACGAGCCAGGTGAGAGTCATATCAAGAAAGATACTGCAAAAGATCAACTGTCTTGCGTTCTTTGTAACAACTCGGGACATCCGGCTTCTTTTAGGGAATGTCCGATTTTCAAAAAACTTGCAGATGAAATGCAAGAAAAAAAACATAGCAAAGGGAAGATCAGACCAAAAAATTAAAATTTTTGAAAACTTCTGTAAAAAGGGTGTTTCATACGCAAGTGTTGTCGGTTAGACAACTGGCTCTCACACTATTTCTATAAAATCTCGCCAAAGTGGTTGCTGAACTAGCAAAGAAGTTCGATACAATATTATCCACGCTTCATTATCAAGATTCAAAGAACTCAAGAAAGTCGCTATTAAAGTCCATTCCATACGATCTAATGATAGAAGAGGTGACTTATTGTGCTTTGTAACAAATCATGGACCAGACGTACTCTTTTTGAGTGAAACAAATCTTAATGACAGACATTAGTTGGAGTTCAAGGCTTACAATCTCATACGGACTGACAGAATAAAATCGAGCGGCGGTGGAACGGCGATCCTCATCAAAAAACCACTTAAGTTCACAACAGTTGAAAATGATATCATCAAAAATTTTAATCGACTTGAAACCACAGGTAGCGAAATACCTCTGAGGAATAATAGTCATTTGTACTTAATATCAGCATATTTCCCTCGTGCATCCGCTAAAGAATTCAATACCGAAATCGAAAATCTGTTCGAAAATCTAAGGCTAAATAGTTTAAACAACTATTTCGTCTTAGCGGGAGATCTAAACGCGAAGCACCCGACTTGGTCTAATTCATGTACCAACACCAACGGCAATCGCTTAAGGTACTTAATCGATGAGAATCAAGTTGAGTATAAATTAAAATTGTATAGCCGGGTTACACCCAGTTTCCCCTCTGCAAATTCATATCTAAATTTATGCATCGCGGACGCACGGTTGCATATCAAAACAATCCGCGATACTAAAATACCGCTGTTGCCTTATGATAGCGATCACAACGCCATCGTAATTGAGGTATCCTTAGCAGGTGATTCAACGTTTATATTTGAGACACAACACGAGGCTCCAAAATATAATTTTAGGAACACAGATTGGTGCAGATTTGAACGTTATGCCGCGAGAAAATATAGGTCTCAACGCGCATCGACTGATGTTCCTAACAACAGGAACCTCACAAATGTAGAGTGTGAATCTGCTATCGAGAAAATTAATGCCGTAGTTCAGGAAACAATGGAGTCCGCTGTACAAAAAATAGAGAGCAAAAATAGTTTGGAATGACAAAACTCAATCTTATTGGTTCCCATTTTGAGTCGAACCACGCCACAGAACACCCAAGTCGAAAATCTGCCGAAATAGCAGAGGAATTAACACGGTTTAACTTACAACCTGACCCTCTTCTCCGATTTTCTGAAGATACAAAAGCAGACGAACTAACGACGGAACAGGCAAACAACTACTACACAACACTCGATGAATTGACTGAAATATTCAGGAAGCTCAATAATAAAAAGACATCGGGATTAGATGGCATTCCAAATATTGTACTTAAACATTTACCTGATGATATCATAAGGCAATACTGTGTGATTTTTAATAATTTGCTTATCAACTGCTACTTCCCAAGCTGTTGGAAAATATCAAACGTATTTCCAATTGCAAAAAAAATAAAGATCCTTCAGATCCTTCGAACTATAGGCCAATTAGTCTCCTGCCTAATATTGGGAAGGTTTTTGAGGTAGTTGTTACCAAATCAATATTGTTCGTGTGCGAAACAAAGGAGATTATACCGCGAAATCAATTTGGATTTAAAAGAAATCACTCGGCAGTGCACGCTGTTACAAAACTAGTATCTGATATAAACTGGAACCTTAATGGAAAAAAAAGTACTGGTGCCTGTCTAGTGGATACCGAGAAAGCCTTTGACATGGTTTGGATTGACGAGCTTACTTACAAACTAATCAGATATGAGTTTCCCCATCATCTTACAGTGATAATCGTATCTATGATACGCGAGAAGAAATTCGTTGTAACAGATAGAAAGTACAGGACTGAAAAATTTTTTGATGCCATTAATGGTCTACTACAAGGCACAGTATCCGCACTAATACTCTTTAATATTTACGTTTCTAAAATGCTGAGGAACTTGGATGGCTCAATAGCACTCGCCGACGACGTCATTCTGTATGCTTATGGTTCAAAAATTTGCGAAATTAAAAACGAACTCCAACTGAAGTTTGATTCCCTTGAAAAATTCTGTGAGGATTGGAAACTAAAAATAAATAATTCTAAATGCGAAACCATACTGTTCCGCACCCCAGTAGGACAGGGCAATTCAGACTTGCGACGCAATTGGAGAAATTTGGTTACAACATCTTCAAATGGCCTTCGAATCGAATCAAAAACTGTTGTGAGGTATTTAGGAGTTTACTTAGATAAATTCCTATATTATAATGATCATGTTAATATCCAATTAAAAGAAGCAAGGGCAGCATTTATGTCGCTAAAGAAACTTTTTTATTCCAACTATTTGAGATCAGATGTGAAGGTCATTTGCTACCAAGCTTTTGTTCGTCCAATTTTGACTTATGCGAGTCCAGTGTGGTGGAACATAAGCCCATATTATATGGAGAAGTACAGAATTTTTAAGAAGAAATGTCTACGAGCATGCACGGCAATGAACAGAAGCGCTCATTCCGACTTTCGGCATTACGTCTCCAACAAAAGACTATTGGATGCTTCCGGCGTGTCTAGAATTGACACCCTGGGTATTTTAGAAATTGCTTGATAAGTGCACATATACCACCTGAAGCATTTCCTTATCTGGATGCATGTGGCTATCTTTCAGACTCGAGTAATGTCCCTATCATATATCATGCTGCAAGAAGAGCAACAGATCAACGAATCCCCATGTACGCATGAGCGTACCTGATAGAGATGTAAATAATGACAATAGGTCAAATTTAAATAAATACTGGTGGCTAGATTGGGTAGAAGCTTACAATTAGGCTAAGTTAGGTTATGTCGTTTTATCTTAGTTTGTAAGTACTATTTTTTCGATTTTTTGTTTTGTTCGTTCTTTGTTAAAAAAATATATTATAATGAGGATTTTTTAACCTCGCCCTTTTCTTCTCGCAACTAAAGTATATATAAATTATAAATATCACAAAACAAAATATGTTCTAGTAATTTAGTCTAAGTAATTTTTATAAAATTATATGTAATGGGAGCCAATTTTTAGTTGACCATTTACGAAAATGTAAATTTATTGATTTAGCGTTTATCTTGTTTCAAGAAAATTGTTAAAATTATGGTGGAAATAAACAAGTTTGAAAAAAAAATGTAATTCAATTACAATACTTCAATCATTGCACGTTGTGTTTTTCTCGGAAAACAAACGCTGTGTAAACAAAGTTCCATTAAAACATATGGTCTGTATCGATATCGATAAAGTAAACAAGCGATCGGAAGAATTTATCGTTAAAGTTATTTTGCCCGCTTCTGCCAAAGATTTGGTTTCAATTGTGAGCATATAACCTGCTAACAATATATTTTTAACTGCTAGCTCTAATACTCATTTGTTATAACTAAAATAAAAGTTGACCGGCAGGACGAACGAATTTTGACAACTAATAAGAGGTGAGCTTCAATTTTAAAATAATTTTTTAGAACTTGAATAATAAGTTAAATGAGGTGAAGGGTGAAGTAACTGTTTGAATAGCACAATATAAAAAGGAAATTTAGTATACGAAAAAAATGACAGCTTAAGATTTGACCAAGAAAACTGTTTACTACAAAAAGTAACTTTAAAGTTGCAGTCGAAAATGGCGCGTTTGCAGAAAAATGACAACTCTTTTATTTCAAAAACAAGTTTAATGTCACGGAATTCACTGCTTAACAAAAAAGACAACAAACCGAAGTAACAAGTTGAATTAGTTGCACGAATAAATACCAACCTGCTTTGGATAAACAACTTAACAAATTTAATAGAACTGTCTCACGAAATTCCATATAGCAATTATTTTGAGTTGCATATTAACTTGAAAATTCAAAACTAGCACATTTTGATAGGAAAAATGCAAAAACTCATCAAAAAATAAATTCATTGATGAAATACGCATTGCTTTAAGTACAAATGCAAATAAGTTCAAGTGGAATTTGCACACTTTGATTTTTTAGTTGACTGATTGGTAAGTGAAGGATAATGCCAACCGTTAGGTCCAAGTTTAATTTAATCTTCAAGATGCTTTATTTTCTTTTGCACGGCAATGATAAGAACTTCGACCGGTATAGGTTACCGCTAAATGACTGTTCAGGTTGAATTTTTTTCTATTGACCTCCCTATATCGTCACCTCAATTTTGGAAAGATCTTAACGGCAAAAACCTAGTTTTCAGAAAACGACGTTTTGAGTTTGAATGTTATATTATTATTATTATTATTATTACTTTATTAATATGTAACTTATTACAATACTAATAGGTACAAGGTGCAGTACTAGCTACCAGGGATTTCGGCTGGTTTTTTAATTACTTATATGCTATCTTCCAAATTAGCTATCTTCAGAACTTTGTAAACTGTGTTAATGTTGTCTTCTGATGTCCGTTTAAGTAGAGTTGAAAAGGATGTGTTTGGGCATTGTGTTTTTAATATAAAATTTATTTTGTTACAATTGTAAATTATGTGTTTAATAGTTAGGGTGAGGTTGTTGTTGCATACGTGACATTGTGGTTGGTCGGTGTTTAAGATAAGATAACCATGTGTGATTTTTGTATGACCGAAACGGAGTCGTATGTATATTGTCATCTTCTTTTTCGCACAATTTGTTGGGGAGTAGTTCGCCCAGCTCTCCAGTCTTCTTTCTTCCCAGAAACATGTGATTTTTCTTTTTAGGTCCTTGTCGCTTAAACAATAGAACGACATAGGCGGCTCCTTAATTGCAGTTTTTGCCGTAGCGTCTGCTATTTCATTACCTTTGATACCAACATGCCCTGGTATCCACATAAGTTTAAGTTTATTCTCATTTTCTATGAGGCTGTTACCGATGGCTTCCACAATTTTTGTTCTTTTGTCGGTGAAAGGCTGTCGGTGCAAATTATAGTTTTTTTATTCTTTGCCTTTCCTGTGGCTTCTAGAATTGCCATAGCCTCGGCTGAGAGGACTGAAGAGAATTGCATTAGTAGACCTTTAGGCAAAGTTTTTCCATTTTGGTCAACATCTGCAAATGCTGTCCCAACATCAGTTTTCGAGCCGTCGGTGAAAAAAAAGCCCCAGTTCATTTCTTTGTATCGGTTCAGAACTTCAAGAAACATTTGTTTGTATATTTTGTTAGTTGTTGACTTTTTTTGGAAATCCGTCTAAGTAGGTAATTATGTATTCATTGTTTAGGGTCCAAGGTGGGTAAGCTGCGAGTCTGTGTGCTTGGTTACTTATGGATATTTCAATTCTTTTTGAGAGCAATATTGCGTTATGGATTGTAGATGGGGTTTTTGGAGGTCTTGTTCTGCCGACAATTTTTTTTTTACATCGAGAGCAATAGTACAACTCCTATTGCTTGCGTTCAGCTTTCTTACAACTATCGATGTTAGATAGTTGAATCTGTGTTCTATGGAGGGAAGACCCGCTTCAGTTAGCATATATCTTATTGGAGACGTTCTGAACGCATTTAAGGTAATTCTTATGGCAGTGTGGTAAAGTGGTTCGAAAAATTTATTGGATGATTTAGAGCATTTCCCATAAATGCTTAGGCCGTAATCAATCTTCGCTAAGATGGTGGATCTGATGAGGTTGATGAGAGTGCTGACGTGATAAAGACTATTCATGGAAGCTAAATACTTAATAATGTTGACTCTGGTAGCTAGGCTTTTTTAAGATATAAACAATGTTTCTTAAAATTAAATTTGCAGTAAAATAAGATCCCAAGTATACTTAACATATTCACATTTTTAATGCTTGAAAAGTTAGAGCTAAGTGCAATATTTTTGGGACAACTTGTTTTTTTTTTTTTTTACATATTTGAAGGATTTTACTTTTTTCTAGATATTTTTGATCCAGAGCTATTGCTCCAAGTCGTAAGATGGTTCAAAATATTTGAGAATATCATTGATGTTGTTAGATTTTTACATTTTGTAAATAGGACAAGATCATCTGCGTAAACGCAATGTTCGATCGTTCTATATTTTTGGACAATTTCACTAAGCTCATTAAAGGAAATGATAAAAAGTATAACCGAAAGCGGGGAGCCTTGTGGTAAACCATTGAGGAGTTTTTTTTATGGAAGAGTAAATATTATGCAATTTTATGCGAAAATGTCTGTTTGTGAGAAACACTTCACTTTCACTTAGTTATACATTTTTGTTCCCCCTTTCCATTGAATTAATTTATTTAAAATTATATGAATTCCAATTCTGTCAAACGCTCTTTTAAAATCGATTGATAGAATTGAAACGTAATTTTTATTTGAAAGTGCCGATGAAATAAACTGGTCGATGTGTAAAATCGCGTCCATAGTACAGCGTCCGTGTTTAAATGCTACCTGGTTTAAGTCTATAAGTTTCTTTTTCTCTAGGAACCGAAGGAGCCTTGTTGAAATAATTTTTTCCAGTAACTTTGCTGTGCAAGGAAGTGGGGTTACAGGGCGGTATCCACTGATATAGGAAGAATTCTTGTTTGGTTTTGGTATCGGTACAATGCTAGCTAGTCTTCCACGCTTGTGGGATGACACCTTGATCAAAAATTTTATTGGTCAAAGACGGAAGGTGTTCTTTTAAATTTCGGGGATAATGTTTGAGCATGGTGTACGATATTCGATCATAACCTGGAGTTTTACCTTTGATGGCTCTAAGACAGCTTTCAGGTTCGATTACATTGATGGGAATTTCAATAAGCCTAGCCGAGGAGTCAATGCTGCAGGGTGAAGTTGGATTTCTCATCGTAATTGATTTTTGATGTAGAAATTCTGAGAAGTTTGTGTCATCGGAGTATTCAGACCCAGTCTAGGCGAAGAATTCTTCGTTTTGAGATGAACAGGAAAGGGTTTCTGTATCAGTTTTGATAATTTTTATACCGCGGGGTAAATAGTCACCTGTGAGGGACTTCACATCTGACCATAGTTTTTTCGACGCAGCGTTGGGGTTGATTTTAGACGTAAATCTTTCAAAGGATGTTTTTTTGGCAGATTTTACAGTTTTTCGAAAAACAGATTTGGCTTTACGGTACGAAATTAAATTGGCATCGTTTTGATAACTCTTAAATTGTTTCCAAGAGTTTTGCTTTTGTTGACGCAATTCGCTGATCTCTTTGCTCCACCATGGTACAGTTGATTTATTTTGTTTGCTAACGGTTTGGGGAATCGCCAATTTGCTGCATACCGAATTTTCGATTCGTCGTAGCTTCTTTATTTATGTTTCAGAAGGGATTAGTCCGCGATAAAAATTGCGAAATTTTAGTTTGGAACAATGTCCAATAAGCTCTAGTGCTTTGGCAGCGAATTCCTAATGATACTGTCGTTATTTTTTTTAACATTTAAATATTTATTTATTTAGCAAAGCTTTGCTATTAAAATACAATTTTTTATATTTAATAATTAAGGCTTTAAATAACTTAACTTATTGGTATTTAACTATGTGGAAATTGACATTTTATGTATTCAACGATCTTTCTTTTAAGTCTTGAGTAGTAACATTCATTTTTTATACCAGGTCGCAATGTGTTAAATAATTGAAAACCTTTATATATTATACTGTTTTGAGTGACACTATCGAGGTAGTGTGGCAGTCTTAAATCGTTTCTATTTCTCAGCGAGTATGTCTGTATTTCTCTTACATATTTCAGATGTTTCTTTAAATAAGAGGGCATAAGTTCGTGTTTGATTTTAAAAATTAAGCACATGACATTACCAATTATTATTTGTTTAACATTTAACCACAGAAGCATATTTAACATTATTATGGGGTAATGCTGGCTGCCATGCAAGTTGGGTAGTACTGTCCATGGGGTTTTGGGTAAAGTTGGGGGGAGATGAGGCTTAGATCCACATGAGTAAACGTTTTGTGGGTTGAGAAGTGCGTAGGAGTGCCGTCGTTGAGGATGGACAAATTGGAGTTATTCAAAAATTGTTCAATTATTTTGCCACGGCTATTACTGCATATGGAGCCCCATAACGTTAGTAAAATCGGTGTTTGAAGATGTTTTAAAATATCCTCGATATCATTATTAATGTGTCTTTATTATGGAAGTAAAGTTCGTACTGTTTAGGGGCTTTTGCGGTGATGTTTGCTTTCACATGTGTTTCTTGGAATCATATTACACTGGGGTCATAATCTTTTATTAAAAGTTGAAGTTCGTGGAAGTTGTTAAAATAACCTTTAAGGTTCCATTGAAGAACCTTAAGTATTGATTGACTTCGTGGAGGAGACTTTTGTACGTTATATACTGAGTTATTCTGCGAAAAGTCCACGGTGGAGAAATTGGGGTTATTATTGTTGGAGTTGGTAGAGTTTATATTAAGTGCTGTCATCATCTTCATGCTCTGAAGAGTGGATGAAGTATCTTTTACTGTTGATCAGGGATTGAGTTACTTTGGATAAAGGTGAAGGTGTGGCTGTTGCAGTGAAGTCGATGGTTTTGGTTGGTGAGTTAATTGAACTAGTTTTGTGTAGTTTTGTGGTATTTGAGCAAGTGGGATCTGGGATACTATGGTTAAATTGGGTTTGAGATAAATTTGAGTTGGTGGTGGTGGTTCGAGTTAATTCAGTAACTGATGAGTTAGTCTTCTGACCGTGGCTTTGGTTGTTAGTGTGTATGGATATCTGTTGTTGTGAGCGATTTGAAAATATAGGAAAATATAGGAGGTTGCGAGGTAGATAATGTGGGTGCGTTCTTTGTGATTTCCGTTTAATTTGCGTTTCTTGCAAATGTAGAGAACGTAGTGGCAAAAACGGGATTGGGGTTTTGATCTCTAAATATTTTTTTGCTCCTGTCCTACTACATTTTCTTGTGGTTTTAATTTTTAAAGTTTCTTTTGACTGTAAATATCGCTTGCAAGATTTTGAAGAAGAAGGATGTCATAGCAATTGGCGCAAGAAACCCGTGTGCAACTGTTTGGGGTGTGAGGGGGCGGATTACAGGTTTCGCAAGAAGCATCGCGTTTACATCTTTTTGTTGTGTGAACAAGTAGTTGGCAGTTACGACAACGCATGGGGTTGTTAAAATATTCCTCAACTTTCACGTTATACCAACCGATGCTAACTGCGTTTAGTGGACCAAAGAGGTCGAATGTAAAGAGGATAAGTCCAGAAGGGCGCTGATTTCCATCGACCGATTTTTTGAACTTGAAGACTTCTGTCACGTAAATCAGACATGGTGCGTATACTATACCCTTAGATGAGTTCAAGTTGGTATGTAAAGTTGCAGCGATTGGGCAGAGAAAAGATCGGCAATTTTTTGGGATTTAACTAGAACCAACAGATTGCCATCACGAAGTTGAGAAATATGCTCGTATCCGGTGTTAATGCTGTCGATTGCCTTTTTTAGTAAAAAAAAACTCAAGGAAGATAGGGATTTTTCGTCAATTGTGGAAGAGATCACAATGAATTTAGGTTTGTTTGAAGTTGTTTGTGTTGAGAGCACTTTAAGTCAATAGCATAAGAGCTAGGCTTTTTCCTTTTTTAATAATCGGCATCCGCCATTGTATTGAAGATGTCAAACCGATTGCCCGAGAGAACACGTGGCACTGAGGCCATCACTGAAATTGTTTTGTAACACTTGTTTTTTTTTTGTTTTTTTTTTTTTTGAACGGTTGGATGTAAAAGTTAAGGAAAGGAAGAGGCTAGTGAAATAGCGGGGGTTAGTACCAACGAAAAGAGAGCGACCGAGGATGTCGCCGGCTCGGAGGTTAGTCGGTGACTGTTGTTGATTATATTATGATTAAATCAATCATAATTTGAAAAAAAAAATTTGCTGCATTTTACATTTATTAAAAACTTTGTATCTTTTACATTAGACTGCAACAATCTTTATGCCAGAAAAAGTGTAATCAGGATACATTATTATAACGAATGAAGTTGAAAAAAGAGAGGTTATTAACATATATTCATAAGTAATTAATAACTAACCCAATGATGTGATCTGAAAAGCTAAACAAATTCATGTAGCAATTTTTATAATTAAGCTAAATTCATGTTGCCTCTATTATTCTACCTACTAGCTAAAGAAATAGATTTTTATTAAATCGATCAGTATTGTGCAGTCTTTTATGTCGAGGGGCGGTGAGTTTCAGAGTTTAGTAGTACGTCATGAAAAATCAGGTTGAATAATGGAGGGTGAGCGAGATGACCGGAATATATGAATCTTTTCATGTAGATATGGAGGCTGACTACTGATTATGATTTTATGCAAATAAATTATGGCTAAGTAATCAAAGTACGCTTCCAAAGTACAGCCGAAAATTTTGTTGCGAAAAGGGGAAACGTGGCCATATCTTCCGATTTGATAAACATACCCAATAATATTATTAAAGACAACTAAAAGTTTTCTTTTTATTGCGGAGCTCGGACTAAAGAATATTTCGAACCCATAAGTGATTAGCGTAATAATTAATGTCTTAGCCAGTATCAATCTTGTATCAAGTGGCGTGAAGTAATGAGATAATGATAAATTCCTTAATTAACCATATACTACTGTGTCCAAAAAATAAGGTGACATTGTATTTATTTTGAAAATTTTTTATTTATCCTTCCAAATCAATTTCATCCCCTTCATAGTAATCCCCTGCCGATGCAATGCACTTATGCAAGCGGATTTTCCAATCTTTGAAACACTGGTTGTAGTCACTTTCCGGGATGGCCTTCAGTTCCTTCTTCGCTGCGGCTTGAATCTCCTCTATCGTATCAAAACGGTGTCCCCGGAGCGGTCTTTTGAGCTTGTTGAACAGCCAGAAGTCGCACGGCGCCAGATCAGGTGAATACGGTGGTTGCGGAACGATATGGGTTGAGTTTTTGGCGAAATGATCACGAATTACGAGTGTGGTATGGGATGGTGCGTTATCGTGGTGTAAAGACCAAGAATTGTCTTTCCACAATTCCGGCCTTTTTAGGCGGATAGCGTTACGCAAACGACGCATAACGTTCAAATAATATTCCTTGTTGACTGTTTGGCCGGTTGGAAGGAATTCATAAAGCACAACACCACGATAATCGAAGAAAACAGTCAACATGACCTTGATTTTTTAGCGACTTTGGCGCGGTTTTTTTCGTCTCGGCTCGCCTTTGGCACGATATTCGCTCGATTGATCGGTTGTTTCGGGGTCGTAAGCATAGATCCAAGTCTCATCGCCAGTTATAATGCGTTTCATGACATCCTGGTAGTCGGAAAGCATTGTTTCACACACCTCAACGCGACGCCTTTTTTCCAAAAAATTCAATGTTTTCGGTACCAGTCGAGATTTGACGCGCTTGAGGCCCAAAGCATCCTTCAAAATGGTATTGACTGAGCCTTTCGATAAGCCATCTTCATCAGCAAGGTCTCTAATCGTTAATCGATGGTTTTTCAACACCAAATCTTTGATTTGTTGGACGTGAGCTTCATCGGTTGAGGTTGATGCTCGCCCAGAACGCTCTTCGTCTTCGACACGTTCACGGCCGGCTTGGAAATCACTATACCACTTGTAAACATTTTTTTTAGACATAGCCTCATCATCAAAGGCTTTCTGCACCATCCTCAACGTATCCGCAGCAGAAAATTGATTCCGCAAACAAAATTTAATGCAAATTCTTTGCTCAATAAATTGTGACATCACAAAAAACGAAAAACTCACTTTTAGCAGCTCACAAAACGACGCGTATCTCAAACACTATGAATATATTTTGACATGAAATTTCACATAGATGTCACTGACAGTACTACCAACCTAAAAAGAAAGAAAAATTTCCAAATCCTTCGACGCGCGCAGTTTAAATTCATATGTCACCTTATTTTTTGGACACAGTAGTACTATACCTATAATTGTCTTAATATGATCATCCCAACTGAGAGTTCTGTCAAACCATATGCATAAGTTTTTTGCTTTGTTTGGGCAATAATTCGTATCTACTTTATTTTTGTGAATGACTATACATTTCGATTTCAGTGGATTCAAATTTAAGCAATTTCTTACTGTCCAAAGTAAAACATGTCTGTGGTCCTCATTAAATCGATGAGCTCCATCTTCAATAAAAAAAAATCGTAAATATGTCTGTGCGTCATCAGCATACAAATTTATAGCTCTATTCTTGACTGACAGTGGAAGGTCGTTAATGAAGATGGAAAACAACAAAGGCCCTTGGATTGACCCTTGAGGGACTCATGAAGAAACATTTATAAATTCGGATACTTTGTTTTTTAATACTACGGCTTGCTGCCTTTCTTGGAGATAAGAACATGTAAGTTTTGAAGCTGCCGGAGAGAAGCGGTACATACTCTCTAGTTTTTCAATCAATTGTGAGTGGTTTATCATTTCGAAAGCCTTGGAAAAATCTAGCAACATTAAGAATGTAACCTAGTCTTTGTCAATGGAAATGCGAAAATCCATTGACAAAGTAACCTCTTTTAGCAAGTTTTATTTTGGAATTCACCTCATTACGTAAGCCACGAAAAATTACATACAACTCCGGCAATTTGAAACGTTTCCATCTATTGAAGGCTGAGTCACGCCTATTTCTTAGATCAGAAATCTCCTCTGTAAACCAAGACACCTTATAGTTTTTAATATGCCTAGTTTTAAGTGGAACATGGGTATTGAACAAGGTTAGTATTTGGTTTTGCAGATAACTAGCTTGTGAGTCTGAGGGGGTCATGTAATATAATTGCTGCCAATTTACTCTCAGAATATGTTCCTCCAAAAGGTCATCATTTATATTTTTAAAGTCCCTGTATGGGTAGATACCTAGATAATATTAAGTCGTGTTTCAAAAAAGCAGAGAAAGTTGATCATATAAAAGTGTTTCAATATTGTCATTAACCAGGAACAAGTCTGTGTAGCCACTTAAGCCATACACCATATCTCTAACATGCTTTTGAAACCAGGTCTCCGATATACATATCATATCCACGGTCGACCCAACGAATATCCTACGAAATTCGTCTATTTTAACACTAAAACACTAAAGCCATTCTTTTTTCTACAAAAAATATTCATCATCATGCGTAAATTTTAATTCTTGCCGCCGCTTGGTGCATTGCTACCCACGTTCGTAATCATTCAAAGAACAGAAGAAAAACAAAGAAGAAGAACTACGACTGCAAGATTGAACACCGCATACACCGATCGAATTTAGATCTATATCTTTACCCAGCAAAATAATTAAGAAATTTAAAAAAGTAACAAATAAAATAAAGCAGAAATTGAAGGAAAATAAAAATAAAAGCATAATCAAAAGTAAAAGTTGAATGAACAGCTCACTGTTTAAAGTTGGCTTTTGTGTTTTTTTTTATCATTGGCAGGCATAGCAGTGGCAAAAAAATCATCCACACGCTGGAGACAATCAAACAAAAAAGCTTTTTCGTTTGGCGATTGACGCGCGTACACGAGTCCATTGTGGGTGAAGACAGAACTAAGGTGTTTTTGTTGTTTTAGTTTGTAAGCTTTCCGGTAAACCAAATGCTTTTGCTCGGTGAGACTTTCTTTAAGGTATATTCCACTGTTAGATTGTAGTCCAATATTAAGTAAACAAAGACTTTTTTTTTTTTTATATGATGAATGTATGGAACGCAATACCTTAATTTTATCTGCAACTGATGGGAGTTTTGTAATGATGGCTGTATCTTCCGAGTTCCGTTTAGGCCAAAAATTTGCTTCTGAATTGTTAAAAATAAAATAGAAAAATTATACTTTTAATAAAAACATTTGAAAAAGGTTTGAAACAGACGTGTCATTTTTTTTTTATTTTCAGTGGTGTGTTTTGATTATTTTCTTAGGTCCAGAGATGCTTACAATTTTATCTTTAATTATTTGGTTTACTGAAAAAAAACATTATAATAAGCCAGTTGTCGTGGCTTTCATAAACTTAAGCATGGATTTTTCATTTTTTTTTTCTCTTCGCTTAAAGACCATAACGATGAAATTTGTTTTATTGTCAAAATGAAGGTGGGCGAGCCATTTCTCGTTTTCTTTTTAAATAGAAATAGTAAAATTTTTAACAAACTGTTTATAAATTCTATTAAAGAAAGGTCTTGGGAGCTATGGTTTATAATTTTTGATTTGCAGAATAGTGGGTGGCATGATCAAATTTTTTGATGTTGCAGCGAAGTTGAAAAATGATCATGCATTTGTGTAATTCGCGAATGCTCTTTTTCGTAATCAATTTTAAGCAATTGTACCAATGAAACAGAGATATGAAGTGTTTCACCTCGAAAACGCCTTGCAATGGCACTGTGGGATACTATCAACTTCTTGGACCTGAGAGTACTGACTTCTTACGAATAATGTTAATGTTTTAAATGTTTGGATTTCCAGACCGAACAATCAGGGCTTCAGTCCAAATGTACGTGACTTTATTCAAATTGCAGTGGCCGGTTAAATTTTAGACTGCAAGTTTAGTTTTAAAATAAAAGCTCGAAACTTCAGCCTTAGGTAAGGCAAACATATTTTGAAGTTCATCGCAGTAGTAACAACTTTACTTTTTCGATCTAAATCTTTCATTTTGTGCCAAGTTTTTCTTCTCCTCGGATACCCTAAGATGATCTTCCCTCTCTTTCTATTAACACTGCTTCATATTTTAGCTAAGAATACAAAGTTTGATTAAAAACTTTCGGGTACACATGTTTTTTAACAGCTATTTCCTCGCAACATTCTTTGTTTACGTTATACAGTTTCTGTATGTGTAAATTAGACCCGAGGTATCCTTTATTCGTGTTTGCTTGCAATATTTCGGCAGCTGTCTATGTGCTTCTTTATTTCTTCAATCTGGTACCTTTTTGCTTAATTCTTTCCTTCGAAGAACGGAGAAAAATGTTTACACACGAACCAGCAGCTACCCGTTATATGAAAACAAATATCTGTAGCTAAACTCGCGTTTTTTAGATGTGAATTTTTCAATTTGCGTTTAACCGGATACCTTTCCGTAAATCGGGCATAGTAACAAAATTTCATTCTTTCGTCTAGATTCCAAAACGCATTATGAAACTTATGCCTTTCATCTGTGCTGTACCGCACAAAAATACACATGATGTACAATTGACACATTTTAATTTTCATGCAAGTCGTATCTTTCCCTTAAAATTAACATTAATTTTATCTCTTTGAAGATTTTGGCTCCGCAAGTAGCAATTACAATTTGTTTTATGTATTTTGCGTTTACGTGATGATGGTGTCTTCTCAGAATGTGTTGGTGGTAAGAGGGGTAACGTGTTCTTGATTTGCAGATGATGTGGTAATAAAGAATAAAGACGGTTATACTCGCTCCTTTCTCGTTCTTATTTTGGTATTGGAGAAATTTGTGATTTTAAAATTATTATTTCCTTGATTTTTTTTTTTGCTGGAGTAAAAGGTAAAAGCCAAAATGTCTGCTTCATTGGTGCAATAAACATTGATGTTTTGGATCTTGAGTTGTGATGACTATTTTCTTCTTTTGTCATCCCATGGCTTTGAATCCCTCGTACCCTGATGGTACAAGAACATGTATTGACCATGTATTTATACGTGGTAAAGATATATTCAATGTCCGTCCGTTTATGCTAAAATGGGACATAACTGAACATGTTGGTACTGGTTTATCACTTCCTGGTTTTTTTTTAGAAAAACAAAATAACATTTTGATCGATGCAGAAAACAAAAGTTCACTTCTGGAAATAGATTACACCTTGTTTAAAAAGGGACTTTCTAAGGGAAATTGGCATGATGTTTACAAATGTAGTTGTATATCGAATGCATTTGAACACTTCCTAAACAATTTGTCTAAACTGATGATCGGAACAAAAATAAATTTTTATATCAAAGCATATCTCATTAACAGACATTTTCGCGTAAAATTGAATAATATTTTCTCTGCCATAAAAAAAAACTTATCAGTGGTAAACCCCAAGGTTCCCCGCTCTCGGTTATTCTTTTCATTATTTCATTTAGTGAAATCGTCCAAAAAGATAGAACAGTCAACAATTGCCTTTGAGCAGATGATCTTATTCTATTAACAAAATGTAATGATCTAGCTTCTCATATATAAAGGGTCCGCCAAATAACTTTTTTTTTTGAAAATGCTATGAAAAAAACTGCTGAATATTTTCTCAAATTTTTTTTTTTATTTGAAAGTACAATCCTTCCGGTTAATAATGGAAAATAAATTCAATCAAATTGCTGCCTCGGCTGGCCATGCAGTAGCCTAAACGATCGGTCCAATTTTTAAGCACATTATTGTATGCAGCTGTATTTCACCAATGGCTTCACGAATATTGTCCTTTAAAGCATCAATTGTCTCTGGCTTTTCGGCGTAACACTTATCTTTGAGGGCACCCCACAAATAACAGTACAACGGTGTCAAATCGCAGCTCCGAGGTGGCAAAAACGACATCAGCTCTGCGGCTGATAATACGATCTTCAAAAACAGGGCACAAAAGATCGAATGTAGCTTCGGCTGTGTGGCACGTAGCGCCGTCCTGTTGAAACCAAATGTTGCCAATATCCTCCTTAAATTTTTGTGAACAAAAATTATGCCTCTGGACCAAAATCCGCACCAAACAGTGACTCGTTTTGGGTGCATCGGCTTTTCAATGTATGCGTGCGGGTTTTCTGTGCCCCAAATGCGACAATTTTGCTTGTTTACATACCCGCCAAGATCAAAATGAGCTTCATCTGAAAAGATGATTTTTTTAGCAAAATCGGCATCTTCTGTAAGTCGATCGCAGGCCCACTTAGCGAAGCGAAAACGCATTGGATGGTCAGTTGGCTTCAACTCCTGAACCAACTGAACTTTGTATGGCGTCATACCAAGGTCTTTATGCAAAATTCGTCTCAATGATGTCTCCGAAATGTTCAATTGTTGAGAACGACGGTGATGTTGATGGCCCTTCACGCACACTTTCTGCCACAGCAGCAATATTCTCGGGTATACGCACTGTTTTTGGCTTTTCACGCTTTGGTTTATCGATGAGGGTGCCAGTTTCTTTCACCTTTTTCACAAGATAACGAACATACGGAGCTGAAGGTCCTTCTCTTCCAAAATCCGTACGCAATTTTCGCACACATTCTGCAACATTACCATGATTTTCAAAGTAATGTCGCAATATTTCCCAGCGTTGTTCAAGCGTATACACAACCATATTCGTTCAGCGGGAGGATAAAACTAATTATCTGTCAAATCAGATATGAGCTATGTAAGTGTTACCATTCACGAAATAAGCACTAGTTGAAAAAAAAAAGTTAGATGGCGGACCCTTTATCATGCTAACGGCTTCGAGCAATGCCTCTGTTCAAAAATATCATTAGAAAAGAATAAAATCCTTGACATTCACTTTGTCAAAAAAGTCTTCCTACACCAGTTATTATTTTATTAATTCTTGGATAAACTTTTTATTTCAAAGCATATTAATTTGAAAATGATCAGAAAATAACGACATTATATACATCTTCATTTTTAATGTCAAAGAAATAATATTTTTTTGAAAATAAAAAAAACTCCCGGATTTTTTTTCTAGATGATCCCATAGATGCTCAATCGGGTTTAAATCTGGTGATTGAGCAGGGTGTTTAATTTGTTTTTTTACATTGTAAAGCAACCATTCTTTTACACCCACGAGGTATGCTTTGGGTCATTGCCTTGTTGGAATATGAAATTATCACCGAGACCCAGTTTTTGAGCACTTGAATGAAGGTTTTCTTTTAGTATATTCAAATACCCGTATTTGTCCATCGTTGAATTTTTTTTTAATTAATTATTTGCTCGCTCTTCAAGAGGATATTAGGACTCTTATAATGCGTGTAGCACAGAGCGAGCGGAAGAATTAGGAGAAGAATGTGTAGTGGTTTGAGAAACTCAGGTGTAATTGGTTTCAACTCACTTCCGTGGGTGGAGCCCGAAACGGGACGGAGGATTTTGATATCGACCTATTAACTTTAACCTAATTCACAGGAATTTGTTCGACTTCAACAACTTTGAAAGTTTGGAAGATTTAGCTTAGACACCCACGCTGTCAGTGTTATGCCTTCACAGCAGAGCCATCTATACACAATCTACACAAACAGAGCTATTTTGAAAACACGAATTAGGAACTAAGCCGATACAACAACCACAACAAAGCCACCCATTTGTCAGACTTCTATCACTGGTCGACCAATCCAGTGATAGTGCCATTAACTTGATTCCAATGGCAAATGGTGACTGGACCAGATTCGAAAAACTAGACCACTACTCTAGGAATCGAACCTGGGACCTATCAATTGAATCAATTGAAAGGCAGGCGCTCTACCAACTCCGCCACCCAGCTGTCGAATCGATAAATACAAGATTTCCGACCCCGAAAGAGGCCATACATCCCCACACCATTACATTGCCGCCGCCATGTTTTACTGTTGGGGTTAAGTTTTTCGGATTTAAAGCAGTATTTGGTTTCCTCCACACCATACGTCGTCCATCTGAGACGAAAAGGTTATACTTGCTCTCGTCCGTAAATAAAACCTGATCCCAGAAGGAATTATCTTTCTTGCAAATGTTCAGTAGCGTACTGCAGCCCCGTTTTCATATTTGCTTTGCGTATATATGGCTTCTTCCGGCTCACTCACAGAAGCACTGTGACGAGGATTTTCTTCTATACTACGTATCAATCGCCTCTCCGTACGAAGGTCTATCTTCTTTGGACGGCCAGATCTTGGTTTATTATGAATTGTTTTTGTTTTATTAAATTTTTCCAACACGTATTGAATAGAAGAACGGTGTCTCTTAACAATTTTCGCTATTGCTCCCAGAGACTTTCCTTCTTTTCTCAGTTGAATAATAATTTTCTTTGTTGCCAAAGGGATTTGCGTATTTTTGTCCTCCATTTTATTTTCTTTTGAAAAAAAAACTAAACTTAACTGAAATGTAATTGAAAACATTAAAACTTACCAAAAAAACAAGCAGTACTCGACCACACGCCTTACATTGCCAATTGTAACAAAAGAATGACATTTTTACGGAGACTTTTTTTGTCGGTATTCAACGATCTCAGCGAAAGATCGTTATCATAACGGTACTCATAGTGCACGCGAATTCTTGGAATTCGATAAAAAGACGAGAAGAAAAACATATTTTCTTTCCGTGTTGCCACTTTAGCTTTAAAGTTAAACGGTATAATGTTTTTGGTAATGGTAAGCTGCCAATAAGGAGCCGCTTATTTCATTCTATTTTTTGAACGTGAGAGACTTAAAGACTGCTGATTTTGGCAAAATATGCCGCCTTGAACCCGCAAACAGAAGAATTAAAACCCCATCCGCCGTAATTATTTCAATCTTAAACCGCCTTGGATGATTAGGCTTGGAGCCAAAAGGTTATATTTATTTAATTATAATTTTATAACATATACAATAACTTATAAGTACTGCGTTAATTTTTATATAAAAATTGCAGGTACGATAGAAACCCAAGATTCTTAAGAATATTGTTTCGCAGATAATACACACAATTCAATGTTTAAATCGTTGAAGTAGAAATTAAAAAGCTTTAACGTTTTTTTCAGGTACCTGTCAAATCGAAAATGGAAATGTCTGAGGAAACTATTCTTAGTCATGAAGAGAAAATATTGAAGGCTAAAGAACTGTTTAGTCAGGGTTCCAGGAACTTTCTTGTTAAATGCTTTTCCGAAGCTGCTGACGAATTGAGTCAGGTTTGTTCAATTTACGAAGAAGCTTATGGTGTATTTTCGGATGAGCTTGGAATGCCATATCTCCTGTAAAGAAAAAAAATTAACAATTAAGAAACTGAAAATTGTTGAAATTAATGGCTTTTTCAGATATGCTAAATCATTGATTGCCCTGGCTTTGGAGGAAAATAAAGTAATTGAAGTTGAGGAAATGAATAACGATGAAGGAGATGAAGATGGTTGTTGTCGCAGCGAATTTGAAGAAGATGAGAACAATGCCATTTCAGAATGCAAAGAAGAAGAACATAACAGTTTAACTAAGGGAACAACAAGAGAAGAAACAGACAAATTAAAAGTGTTGAAAGCGGAATCGAGCAGTAATACACAGAAGTCAAACAAAGTAGAATTTGAGGCTGATAAAGATAAGTTTATGCCTGCCACGTGTTCCAAAAAAGAAGTAGCCGTGCCAGATAGTGAAAGTCCAAGCACTTCCATAGCTACCAAAGAAGATGCTTTGGACGAAGAGAGTGAAGTAGATTAATTATATTTCCATTGATTTAAATATTATTTTCTTTCTTTCACTTAAAAAGGAATCTGGGCTTCAATTGGCTTGGGAAATTCTTGAAATTGCCGCTAAGATATTTATCCGCCAAGGTGAAAAAGGACTACCAAATTTGGCAGAGGTATATGTGGAGCTGGCAAATATCGAACTTGAAAATAACATTCCTGATTGTGCGCGAGAAGACTATGGTAAATTGTTTTCGTATATTGTTAATTTTGCTTTTGCTCAATGTATCTATTCCAAAATCAGAGAAAGCGCTGAAAATATATGAAGCATTGCAGAATCATAGAGCAATGGCTGAAATTCATTATAAGATAGGTCTTACACACCTTATGCAACAAATGAACAAGGAAGGTGCTGAATCTCTCAAAAAAGCTTGTGCCTTAATAGAGGATGAAATTATGCAATTAAGTTCGAAAACGGTGTTAACGGAGAAAGAAAGTGAAGACCTAAAAAATGTAAAGGAGATAAGGCAAGATATACATGCAAAAATTTGCGAGGTTGAGGAAGCAATGCAACAAGTAAGTTCTTATTTTACTAACCCGTAAATTCACCTTTTAAAAATTATTGTTTTAGCAAATCTCCGAAGTACGTGCAGCCTTGGGTCATTTTCTGGGTGGATCAAACGAGAAATCCGCTGAAGAGCTTGCACTATCGTCTAATAGCACGAAATCAGCTTCATCAAAACCTTCAGATATAACTTATTTAATTAAGAGAAAAAAACCGAACACTGAGCCTAGTTCATCTGTTGAAGCAAGTGAACTGCCTGCTAAACGATAGGTCTCGTGGATTTCCAAACTTACTTTAATAAAGCGGAGACCAATTCAGTAAAGTAAAAATGTGCTATTTTTTATTTAACATCAAAAAATGTGGGGCCATTTCAGCAAATATTTGCAATGTTACATATTAAATTGGTACTTAAGTACCTAAAATTGGAACGATTTTCCATTCATCACAGGCTCATGTACTCGACGTTTTCTGCTTTGTTATGATTGTGAAGAGTGTTGCCGTGTAAGAATATAGTAGTAATAAGTAGTAAATAAATTCCTTATTAGTATTTTTAAAACTTAACATTCTTACATTAACTTAAAACTCACATATTACTATTATTGCTATTTAAATATTTCTTTTTACAAATTTTATTCATATTCGTTTATATAATTTAAAATTCTTTTCTTTCTTAACATCATTTGACAGCGTATTAAATAACTGAAAACCTTTATATATATATTTATATCGTGGAATTCCTTACTTATCCTCTTTAAAAGCCTATCTTTTTGACATATTTTTTGCAAATATAGTTCATATGGTCATGTATTGTCAAATCCTAATCAATAATCATTCCTAGATATTTCATATTGCTAACTTTTCAATGTTCTTACTATTTATTTTTTTTTCGCACTGCTATTAATGTTTTCATCCAAAAACTTTGTTTTTTGTTCATTCATCTTCAACTTGTTCATATTTAGCCATAAAACAAGTCGATCATATATAAGTTTGTCATCTGCATATAGCATAATATTGCACTGTTTTTGTCATTGATATAAATTAAACAGAAGTGCCCCTAATATTGATCCTGGTCGTACAACTTGCTCCACATCGATATCTTCAGACACAATTTTATTTACTCTAGTTCTTTGTGCTCTGTTTTTAAAAACGATCTAAACCAATTTGGTTCCTTTCCCTGAATATGAATCTCATGAAAAGCTGCGCCAATGCAAGCTTAAGTCTAGCGCGTTTAATGTGGTGTGTAAAATAATAGGGATAGCCATCAACATATTCAAAAAAGATGAAAAAAAAAACTGTTAGAACCTTTGAATTATTATCATTTACTCACCCGCGCCTTAACGTGTGCCAACAAACCGTTTTCATTGGACGCTTTAGCATCCTTCAATGCCACTTAAACCTTATGCCACAAGTTCCCCATCGGTTAAAGCCTGGGATTGAGAAGTGCAGCTTGTAACATCGAGGTTGTATTTTAAGAACTACCCTAGCACGCTTTGATGAGTGTTTAGGATCATTCACCCCAACTACGTTTGTCGTTTTTGACTACAAACCGATATCATTTCGATCGACTCTATGCTTGACTTATGTTGGTATTCCGTTTGTCGATCAAAAGCACAAAAAGAATTGTTCTCCAGCAACATTTTTCAAATAAAATCAAAGGTTCATTTTTAAGTGAATTTTCGCGCTCCAACTTATTAAAACTTTTTAGATGAAAATAACAAATAAAAGAAAATTTAAGGTATAACTGCAATAATGCAAGAAAGGAAAGCTATCAAGAATGAGATAAAAAAATGAGCAATGGCTCATGGCTTCTTTGACATAAACCTCTTTCTCTTGTGATGGAGATTATTCATTTGGTAATCTCGAGTGAAGATCAAGTTAATGAAGTGTTGGCTCCATCAAATACAAAATCAGGCATGTTCTAGAATCCACTTCGGAAATGCTTCGGAATCGGAATTGAAATCCGAATCGGATTTGAGTTGGTGTTCTAAAATCCGGGTGGAATTGCTTCTTCTGAATTGATTTCGAGTCAGATTGACAGCTAAATTCGAATCAGCTGTTTCTTGTTGTGCCGACAAATATATTTATTTGCATTTCGTGAAACTCTTTTATTTTTAAGTTAAAATAAATAAATATGAGCTCGGGAGTATTGTTGGCACTGTTATCTAGCAGCGAGCCTCAACAAAATGAAAAAGTAAAGCGAAAGATTTTGCGAGACCACAGTAATCCTTTACAATTACGAGATTCTGCGTAAGTAGTGCACATTTGTTTTTTCGAAAAGTTTAAAACTTTGTTTGCAGTTTTATTGCACAGTTCCGCCTAAACAAGGATGCATTTAAAATGATTTTAAGGGAGGTTGAACCACTAGTTCAACAGACACAAGAAATGTGTACAAATAACTTCATAACATTTGTCGTCACTACAATATAGAACATGAATGTGAAGGCAGAGCTCAGCAAAATAAAACTGAACCTGATCAAGAAAATGTGCCAAATGATATCACTCTACTCTCTACAAAATGAAGCGCAGAGAATACGAGACGAGATAGCAAACAATATTAATCCGATTTTGCTCTTAATAAACTTAAAGATTTTTCTTATGAGTAAGGTCCCTTTTGTTTAATTTGTATCACAAATGTTACATATACATAACTTAAAATAAATAGTAAAACGCATTTCGTAAAACAAACTTTAAAAAAAAACAAATTAATTTTGTCTATCGCGCTACATCTCCAAACGGAGCTCCTCAATCTCCAATCGACGCAATTTTATCTGGTTTCTTTCGGCCAAAGCTTGTTGCATTTTTAAATGATGATCGTTCAAGTCTTTTCTCATGCCTCTCATTGTGCTGTTTATTTCACTTAAACTGCCGTAAACTTTGCGGAGGCTGCTCTCATTTTCTTTCCCAGTTTTTGTACATTGTGTAACACTTTCTATAAGTGATTTGTGGAAAATTGTTTCCTTGTTTATGAAACTATTAACAGTTTCCTAAAAAAAAAAATGAATCACGGTTGTATTTTGCAAATATAGTATAACTGAAAACCTTTACCTTCCCCAAAGCCATATGATGTTGCCCCTGAAATGCCATATGATGTTGCCCTTGAAATACCATCGATTATATATCTGACCAAGGGAGACTACGCAATGCGAAACGAAGAAATCGCCGCTGGACGGCTTCAATTCGTTTTATGTGGATGTCGTAGTAAGGAGACCAGACTTGGGAAGCATATTCAAGGATTGGTCTAACGAAAGTAGTATAAAGGGATTTGGTAACATAGGGGTTGGAGAACTCCTTGGACCATCGTTTTACATATCCAAGTGCGGAGTTAGCTTTGTTTATAATGGAGTCAATGTGCAAGCGAAAGTTGTGTTCACTATCGCACATAACTCCCAGATCACGCAAAGAAGAGACTGATGGGACAGGTTCATTACAGATGGAGTAAATTCTGGAGGATTGTGGTAGACGCTTTCGAGTGTATGTTATGGATTGGCATTTTGATATATTAAGTTCAAGGAAATTTTTTATGTACCAAATTGAAAACCTTGTTAGGTCGTCTTGCAGGAGGGAAAGGTCATCTGGAGATGATATTGGCATCTATATTTTCATATCGTCGGCGTAAATCGATATATGTGAGCTGATGAGGTCAACATCGTTAATTGTGAGGATAAAGAGCAACGGACCTACATGGCTACCTTGGGCGACGCCTGAGGTTGCTGTAAACGGATCAGATTTAGAGGATCTAAAGAGCACAACGTATTGCCTATTTTCAAGGTAGGATTTAATCCATGCAAGGAAACCAGCGGGGAAACCAAGGGCTTTAAGCTTAAGAAGGATTATTTTATGGGAGATTTTATCAAATGCTTTGCTGAAGTCCGTGGCTATAACATCAACTTCTTTTCCTTCTTCTAAGGCACAAAGGATTCGGGAAACAAATTCCGTTAAGTTGGTAGTTGTCGACCGCCCTTTTAAAAATCCATGTTGATTTGGAGAAACAATCGACTTACAATGAAAAAACACTATCGTAGATTATACTCTCGAAAAGCTTCGGAACACACGAAAGTTTTGCGATAGGTCTGTAGTTCAAAACGTCGTTTTTTGGGCCTTTTTTATGAGTCGGGATTATGAACGCATTTTTCCAGAGTTTAGGAAATATTCCTTGCGATATTGATAGTTTAAAAAGGGCCGTTAAGGGTTGAATCAGAGAACTGCAGCATCTTTTGAGTACTATAAGCGGCAAACCGTCCGGATCAGGGGAGTAATCTTTAAGTTTTACGATCTTCTCTCTTAACTGTTCCGGCGTGATTTCTACAGAGGAAAGGGTTGTAGGAGTGACATTAGTAAGGTTACTGAAATACTCTAGGTCGGGTTCCTGGTCATGGATCGCGTAAGCTTGGCTGAAAAAATAAGCGAAAAAATTTACAATAATATTTGGGTCTGCTGAAGTATTATTAGCGTATTTTAGTGTGGATGAGTATCCATTAGATTTACTTTTGGCGTTGATGAATTGGTAAAAACGTCTGGGTTCAGATAATAGACTTGATTGCATTTGGTTAACATAATCAAGATAAAGAGAGTTGCAAAGCTCAGAGAATTGGGTGTACGCGAGTTGGTAGAGGAAATAGTCAGAGTAAGATTGTGTTTTAAGATATGTTTGCCAGAGTCTATTCCTTTTGTTCCGAAGTGAGCGTAACTCCTTATTGTACCAGGGTGGAGATGAAGACGCATTTTTTTGAGGCAAGTATGAGACTGATTGAATGAAGCAATCGTTAACTTCGTTGTAGAAATTCGCCAGTGCACTGTCTATTCCAATGGAGCTCCAGTTGAGGACGTCGAAATTAACGTTTTTGAGAAGGCAGTTCAGTTTGTTGTAGTGCCAATAGAAGCGAATGCAAACTGTCATATGTTCGATTTTGTATCTAGTAAACTGGCACTCAAACATAAACTTTTTGGACATGTCAATTCTTAATGTGCATGCACGTATTTTTTCAATACTCTTGTTTTTATTTGTATTTATTTTAAAATTAACATTTGTAATTAAAATATATATTCTTTTTTCAATATTTGTTAAACTTTGTATTTGTGTATGGTGTTAGGCTTTATTTGTTTATGTCTACTAACAACTAACACCACGCTAAATGATGACTGTGACAAGATGGGTATTACTCTATGAGTAACACGGTCACTTACAATGCATGTTTTATAAGCAGTAATAATAGCGTTTACATTTTCATAAATTCTGTGATCTCTGAAGCGCGACAGAACATAGCGGCCGTCGTCGTTGAGGTCAGCAGATTGCTTTGTGAGTTTGGCTGTCGGAGCAAATAGAGGGTCAATAAACGGTGCAGAGTGATCTTTCGAGTTAGTTAGGTTAAGGGTGTGAGATTTAATAAAGTTCGGGTACATTGAACTGGTTTCAGTATTGGGCTCAGAATCTATTTGAGAACTAGGTGCATTTGGGGTAAGGCAAAAAGATACTCTATTTTGCGAAGGGTTTGAGGGGCGTAACGTAATTTTGGAGTGGTCGTTGGTGGTTAGACGGCTCTTAGGTATTTTGGGTTTGTCAAAATAACTTTTTGAAGGAAAAGAGCGCGAGTGGTGGTTAGACGATTCATTGTCGATTTGAGGGTGGGAAGATGTTATTGCAGGGCTAACACGGTTTCTAGATAAAATGGGAACACTCCGTAAAGTAGGCCGATAGAAGATAGGAAATATACCAACTTTAAAACTCCAGTTAGGGTTGCGACTGGTGTGTTGTACAGGACGGTCTATTTTAGGTGTGGATGGTTAAGTAATGCGGTGGTTTACAGGTGGGTTTCATTTGGTCAGCTTAAATTTTCCCAAGGTGAAAACTTTATTGCGCGGGTTTGTGAAGAGCCATTCGTATAAATGCCAGACCCTCGTGCCACTGCTTCCTCGGTTTCAGTTAGCGTATATGTTTTAAAAGGACCTCCACCAGTTATTTTTGTTATGCGCTAGTTTTTTGCGAACCTCGCATTTCCAGTCTGCTCAAGTCTGCAAAGGATAAAAAGAATAAATATTTTAGATATAGCATTAATGTTTGTTATAATTACAGACCTTTTTACAGTCGTTTATTGTTTTTATTGGAGGCCCTTGGCTATTGAGGCTCTCCGTTAGCTGTTTCCACTGATCCTCAATAGCCACTCTATCACCTTATGTAAATCCTCTTGCTATGTCTGCGTTTTCCTCCATAAAATTCAACATCGTTGTGTTTTTATTTGATGTTTTGTGTTTTCCCCTAAAAAACAGAGTATTTTCCACTATTTTTACAGAATATTTACGCGACAAAATTTTTAATTGCTAACATTTTCCTTTCAAATCGGATAAATCAGTTTTTTGAATTCTTTTTACCACAAGTCACTAACAAACTGTTGATCGGAGTGAATCCGAGAAAAATTTCCTAGAATCGGAATCTAGAACACCAAATTTCCGAATCAAATCCGTTCGAATTCATTCAGAATTAAGAACAGCGTGGAATCGGAATTGAAATCCGAAATTCGAAAATCACCAACCGTCGGAATCAATTCCGTTTCCGAACCAATTCGGATTCTAGAACAGCCCTGAATGATTGTTTTGTCACTCAGAAGTACTGCACGAACCTGTTTTTAAAATTTAAAAAATATTTTTGATTTAACTATATATTCTTAGGAGAGAAGTCTACAAAGCCACTGGCAAATCAAAGACAAAGAGGCTTAATTCGCAGCGTTTTCCTATTAATAAGAAACTAATCAGCTTATTTTTATATTCTTTATCGCTGCTGCTACTTTCTTTTTCACATAACAAAGTACTACTGTGTCCAAAAAATAAGGTGACATATGAATTTAAACTGCGCGCGTCGAAGGATTTGGAAATTTTTCTTTCTTTTTAGGTTGGTAGTACTGTCAGTGACATCTATGTGAAATTTCATGTCATAATATATATATATATAGTGTTTGAGATACGCGTCGTTTTGTGAGCTGCTAAAAGTGAGTTTTTCGTTTTTTGCGATGTCGAAATTGATTGAGCAAAGAATTTGCATTAAATTTTGTTTGCGGAATCAATTTTCTGCTGCGGATACGCTGAGGATGGTGCAAAAAGCCTTTGATGGTGAGGCTATGTCTAAAAAAAATGTTTACAAGTGGTATAGTGATTTCCAAGCCGGCCGTGAACGTGTCGAAGACGAAGAGCGTTCTGGGCGACCATCAACCTCAACCGATGAAGCTCACGTCCAACAAATCAAGGATTTGGTGTTGAAAATCCATCGATTAACGATTAGAGACCTTGCTGATGAAGCTGGCTTATCGAAAGGCTCAGTCAATACCATTTTGAAGGATGCTTTGGGCCTCAAGCGCGTCAAATCTCGACTGCTACCGAAAACATTGATTTTTTTTGGAAAAAAAGGCGTCGCGTTGAAGTGTGTGAAACAATGCTTTCCGACTACCAGGATGTCATGAAACGCATTTTAACTGGCGATGAGACTTGGATCTATGCTTACTACCCCGAAAAAAACGATCAATCGAGCGAATATCGTGCCAAAGGAGAGCCGAGACCAAAAAAACCGCCCCAAAGTCGCTCAAAAATCAAGGTCATGTTGACTGTTTTCTTCGATTATCGTGGTGTTGTGCTTTATGAATTCTTTCAAACCGGCCAAACAGTCAACAAGGAATATTATTTGAACGTTATGCGTCGTTTGCGTAACGCTATCCGCCTAAAAAGGCCGGAATTGTGGAAAGACAATTCTTGGTTTTTACACCACGATAATGCACCATATCATACCGCACTCGTAATTCGTGATCATTTCGCCAAAAACTCAACCCATATCGTTCCGCAACCACCGTATTCACCTGATCTGGCGCCATGCGACTTCTGGCTGTTCAAAAAGCTCAAAAGACCGCTCCGGGGACACTGTTTTGATACGATAGAGGAGATTCAAGCCGCAGCGAAGACGGAACTGAAGGCCATCCCGGAAAGTGACTACAACCAGTGTTTCAAAGATTGGAAAATCCGTTGGCATAAGTGCATTGCATCGGGAAGGGATTACTTTGAAGGGGTTGAAATTGATATGGAAGAATAAATAAAGAATTTTCAAAATAAATACAATGTCACTTTATTTTTTGGACACAGTAGTATTTTTATTTATTTATTTAATATTCAATTAATCACAATTAAAAGTATAACTATTGGCTATTGGTTATTGGCTTTTGTCCCAATTTTTTTTTTAAATTAGTTTGTGTTTTCTCCAGAAATTTATAAATAAGTTGGATATTTTTTTGCTAACTAGTTAGCAAGTAATATTTTGTTTTTGGAATATGGAAAGGCGGAATGTATTTAGCGAGGGACAGTGGATCAAAAGGTGGGAGGGTGTCAGTTGGGCAGCGTTGGAAAATTCACAGATGGGAATTTCTCTTTGTAGCAGAAATGCATGGGTTAGATTTGTGTGCCCTTAACGTAGCCGTATGTAGCACTTCTTCATAAGTGGTGTTGTTGAGTAAGGGAGTTTTATTGTGCATTTATAGGGGTTGATGTTTTTGTAGCGATGATCATAATTTTGCCATTCTTCATTTAGTTGCTTGTAGATTTTTTGCGAGTCTATTGTTTTGATAATTTCGTTGGAAATAGGCATAAAGTGCCATGCTTCATGTGTGGAATTTTTTGCGGTTTTTGCAGCAACATCGGCATATTCATTCCCAGGTATTCCCGTGTGACTGGGTATCCACATCAATTTGGCTCTTGTATTCATCTGTATTAATTGTTGTTAAATGTTTGTTGCGGGTTGATTTTGATTGCAGTGGTTCTTGGCAGCTTCAAATACGGATAAACTATCGGTGTATATAATAAAATTTACCCTTGGTATGTTTTATTATTTCTAAGCACGATAGAATTCCTTGTTTTTTCGCAGCATAGATAGACGTTTGCGCATAGTGTAATTTTTCCGTTTTCTTCAACGTTAAAAGGTTGGATTATTTCTGTGTGGAACTGTTTGAATATCACGCTGCTGATGTTGTGTTTTCAGAACAATGTAAGACTGTCGAAGCAAGGTTTTATGTCCAAGTGTAGTTGGGATTTGAGATTATATATTTCCTTGTCCTGATTTCATTTTGGAATCTTTTTTTGCTCTGTCCAAGCGTTGTGTTTCAGAGTGCAGTATGTCGCCTGGAGTGTTAAACAACTTGTATAGTGTGCGACTTCTCAGGTATATAATCCTGGATTCTAGAGAAAGAAATCTACCTTCTGTTAATGCGTTAGTAGTTGTTGTTGGGAAAACTCTTAAGCTTCTTTTCACTGCGGCATGGAATGGACCCTGGATTTTGTTTAGTGTTGATTTTGTGCATTTCCCATACATTTTGAGTTCGTTATCAATTTTTAGAGAGGATGATTTGTTTGGTGGTGTTTAGGAGAGTGTTAGTATGTATAAAGTTATTTCTTGATGAACGATATTTTATAATACCTAGTCTGGCACATAAACAGTGTTCTTTAAAGCTAATTTTTTTGTCGAAAACTATTCCTAGAATTTTTAAGCATACCGTTGAAAAGTGGCAGTGTGGGTGATAGTGTGTTGCTTTTTCTACATCTTGTTTTCCTACCAGTTAGAAATGATTTGATATAGGTAAACATTTTACCTCAGATTTTCCTTTCTATAAGCTTTTCCAGAACTATGTGGGGACAAACTCTATCGAATACTTTTTCAAAGTCTATTCATAAAACGAAACGTGATTTTTATTGGAGATGTTTTTGCTAACTAGGTGCTCTATATATAGAAGTGCATCGATGGTACTTGAGTTGGCTTTTAATCTTACCTGGAAGGGAGAAAGAGCCTTGGATGTTTGAAGGTACCACATAAGCCTTGTTGAGATCATTTTTTCAAGAAGTTTTGCCATACAGGGTAGCAGTGAAATGAGGCGATACCTTGAAATGTCGTCTAAGGTTTTGTTCGGTTTCCGGATCGGTATGATGGTCCAAGTTTTAAAGCTTTGAGGGATAATGCCTGTTTCGTAGATACAGTTATATAGCGAAAGCAACAACAGCTTCATGGTGTGGGGACTATTTTTAAGCATTTTGTAGGGTATTTTGTCATAGCCGGGTGTAGTACCTTTTGCCGAGCTTAAGGCCGATTCTAGTTCGTCTAAACTTAATGGTGTTTCAAGGGATTTGGATAAACTGTTGTCAGGTTTCAATTGTGAGTGCACGGTTTCTTCGCTCTCTGAATTGTAGGAGAAAGTGGTCTGTGTTCGAAAGACCTGAATAGTATTCGACAAATTTGGTAGCTATTTCGGTGGGTTAAGTAATGACAAGGTCGGCTAGGTTTAAGCATTTTATGACACGGGGATTGTACGAGCCAGGAAGTTTTTTTGTTCCTTGCCATATACTTGGTATGGATGCACTGGAACTCAGGTTTTTGCTGAACCTTTCAAAGCTTATTGCTTTTGCGATCCTTTTTTCTTTTGTAAACAATGCGCTTTTTTTTCTTGTATGTGACAAGATTTTCTGTTGTGCTTAATCTGCGATATTCTTTCCAGGCTGTTTGTGTGTCTTCCCTTTGTGTGCCTGATTCTTTTGTCCACCACGGAATGATTTTTTTACTATTGCGGTGTGTGGAAACAGGTGTTGAGGAGCTTGTAGCTGCACGGATAATTTTTTGTATTTTGGAGGCTGATTTGTTTGGGTTATCGGTACTTATATTTGTTTGGGTGGTCAGTTTTAAAATTTCGAGTTGAAATCTTGGCCAGTAAGTCCTTTCACAATTATATCTTGTTGCTGTGGGGTAGTTTGAAGTGGAATCGATATGTATTATTTTGTGGGGGATGCTTTTGTGTATTAGGAGACCACACCCTTGTTTAGCAGAAATGTTTTGTGAAAAGTTGTGGAAGTAGCCTTCATATTGCTTAGGGATCTGAGGCTTAGAGTTGCATTAAAGGTGTGTTTCCTGCATTCAAAGGAAAGAGGGAGATTGTTTTTTATTAGAAGTTCCAATTTGGGGTAATTATTGTAGTAACCTTTATTGTTCCACTGCAGAATTTTTATTGTCGCCTGTCATATACTATCGTATAATGCAGTAAGAAAATTGGCGATTTCTTGTTCCAAGCTGGCTTATGTACATTATATTTCCAATTAAAGTGCGATAAGTCGTTATTGGGTTGAAAACACGCCTAAGAAATAGTTTTCTGTTCGATTTGTCAACCGTAGAAGATTTGTATTTGAGGTAGTTGGTTCGGTAGAACAGCTGAAATTGTTGAAGCCTACTGGAATTACTGATCGTGGTTTTCATCTTCGTCCATTTCTGGACAATTGACGTAATATGCTTTGTTTCTTATTAGAGTTTGAGTGACTAAACTAAATTATTTTCTTTTTATATTTTATTATATACAAATACATCGAACAAAGTAAAGTTTTAAATTCGTGTGGCTTTATGACTCGTAGTTTTTCCCAAGATCATCACCATGTTCAAAAGGCAAAAGAAAAAGACTCATGCCGGAAACTGCCATGGCCGCGCATGAAGCCATCGTCGTCCACCAGCTACTCAGCTGTCAAAGTTTCCTTATACGGAAGTCAGGGTCGTTACACTCCCCCCCGGTAAGTTCTCTGGGCTTACCAACATCTGAGCCCTGCACTTCCAATACCGCTAACTTTACGACGGGCTTTTCGTATATCCCGCTGAGCGTCTGAACGGATGCACTTCGGATTTGTCCATCACTTGAGCGCTTGACGCCGATTACTCTTCCTTTAGGCCATACATTCCTAGGATTGTTCGAGTCGACAATAACGACGATGTCCCCCACTTTAACTGGTTTGACTGGCGTGAACCACTTTGTACGGCGCGTAATTGTTGGAAGGTATTCACGAACCCATCGTTTCAAAAAGTCCTCCGCATAATACTGTGAGGTACGCCAATTACTTTTCAGCACCATCTTGTCAACACTAAAGTAGGCTGCAGCTTTCGATCCATTGGAGGACCCCAGAAGGGAGTGTTATGGTGTAAGTGCTTCTTCGGTATTCGCGTCTATCGGGATGTAGGTCAGAGGTCTCGAATTCACTTTATTCTCGACTTATATGAGCATGCTCCTGCGCAACTCATATGAAATATTATTGGGCGGCTTCATTTGTATAGTGTAGTCTTGATTGATCGCACAAGCCGTTCCCAACTGCCACCCATGTCCGGCGATCCTGGCGGTATGAATTTCCACTAGCTATGTTCGGGCGTAAACGCTTTCATCACTTGCTCCTGATTGATACTACGCATTGTTGCACCAAACTCTTTTGTTGCGCCTTTAAAATTGGTTCAATTATCCCTATGCATTTCGATAGGCTTGCCTCGGCGAGCGATGAAATTCCGGATAGCCAGGATACAAGAATCCGTGGAAAGAGATGTGAATTGCCTTTGGTTGTCAGACAACTCAGGATGACTCCCCCTTTAAACTTCTCCTCAGTACGGTGACGTTAAAAGGCCCAAAATAGTCGATACCCACGAATGAGAAGGGTCGACTGTAAGACGCCAGTCTTGCTGGAGACAGCAGATTCCTGATACGGTGTCCCTTCGGCAGAATTATTTGTCGCTTCAAGTGCTCGGTTGCCGACTTCCCATACTGGATTCTAGTGTCAACACGAAGAACTCCATCAAAGGTCAAAACTGGGCAAAGATTGAAAATTGGACTGGATTTTTCTATTCGCTTGTTCAATCGAGTTGAGCTTCGATGAACAATCGCCTTTCTGCCATTTGAAGTTCGCTGCGTGATAGCGGACATGTTTTTCTGGTGAAACCTTGAATTGTGCGTTTAAGATTATAAATGTACCGGAGTACGAACGCAGCATATCCCAGAAGCTTTTTGCACAATGAAAACCTATCCGGAAGAAAGAGGGTCGCTTTACCAGCTACATGAACACAGACGTATTGGGCTTTGATTTCTTCAATTGTCGGTTGGTTATGATGAGATTCTTGAGGCCATTGGTCCCCGAGAAATCTGAGGAAGTCTGGACCTTTGAACCATCTGCAATTGGGCGTGAATTTCTGGATCTTCTGCCATTTGGTGCCTTCATCCGCTACGTTAAGTTTCGTCGAGATCCAACGCCATTCAGCCAATTCGGTAAGTTCCAGGACTTCGCTAACTCTAAGTGCGACAAACTGACGATATCTTCGATGGTCGGATCGCAGCCAACTAAGGACTACTTTAGAGTCCGTCCAAAATATCTTCTTCCGGAATTTTATGGAATGCGATGCGATAATGCTTTTGGCGAAGCGGGGTCCCAATGCCTGCAGCTCTAGCCTTGGGATGGATATAATTTTCAGCGGAGCTTCTTTCGTTTTAACTCCCAGCAAAGAGCACTGCACAGATTTATCGGTGCTGTATCTGGCGTACGCGGCTGCAGCATAACCCTACTCGCTGACATCAACAAATATGTGTAGCTGGATCTCTGGTGTCAAGTCTATTCTTTCATCGACGTTGCATCCGGGAAGTTTCAATTGTTCCACCGCAGGTAATATGTTGATGCATTTAAGCCATTTCGCAAATTCAAGTTGTTTTATTGTTTTATCCCAGTTAATGGCAGTCCGCCACACTTTTTGTAGGAGAATCTTCATATACATTAGGAAATTAGCCAGCAAACCCAGTCTGCCTGCTTTTCCCAGAGGAAGTGCCTTAAATTTTGAATTAGTCGTAAGTTTAAACACAAAGCTGTCGGACGCCGTACACCACCACATGCCTAGTACCTTCTCAATTCCGAGTTCCGGTACTACATTAAGGTCCATCTGATTGATGTGGTCCCCCCTTAAGGCATAAATGACGTTAGAAGATTTGGATATCCAGTTTCGGATGCGGAAACGGCCTTGTTCATGTACAAAACGAACGTCTCTCGTAAGTTGCACGGCTTCTGCTTCGGTGTCAACACTGTCCATGAAATCGTCGACGTAGTGATTATTTAAAATCGATCGCACGGCCCTTGGAAATACCTTCATAAATTCTTTTGCGTACTCATTTTTGATGTATTGTGCGCAGCAAGGAGAGCACGTTGCCCCAAACGTCATTACCTTCGTTACAAAAACATCGGGCTTTTGAGTTTCGCTGGTGCTCCAAAGGAATCGTTGGAAATGCTTGTCAACCTCTCGTACTTGTACCTGATGGAACATATCACAAATATCTGCGCAAATGCCGATGGCCTTTTCTCGAAACTTGTATATGAAAGCTGATAGTGACGTGAGTTGATCTGGTCACTTAGCAGCATCATCCCAGACTATCCTCAACTTTCCTGGTTTATTTGGATTTTGGACGGGAAAGATGGGTAAGTTCCAACATCTGTGTTGCCGTTCGTTGACTTCTTGAGAAGACAGCTTCCGAGCATAGCCTTTATGGACATAGGCTTCGATTTGTTTCTTGCATTGAGAGTATTCATGTTTCTGCAAACATCGGCTACATAGTTGGTGTTCTTTCACTGCTGCCCACTTTGCTGCTCGGTTGGCTTTCTTAAACTTTTGACAGCTGGCTAGTGATAAACAGTGTCCCTGACAAAAAAAGGAAACATTATTGGCAAATGCTAAATGTTGTTTTAATCGATTCCCGCTTTGTGCATGTTAAGAAAATCTCTTTCTTTAGCGCTTCGGGTGTTAACTTTACGCTCCATTGTTGTTGTATTAAATGTACTTGAAAGAAGCACTGCGTTGGCGGCCTCAGCTATTTGGTATACCCATTTCCCGAATTCTTCAAGTGCACACGATGGTAGTGTTTATTTATGGATAGCCCAGTTCAGTCGTATAGATGGTGGTAGCTTTCCGTCAGTTCCTGCATTAAAGTGTGGTTGTTAAAGTGACAGGCCAACCCAGACGCTTCCATAGTAGCACAATGATTCTGGTCTACGACGGCGAAGTTTACTAAGGTCTCAAATTTTTCTACCCTACGTTTGGGCTTAGAGTTGACTTTTAACAGCAGTGAATGAATTATCAACTCTGGTCGACCGTAGAGCATTTTCAGAGTGCTGATGGCTTTAGCGAGACAGTTTGGTTGGCATTATAGGCTTCGCACGGCCTCGAGAGCTTTGCCTTTCTCTTCAGTAAGCCCACAGAGCGCAGTAGATCGTTCGAAGTCAGCGATGAATAATGGCCAGCAGTCCGGACTCCCATCAAAGGTTTAAAGGTCGCGTGAAATTAAGTGACGCGCTGCTACGTTATTTCGGGGAAGGCCGTGTGGGGCTGCGGTGTATACAGCATGTTCCTGAGCGTGAGCCGGAGCCGACGAAATGTACTCTTGTTGTCGAGGCGGTGGTGAAGGCGGTGCATGGTGAACGTAAGGAAGCTGTTGTCGAGTTACTGGTTGCAATATGCGCGACTCCGGTTGAAATGTTGCAGTTTGCGGCTGTTGTTGGGGCTTCTCAACGGTAGCACTAAGTCTAGTCCTGTTAACTTGTACGTTTCGGAGAGTCGGTTGCAAATCTGACACTGGTTTTTCAGGATTTGGGCACTGCTGGGTTGAAATGTTAGCTCTTAGCCAATTCATTACCTTACCTCTAGCTTCTACTGGATCTTCTTCATCTTTAGACGACTCTTCGATAAGTAAGCTTAAGATGGCATATTTTCTTTGAATGTGGATCTTCTTGGCTTCATGTTCCTCCTCTTGGAGTCTTCTTTCTTCCGCGAGTTTTTGCAACTCGAGTTAGCAACGCCTTGATGCAGACGCGTTTGATGATTTCGAACTTTTTGGCGACTTGGAAGTGTTGGGCAAATTATGATTGGATGTCCCAGGGAGGTGCGGATCGGCTGCATGCACGTGTGATTGGTTCGCACACATGAGACACAACCAGTCCTTCTCGCTAACGGTGGTCCTGACGCCGACGCAAGTAAAGTGGTACCAACTTTGGCATCGGTCACACTGAACCATGTCGGACTCGGAATCTGGGCCTGAACATGCCTTGCAGTTAAACTCTTCAGTCTCGTCTCTTTCTTTTTTTTTATAAAAAATGTATGAAATGCGAGCCACTGACTCAGTTTTTCAAGATCTTTTATTATTGCAACACATTCATAAGGCGTTTTTTCTACCATGATACAGTGAGAGACAGTGAAAGGTCTGCTTGAATAGAGAATTGACACAATTTTAAAACAAAAGTGGGCAAGTAACAAAACTCTGAGCAGCACCATTATTCTATGCACCATTATCGCTGTGACATACGCTTAAATAGCGACCGGTCAGAGGATTACGGTACAACAAGAACCAAAGGTTGGTCCTCAGGACTCAAAATCTGGAGCACCTAGTCGTGATGCTGATCTGCTGGCTATTTTGCTTTCTTGCTGCAATAGCTGATAGGAACAGGCGACACGAGTTGATCGTATCTACACTCTGCTGCCGAGTCTAACGCGCCTCCAGTCGTAATGTGTTCCCTGTTGGAGAAACCCTTGAAGATCCTTTCAGAGAGTGCGAATCCGTTTATAAATATCGAACGAAGAGCTGTACTCTTCAAGTTGTAAGAAGACCGAAGTCGCGATGTTCTTCTGGTTAGTGAAACCAAGCTCTCTCAGAGGCACAAGTTGAGGCACAGTCAGTATCATATCATAAGAAGAGACAGACCCAACTCCAACGGAGTTGGTGGCATCGCTATCTTCATTAGGAAAAATCTGCGTTATAAGGTTATGTAGTGCGGTGAAGTGCGTAGATTCCAAATGCTAGAGACTTGCATCATAAGCACCCCCCTCCGCAGTGGGAAGAGGCTGTATATGATCGCAGCCTATGCAACTAAAGCTTGTCAATAAACTTGTTTTATCTCAAAGCTCGGGACAATTTTTCAATACTTACATCTGGGTTGGGAGGAGAATTATTACCTCATGGCCGGAGATCTAAACGCCAATCATAGCAATTGGAGAAATCATTCACCAAGCACTTGTGGGAACCTACTGTTCAATTGGCGGGATCAGAATAGTGGCGAATATCGACTCGATAGAAAAGATACGTATAGTCCATCTTATCTCAGATCAGGAACCTGTATAGATCTTATGCTGTTTGACGAACGGATACAGCTGACATGATATGAACCGACGAATAATAAACTGTCTTCACACATTCGTGTACGACAGTAGCCACTGCGGACTTAGTTACGATTCCCAACAAAATTGCAGAATTGGAGGAGTATACTCAAACGCAATCTTACATCCATAGTAGGACGCGGTGGACACGCTTCTCCCGAACAATGACAGAGCACTCTCCTCGAACTCGATCAATCCACCGTCAAATAGAAGCTTGTCGAACGAGAAGGTAGATACGGATGGAAGACACTTTAAAACAAATAATGGACAGAATAATTTCTTAGTACGAAATATAACTGACAGTGTTAACATTTACCGCAACGCTATGGTCTACGCTCTACATAGAAGAAAAAATAGGCTACTGACAAGGCTTAAGCAACTGTACAGACGTTTTACTGAACCACGGAGGTTAAACACCTAAGGCAATTAATTCAGCAGAATTACCGAACTTCAATTAATTCGCACTTGTCCTCCTTTCCATACATCTCCTGCTCAACAGCAAAGAAGAGTGGGGCCAATTTGAGAAAGAGAGAGACAAAGTGAGAGTGAAGAGAAGGATTACTGGGCGAAAGTGGAAAAAGCGGTGTTCAGGGTTACTTCATGAATGGGGATCATACTAAAAGAACCGCGGACCGACTTACCCTACCTATCCTAAGGCTATCCGTATGCTATACTTACTAACAAAATGGATAAAACTTACCTAATCCTAATCTCCCTTAAATCTATCCTGGCTGCTTAACTAACTAGCCTAACTACCCTGAATAACCTTTAAAAAGATATAAACTTAAGCTATGCTTTAACTAACTTAATAAGTTGCCCCTTGCCTTTCATTTCGGACGCGTCATCCAGAGTCGCACCGTCCCAAGGATCAGCCATCAGATGGTTTTTCTGGCTAGGTCCTTGCAATCTCCCTCGCCAGAGATTCCGGGAAATAGCTTCTACAACGACACAGTTCAAAAAATATGTCTACCCGTCCGTTCCCGCATCCTGTCTCAGTCGTTGTCCTGTGGAAATCTCCCACAATACCCTAGCCTGCTGAATGGACGGCCTTCCCATGGTTGCACCCACACACACCATCACCTCGACTGAACTCACTCGCACTTCATGACGCGAATCCTCTTAGCTTTTAAATAAAATAACAACAAAGTTCTTGGGTAAATGCACTAAAAATTTCTTATATTTACTCCACACGAAATCTTTGAATCAACAGATAAAAAAAAACATGTATAAGAATATAATAAAAAAAGGAGGAAAATAAAAAAACTACACTTAACAAATATATTACCTAAGAAAATAAATTTGAAAATTGTTAAACTAAGATATATAAATGAAATAAAAGGAAAACAAAAAAAAATGTTTTTGTACGACTCACTCTTTAAAACATGGATCCCCCGCTGTCCTGTCGGCAGCACGATGTGGGAATTGTCACTGCTCTTATCATTAATACAAAAAATCACTTTCTTTAACAACTTAGAGCTTTTTCAAATAAAAAAATGTTTCAGCACTTATGACTTAAGTTAATGGATGATTTTAAGGACTAAAATTAAAAAAAGGAAATCATAATTTAAAAAAAATTCAAAAAAAAATCACAACCCCCCGGAGTTCCCAGACCGACAGGGAAATTCTCTTCTTTGTTGTTTGCAATTTTCTTTGTTGTGTCTTGTCTGTGAATATTTTGTCGTCTGCCTCACCCTCTAGTATGAATTCGGGGACACCAAACACATGAAAAATATTTTCTTCTAAATAAGTAGTCACCTCGGCTGCCGTTGCTTTACGAATAGGCTGCCGTTGCCTTACGAATAGGCCTTAGCATTATTAACTTACTTAAATGGCCGAGTACGATGAATACTACTGTGTCCAAAAAATAAGGTGACATTGTATTTATTTTGAAAATTTTTTATTTATTCTTCCAAATCAATTTCATCCCCTTCAAAGTAATTCCCTCCCGATGCAATGCACTTATGCCAACGGATTTTCCAATCTTTGAAACACTGGTTGTAGTCACTTTCCGGGATGGCCTTCAGTTCCGTCTTCGCTGCGGCTTAAATCTCCTCTATCGTATCAAAACGGTGTCTCCGGAGCGGTCTTTTGAGCTTGTTGAACAGCCAGAAGTCGAACATGCTTGACTCCGTACATGTTTAGAAAGCTGGAGAACAATTCTGAAACGAATTGTTTCCCATTGTCAGAATGAATGACCTCGGGGACACCAAATACGTGAAAGACATTTTCTTCTAAATACCTAGTCACCTCGGCTGCCATTGCTTTACGAAAAGGCCTTTACATAACAAATTTGCTAAAATGGCCCAAAACTATAAATATGTGTGTGTTTCCTGTCCTTGTTCTTGGGTATGGTCCTAATAAGTCAATGTATAGTCTTTGGAATGGTTTTTCTGTAATATTGGTGCCCCGTTGGTGGTCGGGATATCACACTAAGTGGCTTACAGCATTTACGTATTTCGCAAGAACTTACGATTTCTTGTACGTCCGTTGTCATTCCTTGCCAGGATTATTTTTGCCGCAGCCTAGCCAAGGTTTTATGAATTCCTCCATGACCTGTCGCGGAAGAGTAGTGAGCTGCCTTTGCAAGACTCCCCCTTAACTCCCTCGGTAGTCAGAGTTTCCAGGCTCTATCCTCCTGAATTTTTTCTCCGGTCCATACGTCTGTGCGCTTGTAAACATATCCGTCCGATATGCATACGTCTGGCAGCCTGTCTTGGTTCTCGTTTATAGTCTTTCTTAGTTCCTCATACTCCTCTGACGAAAAGTATGGAGAACTAAGATCGACTTCAAGCGGGTCTTGTTGGACTTTGAGCTCTTCCATAAGGATTTGCGAAAGAGAATCAGGGACGGCGTTTAAGATGCCTTTCCTACGGTCGATCACGAAGTCGAACGCTTGAAGCTTGAGGCTCCACCGCGCTAACCGGCCGGATAAGTCTTTTTGTGTCATCAGACTTGCGTGATCGGTAGTTTTAGTGAAGGGCATTCCTTCCACGTAGGCCCTGAACTTTTTCAATGAAAGAACAGCCGTATAGCATTCAAGCTCGGTGACACTGTAGTTCTATACTTTCGCTCGTTTTTCTCGTCCTCCAACTGGAAGAGCTCACTTCCTATGCCAGAAGTCGAAACGTCGCATTGTATGTAGAATCGTTTGTTAAAGTTAGGGTTCGTCAGTATCGGAGCCGTTATAGGTGCGGTCTTCAATTGTTCAAATGCCTTAAGAGCATCGTCTGTCAAGTTAAATGTTTGCCTCTTCTTGAGGCAGTCAGTCATTGGGGCTGTTATGGAGGCGAAATTCGCGATGAAACGCCTGTACCAACCTGTCACCCCGACCGCCGAAAACTTGTCCTTGTCCATTCTAAGGCACCCATCACCGATTATAAATCCTAGGTACTTTATTTCTTTGTAGCAGAACTTACTCTTCTCCACATTGATTGTCAAATCGGTTACTGTGAGACATTTGGCCACCTCTTAAAGCAGTTCCAGGTGAGTGTCGAAGTCTGGAGAGCAAACCGAGAGATCATCTAGATAGATGAAAACGTTATCTTTAAGTTTTACTGGGATCACTTTATCCATCAGCCGACATATTCTCTGAGCGGCGTTACACAACCCGAAAGGCATCGCCATGAATTGGTATAACGGCCTCCTCGGGGGTGTGAAGGCGGTCTTCTCTTTTGATTTGACCTCTAGTGGAATCTGCCAATACGCATCCTTGAGGTCGATGCCTGAGATGAACCTTGTCTCCTGGAGGCTGCTCAGAACACCTTCAATATGGGAAAGGGGGTAAGCATCCTTCTTTGTGACAGCATTCACCTTTCGTGAATCGAGGCACAGCCTATTTTTGCCAGGTTTTCTAACCAACACCACCGGCGAGCTCCGTGGGCTGTAGCTTTCCTAAATCACTCCTAGTTTGAGCATACGGTCTAGTTCTTCAAACAGTCGTTTCTGTACTGCCGGCGAGATCGGGTAGTGCCTTTGCTTGATGGGAATTTTGACGTCTTCCACCTCTATTATGTGTTCTTTAAGACACATTTTTTCCAACCCTTGCATTGCGAATGACGGAAACATCTGTTTCACTCCTCCGTCGGGTTTGCTCTACTGTCAGTACCTAGAATTGTGTAATTTCGACAGCCGGTGAGGGTATATCCAGTTCGTCTATCAAGTTCGGGACTACCTTGAATGTCTTCCAGAAGCCCCTAAATAGAGCTGTTGTTGTAAATTCGGGACAGTATAAAAATCCATTTCGTGTGACTTCTGACCCCATGAAACCATCGAGCGAAAGCGTCCTTGAATGCGTTGGTGGTTTCCGTCTGCAGTTTTCATGTCATGGCCTATTATCGTCAGTTATGATAATTATTGTCGATTCTATTCTACTCCTTAGTCGTCTATTTATTGCACATCGTTCCCTAAGCCTATATATTTTATTGTAGTTTCGTCAGTTCTTCTCCGAAAATTCGTCGTCTAGCTTCTGTGTACTTTTCCAGTCGTCTGGGTAGACCTTTTCTTTTGGGTGTCTGTTTGTTTGTCGTTAGCTTTTCGTCAGTCGTCTGTCGTTTTAGTATTTGGATCTGTTCGGAACCTGAGGAGTCGGGATGAACTTCAATGTCGACGGTTCGTTCCCGGTCTCCACGTCAACTTAATAGTTTTCCTCGTCTTTTTTAGTCGAGGCTACAGAACCCTTTCCACAGTTGAAACACGTCATGTGGTGGAACGTGCTATAGAAATGTCGAAAGTCATTTTGCGTCGACGTCCCTTGGTCTCTCTTTGTGAATGGTGTTCTTATCTTCTGTGGTTTTGCCCTGAATTCTGCTACCTCTATGTCTACTTCGTCATCGTAATCGTAGTCATTCGTTCGGTTTCTTATCCTGTATGATTCGTCTGGTTCTCCTACCACTTCGTTAATGTTTCGTCTAGACCTTGCGTCTCTTATCCCTATATGTCTTTCTGCCTGTCTGCATATGCCCCTCAGTTCTTGTATTTTTTTTTGTCTTGACCCCAAATATCATGGAAGACAGTCTGGCCTTGATATTTTGTTTAATGATAGTGACTAGGCCACTTTGGCTGGGTCTCATCCCCATTTGTCAAAATCGTCAAAAGTTTCATGGGACAGTTGTTTTCTGTTCATTATACGTCGCAGAATGTCCGGGTCGGGCTGATCGTTTGTGAAGCATTCAGCCAGCTCAGTCGTGAGGTCGAATAGAGTTATAAACTCCCTAAACCTATTCTCCTCCCTAAACTCCCAGCACCATTTCTCGGCCGGGCCATGCAGCAAGTGGTGGTACTTGGTTAACATTTGCCTGTCGGTTAAGCCATTTTCTCTTTGTAGAAGGTCGACCCTAAACAGAAAACTTTCTACGGAAATCAATTTGGGTGATCAAATTTGATCCCCCCACTTGTTCACGTCTACTCTTCCAGCAAAGTATGGGGTTGGTTGTTCGCGGGCTGCTACAGGTCTCGGTTTGGGCGTCGGTTGGTATAGTTGTGGCGTCGATTGGTTGGCCAAGTCTGATAAGTCAAGCCCCGTGGTTGTCGTCGGTACTCGAGTCGAGTGGTCGAGTGGTCCTTGGCGTTCTAGTTTTTCTTGTTTATTAACCGCCTTCTTTAGATCACGTAGATCGTCCCGCATCGTCTGCAACTCCTTCCCTAAGGAATCGATGTTCTCGATCAGTATCGTCATCAGTCGCGTCTCCTTATGGTCCTTTGCTGTATAGGCTTCTAAATTGAAAGTTTGTGAAGGCTATCCATGTTAATTGTCCTCCGTACTGTATCTATCAGCTACCCTATGGTTGTCGTTTACCTGTAAGTTCACGTCGTGTATGCTTCCACTTTTTCGTCTTATTTCATTTGTTCCCCTATGTCGCGTACTTGTTGATGGTTCCCCCGTCCACCCGTCTTGTACTCTGTTGGTGTTAACTGACGGAGTAGATGTCTTCGTTTGTTGTGTCGTGCCCTCAATTGCTTTACGCATAGTCGGTCCTACATCCCCTGACTCTTCTCTTAAAGGGGTGAACGGATGAGGACGAATTTGTTTCATCTTCTTTGTGTCGACGTCGTCTGCGTTCATTCTTGTCTCGTCGTTATGTTCCGTCATAATATCAGTGTCCCTGTATGATAGTTCGTTTCCCGTCGTATTAAGGTTCAGTATACCGTCTCTAAGTCCTGTGTCGAGTCTATCGTCCTGTTCCCCGTAACCGTCGCGTAGAAATTGTACTAATTGTCTTGTTACCCGCCTTGTCACTTCCGAGATTGTCGAGAAACAATCGGGGATCGCGCCTAAATTTTTCCTTTGCATCATTGATTTCAACTAAAAGGATTATCCAAAAAAATTTATACACAATTAAAAAAAGACTCCGAAATTCAAAGAAAATAAAAAACTCAGGATAAAAAAAATTCAGAGTTCAAAACAAACTAATTAAGATATATGTAAACAAAAGATACAAAAGCAGTTAGAGAAATTAGCAAAAATTAAAAAACATGTTTAAATAAACGTGAGGTGATGTGTGTGCAGACTGAAAAGGGATTCCAGTGTAGTATGATTCAATGCGAGATCACTGAATAAAGACATTACATAACAGTGTATCGCCCCACATATTTGAAAGTGTCACATGGCATTCGATCAGTATGGGCAGTGATTCATGCTATGTTTTGGTCACTGGAGTTCAAGTGATCGTCATTGTTTACATTTGCATTCATTGCACTTGGAACAAGGCGAAAAGAAATTTTGTACACAGAATTTGGCAAAGGGGTTAGGTTGCTTATACATACTGACCTAATTTTGGCTTAGAACAAAGGGATCATAGGGTTAAAATTTGTATAAATAGAAATGTTTTGGAAGAATAAAGCAAGTCTTGAAACTCAACTTGACTCACCATTATTGTGGCACTAATGTGCCTTGCTTACAGCGAGCTGCGCTTTGTACAGCACGGAAGAGCGTGCTACGCCCTGTATAGCTTAGTGGGTAGGCTACGGAGAAGACATTAGTTATTCTAGTGAAAAAGCATCAATTGGCGATCCGGAAGCATTACACAAGTCAACAATCAGTAGACTACTTGGGATTTTATTGTCAAAGTTATCGTCAAATTCAAAGTCTGCTCTTGGAACTGTGACCGAGGTCCAAGAAACTTAGAGAGTGTTGCGATTCATCTTTTCCACTTTACCACAACTTGATGCCTGGTAAATAAACCTGTGCACCAAGGCTGAGCAAGTTTCTTAGATGTATCTCAACACGAACATGATGTCGAATTCGACGCTAACACCTCGAGATAACCTAGGCAAATATGCTTGAAAAATCGGACGGCTATTTAGATATTCCACTAATCCACCATGTTCCGCTCCCTTTAGCAGAATACCCCTCGAACTGCCTCGCATGATCCTCTAGTAATTGATCTGAGGATTGGGCAGCTGTTTTTGACGCAATCTGGAACAGAGAGCATAGGAGACCTTTGAGCACCAAAAGAATAGACAGAACAGTAAAATTCGAAAATGAAAGGTAAAAAATTGAAATGAAAATTATTGGTTATTAAAAGTTCAAGGTGATGACCTTCAAATGTGGAAAATCATATAAGGTAAATGACCAAATAATTTAAGTTGGGCGCCATTTGTTGTGAGCTACGGAAAGCCACGGAGGCATCTTATATATAGGACAGGAGGATAGCGGCACGCTTATGTGGACGGGGTATTACTTGTCCTCCTTTCCATACATCCCCTGCGCAACAGCAAAGAAGAGTCGTGCCAATTTAAGAGAGGGAGAGAGAAAGGCAGAGTGATGAGAAAGATTACAGAGCAAAAGCGGAAAAAGCGGTGTTCAGGGTTACCTTCTGAACGGGGGTCATAGTAAAAGCACCGGGGACCGACTTACCCTAGCTATCCTAAGGCTATCCCTATGCTATACTAACAAAATAGATAAAACTAACCTAATCCTTATTTCCCTTAAATCTATCCTGGCTACTTAACTAACTAACCTAACTACCCTAAATGACGTTTAAAAAAATATAAACTTAAGCTTTGCCTTAACCAACTAAATGCTTTATTGCTTAAAGAGTGCTACCTAAGTTGATCCCTTACCTTTCACTTCCGACCTGTCATCGGTCGCACCCGCTCTAGGATAAGCCATCAGATGGTTTTTCTGGCTATTTTTTTGCTATCTCCCTGGCCAGAGATTTCCGGGGATAGCTTCTACTACGACACAGTCCAAACAATTTTTTACCCGTCTGTTTCCTCATCTTGTCTCAGTCGTTGTCCCATGGTTGCACACACACACACCATCACCCCACCTAAACTCACTCGCACATCATGACGCGAATCGTCTTAGTTTAAAAAAAAAACAAAGTTTGTGGGTAAATGCCCTTAATATTCCATATATTTAATCCACACGAAATCTTTGAACAACAGATAAAAAAATAAATATGTATAGGAATATAATAAAAAACGGAGGAAAAACTAATTTTTAGAACCAAAATTGAAAAAACGGAAACCAAAATTAAAAAAAAAAAATTCACAAGACAACTTCTATAAAAAAAAACACAATCCTGCTTGTTCTTTGCTATCCGTTCTTAATCTCCTTTGTCTTTTCTTTGTTGTTTGTAATTTTCTTTGTTGTTTGTAATTTTCTTTGTTGTGTCTTATCTGTGAAGATTATGTCGCCTCCCTCACCCTCCGCTAACGATGCGGCACATGCAAATCTATCCCGGTCCAGGAATTTGGTTCTTGTCTACCGTTCTCTTTAGTTTTTTCTTCTTCTTTTATCCGGTCTCTTCTATGGATTGAGCGAATTTGTTTTTTATTAATTTCCTTTTTTGTTGCTTAAACGTACCTTCGTTTTTCAGTTTGTTAAATGCCAATACGTCCCCCTTACGTCTTTTGTGATTTTTTTTCCACTTACTTTCCATTGGTCTTTTTTTTATTTTCTTTCGTTGTTGTTTGCTTGCGCGTCCGCTCTAACTTGTCTCTTCAGATCAATTGACCCGCTTTATTTGCTTGGTCATTGTTCCCGGGCTTAACTGTCATCCAATTTTGGAGGCCCGATTCGTAGGGGAAAGTTTTGTCTACATCATACATTATCCGAGCATTGATAAGGGATAATAGTCATTATCTTTCTCTTTCTCAAACTCTTCGTCAGGTCCTGGAGCGATCACCATGGGTTGCTAGGCTTAAGATATTTACTTTTGTCATTTCGTATTGTCAGTACTTAAACTCCGATTTATTTATTTTCCTTCCTATTTACTTAATACTTCTAATAATAGTTCTACCCCTACTTACTTATATTCTAATATCACCGTCTTATATAACTTTAACTTATACTTAACTTAACTTATAACTATGTCACTGATCGCTTTCACTAAAAAGTTTTAAGAAACAGTTTTTTTCACTCTCGGCGATTCGCGAACTAGGTTCTGCTCTTCTTTTTGTTTTCGCGAGCAAGCGAGATCGCTATTGCAATATTCTCGTTGTTTTCATCTGAGAGTAAACCACCAACAGATTACTCGATTTCATCGATATTTGGTGTGTTTTTCTGGTAGAATTTTATTATTTTTTTTCTATTGTACAACTAAGTACAAATAATCTCAATATGAGTGCACTCATCACTGCAGCAGATATCTCGCGACTTGTCTAAGATAAGTATCCTTATTTCGCCTGGATAGAGGGATGATTCCGGCGGCAGCAATGTAAACACATGTTGTTATTTTTTTTTTTTCATTTTTTGCCTCAGAATCGTTCCTCTATCCGAGCAACTCTATCCTATTGTCATTTTCCAGGAAGGCGATACCTCCACGTAACAAAATCTCCGGTCGCTAGGTCTCGGTCCTAACATCAGCAAAGTGTTTGAAAAAGTGATCAATAGAGCCCTGACAAAAATATTATTCCGTGTAACCATTTTGGTTTCAGAACGGGGCATGATTGCATACATGCCGCGTCTAAACTGGTATCGGGTATCCAAAAGAACAAAGGTTAGAAACAATTCACGGGTGCCTGCTGATTGATTTGGAAAAGGCCGGTATGGTTGCAGGGGCTCTTTTTCAAGTTAGACCAGATCGGCATAAGCAAACCGCTGCTGTACATAATATTGGATATGCTCACCAGTTGACAGTTTATTGTGAAAAATGACAATGTTTCTAACCTTTTGATATTAACGATTATTAACGATCTTGTAAGATCTCTCCGCCATTCCACTTGATCGTGCAGTTCAAGTCCGACGATCGAGATTATTGAAAGTCTTTTGTTACATGACTTCGAAAAGATTCAGGAATATTGCGATGATTGGAAGTTGAAGATCAATTTCTAAAAGTGCGAGACCATTCTGTTCAGGACTCCGTTGTCTGGGGCTTCTTGAAATAATAGAAAGAAGTGGCGAATGTTCTCTATTGTTGGATGGACAAAACGGACAGCCATTGGCGAATCGAAGTGTTGTCAGAAATCTTGGGATCTGGCTAGATCAATATCTATATTTCAACAAACATAAAGAAACTGCTCTAGCCCGAGCCAAAGAGGCCTTTGCTTCACAAAGAGACTGTTTCACAGCAGTCAACTCAAGGTAAAGGATATCTGCTATTCATTCGGCCTGTCCTTACCTATGGATGTTTCATTTGGTTCAACGTGGGAACAAGCTTAATGGAAAAGATTCTGGCTTTCGAGAGACTATGTTTTAAGGCCTGTATCCATATATGTAAAACTCCATAGTCTGACTACAATAAGCAGATGATGACAACATGGTAAGTTGCGATCGTTGTAGCAGATGGTGGCATTATTCATGCGCGAATTTTGATCCAACTAAGCTCGACACCACTATGCCCTGGCTGAATCCACTCCCGTGTCAGAGTACCTTGGTGAAGGCGAACAGGAACGTTCGGATTAAGGCGCCTCTGAGAAGTTTTTTATTGAGGTGGCAGCGGTGGCGCAAGCAGCACTGTTGGAGAGGGATAGCAAGATTGCGTCGCTTAGGAAGGAACTCGAACAACTCAAAGTAAAGCTTTCGACCGTACAGACACCGTTCAGACCAAATATCCGGTCTCTGCAGGTAAGCTGTCTGCCGACAAACAAGCAATTGTTATGAAAATTTTACAGAATCACTTGTCGTTGTGCGGGAAAAAACATTCCCCAATGGTGATATGGAGAACCTTCTAACCATCCTGAACAGAAACAACATCCAGGAATTACCTTCGTTTTCTGGCAACGAAGGAAGTGTTTTGTTCGACTACAGAGGATGGACGTTTTTGTGGTAAAGAAAACGTAGCTCGCCTTAGAAAAGCTTTGAAAGGTGAAGCATTTCAAATCGTTAGTGACAGATTAAAGTATTCTGCTGATGCGGGTGTAATAATCGAATTCCTCCGATCGATCTTCGGTCGGCAAGATGTACTCATCCATGATCTCACGTCAGAGCTGCTAAATCTACCACTGTTGACTTCCAAATGTGATCCCAATCTACATCTCTGGACGGTAAAAGTGAAGGGCTTTGTTGCGGATGTAAAATCGTAAAACCGTTGCCCTGAGTTCGAGAAGTCTCCGGTAGACTATAGGTTAACGTTTGCAATGGCGAACACGATTTGTTTCTCTTGTTTAGATCCTACGTAGCATAGTTGGGGTTTCTGCCGTCAAAAGCGGATGTGTGGTGTATCTGGCTGCTTATATCGACATCATCCGTTGCTGCATCAGTCGAACGTCACCAGAATATTTGAGAAGTCTTCTGCTCTAATGCCTTCTACTTCCCGACAGCATATTCACTCCGCTCACATGGGTATAAATGTTTCCGGTGTTGTTCAAAACGCGCGGATAAAGATTCGTCTTCATGATGATGGTTCTTCCCTGTCAATAGTAGAGAAGAATCTCAATGATGAGCTTGGTCTATCAGGTACTGCGCAGAACTTGTCTCTCCAGTGGGAAAAGGGAGTTTCACGACACAAAGACCCAATGAGAACGTCGCTTACGGTCTCAGCAGTTCGAAGCAGTAAGAGGCTTATACTGGAGAATGTTTGCTCGGTAAGAAACTTGGATTTGCTAGCCCAGTCTGTGGATGTTGGTGTTACAACGGATGTATCCTCATCTGAGGAGGTTGCCTCTAACGTCAATGCGAAGCCGAAGATCTTAGTTGGCTCAGATCATGCAAAATTTCTTTAGGGAAAAGGTTGCCTCACGGCAAGTAAGAGGATTCATGTGCTATAAGACAGCGTTGGGATGGGTCGTTTTTGGGAAGTCTGATTTTCGTACCAACATTGTATGTGTCAGTCCAGCAACCAAACCTTCCATGCACCTGATGTTTCACGATGCTATAAAGAGTGACACGAACCTGCACGAGTTAATAAGTCAACACTTCTCTACGGAAGACTTTGGGGTTAAAGCTCCCAGGGGGAATTAAATAAGTCAAGAGGATTCCAGAGCTATGAATGTTATGCGTCAGACTTTAAGGCGTGTTGAGAATGGGTACCAGATAGGACCTCTGTGGGCACACGGTTCCTGACAGCTATCCCATGGCGTTAAAGCGGTTGACAATCCTGGAAGAAAAGGCGATATCTGTTAGACTGGACGAACAATCATATGAAGGAGTTGGTATATAAAGGGTACGCACGGATCGCCTTGAAGCAGGAACTCCAAAAACCATGTGCCAGCGTATGGTATGCGCCAACGTTCGTAGTCGAAACTCCGACCAAGTTCCCGTGCCGCTGCGTGCGGGTCTTTTCAAGTTCCGAGAAAGGAAAATATCGGTGAACGCCGACTTGAGAGAGATGTTTCATCGAATCAAGATCAGATAAGAAGACCAACAGTGTCAACGTCTTTTATGGAGAAACGGCGATACTTCACTGGCGCCCACTGTATTCATAATGCAGGTAATGATGTTTAGCCCGAGATGTTCTCCTAGTTGTGCACAATTTGTGGAGAAATAGTCGACGGACTTATGAAGCGCACATACGTGGACGACTACTTCAACAGTCATAACACCGTAGAAGATGCAATCAGAAGTTGTGACTCAATGAATTTTAATCTTGTCGGGGTTCAGTCCAATAGCAGTCCAGCAATCGTTGATCGAAGTAGTTGCAGGGACTTGGCATCGAAGATTTTGGGGATGTTTTGGCTCCCGCTTTCGGATATTTTTACATACAGGGTATCGAAGGGTGAAGACCTAAGCTTTTAATGCTCTCAGCCGAAGGTGTTGTTTCTGAACGTCAAATCCTTAAGCTAATCATGCGAATATTCGATCCTTTGGGACACATATCATATTTCGTCATACGAGGACGATGGGTTTTCCAGGAGATTTGGCGTGAAAGCCTCGATTGGGATGATCCAGTGCCAAAAGTCAATGGTTGCAGTTCGTTCAAAATTTAAAGGGTATTGAGAACTAAAGGATTCCTCGCCGTTACGCTTCGTGGAATCCGGATGCTGGCCGGGTGAGATTAGTGGTTTTTGTCGATGCATCCGAAAGGGCCTTTGCTGCTGTGGCCTATTTGCGTTTCGAAAGGAACGCGCAGGTTGATGTTTGTCTAGTTATGGCCAAAGCTAAGGTAGCACCGAGATTGGAACTACAGGCGGCGATTCTGGGTGTACGTTTGGCAAGCTACGATTAAGGGGTCACACACTGTAAACTTGGATGATACGATTTTCCTCTCCGACTCTTCCACAGATTTGTCCTGTCTTTCTTCGAAGTTTAAAATTTCCACCTTTGCTGTTCGAGTGGGTGAAATTTTAGAGTCATCATCACCGCAACAGTGGCAACATGTACGTTCAATTGACAACGTTGCTGATGTCGCGACAAGATGGAGCAATCCGGCAGTATGAAGTTTAGAGGTTAGGTGGTTCAAAGGGCCTGAACGGGCAGTTGGTAGAATCGCTGTTTCGGACTTGCGAGTCTTTAAGTAGAATTTCAGACGGGCCCCGTGATGTCAGCGATTCAACCCGATGATTTTAAGGTCGAAGTCTAAACTCAGCCCAAGAACGAGCGCAATACACTCTCGTGTCGCTTTTTTTAATCCGTAATTGTCGTTTTGCATATATAGATTATTATTGGCCAAGACTTAGCGAAGTGTGGTGCGTTCGCTTTTGAGACGAGGTTAAGAATTGTAAGTGAATTATAATATATGTTACATTCTCGATACCTCATATATATTTAATATCGCAAAAATAAAATTAGAAATCAATTTGGAATTGAAATTTTTATATTCTTACAAAATGGAAGTTTGCACCACATTAATCATGGGTGCCATCTAGGCAAATTTGAAAGCATTTCGCATGTCATGTCAGCCTTGCCGGCTTACATATGTTTAAGGTAGAATAAGAAGGCTTTAAGTAGTTTTTAGTATTTATATAAGATAGGTTTAGTTCTTCTAGATTTAAGATTAATTGTTGTAAGTTAAGTACGTAGGTTAGCTTTTTTTTGGTTCAAACAACAACTATCTTTTCTTAGTCTTTTTATTAGTTCTTAAAATTTATAAATAAATCTTAGCGTTAAGTCAAAAGACATACTTTAAGATGATTACTTTATCTTAGAGTGCCTGCATAGGCCGCGTGAGTTAGTTTTTACTTAGTCAAGTTAATTTAATGAGATTGAAGTATTTTTGTGTAGTACAAACGGAAAGTGGTTATAGGGAAGGTTGGACAAGGGGAAAACCACAAGCGTGCCGCTGTCCTCTTAACCCATATCGAAGATGCCTCCGTGGCTTTTAGCTCGCAAGAACGGATCTGTTACTGAGCATCGATTCTTTCCACTAGTAAATACATTACAGCCTTGAGTCCAATTCGGCTGTAGATGTTATTCATTTAGGTGGAGTATGACTGAGTCTGGAGTTTATAAATTGGATAAATAGGATATCTGATTTCATACTCCTACATCATCTGCACATCCATTAAGTTTTTCCTACAAGGAAAAGTGCAGTGTTGCCCGTATTGCGCATGTTAAGATTGTTAGAAATAAGAAAGTAATCGGTGTACTCACCTTGAGTGTTGCTTTTTGAGCTGTCATTATGGGGGTGTCGAGAGTTTGCATTACAATATATGATATGGTTGTTGATTTGTAACGCAGTTTGTGAGCGCAACAACTTCCTCCGTTGGTGTTTGTTTGTCGAAGGCCATGAATGATGAAGCCGAGTATAGACACTCCTAACCCGTCTTCATCAAAAAAAACTCTGAAGTCGGATTAGCTTTGACGTGTTGTTTATCTTTGTTGGTCCTCAACAAACAACACAACACTTAAAATAGTTAACGCGAACACAAGAATGTTTAACAAAAGAAAAATATTGTGAACAAACTTCGCTTCTTTTTCCACCTTTTTTTTCTTTTTAAATTTAAGTTTAAACAAAAAAACAGAATACAAATTAATTGAATTACACTAAGCATTTAAATACATATGACAGTGAACATATAAATTCCAATATTAAATATAAAGAAAAAAAAAAGTGAACGTATTGGTGAGATTTTACAAAATATAAAAATGTCTAAACTGGCGAAATATATTCAAGGGTAAGACCATATTTTGAAAGAGTTAACATCTGATTTTATTGAATTGAAAAATGAAACAGAAGCGCGTAAAGCAAGGGGTTATTTAAAGGCGTGTTTGTCGGACTGTTGGAGATATTGACGTCACCAACAAATCGAAGCGTTGAAGCCACTCACATCCAAGTCACAAATTTTATGCGATGTTTTTTGACGTACCAAAACGTCACTTGTTTTTTTTTTATAAATAGACACGGGAACAAAGGAATAGGAGATTACTCATTTATAACGTTTGAAACAAGTGGTTTTATTTAATCTGTTTACATTTTGCAGTTGTGGAATCCAGCTAATAAGGCATTTTTTTTAATTACGGTTCGGGATAAGTATACCCGTTTTGTTTCAATCACGAACATTTTGGTCCTTCGAGCCAGGTCACACTAAAAATTATTAATTATTCCACAAACTGCAATCGGTTTTTTTGTGTGTGTCTCTAACAATCGCGAAATAAATTAATTTGAATCAGCTGAAAAATTTGCTGCAACAATCTGCTGAAAAAAAAATTCTGCTGCAATAATTTGCTGGTGAATTTGCAGCAATCAAAAGCTGAATCATTTCCTGGAGAATTTGCTGCAATTACAAGATGATCAACATGATCAAGAGCAGGAGAATTGAATTCATCATTCATCATCAAATTCATCTTTAAATCAAATCCATTGGCGAAGTTCCTGTGTGCTGTGTTGCTGTGTGCGTTCACGTAAGTAAAATTCAATTTATTTTACTCTTTAAACTGAAAATATACATATATAAAAAAAATATACGAATATACGAATATACATATAAAGAATAAACGAATACGCATTAAAATGAAACAAAATAAATTGAGTAGAATAGTAACCCAAGTAGAGAAGGATGCTTTTAATTTTTCGAAGAGAGGGTCTAGCACTCGGACTGCAAATTATTTGTCTGGTCAGTTAACTTTGCTAGAAAAATCGATGGAATCAGCAGAAAGTGTGTATGAGGTGTGCATAGGGTAGTTAGGGGATGGTAATGAGGATAAAACCTCAGAAATAGAAGAAACGTACGAGAGGTTCCGCGAACTGTATTTCGATTATTGTGGAGATCTCTTGGATGCGATGGACAAAGTAAAGGTGAAGGAAACCAAAGGCGACGTCACCAAAATCGAGTCCAATACCACATTAACATCGATATTCGGTTGAAAAACATTCCTGTCCCCCTTTTTTCTGGTAATTATGAGTCCTGGAGAAGCTTTTGAGATTTGTTTATTTCCTTGGTCCATCACTATGCATCCCTCTCGGAAATTCAAAAGATGCATTACCTCAAAACTAGTGTGTCAGGCGAGGCTGAAAGAATTTTGTCGCATTTACCTTTAGTCAACGGGAATTATTCATAGGCTTGGACTATGTTGAATGAATCAACAAAAATTCTCGCAATTTATTGCAAGTTTGCCATTTTAATCACAAGTTTCATATTTTTCCCTTTTTATTATAATTTGTTAACGTTAGCATAATTTTGCTTATTTGTGTGCTGTTGTTTTCTGTAATTCTGCATTTTTTGATAACGCATGCACCTTTTTGTATTTATTTTTTGCCATCTGCACTTTTCTGTTTAAGTAAGCACTTATTTTTGTATAAATAGAGCCGAAATAAATTATTTTGCACACAGTTAGTAACCAATCGAACCAAGCCTTTTCTTGTACCTAATCTGAGGCTGCATTAGGCGATTGGAAACATATCTAAGTAGTACATATGGTCCTTCGAGCCGGATTAGCCGGAAAGTGTTGAACAAATTATATATTTTTTACGAGACCAAGGAAAGACAAAAAATTAATATTAATTGTGTGAAAATATTTCAAAAACTGCAATGAGTGAATTCGAGGACATCGCGCTTTCACAAACCCGACTTAGTGAAGAAGTGCATCGGTTGTGGACCAATTTCAAAAAGGATGGAGAGTCACGATACTCTGTGGAGTATTTATAACTCGATTAGAGAAGGAGCAGCACTGGGTTGACTTCCAACTAAATAACGGGTATTTGGAAAACTTAAAGAAAGCAAACCCGCATCATGACTACTTCACAAAGAAGTATTTCAGTCAGTTTTAGTCAAGGTATCTTGACATTAAGGGTACTTTGAAGGCGAAATTGGATGAGTTAAGAAGGAAGAAACATGCCGACATTCCAGCTCCCGTCAGTTCAATTACAACTGCGCCAGGACAACAACCTTCAGCTGCGATGAAGCCACAGTCATCAAGGAGCACATCATCAGAAAGAACGGAGGAGCCGTCTGAGAAGATGAAACGCCCAGCAAGATTTACTAGGTTGAACATCGTCAAGTCCAAATTCATACGCGTAATTGACAGCTTGGATTTGAGTCAAAATGCAGTTTACCTCAGATTCAAGCTGAGTCAATTACAGGAATGCTGAACAAGGCTACAAACAGTGAATGAAGAAATTATGTTATCATTGGAAGAAGCTGACTACGATCAGGAGTACGTGTCCAGCAATGAATTTATAGATTTGGAGCAGATGTACCAAGATGCATATATTCAAATCCAAGAGGCAGAACAGCTGCAACACCAAACGGAGGAGGTAGCTCCACAACCAGGAACACATGGGGAAATCAAACTCCCACCCATAAGCATACCAACATTCAGTGGAAGGTATGAAGAGTGGACACAGTTTTGGGAACTATTCGATCAATTAGTGCACCAGAACAGATCCTTAAGCGATGTCGAACGTATTCAATATCTGAAAGGCAATCTGAGCGGAGAAGCAGCAAGGATTGTCAGTCATTTATCACCTTCGTCAAGCAATTATGCAACAGCTATAGAATTGCTAACGAAACGGTTTCAAAATCCAGCAGCGTTGGTCAACAACTACATTCAAAAATTGCTGGGTTTGAAATCAGTTCGAAGTGAAAATGCGTTCGATTTAAAAACAATGATGGAGAAATTTGCTAACGGAGTGGGTGACTTCTGCATTTAAACTTTCAGATTCCTTCCGGGCCTTCCTGGTGATTGCTTTGAGGGTGTTTTCCATGGTTGAACTCGGACGTCTTCGGGATTTTCGATATTGTCTTCTATTGGCAGCAAACATACCTTGGTTATTGGTCACTTGACTGTGCTTTTTCTGTCTGGATTGTCAGAACTCTGGCAAGGTCATCTACTCCGCTGTGTACTTCAACTATTTTACCGAAAGGCCACTTCGATGTTGTCAAAAGCTCATTTTTCAGTAAGACGATTTGTCCAATCTTAAAGTTGGTTTTCGCTTCCTTCCTATTATTTCGTTGTTGAATTTTAGCAATGAAATCCTCGTACCAACGGTTGCACACATCTTGTTTGAGTTTTTGAATGAATTTCCACCTTTTTAAACTACACTCTGTGAGATCTAGTATGACATCATGCCGTGGTGCTATCAATGGAGATCCAATAATGAAGTGACCTGGTGTGAGTGCATCGAGATCTTCAATGTTGTCTGTTAATGGGCAGAGTGGTCTCGAATTCAAACATCCTTCTATTTGCACCAGAACTGTATTCATCACCTCGTATGTCAATTTTTGTTCACCTATGATGCGATTCAAATGGTATTTGACTGACTTGACCCCAGCTTCCCAGAGTCCACCAAAGTGCGGAGCTCCAAGGGGGATGAAATGCCGCTGAATTCCGTTATCAGTAAGTGGAGCTTGTAATGCATTAATCACGTTTTTTGCTCCAACAAAATTTGTTCCGTTGTCGGTATACAGGTGATGTACTGATCCTCTTCTACTGATCATTCGTCGCAATGCTGCCATGAATCCATCTGTTGTTAAATCGAAAGTCAGTTCAATATGTACTGCCTTTGTCGCCATGCAGACAAATAACGCTATGTAAGCCTTGTGCGACTTCACACCTCGAATTTGTGAACATCGTATATTGACTGGGCCTGCGTAGTCTATTCCACAATGCGTAAATGGACGTGAAAACCTTACGCGTGCTTCCGGAAGTTGTCCCATGAGTTGAACACATTGTTCCACTCTTCTTTCATGTGATGACATAATTCATCGCACTGACTCTCCTTTGTCACTGATTTAGCTTTGTTGCATTATTTAATTAATTGATCTCTGGTCTTGTTTATGTTACCTTGATCACGTAAAATGTCTTCTATAGGAAATCGAATGCTCGTGCGTAACACCCCTCGTTGAATTTTGGCAGTTCCAATTTGTTCCACGAACAGACAGGATAGATATGACCATCGAAGGTTCTTGGTTAATACCCATTTGAAATGCTTCTTCAATCAGCCGTCTATAAATAACGAACGATCTGAAGCAATAAAGATTTTATTGGACACATCAACCGAAATAGTCCACAGTCTAGAGAGTTTGAAGGTGCCAGTACAACATTGGGACGCAGTTTTAGTGTATGTGCTACTAAAAAAGCTGCCACTGAAAACACAGCAGTTTTGGGAGGAGAAGCTCGGTTCTAAAGAAAACACCAAGGAACTGTCCACGTTTATGGAGTTCAAGCAGTTCCTAGAAACAAGGTTTCGTACACTAGAAGCAGTGAGTTATCAGCAGGACAAGCATACATCATAAACAGCAAAGAAAGTAGTTCACTCGCAGACCAATCCCTCCAAATATACGTGCAAATTGTGCAACAAAGGTGCACACTCTATCCGAAAATGTAGCAAGTTTTTGAAAATGAGCATCCAAGATCGGTGCCAAAGCATAGGTAAATTAGGTTTATGTAAAAATTGTCTTGCTTATAGTCACCTTGCTGAAAGCTGTTTAAGCTCTCATAGATGTCATTATTGTCAGCAGCCACATTATTCGCTCTTGTATTTTTCCCCGTCTTCCACTCCTCAGGTTGGTCAGCAGTCGTTTTCTCGCCCCTGTAACAGTCGGAACCATGATCATAATTCATCACAACAAATGTCGCATAGAAATGTACTCACCTCAGCAATAAATCCGAATGCTGCAAGTTTCAATCCGCCCAGTATGGAACAGCGTGATGCTGCGTATATCCAACGTTTGAATGAAGAAACACCTTGTTGCAGCAAATCCATAAACACATACCACTCAGTGCCACAAACGTATACCAAAGTTATGTTGGCCACAGCTATCGTGAAGGTAAGCGGTTCATCAGGAAAGGTTGTTTCACTTCGAGCTTTAATAGATTCGGGTTCCGAGGCTTCTTTTATTACTGAAGCAGCATTTCAACTTTTACAGTCGAGACACAAACCAACTTTTGTCGAGGTTTCTGGGTTAGGTTTGGTCAACAGCGGCACATGTAAGAAGGTTGTGGACATCACTATAGGTTCACATCACTCGCCGTTCAAAATTTCCACAAAAGCTCTTATATATAGGTCGCTGTCTGGGCATATCCCAGCCCAGAACCTTCCAGTTTTCGATTGGAAACACCTCGATGGCTTGAGCTTAGCCGACCCATCACTTTTTAAGCCAGCCAAGGTTGATTTGTTGTTAGGCAGCGAAGTGTTAGCTGACATACTTCTGCCCGAATTGGTAAGACCCAAAAATGCCAATCTGCCTCTGGTGCAAAGAACCAAATTAGGATGGATTCTCTTTGGTCGGGTACCCTCTTGTTCTAATTCTGTGAATAGCTTTCGCCAATCGTGTAACCTCGACGCAAGCATGATCAAATTCTGGGAGTTAGAGGAAGCTCGGTATCTTTACGCAAAAACTCAAGAAGATATCGCGTGTGAGGAGCATTTTTTGAGAAACATCAAGCGCTTGGCAGATGAACGATGTGAAGTTGCTTTTCCTTTCAAAGGAAATGTTCGGCCGATGCTCGGACATTCAAGAGAAGGGGCTGCAAGAAGATTTAAACAGTTTGAAAGACGTCTTTCCAAGAATAAACCGCTTCAATGTGAGAATTCAGCGCTAAGAAGACTATATGAAGCTGGGTCACATGGAAGAAGTTAAGAATGAGCAACTTTTAGAGACCAAACCGCATTATAACCTCCCACATCACGCAGTCATAAAGGAGAGTAGTTCCTCAACCAAGGTGAGAGTGGTTTTTGACGCATCGTATAAGACTTCGGATGGGAAATCACTCAACGACACGTTAATGGTTGAGCCGAAACTCCAAAACAACATTGTCGACGTCATTTTGAGATGGAGGCTTTACAAATACACATTCACAGCTGACATCGAAAAAATGTACCACCAAATATGGGTGAATGAACAAGACTCTGCTTACCAACTCATCCTGTGGCGTAAAGATCCATCCGAGGTTCTTAAAACGTATCGGCTTAAAACGGTCACTTTTGGGACAGCATCAGCACCTTATTTAGCCATCCGCACTCTCAACTGGTTAGCCGAAGAGGCCCGTTCCCAATACCCACAAGCGGCAACGATGATCCGCGATGAAATGTATATGGATGATCTCATTTCCGGAGCTGACACGAAACGAGAAGCTGAAAGAAAAATTAAAGAAATAAGGACGGTGCTTGAAGCAGCAGGGTTCAGATGAACTGAAGCAGGGTAGAGGACAACAAGACCGTGAGAGTAAGTTTTTCGTCCTTCCAGAAGATTCAAGTCAGTTGAAGATGTTACGGCTTCATTTGCTCCCTCAAGTAGATAGCTTCTTATACAGCTACACCCCACTTGATCATCCACAATGCACAAAAAGATCCATTTTGTCCACAATAGCCAGACTTTGCGATCCCATGGGCTGGATTTCGCCATGTGTCATAAAGGCCAAATGTTTTCTCCAAATACTATGGACTCAAAAGACAACACGTGCATACTTCATGCATTTCTCTCAAACCACATTACACATTTCACACTCACGCCGAGAGAGTTCATTCATTCAACAAAAATATTTCCACATCACAGACAACACACAGCATCGATGGACCCGTCCAAAAACAAAAAAAAATATATACACAAAATAATGAATAAAATAGTGAATCGAATAATAAATAAAATAATAATAATAATAATACTCACCTGAATTGGTATAAAAAACAAACTATATTAAACGCTCGAATTAAGACGCGTACTCCCGAAGAATACTTCACCCGAGAACCCGAGAACCCAAGTACTACACGGTTCACACGACAGTCAACATCATCTGCACGAGAAAGCCCGATCAGCGTAGCCATCGACATCATAGCACAACAAACGCAACTGGAAACGTTCATTCATATCACTTATCAATCGCGGCATATGCGAATGAGGAGCAAAACAAGAAAGCAATCAAACACGAACGGGATCCTGCGTAAAAAGATGACCAGAGTAGTTTACGTTAGACATTACAGATTACATTGCAGATTACAAGGATCTTGTCGGCGACCGGTTTAAATTTTCTATTTTGTGTTCCACTTCTTATGGCTTCATATGCATTAACTATTTGTTTCTTTGCATGTACCAAAATAATTAGGCGAGCAATCGGTATGGAAGGAAGACAGAAAACCAAGAGGGTGGTAGTAGAACATAGTGCCGTGCAAGTCAGAGGCGTAGTCAATTCTTCGTGGGGGGAGAATGTTGGAGACGTTGACGTCACCAACAAATCGAAACGTTGAAGCCACCCACACCCAAGACACAAATTTTATGCGATGTTTTTTGACGTACCAAAACGTCACTTGTTTTAGTATAAATAGACACGGGAACAAAGGAATAAAAGATTATTAATTTATAACGTTTGAAACAAGTGGTTTTGTTTAATCCGTTTACATTTTGCAGTTGTGGAATCCAGCTAATACGGCACTTTTTTATTACAGTTCGGGATAAGTATACCCGTTTTGTATCAATCACGAACACGGACGTAGAAAACTTGTTTAAACGGGCGAAAAGAGACCAAAATTTAATTGTAGAAAGCTCATCTTAATCTGCAAAAGAGTTAGGGCGCTGAAATTGGTTCGGAGAAAAAACCGATTTCTAAGGGCAGTCACATTATCAACCTTAATCCAATTCTCGACTCTGAAGGTGTATTGTGCGTAGGGGATCGGCTAGGGAATGCACCAATCCCATACAATTAGCGGCACCCTATAATATTATCAGACCATCACCCATTCTCTAAATTAATTGTCCATGATGTCCATTTATGCACGCTCTAGCAGATAATGATGGCCGAAATTCGCAGCACTTCCTGGATCACCAACCTTAAAAGAGTGGTGGAACGCACAAGTATTTGCAGACCATTCACAAACACCGGCATTGACTACGCTGGACCATTTGATTTCAAGCTATGGAAGGGCAGATGCAACAAATCCACTAAGGGATACATTGCAGTGTTTGTTTGCTTCGCCACAAAGGCCATACATATAGAGTTGGCCAGTGATCTCGGTGCGGCAGCTTTCATAGCCGCATTTAAAAGATTTGTGTCTCGAAGAGGCATGTGCACAAACATCTTTAGCGATTGTGGCACAAATTTCAACGGGGCAAACACCGAGCTGAAAAGAGATAGTGAGTTCATTACAGCTGAGAGGTCATTGGAAGTTTCAGATCACCTAGCTTCTCTTGGGATCTTATGGCATTTTAACCCGCCGGCATCACCACACTTCGGAGGTCTTTGGGAAGCTGGAGTCAAGACCATTAAGCACCACCTTAGAAGTACAGTGGATACTGCACGACTGACGCAGTACGCTACGCACAGAGAACGCTACGCACAGATTGAGGCATGCTTAAACTCCAGGCCATTGAGTGCCATGACAACCGACCCAAACGATCTCTCTGTCCTAACTCCAAGACACTTCCTCGTTGGTACACCTTTACGATTGGCATCCGATAGAACACACTGGAAAAGAAGGTTAACAATCTGGATAGTTGGAAGTACATTCAACGCTTTGCACAGGAATTTTACAAACAATGGAGTACTTCTTATCTTCATCTTCTACAACAACATCCAAAATGGCTGCAGAAACTCAACACGATTGAAGACACCACTGAACTTTGGTCAGACCCGCACAATCAGCACGTGACCCATCCACAACTTAACCAGAGACCTAACCCGAGGCCCGGGAGCTTGTAAGTCCCCGAAAACACAAAACATTGTTAACGCGAACAAAAGAATGTTTAACAACAAAAAAATATTGTACACAAACACATTAACTTCCCATCAGGAAGTTCTTGTTAAAAATAATCAAAAATTATGCAACACACATCGACGAAAGAGCCAAGATCAAAGTTCTCAACCATATGAATTATATAACCAAACAAATTTATATAAATAATCAAATTTACAGTGGAAAGGTTTCTTGGGAACTGGGGTGAAAAACTCAAATTCATTGTCCATCCAGCCATCAAGAAAAATACACCTTTTATAAAGTAGTGAAGTGCGTATTATTTGCTGGCAAAGGCTTTCATAAACTAAGAAAAAAAAAAATATTTTTCCCAATTTCCGAGTACATCAACTCGGAATACAAAAAAAAAACGATTTCCTGGGTCACCTAGCCCGGAACTATCTTAATACACGTTCTTGGCTCGTGTTTATAAAAGCAGTTGTATTGGTTATTCTTCAGCCCTCGCCTGTCAGGTCCATGGACCCATGGTTGATGTATAAGGCTTCTTCTTCCTCCCATAAGAAAACCATCAGGTTAGCCAAAACACATGTCGAGTGCTTCAAGTTTATCTGAATGGACCTCAGCATTGTTGCAATGGCTTTACGCCAATGACATTAATGTTGTTAAAATTGTCTTAGTTAGTTAGTTTATCTATATCATCCACATCCACAATATTTATAAATGAAACTCTTAACAAGAGTGTAAGTTAATTTACAGTTTGTTTTTCATAAATAATTTATGTTTTTATTTATTTATTTATATATTTATCACTTTTTTCATCTTCTACAAATAGCATACATAAGCCATAAATGTTTAAAGTAATGAACGGCATATATAGTTATTCAGTAATTAAGTACTTTAGAAAAATTAAACAAAGGCTGGCATTTATTTATGTGTATCTTAAAAAAGCTAGGCAAGATATGGAAATATAATTAATAAACGATTCAAATAACTCAAACGATAAGAATTCAAATAAAATATACCAATAAGACATGAAAAGTAAAGCAAAGCTAAGTTCGTTATAATTTATGTTTTCTCAAATTCACAAATTGTTCTCACTTATTAAATATGTTGGAAGTTTATAAGAAGCTTGATAACCCATATATTTGATAGTTCGTTGTCCTTTGTTGCTCTCATTCTTTAGATTTTTATAGCGCCTTCACTCCTAAGTTACTACGATGAACCGTCTTGTTGACGATTCGATTATCAACACCAAGTGTGGAATTTCAAAGGCAGCATGGGATGCGCCCACAACATTAAATATCCCTTTAGGGAAATTCCCCAAGGGGTCACATTGATCATATGTTGTATAAATAGCGGTCGCAAATAAATGATTCTTTATAACGTGAAACCTTCTATGCGTTAAGCTGCTTTCTAAATCGCATGATCAATTACTTAGTTTTTTCCTAATCTTGAGTTGCTATATCTCGCAACATTTTGGGTAGTCAAGCGGAATTGGAAAATCTATGTGTAGTTTGAGGATTTATTTAAACCGAAAGTTATCGATCATACGACACGACATTGCAACAGTGCAGTAGCTTCGAACCTTGTCTGCATAAAAACAACCCAAAATCTCATCGTTGAAATCATCACCGCAAACAACATTATTTCTGGAAGAAATGTGTGGGCAAAGTGTGTGCAGAGTTTATCCATCAGGTGGAGAGATAAAAAAATGAGTTGGACAAAAGGCAAAAACACCAAATCAGTACATATTTTCGTTTCTTACTAAGCTCATGCTCTTTCAATTTAAAACAAAAACATTTATATACGCGTGAACCTTTATTCAAAACGAAGAAGGGATTATTGGTAAAGATTTAAAGATAAGTTGAGAAGGATATCTCGAACTACGCTAAGACAGGTCTAGGGAGGCGAACATCAAATCATTTGAGGGGTCGTCTTTCCGCGCTGGAGAAGACAATGGAAATGGCGGAGGTTGAATATAAAGTGATGAGGGTTCTGGTAACGGAAGCCGCGGTAGATGATGTTTTTGAGAAAATTCTTGAACAATGCTTCGACTAGCGCAGCGATCTTCTCGATGCAATCGACAATGCAGAGGCGTCTAAGGCCCCGTTCGATAGACTTGGCATGCTTTTCGTGATCTCTTCGCATCCCTTATACACCACAATGCCTCACTTTCTGAAACCTAAAAGATGCATTACCTAAAATCGAGTGTGTCTGCTGAAGCTGAGAAACTTTCGGCCCACCTAAAGACAGATATGACCACCAGCATTTTCTGGTCAACACACAGTTGAAGTGCCTTTTTAATCAGCCAACAATTACACAAGAACGTGGTGAAGCCATCAAGGAACTACTCGATACATCCACCGAAGTAGTACATAGCTTGGCCAACTTGAAGGTTGCTTTTGAACATTGGGATATAGTTCTTGTATTCGTGTTGCTGATGAAACTTCTGCCAAAGACACAGCATCTATAGGAGGAAAAGCTTGGAAGCAAAGAAGACAGCGGAGCATAGCTAATATTCTCAGAGTTTTCGTCTTTCTTGGAAACAAGGTTTCGCACGTTGGAAGCCGTCAACCATCAGCAGATTCGAACCACCTTTAATCCTTTAAGGGGTATTTCATATTGAACTGCTGTGCATCCGACCAACAGTAATATGAATTACTCTTGCCAAATTTGCGGCAAAGGACAGCATGCAATTCGTAAATGTAGCAAATTTTTAAAAATGGGTATTGCAGAACGTTGCAGACAGGTCAGTAGATTAGGTAAATGTAGAAATTGTTTAGCATATAGCCATACTGGTGAACATTGTCCGAGCAGTCGGCTTTGCTATTATTGCCAAGACACTGTTAAAAATACCATGAAGTACATTGGCAACACTGTAACACCTAGACGTGCATTCTTACTTACAATCCAGCGATAAGTTCACTCCAGTTATTCTTACTTCCTGTTTTCAATTCATTTTATATAGTATACTTAAATTGGTTAATTATAGGTTCAGTCTATTTTCATTCTAGTTATTTTTGACATTAATGCCGAAACCCGAGAGAATTATTGGGACAAAAGCTAACGTAACTAAATTAAGTTAAAATCGAATAATGGAGCTACAAGGCCGTGGAGTATTTCGTGGACAGGTAACACGATTGATCAAATTAGCGACTAAATATCTCGCGGGAAAGGAATCGTAAATTAACGATGAAAATCAGGAAAACTATCCTGTGATAGATGAGGAAATTTCAATGTTCCTACAGCGAATTTCATCGGCGCGTGAAAATCCGGCTAAGGCGAACTTGGAGGTCCGCCATACGCAAAATTTTAAGCCGGATGATTTGGAAAGGGAACTTGAGGCATGCTTGAACTACGAAGACATAGCTTTGGGTGGAGTTGCTCGGTTAAATCATCGGCTGTCGAAGCTTCGAGAAAGTCGCGGAGAAGTCCTACTTAAATTACATAAGCTCGAAATTAGAAAATTCAATCCGAACAGCAGTGCACGAAAATTCCGTTTTAAATGGCTCGGATTAATTTAATTACTTCTGTCTGCATTACCGGGAAAAGCCAAGGAGACAGTTTCAGGTTTTACACGCACGCAACTGTTTCCCTTCTGCAAGAAGAGTATGGTGATGTGGAAAGGCTCATTGACAAAAACATGCAAACTTTAATGTCACTTCCATGCGTTGGTTCTAAGTCGGATGTAAATGGACTAAGATGACTGTATAACAAAGTTTCTTCTACGACCCGGTCACTAACAGCGCTTGGCGTTCCATCTTCCCATTACTATGTGATGCTAAAGACAATTCTACTGAAGTGCGATAAGGACGGTGAAGCTGCATTTGATTGCGACGAGTGGCATCATCTAAGAGCGATACTTTTAATGGCGATAAGTCAGTGAAGCTGCTTTTCAAATTTCTGAAAAGAGAAATCGAATCCGTGGATCGATCAAATGTAGGTTCTCGCATCGCTGAAGCACATAAAATTTCACAAGCGCATACAGCGGCAGGTTTGTTGATATTAGAACAAGAAAACAATTATTACTTTTGCCACTCGCCAAATCACCTTACGGCATTGTGTAACAGCAATCATACCGTAGAGCAAAGGAAGCAGATGTTAAAAAGAGGTGGACTGTGTTTCAGATGCACAAATAGAGGATACTATTCAAAAAGTTGTAAGACAAGGATCAATAAGTGTGCTCAGTGTGTCGGTCGTCACGCTACATGTATGTGCGAAGGGAACAACAAGCCAACCATCCAAAAACAAATAACGAAAAGTCATTCAATGCCGAAAGTAAAGAGCGAGAGAGATATCCCTACTGTCAGCGCCTGTGAAACATCGAAAATAAGAATAGTGTTTGATGCATCGGCACATGCAGGTAACTTTCCACCTCTCAATTCTCTTCTTTTTTCAGGACCAAACTTGTTGCGAAATCTGTTGAGTATTCTTCTCAATTTTCGTGCTGAAAGAATAGGGCTGGTTGCAGATATTCAGAAAGCATTCTTACAAATTCATCTTTGTCAGCAAATAACCGAGCTGGGCCAAGTTCCGTATGACAAGTGTGACGTTCGGAGTAGCATGTAGCCCTTTTCTTTTGAACGTGACTATTCAAAAGCATTTGAACGAAGAAGTTTTAAGATTTCCTTCAACATACAACATATGAAGAGTCCTTAAGAATAATGTAGCGAGCTAACATGCATTTGCATAAATAGAACTCCAATGTACAAGCTGTGCGTGATAATTTTTCCGACGTTAATCAATCTCTGACTATACAAAAGGTGTTGGGTTTGAAATGGTTCGTGCATTCTGACGAATTAGCGATAGGAATAGAGCACCGAAACTTGGATGCTTCATCGCAGTTAGATACTAAGGGAAAACTGCTGGGATTTCTGTCTAAGATATACGACCCATTGGGCTTGTGCGGACCTTTCGTCGTCAAACTAAAAATTGCATTCCAGGAAACTTGGAAACAAAATTTGATGTGGGATGAAACTTTACCGACAACTTTGCAGACACCATGGTTGGAATGTAACTCAGAACTACGCTACCTGGAAGACGTCACCATACCCAACCTACAAAGCGGGAGCTGCATATTTTTGTTGACGCAAGCACAAAAGCTTACGGAGCGGTAGCTTATGTGCGATACTTTCACTCTCTTGGAGAAGTGAGCGTAAGTTATTTGTGCTCCAAGAATTAAAAGATGATAACATGCCTGAATTCACCTTACCAAAGCTCGAACTAACTGCAGCTGTCTTTGGAATTCGTCTCTACGCATACCTAAAGAGCAACTTTAAGATGAAATTTTACTCAGCCCATATATGGTCGGATTCTCAAATAGCGCTTCAGTGTATAAAGTGAGATTATCACAAGTGGAAACCTTATGTTGCTAATCGAGTGCGGGAAATCAAACAGTATTCTGTTGAAGTCGTATGGAGTTTTTGTTCAGGGACATTTAATCCAGCAGACATGCTAACGAGAGGTGTCTCAGCAAGAAAGCTATCTGAGTCGAAAAATTGGCTTCGTGGTCCTGATTGGCTGCAATATTTTAATGAAGTGGATCTTTCATTTCCGCCAGAGGTAAATAATTTTATGCTACATTCAAGTAACAGTTGGCTTATTACTTCTGGGGAAGAGAACTTCACGAGTGTTAAGGCAAACCGAGAGCCTTTGTTGCCACTTGAGAACTTCAGCGATCTAAAAAGGGCACTTAGGGTGACTGCGTACTGCATTCGATGTGTTACCACGCTCAAATCGAGACCAAATGAGCGACGAAGTCTAGAATCTGATTGTCCTGCGCCTTCGGCGGATGAGATGAAAGTTGCTGAATATTACTGGCTAAAATTAAGTCAGGAAGGAAGGGTTAAGGTTTCTTCACCTATAGCACTTTTAAATCCAATGGTGGACAAAGGGGGTGTTTTAAGAGTTGGTTCCCGTCTGTCTGCATTAATGACTGACTCAGAGGTTTCCTATGACGAAACGTTTCTTTTAATTTTACCAAAGCAATGCTTTTTCGTTAAACTCATTGTGTATGATTTCCACCACCAGCAGTTTCATGCAGGAGTTAACACACTATTAGCTCTATTGCGAATGAAGTATTGGATTCCCGGAGCAAATCAGCTAATCAAACGGTTGTCGAGATCATGCAGTATTTACAAACGCTTTAGAGGTAAGGCTGTGAATCAACGTGAAGGTGGATTGCTAATAGAGAGGATCTATGGCTCGAGACCATTTGAAAACACTGGACTTGATTTTGCTGGTCTTTTGCTTGTAAAGCAGGAAGAAGGTAATAATAAAAAATTTTACATAATGCTCCTCACTTGCTCCACAGTTCGTGCCATCCATCTGGAGCTTACACCTGAACTTTCTGCCGAATGTTCTCGAATGGGTATTAGAAGGTTTATCGCACGTAGAGGAGTTCCAGCTAGTTTTATGTCAGACAACGCAGAAAGTGGTGGCGATTCATAGTGGAACGAGCATCTTGGTAGGTGGGTTTTGGGAACGATTAGTGCGTTCGGTAAAAGATGCATTGAAGGCGGCAATAGGATGAGCTAAACTTAACGATGAACAACTCTACACCTTTCTTACTGAAGTGAAGGATGTTGTTAATTCCCGATTCGCGCACATTTTTTGAAGGGAGAATTTATTGCCGTAGATCTTGACAAACTAAACTCACTTCCAGAAAAATATCTTCGTTCTAGATGGAATAATAAACTACGAATAACCAAACATTTCTGGAAACGGTGGAAGATGGAAAATGGAAAAAACGGTTCAACGTATAACGTTAAGGAAGGCGACATAGTTCTCGTTCACGATCACCTCGTCCCGTGATTCCTGTGGAGATTGGTCAGAGTGACAACCACTTTCCCAGGTAGAGATGGCAAAGTAAGGGCTTGCGAGTTACGACTATCAAATGGTAGTACTCTTCGGCGTCCCGTCCAATTACTGTATCCTCTAGAAATCTCGGTCCCCGGAGGATGTTAAAAATATCACGAAGTACATTGGCAAGACTGTAACACCGAGATGTGCATTCCTACTTACAATCCAGCGATGAGTTCACTCCAGTTGTTCTAACTTCCTGTTTTCAATTAATTTTATATACTATACTTAAATTAGTTAAATAAAGATTCAGTCCATTTTCCTTGTGGTTACTTTTGACAGACACCATTCACTTTTCCACTCTAATGTAAACCCGAACGTGAGAACAGCGAACACATTTTTGGGTCCAGAACCCACTTCAATTTATTCTAACCCGTCTATTTTTCAACCCTCGGCAGAAGCTGAAAGAGAATCCCGACCCAACGTTAATTTATTTTACGCTACGAACTCAGAGACTCAAGTGTTACTTGCAACTGCCCTTGTGAAAGTTAACTCTATGGCCGGTAAATCTTTCCATTATGAGCGCTTTTTGATTCAGGGTTTGGTCAGCAGCGGCGTCTGCACGAAGGCAGTAGGTATCTCTTTTACTCCTCTCGATTCAACAACTAGGGTGTGTGTCGCTGTCTGGGCAACTTCCGACCCAAACCTTGACAACTACGGACTGGAAACATTTAAAGGGAAGACCCCGATTTTAACCGACCTTAGCAAAAGTCGATATTTTACTCGGCGGTGATATTTTGTTACCAAACTGGCGAAACCAAACGACATCAACTCCCATACCTCCCACACGGATCAACAGTTTCATTCAAACATATGATCATGACAATGAAATCCTGGGAATTGGAAGAGACCGATTTTCAACAGTTCGAAAAACCAGAAGATAGTGTATGGGAACAACTTCAAGGGTAATATATATCCACAGCTAGGCCATTCAGCCGCCTGGAAAGAAGGCTAGCAAGAGATCCACATTTGAAACAACGCTACTCGGACTTTATTAAGGAATACCTGAAACTTGGTCACATGGAGGAAGTGAAGGCATCACGTTGTTTTTTAGGAGGGGAGTTCGACTACGAAGCAACGTGTGGTATTTAATGATTCCTTCAAAACAGCTGAAAGTATTCCTTTGAACGACCAACTTATGCCCTGCGCTTCAAACGGACATTACGACCATTATTCTCAGGTGGAGATTCTATAGATACACTTTTACTGGTGCTATAAAAAGCTGGTTTTCACATTCGACAATGGGCGGGAATTAGAGGGAGCTGCTTAGAAGTGTACCCGTCCAAGACCATTAGGCATCCTTTTTGTTACTTAATGAAGTTTTTTCCTTTGATTGCTCTCCGTCGGAAATCAAACAGCCAACCTCCTCTTATGAAGATCTTTCGCTGTTTGACGAACATTCGTGTACATCAGTGACAATTGCGAATTTAGTGCCGTTGAAACGATTCTCAACGAAATTGCTGAATTGGAGGAGTATGCTCAAATGCACTCTAACAAATATAGTAAGACGCGGTGGACACGCTTCACAAGAGCACTGTCTTCGAACTCGCTCAACAAACCATCTTATAGGAATTTGTCAAATTAGATCGACACTTACCTTAAGCGGATGGACGACACAATAAAACAAACAATGGACAGAACAATCCACAAGTACCAACTGAATATATTCCGCAACAAAACAATCGATGTTCTACGCCGAAAAAAGTGTAGGCGTAGGCAACTGACGAGACTTAGGCTCCTGTACAGACGTTTTACCGAACACAAAACTCGGAGGTTAGGACACTGTAATCACAGCTTAAAAACCTACAGCAATTAATTCAAAATTAAAATTAGCGTGCTGCAATTAATTCGCATTGGAATACTTCAATTCTGTTAAAGCTAGTAATCTAGTATGTTCCCGTAAATTAATAAATTCTTTCGAAGAAAAAATCAGAAGGAGCTTCCGTGTCTTAAGCTCACCCGAACTACAGACAACGAATAAGTACTTGTGACAGCAGGCATAGATCCATTATGGCAATTTTTTTGTGATCGAAGATCCTCAGCAGAAAGTTGAAGTAAAAGGCAAGATGTTTCAAGATGTGTTCAACGTTAATGTTAGCACTCGCCCGAACCATAATTTCGAAAATCGTATCCGGTCGATAAGTCTCCCTCCCAACATCAGCAAAGTGCTTGAAAAATTGATCAGTAGAGCCATGACCAAGTTTTTTGAGGATAACCAATTCGGTTTCAGAGCGGGGCATGATTGCATACATGCCGCATCTAAACTGGTATAGGATATCCAATGGAACAAAGGTAAGAAACAATGCACGGGTGCCTTTTTAATTGACTTGTAAAAGACCTTTGACACTGTATGGTTATTTTTCAAAATAGACCAACTCGGCAAAACCAATCCCCTACTGCGGACAGACAGTTTATTGTGACAAATGGCATTTTGACGTCGGCTGGGACTTTTGAAATTAACAACAGTCTGCGACAGGGTGTAGTTATTTCACCGATTTTATTTACGATCTTCACCAGCGATCTTGTAGGATCTCTCCGCCGCTCCATAGCGTATGCAGATGACTTGATCCTGTAAAGGGTCAAGTCCGAAGACCGAGGTCATTGTAAGTCTGTTGCAACATGACTTCGAAAAGCTTCAGGCATATTGCGATGATTGGAAGTTGAAGATCAATTTCCAATGGTGCGCGACCATTCTGTTCAGGACTTTGGGGCTTCTAGAAATACTAGAAAGAAGCCGCGAATGTTCTCTATTGTTGCACAAAATGGACAGCCACTGGCGAATCGAAGTGTTGTCAGATTCCTTGGGATCTGGCTAGATCAGTATTCATATTCTTACGAACAGATAGATACTGCTTTGGGTAGAGCCAAGGCGGACTTTGACTTGACAAAGAGACTGTTTCACAGTAGTCAACTCGATGCCAAGGTAAAGGTTATCTGCTAAACGGCGCTCATTCGGTTTGTTCAAGCTTAAAGAAAAAAAATTAGGTTTTAGACAGACGATGCATTAGGGCTTGTCTCCGCTTACATAGGATAACTTTCTGATAAAGTTTATTCGAAGTCACATTGCAGGAGCAATGATTTCGAACAACGAGTTGATCTTCAGTGGGTTTTAGCCCAGTGATATGCACCATGAGGTAGTCTACCAAAATGGTCTTATCGTCTCTGAAGCGTTCCTCTGTTGAGATAGAATAGGTCTGGTTTAGGATAGATTAGCAATACCAATAATCGTCCACAAACTGTGGACGGGCGACAAAGATATTGCAAGTACCTCGACAAGGACACTTCGGTTCAGTAGGGCGGTATGAATTCGCGGGAGAGCGGATGTCGAAAAGCAATACCAACGTTATTGGTGAGCATACGAAGAATGAACTCGGTCATATGTCAATTATTTTTAATCTTAAGTGCCCTTACGCAAATTTGATAGCATGACCTGCCAACCTTGGCCGGCTTACATATATTTAAAGTATTGTAAGAAGATAGTAATTAGTAAGCAAGTAGATTTTATTTTATTGAAAGTTAAATTAAGATCTAGGGTTTAAATAAGTAAAGAGTTAAGTATTAAGGTCTAGTTAAAATTAAAATCTAAATAATTTACACTTTGCTCAATTTTCTAATTATTTTTTTATAATTCAAATTTAAAGTTGATAGGTTAAGCTAATTACCCACATAGGTCAAGTAAGTTACTTTATATTTAGTTATGTTTATAAAGTTGGGTTAATGCGTTTTTGTCTAGCATAAAAGGAAAGTGAAAAAATTAAACATGAACAGTCGATGCCCTTACTAAGTAAGCCTTCCCAACCTTGCATGACATATATGCATTCGTCGCTATACATGTGTGAAATTCCAAGTGTTTTTCAATTTCATTTATAGTTCACACTTATTACTGTAGTATTATTCTTACATTTCAATTATGTTAAAAATAATTCCAAGAGATATCTTATGTAAGTCAATGAGAATCTTATCTTTATCTAGGAAAACTTAGTTTTAATAATTATGAAGTTAATAACTTAAATACAAATGAGAATTTTAAAATCGAAAAAAATGGATAAGGATCACCGAGCGCTGTTACCACAAAAAGACTTAATCCATCATCCGTCGTCCATTCGCTTGTCGACTCCCGTCCTCAGTCTAGTCAATTCCAAAGTCCAGTCAACCTCAATATTTTATACCACGTCCACAACTTCAGCGCCACAGTCAATAACATCCGTCCGTCGCACACCCCAATAACAATCAATACCGCGCCAGTGGAGTCATTGCATTTGAAGACAACGCTGACTAAATCGCATCGGTTTATGCTGCTAAATGTAGTTCAACTCGAATTCCATCGGCGACAGATGTAAATATACTCACGGTGACTCAAACGAGGGTAAGCAAACTGCGGTCGCCGATGTCGGCGAACGAGCAAATGACTTCTCTGATAATGGAAAATAAATTCAAAACCAGCGCATCTGGCGGTCGACGATCCAACACAAAATGAGTAATTTCTACACTGACCATCTTAAACTTACTCGACTGTCCTCAGTCGAAAAAGACACCTTCCGATTCGTGGTTACCTCCGTCGACATCGTCGCTATCGGTAGCCCAGAGCTTAATGTGATTAGCTGCTGTGGATGTTATGTTAGGTCCATCATGCTCACCCCGTTGAGATCTCTTAATTTTTTCAATTATTCTACCCTCGACGGGCAGTACAGCTGGATTTCGGCTGTGTGCATCACCGTGGGACATCGATGATCCCGATGGGTGCCAAACCTCGCAATAGTATTCTTGGTACATGGTTGCCCATCTGGCTACTCATGGACAGAGGTCTCTCTTACTCATTTTGCTGGAACGCCTTGGAGTCAGTATAAATTTTGAGCTTCATTCCAATTAGATACGATTGTTGCTTCTAGATGCACTTCACTATTGCAAAAAAAAAGACTGGATGCACTTGATCTTCATATTTCTGGGAAAATACTCCACCGTATCCAACCTTACTCGCGTCCGTATGTAGCTCTGTCTCCAGCTTTGGGTTGAATAGTCTAAGAACATGCTCCTTACACAGCAAATCCTTCAGGGATTCAAATACGACAGCTTGATCCGGTACGAAGATGAACGCGCTCTCATTATTTATTATTTTGTGTAATTTTAATTACATATCAAATTAATTTTAATAATAATATGATAATAATAATAATTTTATCAAGATTTTTAATCAAATTGGTGATGCTCCATTTCACATTTGATTCCCAAATGTAATAGAAGAATTAAGTTGAACAAATGCGTTAATTTTAATAAAATGACAAAAAAATGGTCTATTAATATAAATTTATTAATTAAAAATACAATATTTTGATCAATTATTTTATGTATTTAAAATGTTTCTTTAAGAGGACTCAATCAAAGTTCTTTACGAAAACTAATAATTTTTTATCTGTTAATCATTTCACATGAATTATCATTAATATATAATCAAACGAATCTTTATGAATTACTTAATTCAGATTTATTAATTTTTGGTAATTTTATTAAATTCTATTATTTAATATATGAAAATTATTTCAATATAATCAATTATTTTCTTTATTGAAATATAATAACAACAATAAAACTTTCTCTAGTTTTAAACTTATTATAATAAGGTTACCAACATTTTTAGGATTTATAGCTAAATGAATAACAATTCAATATTTAACATTTAATAATCAATTATATATGTATATAATTTATCATATTTGTTATAACTTTAATTACATTATATTTTTATACATGTTATACTATATAGTATACTACACTATTTTCAAATTTTAATACAAATAAATTTAATGAAAATCAATGTAAACATAATAATAAATACACCCGAATAATTCCTATTCGACATGATTATTTCATTTCATTTCATTTATTTTATTTTAAAAAGTGGTTTTGTACATTAAGATCTTATCTTTTATAGTACGAGGCTAATTTAACAAGTAGAAACTTACTTAGATAATAATGTTAAATTTAACTTCAGTCTATTTGAATTCAGTTTAAATATAATTCAATTTTAGCTTACAACTACAAATATAATAAAAACTTATATGTTCTCTTAATTTTAATTCTACTTTTATTTAAATTTCAACTTTACTTTAATTTTAATTTCAATTCTGCTGCAAAGAGAAATGGTTGAAGATAGCAGTTTTGAAGCTTGCGGGGTTCGATAAACATTTAATGTGTACGGGAAGTGAGTTCCATAGTCTAATTGCATTGACGAAAAAGAGACGGGAAGAATTCAAGAGCGTGTAACGAGGATTTATCAAATTAAAAGTTCGCGAAGAGCGAGTGAATTGCAGTCTACTATACAAGTAATTTGGAGATTTTGTTCGTAATATGTTATGTAGGAAAATACAGTTTCTTGCGTTCATATATTGTTGAAGCGTACAGCTTAGCTCGTTTCTGGAAAAATCTGTTACATGTGCGTCTCTTCGAAGTCCATAGATGTAGCGGACTGAATCATTTAAAGCTACTTGCAGTTTATTTTGAGATACAGCATCAAGTTTACTATATACTACCTCGGCGTACGATATAATATATCGTATGTTTATATGCTTGTCACATGAAAGGCTTCGCGTGATTTTAAACCCAAGATTAGTGACTGAATCAACTATCCTCAGTTTACTGTTAGATAACCATATATTCGGGACCATACTAGTGTCGGATCCTGCGTGAAGAATTGGTATAGCTTGACATTTTGCAGGGTTCAGGGTTAGACCATTGGCAATTGACCAGTTATTTATTTCACTCAGGTCCTCATTAATTTTTAATGCCAGGTCAACGAGATTACTTGTTGGGCCAGACAGATATAGCTGGACATCATCAGCATATAAATGGATGGACACATACTTGTACACTGATGGAAGATCATTTATAAATATACAAAATAATATAGGACCCAGTATCGATCCTTGAGGTACACCTTATATGACAGCTTGAAGTGAGGATCGTTTTTCACCTATAACAGCTCTTTGCATACGTTCAGAGAGATAGCTTTTTATAAGTTTGACAGCTCTTTCACTGAAACCAAAGTATCTGCGTAGCTTCCAGCAAAGAATGGTGTGTTCAACACTGTCAAAATCCTTTGAAAAGTCTTATAAACATAGGAGTGTTAGAAGTCGTTTGTCAAAGGCCTGTCTGTAGAACAGCTGTGATTAGCACGGAACCCAGACTGAAGTGAGTATAACAACGAGTTAAGGCACAGGTGGTTTTGAATTTGGTTTTTCAATAATTTTTCGAAAACCTTGGACAAACATGGCAATATGCTAATTGGCCTATAGTCATCAGGTGATGAAGCATTCGACTTTTTCGCAACTGGCATAACTCTAGCAGATTTCCAACATTGAGGGAAAGTAGAGGTCATTATACAGGAATTAATTATCTCCGTTAGGTATACAATTATTTCAGATAATATAGTATAAGCTTTATGAATCGCATGGGTATTCCATCTTCACCAACCGCATTTGACTTAATGGATGCAATACTTAGTAGCATTTCATTGATTGTAACCATTTCAAAGTCTACTTCATGGTTTAGAATTATAGCACTATCCGATCTAAAGTCAAAGTTGTTTGTTTGCTTACTCTTAAGAATAAAGTGACCATTTAACTCATCTGGATCTAAAGCACAGCTATTGTCCTTTTTGGCATTAATTCCAATTTGACGCAAATTACGCCATAGTGTCTTAGATGGCAAAGCGGTGTTTAGTTTGGAGGAATAATAGCTTCTTTTTGAGGATCTGATTATGGATGTTTCAAAGTATGCACACTTGTATGCATCCCAGTTCGATACAGATGGTGAATGTTTCCATATACTGCATTTTAATGCACTCCGAACCTCAATTTAAGGAAGACTTGTAGTAAATTGCAATTCCCCCACCAGTTGTATTTGTGACTCTGTCATTGCGGAGCAGGTTATAATTGGGTATATCATAAACACTGTCATCGATATTTTGTTTTAACCAAGTTTCACTCACGCAGATGACATCAACACATGGATTATTAAAAATATATTTGGCATAGTCACGTTTATGTGAATTGAAGCTACGAGCGTTAAAATGGCATACCTTTAATCCCTCCCGATACCTTGACAATACATTAAGCATAACATGCGTTGACCCATCACCGTACACACCTGTCTTTCCATTCAAAGAATTACTACCCATTTTCAAATGAGAAGTAAAGACGAGCTCCGCAAATCAACAAACACATCTTTACATAGCATTCGTTAGTAATGAGCAGCAAGAAAATTAAAATTAAAGTGTTGAAACAAAATAAGAACAGTAGAGAAACGAATATTATAAGAAACATTATAATAATATACGATTATTTAGACGGATGTGACATCTGATGGATTCATCGCGGCGATAGTCTGCAAGCATTCATCATTTTCCACAAGATAGCTTCTGGCATTAGCGGACTTTTTATCATAAACTAATCCATATTAAGCATAAACAGAGAAAAGTTGCTTGTTTCTCTTCAGGCGGACAGCTGACTGTAGGAGGGAACGGTTTTTTGCTGACAAGCTTTCATTAAGATAACAGCTGTTGTCTGAATCAAAGCCTACGTCCCGAAGGGTCAGCTCCTTTTGTAGTCGTTTACGATAGAGCGCAGCTGATTTGAGAACAGTGTTCCTTTCTTGAGAGCTCATAAACTTGATGATGATGGGCGGAAGAGTATTTGCTTGCGGGCGTTGCTTGCTACGAAATATGTTGTTAAGCGACGGAGGCTTGCAATCAATGACATGGCAAAGGTGGTTGAAGATTTGTTTGAGATTTTCACCTTCTTGTATTGGTATACTAAAGAGCACAGCGTCAGTAGCAGCTTCTTTCCTTTCCAATGCATCCAGCTGTTGCTACAGAGTGAGAACGTTGCACTTTACTGAGAGAGTTTCCTCTGAGTTGCTTTCAACACATACTATGCGAGTTTCAAAATCTGTTAATCTCTTATCCATTTCTTCGAGGCGCTCGATCATGCTCTTTTGAAAAAGCTCCAGTTTAAGTGATATTTCGTTGCGTACTTTGTCAATTTCCTCCGTGAAGCCGGCAAGCAACTGTGCCGTCTGGTTTTGTAAGTGGGCTTTGAGTTGTTGGAGAGTCAGAACAGCTTTGTCATTGAATGGTTTTGTGGAGGGGGAATTGAGCTTCGTTGGTGTAGGGTAAGAGGTCTTGGGAAGAGTGGATTTAGATCGAGTTCCCGCCATCGAGTGAAAATTAACTTATACTTGTGTATGTGAGATTGCGAAAGAAAAAAAGAAAAAAACTCGAGTTTTGTTCAAATTGCAGCACTTAAATTAGATTTGAATAACAGTGTAGAACAGAAATCGCTTATTATGATGAAAGTTTATTTGTTTAGTATATTCGCGCACTTTGAAACTTTTTGGTTAAGGAATATTAAGTAGACAAACTAAACTACTGGACGATATGCAAGAGACGTCTATTCACGCTGAGATATCATTCTGCGATCATTAACCCCGGAATATAATTTACTATGTTGATTCTATGCATATAATTATAAAGTATAAAAAGATAGGAAAATTATTATAATTATTCTCATTCATGATCAATTTACAATTCTATTTTATCAAGAAATTTCTCCTATTAAATTTAATACAGGAGGTGCAGCTATACCAGGTGATCATAATAAAAATCATCATAATGATATTGAAGGTATAAAATTCAATAAATCCTTATTAATTAGTAAATTTCGTCTTCCTAATCGTTCAGAAGAAATATGGGCTAAACAAAATAAGCCAGAAGAGCATAACCCATGTGAAATTGTTAAAGTAAAAGAATTCCTATATGAGCAACAGAAGAAAAAGCAATTAATGATTTTGTACCTGTTTGATTTTTTTTTTATTTGATTTGATTTATTTGTTTCTAATAACTTACAAATGAACGTTTGCCGTAAATATATTAAAGAAACCAGTACACTTCCTTCTTATCTTATTCTAACAAACAACAAGATTATATTTTTTATATTTAAAAATTGTAAGAAAAATCAAACTCGTAATAACCCATAACCACTTAATTTTTATATAATACCAGCCAAAATTATTAAACCTGATACAGGAGCTTCTACAAGAGCCTCAGGTAATCATAAATGAACTAAAAATATTGGTATTTTAAATCAAATAGCTAAAATTATAGAAAAATAAATAATAAAATCATAAAAATCATAATAATTTAATAGATCAAAAATAGTTGTATTTAAAATACAGCAATTAATATAGGTAAAGTAACCAATAATGTATAAAATAATAAATATAAATTTATAAAATATAAATTTGTCGGTTGGTGTTGATTAATGTGTTGCTGATTAACATTTCTTAGACTCCTTACCACTGGTGGGGGGAAGTCTAGATTTAATTGAAACACTTGAAGTCAATATGAATAACTTAAACTTTATTTCGATTGCACTTGCTTAAAAATTAAAAATAGCTTATTTGACAAAATAATACGAATTGGGCATGGAAAGGAAGTAAAATGAAAACTGCACGTGCAAGTGAACGGTAATATGATAAAAAATTGAATTGAAATGAGACAAAAAAAAAAAAATGAATTTGTTTGTTGGGTTGAGCCCAACATGCTGCGACCGGCTTATGTAAATAGAAATAATACTGAACTCGGATTCTTCAAATCTTTCATTCGTCGCTGCGGCATCCTTGGAACGGTGCATTCTTACTGCTACTTGTGGGGTTATTAATTGGTCTCGTACTGTAGTATATTTGTTCCAGTAGCCATAGTAAATATTATGACCAGTGCGGAACCAAGGAAGCTGTAGTTAGTAACCCTTTGCGATCATTCTTCATTATCATTTCGTGTTGTTCTTGGATTATTACAGCGTTCTAACACAGGTGGTTCCTCCTGAATGTATCGGAAATTAGTCAGCTGCTGTGAGAGGTTAGTCGGCATAATGGACCCAACTCGTCTGCCCGAGAAAGATTGTTTGCCTATGATGTTTACTGGTTCTTGACGAAGCATGCAATTTGGCTGAAGATGCAAGATTCCACTACCCTTCACTGTTTTCATTTGGGTTATGAAGTTGCATATTATGTCCATCATAGCCTCCTTAGGCATAGAGAAAATCCATGTGTTGGGGTGATTCATTTTGATCCAATAAGGTCTTGCTGCTATAGTACAGACAGATTACTATTGTGTCGCATTATGTTGATCTCACATGAACTTGTAGGAGCGCTGGTGTTATATATTGGTTGTCGTAGATTGCACCAATACAATGCTCATGATCTTTTATTGCAAGCACTGAGTTCAAGACTTAACATGGAATAGAACTGATCTCCTTCTAATGTGACCAGTAAGAAGTCTGATGTCGGAACGATGAATTTGAACGTTTCATTATGGTTTGTTGGAACTGGCAGTGGATTAAAAATCATAAACTCCTTGTTGTATAGAAGAGGAATAGTTATTTCGATTATTATGTTGTTGTCCATTACTCTTCCTTTCGGGTGCAATTCCGTGTAGAGTTGTATTATTGATTCGTGATGCCTTTCTCCGGATATCCTCACCGTTCGAATGTTGTCATGAAAGTTAACACACCAAGTACCATTCCATTCCCATGTCATTTTCCCTTCCCCAAAGAATCGCTTACCTTATAAGTATTCGATTAACCGTTCCTTCACCTAACATTTTGCTGACTTGAAAGATTTGGCAATTCAATATTTCCAATGTGCTGACCATCATAAATATTGTTAATTATTTATAGTTCTAAGAAATGTATTGCTAAACATAAGATTACTATGTAAGTAGAGTTAAGCTATAAAAACGAAATGTAAAATAAAGTCATTGTTCAGTTGAAGTCCAAGTTAAATGGTGTTTCATTGTTTTTTTTTATCTAACCGCGAACCCAACGCGATAACTTGAATACGTAACAGCTCGTTGCTAAGTTGTTGAACACTTAGTATTAGGGGATGCATTTTTCCATTGTGCGTTGACATTATAATATTTAGTAAGATGCTTCGAGTATTCTGATAATTTACCATCATTAGAATCGTCGTAAGTGCAGTGGATATAAATCTGTTGAATGTATCGTATCTGTTTATATTGTTCTTTAGATCCTTGACTCGACTCACGCTCTTCCTTAAATATATTAAGCGTGGAATCAATTATTAAAGTTTGGTTTTTCATTAGCTGCATAATGTGGTCTTCGTTAGTGCTCATGTTTTCAATCGTCTCTTCATATTTTTTTGGCAAAGTGCTGGTCTAGTACGCCGAACAGCTCATTGGCCATAGTGCCAACAATGTCGAACGGAGAGCGTCTGCTTCGTTTAGCAGTTTCTTCGTTGTTGCTTAAATTGTGTCAGTGTTGCTCCACATAATAACGCACTATTCTCTTCCAGCTCGTTGGTTTTGCATATTTCGTACATCTGCCGTATGCATTCCTAATACGTGTAAAATTCTGACCAGTAATTAGTCAGGTTAAAGAACACAACGGATTTCCATGAACTTGTCACCATATTCGCACGCCCGATATCTTCAAAGTATATTCCTGGTTGACTGCTAAATTCAGAAACATCAAATCCTTCAACTGGCATAGATTCGATTGGGCTTATTACAACCGCGATTATACTCAAATGAAGAAGAGGTTGGATCATTTTACCTAACATTATAGCAGCGTAGTTTCTGTTCTTGACGGTTTTGAGTTTGAACTGCGACTCACTTTAGCCTTCCTTGGGTGAACCGCTACGTGGTGTGCTTGAAGATTCGAGTTCGGACTCTTGAGATCTCTAAGCGGTTCTCTGAAGATTCTATTGGTAATGGACTTGTTAACTGGCCGCTTAATGATTTTTTTGTTGCTGAATACTGTAACTGCACGCACGTTGTCGTTCTTCCCGGGGTGAATTTCGGAAATTCGACCCATCAGCCAATTTTTTGTGAACATCCGCAAGATATCACCAACCTTGACATTTTCTTCTTTTTGTTTCCACTTTGTACGTTGCTGGAGCTGTGACAAATATTCTGTCGACCATATCTTCCAAAAATCTTGCGTTGTCTTTTGTATTAATCTCCAGCGTGATCGATAACTCCGAGTTTCATCCAGAATGGGTTCAGGTAGTGCATTTATAGCAGATCCGACGAGAAAATGTCGCTGAGTAAGTATCGGTGTGTCGTCTATATCGTTGCTCAATGCCGTTAGGGGCTGAGAGTTGAGGCATGCTTCTATTTGCGTAAGCAGAGTTGTTAGTTCTTCAAACGTCAGCGTGGTATCACCAATTACTCTCTTCAAATGATACTTCATCGACTAAATGCCAGCCTCCCATAATCCACCAAAGTGTGGTGCAGCTGGTGGTATAAAATACCATTGTATACCATTTGTTACTAAGGTTCTGGACGCAGTCCGTTCCGAATTATGAATTGTTAGTTTCATAAGCGTTTGCATTTCCTTGTTAACTCCAACGAATGTTGTTCCATTGTCACTATAAAAATGTGAACACATTTCTCTTCTGGAGCTTAACCGTCTAACTGCTGCTAGAACCGCTTCCGAGGTTAGGTCACTCACTAGTTCGATGTGAATGGCCTTTGTTGCTAAACACACGAAGATAGCTACGTAACCCTTTGTTGTCCAGTTTCCTTGCCTTTGAAATTAGTATTTGAATGGGACCAACGTAGTCGATTCCGGTATGTGTTAATGGTATTGACGGCGTTACCTAACTGCTGGCTGGCAATGTTCCCATTAGCTGGCTTTTGGTTGCTGCATTGAAACGATGACATCTGACGCAGTTATGTATAGTTTGACCTACAACTCGTTTGGCTTGAATGATCCAATACGATTGCCGTAAGGTTGACAATGTTCGTCGAATACCTCCATGTAATGTTCTTTTGTGTGTATAGTCCACCAATATGTGGTAAGATGGTAGGATGTTTTTCTGACTCCATTTGGTTTGATGACTCTAGGCTGCCTCCGACAACTAATATACTGTCCTTATTTAGATGTGGTGTCAAGGAAAGAATTTTGCTTTTTTTCTCGATCTGTTTTCCATTCTGAAGGCATGCGATCTCGTCTTTAAAAGCTCTACGTTGGACAGTACGGATGATACTGTTTGGGCTTCTCTGACTTCCTTCGCTGTTAGTTCGCTGTTAGTTCGCCGTTTTGTTTTCCTTCATCTCGTATGCAGTTACTCGAAGCAGTTTATTATAACAACTGCTTGGTGGATGTCGGACACTCTATTCGCCACAAATATTTTCCAAGATGATGGGCACTTCTTTATCCAATCCAATGTGATGGTAGAATCGGTCCAAGCAAATACTTCTCCTACTTGTGACCCAAATGAATGCAAAGCTTCTTTCATCAATTTCGACAGCAATTGTGCGCCACATAATTCTAGCTTAGGGAGAGGGAGTTTCCTTTTAATTGGCGCCACCCTTGTTTTAGCTGTAAAGAGTGTGATGTTGGAGGTCCCATGCTGTATGAATGTCCTGGAGTAAACTACAGCGGCATAAGTTGCATCGGATGCGTCACAAAACCCGTGTAGTTCGAACTTCGTGGCTTTGTTCACACCTGTGAATGCTGATATCTTCGACTTCTATCATCTTTTCTTTAAAGTGGTTCCATCGTTGATAAAGTTTAGCTGGAAGTGGCTCATCGCAGCTAACATTTACCTTCCAAAGGTTTTGCATTAAAATCTTTGCACTGAATGTAACTGGTGCTTACCATCCTAATGGGTCAATTTTTGACAAAGTTTTGCGTTTTGTCAGGTTGGGTTCGCCTGCAGATGCAAGTTCAATCTTGACCTTAAATTGCAAACTATCGATAGTTGGATTCCAATGAATTCCGAATGTTTTAACCGTTTCTTCCTTATCGATCATTACCTTGGAGTCGATTCTTGCTTCGAATGGAATATTATCCAACAATGTACTGTTGTTTGTTGCCCATTTCCGCAGGTTGAATCCAGCTTCGGCGAGCATTCTTTTTAGTTGTGATTGAGACATATGACATTTATGTAAAGTATCATCTCCGGACATTACATCGTCGACGTAGAAATCATTTTTTAAGATGTCGCTGGCTAGTTGCTGTAAGATCCTAACTGCTACATGTGGCTCTGAAGTTGTGCCATACGTTACTGTTGTCATCTTGTATTCCTTTATAAGCTAGTTTGTTGAGTTGCGCCATAATATGAGTTGATAGTCCTGATCTTCCCTGTCGATTAATATCTGTTGGTACATCTTCTCGATGTCTGCAGTAAAGACGTACTTGTGCCTCCGCCAACGCATTATTATGGTAGTGATATTCTCTTGGAGCCTGGGGCCCACCAACATTAACTGGTTTAAACTTATGCCAGAAGATGTTTCGGCCGATGCATCGAACACTACACGTAGTTTTGCCGTTGTACTACTTGACTTATGAACGGCATCATGAGGCATATAGTATATTGGTTTCTCATTTTGCTAGTGTGATTTACTCCAACCATATGTTTTAGTTTAAGGAATTCGTCCATGAACTTACACAACTGACTTTATTGTAGGTGTTCAACGCCATATACGGGGTATCGGGTTTGGCAATAGATTTCAGTCTTTCGTTATTTTCGTAAAATTCTTTCCAAATGCCTTCGATTCTCTCCAAACGTTCTTCTTTATACCGCTGCGTTTTTCGGGATGCACTGTCTTTCGAAAAGTTTCCAACTCATCAGCCAGCACTTTCTACCTCGAACCGATAACAAAAACGTCCGCTTCTTCAGCCATTCTCTTATGTTATGATGATTTTTTTTTAATTAATTTTTCACTTCACTACCAGTGTCTTGGACCATTAAATATTGATTAATATGTTGCTGATTAATATTTCTTAGACTCCTTACCACTTGTGGGGGGAAGTCTAGATTTTATTCAAACACTTGAAGTCAATATGAATAACTTAAACTTTATTTCGAATGCACTTGCTTAAATACTAAAAAACAGCTTATTTGACAAAATAATACGACTGGGGCATGAAAAGGAAATAAAATGAAAACTGTGCGTGCAGGTGAACGGTAATATGATAAAAAATAGAATTGAATTGAAATGAGACAAAAAAAAAAAAAGAATTTGTTTGTTGGGTTGAACCCAACAGTTGGTGAACGTTCAGGTTGATAACCTCACCCTTAAAGATAAAATAAAGCAGGCATTAAACTTATTTCAAAATATAAAAAAAAATATAAAAAAGAATTTATTCTTCTTGATGTTGTAAAAATAATAATAATAACAATAATACACTTAATATAAATAAATTTTGATTATTTTAAAACTTATTAATAGAATCCCTTGCTTTAAATAATAACACACATATTTAAGATCTTAATAAAAGTATTTCATGCAATAATATACCTATCCCAATATAATAAGATTATATTATTGTTCAGTAATTTTACCAATAATTATAAATAATTAAAATAAATATAATCATAAATAATATGTTTTGAACCATTCAAAATATATTTTTTAAAATACGAAGAGGGATAAGTAATAAAAATAATAATAATAATATAATTTTTAGCATTGTTAATGTATTGCATTAAAATATTGAAAATAATCATTTCCATGGTTTCGAATTATTAATATTAAAATACATAACCCTAAAGCACCTTCACACACCATAAATGTAATAAAAATTATCATAAAATAATTTTCATATAACAGAATATTAATATAAATAAATGATGAATAAAATAATGATTGTACAATATATTCAAAACTTAAAAATATTGGTAATAAATGTTTTCGCTTTGAAAACTATTACGCTATTAAAAAAAAAGGTTATCCTTAATCAATTAATTCTATCATGATTTTAAATGGTTTTATAAAAACATTGGCCTTGTAAATCAAAAATATGTTTAAATTTTTTTTAAATGTTGAGAAAAAGGAAATAATCCTTATCATTAATCTCCAAAATTAATATTGTATATAAACTTTTTCCTGATATTATACAGCTTACATTATATTTCTTTTCATAATTATTTTGATTAATTTTGATAACAAATAAATCATGTCGTTTTTAAATTGTCTTACAACCCAGGCGTGTTTATTTTTCTCTGCATGTTCCCACTCTTTATTAAAAGGCCGCTGTTTTTGCAAAACGTTAAATTTCCGCTCACAAATGCGCCTGCTGCCACCACTCCGCGATTCTTGCTGTTCATTCCGACGACCAACTCCATTAGTGAACCAATTCTATTTCAACATAAATTGATATTGTTAATTTGATACAATCTTTTGCTAATTCTTAATTTCATCGCCCTCATTGATCGTAAATAAAAGATAATAAAAAATAAACATGAAATGTGGGTTACCACATTGCATCGGAAACACAATTGCCGACTGGATTAAGTGAAATGGCCTTTGCGGCAAATCTTTTCATCCCCCTTGCACCGGTTTAGGCCAAAGAGCAGTGACCTGCCTTAAAGAATTTATTACTAATTCTTCTGTGATGAGTGTAACCTAATTTCTCTCTCGAATGTGTTAGCGGCGCTAAAGTACTTAAACGACTCGACCAATCGAGTTCTTAGTGAAAATAAACTTGTCATAAAAAAATATAGTATATTGAAAAAACACTAAATTTCGAAGACTTGATCAAAGCTGTGGAGGACCTCAATAACTCGATCGAATCCTCAAATAGCACAAATAAAACAAGATTCCGAAACATTCAAAAACACCTGCTTACCCAATCCACAGTCAATAAAACGGTGATGATTTGAAAGGTGATGTTTAATCGACCACGAACTTTTAATAGAATCCTATAGACCCCATTCAATCCATCAGTCCTTTGATTCCTTACGGTCCGACCCTGAAATCCATTTCGAAAGTTCTTCCGATGTCAAAGTGTCAAAGAGCGAATTTTTAACGGTGCGGATTTATTTAAATTTTTCATACAAATTTGAGTAGATTAATTCAAAATTTTGGTGATAGACAATATTTCAAAGTGTCTACTCCATCAAAAACTAAAAATATTTGAAATGTCTGAGTGCAGTAGGTGCAAATTACCCATTAGGGGCGAGACTGGAGTAAGCTGTGCAGGGGTGTGTAAAAAAGTTTTCCATTGTACCATCAAATGTTCTGGATTGGATCAATATTCAAGTAGCGTAATAAAAGCTGATAACATGGTAAGATTTATCTGCGAAGAATGTATACTATATATTCAAAACGTAGATATGGTGGTAAAAGAAATGCAAGAGAGTGTAGCCAAACACACGCTATTTAAAGCAGTACAAGGAACAATTCGAGACGTCACTTAGACAAAACGAAGGTGAACTTAAAAGGCTGCTGGAAGCAATTGAAGCTAGATATGTTGAAAGACTGAAGGATATGAAGAAGAGTCAAGAAACTTGCGAGAGGAGTATTGAAGAAATGAAAAATATGTGCACACTGGCTGAAAAATTCACCAAGGAAACCGAAAACATATGTAATGAGGTGAGAAAAAGTAATAGCAACGTATGTACTGATATCAAGAAAATCATGGATAATAATCAAAGTAAACAAATAGTGGCGGGAAATCAAATGTCATTTGCTGAAGTTGTTCGAAAGAAAAATGACAGAACGCAAGACAAAGTGATGCCAAAAATGCGAACAGAGTTGCCACTTATAGTGGAACCAAAAGGGAAGCAAAATTGTAATGAAACAAGGGAAGACTTGAATAAAAATGTAGATCCAGGAGATTTTAAGATCGCGAATATTGAAACGGCACATAATGGAATAATAATTATTGAAAGCGATGATTCGAATGAAAGAAATAGAATTAAAAGGGCAATTGAGAAAGATATGGGCAATGATTATGAAATCAAAGTACCAACTAAAATTAAGCCAAGAATTTTCATACCAAACATGAAATTTAAAAATGATGAGAATGGGTTAATTGAGAGATTGAAAAAGCAAAACGATGTTATTGCAAACAGCGACTTAAAATTGGTAAAATATTTTGAAAATAAGAAGAATAACGCTATAAATTACAACGCAATCATTGAAATCGACGCTGAATCTTTTCTGAAAGTAATGGAAGCGGGAAAACTGAGCATTGGGTGGGAGCGGACTAAGGTATTCGATGGAGTGGAAGTCATGAGGTGCTTTAAATGTAAAGGTTACAACCATAAGTCAACGGAATGTAGGAATAAGGACGAAACGTGCCTTAAATGCTTGGGAAACCACAAAACTAGTGATTGCAGTAATGAAGCAGTGCTCAAATGTATAAAGTGTATGCGAGCTAATGAAAAACTCAACCTAGGACTAGATGAAAATCACACAACATTAGACAGATTATGCCCAGTCTATATTAACAAATTAGAAGCTAGAAAGAAAAGAATCGGTTACTAGCAATTCAACACATTCAAAGGCATTTACATAAATATACAGGGCCTGACCAATAATTTCAATGAATTAGAAATATTAGCAGACAGTAAAGAGTATGAGTTTATGATTTTATCCGAAACACACCTTGTCGAACAAAAAGTAATAGACAAAATAATTAACATAAAAATTAAAGGTTATAATGAAATTTCTTGTTTCTCGAACTCAGCACATACAGGGGGTACTACAATCTACATAAAAAGGAATTGGAAAGTTACAAAACTGTTTGAAAAATCAGTCGAATACAAAAGGTGGCTTTTAGCATGCAAATGTGAATGCAACAACATGGAACTTATCATAGTAGCCATATACAGAGCACCTAAAAGCTCGGAAAGAGAGTTTTGTGATTTTTTAAAGGAACACATCGAAAAGTTAAACGAAATACCAAGAAACATAATAATTGCAGGAGATTTCAATATAGACTGGAGCGAGAATCAACTTTATAAGAAAGAGATAAAAAGGATACTGGATGATAACTGTTTATCACAAAAAATGACGGATTATACAAGAATTACGGCAACTTCAAACAGCATAATTGATTATGTAGTTTCAAATATGCACAATCTTACAGTTTCCACAAATGCCAAAAATAAGATTTCAGACCATGAAAGTATAGATATATACATAAACGGAATGAAGAACAAACACGTTGACCGGAACAAGATAGAAGTCTACAGATACAAGAAAGACCTCTTTACACGTAAACTTAGAGAATTTGACATATCATACAACATGAATGTTAGTATCCATGAAAATGCAAACAAAATTGATACGATTCTTAGGAATACCACGAGAGAATTCATTTGCCTGAAGAACATAACTGTGCATAACAGAACGAAAAGATGGTACACGAACGAACTGAAAGCTTTGAAGAATAAACAAATTGAAAAGTATGAATTTGCTAAACACTACAAAAGCAACGAAAATTGGAACGAATACAAACGGATAAGAAACCACTATAAACTGTGCATCAGAAATGCAAAAAATTGTTACATACGGAACAGATTGAGGCATGCGGATGGACAGAAAGAGATGTGGAGTACAATAAAAAAAATGGTTATCGGACAGCAACAAAATGAAATAAGACATGTATATTTTGAGGGTAAGGAATATAGAGATGAGTCCGATATAGCAAACAAATTTAACGACTATTTTGTGAATAGTGTTGAGCAAATTTTTAAATCAATTGAATGTCGAATGTCGAATACACAAACAATATAAATGAAATCGGATGCAAATTCAAATTCCGAGAACTAACGATAAGCGAACTAAAAAAAGTTTGTAAAAACCTAAAAAATAAAGCAGACTTTGAAAAAGTAAGCCCCAAAGTTATCATAGACAACTGGGATATTTTAGGACAGACAGTGCTTACCATAATTAATAAATCACTCTCAACGGGGGAGTTCCCAAGTTCATGGAAGGATTCGATGATTACGCCGGTGGAAAAAGTTCCGAACACGACCAAAATGGAAGAATTTCGACCCATCAATACGCTTCGAACGATTGAAAAAATTATGGAAACGGTTGTTAAACAACAGATGGTAGAATATCTGGAAGGCAATAACATCTTGTCGATTTATCAATCCGGGTACAGACAAAATTATTCGTGTGAGGCAGCGATTAATTATATTGTAAATGAATGGAAAGGTGGCGGAAAGAAAAATAAAATAATAGCAATTGCCCTTGATTTCAAACGTGCCTTCGAAACAATCGATAAGAAAATACTTTTGGCAAAATTGTATAAGTACGGGTTTCAAGATAAAGAGCTGGAATGGTTTAGATCATTTTTGACTAATAGGGTACAACGGACTAAAGTAAATAGTAGCGTTTCCGATTCCACCGAAGTCAAACAAGGAGTGCCGCAAGGATCGATTTTAGGTGCATTATTATTTATTCTTTATATCAACGATATGCCGAAAGTAATAAAGTGTTGCAAAATTCTTTTATACGCCGATGATACGCTTATCTACGCCGAGGGAAAGGAAGCAAATGAATGCAGAAATAAAATTAAGTTTGATATTGATCAATTAATCACATGGCTAAAGATGAACAAATTAAAACTGAACGAAGAAAAAACTAAATTAATAGAAATAAATCTACAGAGCCAAACACAAATCGTGATAAATGGAAAACAAATCGAAAATGTTAACAGTATTAAATACTTGGGTATGATTATTGACAAGGAGCTAAAGATGCATGAACACATAGACTATATATGCAAGAAAATAGGAAAAAAAATAGGTTTCTTCAAAAGGATCAGAAAACAAATGGACGATATGACAGCCATAATGGTATATAATACCATTGTCAAACCCCATTTTGAGTTCTGCGCCTCAATTCTCTTTTCGTGCTGCAATCAAGGCCAAATAGAAAGGCTTCAGAAGCTGCAAAACAAGGCGATGAGGAGTATCCTGAGATGCAATAGATTTACCCCAATAAGTTTTATGTTGGAGGCACTTAAATGGCTGAACGTCAAGCAGAGGCTAGAGTATAACACATTATTGGCCGTTTTTAAAATCAAACATGGTGCTGCACCTGGATATTTAACGAGTGAAGTCAGACGCGTGGGAGATGCGCAGCCTTACCAACTACGAAATATAGATGACTTTAGGTTGCGTTTCCAAACTTTAACAACCGCCCAAAATACTATCATTTATAAAGGATTTAATTTATTCAACACACTACCAAATGATATAAAAAATGAGAAGAATTTAAGAATATTTAAAAAAAAAATGTATTGATTTTATAAAAAGAAATTCTTAAAAGAGCATAAGACTGAATTCTAAATAAATTTATTTGTATGTAAATATAGATTATTGTAGTAAATATGAATTATGTAAAGTGATAACAATATTTAAAAATTAATGCATAATTGAAATATATAAAAGAGCCTAAGACTGAATTTAAATAGATCTAATTGTATGTAAATATGGATTATGTAAAGTATTGAATTAATACTAATAAACTTAACTAACTAACTAACTAAAAAAAAAGTGCATACCCCCCACTTTGCACTTTTTATTGATTATGGCCGCTACATTCTATCGCGCCTCAGGGACCACAGAATTTACAAAAATGTGGGTCTCTATCTGACCTATCCTAATGATCAACCAGATTCCTGTATTGATGGTTAAACCAGAATCAATGTTATGGTCTCCATTCAGCAGAAAGGCCTTCCAGCCAATCCAAACTTTATAAAAAAAATGTTTGCGTTACCATGAGAACTTAAACATCTCACCTAACGATGCCGAGAAAGATCTTTCAACATTTGCATATACCACCTCATATATATCACCTCTAGCCATCAGAACAATGAGCTATTCACGTGTGAATACAATATTTTTCGAGATGATGGGCTTAACAAAGAAGAGAACTCATCTGGCCGTGGGGTCCTGGTAGCAATACTTAAGCCCTTAGATTCGACGCTCATAACATCCTCACATCACCGATTTCGAATACATTTGCGTCAAAATTACTCTCCCTAAGCTTAATATTTACGTTCCTTGTTGAACATCCGCCCTTCGCAATCAATCCATGGATGCAAATGGCTCTCATTTCGAAATAACGGATCCCTACGATGAAGTTATAATTATGGGCGACTACAATCTACCACAACTGCTATGGACCAAATCTGATGATGACTCTCATTCAATGCAACAAATGCAACATCGGTTAGGGAGATCCTCTTTGACGATTCTCTCAACAACGCCGGTCTTTTCCAAACCGCTGATGTGACCAATAATCTAGTTGTCTCAAACTTATTTGCTCCTTAGATTCCTACAACTGTGCAATATCAGAGTCTACTCATCTCTTATCCACACTAGACTTTTTCCACCCTCCTCTCTCTTTCACCTTTTCGTAGGAGAATAGATTAAAGATTAACAATCACGCGTACATGTATAACTTAAAGTTCAAACAAAGGCAAACTTCGAGGAACTAAACAGCCTCCTCAAAAACGTCAGTTTATATAACGAAATCATCGTATGCTTCATTCACTCAGTCCCTTACTTGCCCCAAAAAAAATGCATCCTCATCTCCACCTTGGTAAACCAAGCTTTCTTTGCTTCATAACAAACGAAATAAACTATGGCAGACTTTCTTTAAATCTCGTCCCTTTTCCGCCTATTCGCTCTCCCAAACCGCATATATCCAATTCTCCGACCTCTGCCACTCCCTAATGCAATCGAGCTTGATATTAGACTCCAAGCGCGTCCACGATGATAATTATTATTATTATTATTATTATTATTTATTAACTAGAACATAAAATGTACAAGTTAATCTTTAAAACTAACAGCACTAGCACCATGGCTTACGGCTGGCGATGATAATATTTACTTCCAATACCTAAACAATTGCTCGCAAACAACTCTGGTGTTATCTAACTTTGTTTAAAATTGTTTAAATTCATATTGTATAAATCATGTGTACCCTATGGAGTACCATCGGGTACACATCGTAATTGCCATTTTTCCTGTTTGCAATTAAACCAATAAAATTATTGTTAAGTTTTCAAGTAAAAAGGTCCAAGTTTTTATTCCGTTTATCTTCCGTCCGGATTTGAAACAAAAATTAAAATTAAAGTGATTAAACGTTTGAAACAAAATAAATATAAATATATATTTCCTGAATTCGTTTGAAAATTTTTCGGTGGTATATTGGGTGTACGGTAAATACATATAGTTAAGAAGAGAAAACGACTCAGAAATTTTGTTATTTTTAAAATTATTTTATTTCAACAACTTTATTTTATTGAACAACTTTATTGATGTGAACCGTCTTGGAGCTTGCGGCAGACTGAACTGGTAACAGGTCAGCAAGCTGATAAGATGTGTGTCGGTTACTCTCTCTGCTTTGTCTTCTTCAGAAGACGAAGTTTGAGAGATGACTCGACTTGACGAAGCGGAGCTGTACCTTGTTTACTAGTGAACTTGTTTGCCAAGAAAACTTGTAAACAAGGTACTGTTGGTTACCAAATAAAAACTGTTAGGCAGTTTTATGATATAACTCCTACATCCTCAAGTACTTTTGGTCCCAAAAAATTAATCTATCAATAATTTTATGCATAATTTAAATATTTCTTATCTTTAAGTTGAACAAATTTAATATGTGTCAATGTTGTTTTTTGTTTTTTGTTATTATTTTTACTTTATGTAATTCATAACTTCTTAATTTTTAATAAATTTTATTTTTTTTTAATAAACAATTTTGGCTGTTATATTAAACAGAACGAATAGGTTACTAATACTTCAAAGGAAAAATCTTAAATTTTAAATCAATTACTTTTGTTTTTTTTTTTTAAATCATTTAAACGCTATTTTTTGATTGTACAATGAATTTAATAATTATTTTTTTTTATAATCACTTAAACGCTATTTATTGATTGTACAATGATTTAATTTTTTTTTTCTTAAAATAAAAATCTACATTTTCAAATTAGCGTATAACTACAAATGGAGCAAAAGTTGTAATATTTTCTTTTTTTATAATCATTGCAAATTATTAATTCTCAAATTTTAGTGGATCTGATATGGATTGAAATTCTTGAAAGATAGTAGCGAAATTAAGAATCGATTAAGTTATTTTGTAGTCTAAGATAATGACTGATTTTAAAAGAGTATAAAAAAGTAAATCATTGGACTAATTCTGATTATTGAAGTTTAAATTTTTAAATTAATCTTGATATTTGTATTTTCTTTTTAATTGTTTTTTATGATATTTTGTGTTTCGTTTAGTAGATAAATCTATTGTGTAATTATTTTGCGTTAAATATGAGTCATGTTTTTTGTATTTTTGTTTGGTTTTGCCGATCGTTCTGTTTTGTACTATATTGGTGCATTGTTGCAATTGTGAGTCTCTCACCATATTAAGTCTTTTGATTCTTGTCTCTTTGTCTTTTTGAAATATGTCTGCTAGTCTTTTAATGTCCTCTTTGGTAAAGTTTTTTGAAATAAAGTCTTAAGGTCTCAGTTTAGTCGTTGTGTGAATTGTGTTGTAAATATTGATAATCTCATAGATTTTTTCGTCTAAGTCTGATCTGTCCTTGGCGACGTTTTTTAGGCGAAGGTGTTCATTGAGTGTTGTTTTCCCTTAAGAACTGTTCCACTGCGGAATGAATAATTCAGGTATCCCCGTCTGAAATAAGCTTTTTCGGCTTTCCCACGAACTGAATACGTTGTTTTATTGCCGCTAAAATTGCGATCCAATTTCTGTTCTCCAAGTTGTGGATCGTGGCATGTTTAGAAAATTTATCTATAATAGTGAGATACATTTTGTTCCGTTCAGGGAACCAAATGTCTATGTGGACAATGTCGTTAAAGCCTTGCGGTGCATCAGTGACTTCAAATGGGATTTTAAGAGGACGCCTATCATGTTTAGCGAGAATACAAATTTCACAGTTATTTATAAATCTGTGTATTTCTGTTTGTAAGTTTGGATAGAAATATTTCGTTTTCAATTCTAAGAACATTTCAATGATACCTCTATGATTTTTGCTAATATGCTCACTTTTAATTATGTCAAGAAGTTCGTTTTTATCCAAAATGTCTTTCAGCTTAATATCTGATTTAAGAACTTTTAAATTTTTGTTCATTGAAAAGTTCTTAACATAAAGATCTTGAAATTTCAAAAAAAGATCCAAGTCAGGACAATAGACGCAAAAATTTCCTTTTTTTAAAAAGATGCGTCTCATTATTTCCAATAAGTTACTGTTTTCCTTATTGAATTGGATGTGGTTTTGAATTTTCTTATGAACAATTTTAAGATAACATTTTTCCTTAGTGGAATATGACAAATGAATTTGATGCTTAAACATGTTGATCGGTTTTTCGGAAATATAAATGTGATTGTTGGAATCCTCTGGTGCACTATGGATTGTCGCACCGGTAGATAGTACATCAAGGTTGTTATTTTCCGAACCGTTCTGAGTTTCGTTCTGATCTCTAGATTTTCTCAATCACTTTCATCAGTTACTTCCTGATTTAACCTGCTCAAACCGTCAGCAACAAAATTTTCCTTTCCTTTGAAGTACTCGACATCGAAGTCGTACTCATTGAGGAAAATTTTCCACCGCTGGAGTTTCATGTTGGGCTCTTTTATGCCATTCAGCCACACATGCGGTTTGTGGTCAGTGCGCAATGTAAATTTCCTTCCGTACAGGTAAGTTCTGAAATATTTCACTGACCAGACAACTGCGAGAAGCTCCTTTTCTATCGTAGAGTATTTCTTCTCGTGATCATTGAGGGTACGGGAGGCGTAACAAATTGGGTGACATTTACGTTACTTATCCCCCGGTTTACCAAAAAAAACTGTCTTTTATTTTTTTAAATGTTTATTAGCAAATATTATTAATAAAAGTAACATCGAGTAAGTTATTAATTTTGTGTATTTATTTTATTTACTGAACGAACATAAAAAAAGATTAAAATTTAAATATGTTGACAGAATGACGAGTGAACTGAACTAATTGAACTGACACCTACTTGAACTTCTCCACAGGTATTTATTATCTATCTACTGCTGGCTCATCAAGCTGCTTCCCGTGGGAATGGAATGCAGCTTGTTTGTGCAGGTGTCAAATAATACGTCCGGCATGCGCGTGTAGCGACTTATGTTGTGCATTGTGAAATATGCAAGATCAGCACGTTTAGTGCACCGAGTCCGGATTTGTTTTTGTCTCATTATTACAATTTTTCCTATAAATTAATAAACTGATTGTGAATAGAATCAAGGTTATTATGAAGATTACTCCTAAATTTATAAGTTCATGTGTAATGTTTCTTAATTTTATTTCTTCTATTAGCTTTCTGTTTTCTAGATGTTTAACATGCATCTCCTCTGTGGTGAAGTTCATTACAATTTTTTGTATCGTTGAATTGCTAAAGTTAGGTATAATGAAATTATTATATGTTATAAAATTCTCGTATGTAACATTGTTAATCGTAATTTTACAATTTTCGAAACGTATGACATTGTTACCGATTATACTTAGACTATAATTATTACAGGTATGTCTAATAGATGTATATGGAACATTTTTAGTTATAACAATATTATTTGTAATTTGTTTTATTTCAAAATCTTTATTTTCCTTAAAATTGCACATTGGGTTTAACTTAAATATATTTGAAATACAATTATCTTTTATTATTTTGAGGTTATTCTTTATTACTGTTTGATTTACATTTTCAAAAATAAGGTTTCCATCAGTAATGAATGACCTGTATGATGTCGCTAGTTCAAGTTTATTTTTATTTGGTAGAGGCTCTATGAGAACCCTGTGAAATTTAACTTTGGAGTAATTTGGAAGCATCAAAATGAAAATTAATTGATCTTCATGTGAAATGACGGAACTTTTAATGTTTGATAATTCGTAAAGTGTTATATTAAATTTCTCGGCGTCTTTTGGTGATAAAAGGTCTCTTCCTAGAACTCCTAATTTGCTTAATAGTAAATTTTCCTTCACCTTCCTAACTTGGTCTCTCAATAATTGAAGATCGTACTGTATTTGGAAAACTTGTTGCATTTGGATTATTTCTGAAAATTCCTGATTTATTGAGTTGCCTAGCGTCAGTATTTGTTTCTTTATATTGAGTTGTTGTTCGTTAATATGTTTTGTGATATTGTCTACTACCTAATTGAAATGGTGATTTATTTTGATCTGGTCATTTAGACCGTTTATTAAATTATGATTATTTTCTTTATTGGTTTCTAAACTTTGCTTGATTTCTTGTTCGTCGTCGTAGTCCATGGTTCCTGCTAGGTATTTTAGACTTTTGCCAACTATGTTAAATAGACCTCTTCTTGTTTTATGGTGATTACGTTTTAGCAGGCTTTCTATTTCGCTAGCTAAAAGGTTGAAGTCATGTGTCATCGTTGGGTATTTGTTCTTGTAGTTAAGTTGCTTTATGTTATGTTCTATTATACTCAGGTTTTCTGTCCACAAAGTTAAATTTATAGTGTGTAGAATTTTTGTGTAGCTGGTTACTACATGGAGTCGTTCGTCTTGTATTGTCACGTATCCCTGTCCGTTGTTAAGGTCTTGTACGTCAATACGTTGCGTCTGAGCTGCCAAAATGCACATTAATAAGATCAGTACCTGAAATTAATTGTTTTCATATTTATATATTCGCTTCATTTGTGTTTTATAGAATTTGTTCCCTTTCTCGTTCTTAACGTGATTTTTATCTAAAACTACAGCATCTGCTTTTTTATGGGTAGGCTTAAGTTTATTATTATTCCTGGATTTAAGGTACGTATGTTTTTTCTCTGTAAAATCGATGTCTTTCCTATTTTTGTTAAGCTTATTTATGTATTTTTCTTTTTTTTCTGACTGATTCTATGATTTCTGTATAATCTTCGCTTTTTATGGTTCCGTTGAGGAAGTCTATTGGTCTTTTATTAGTGCTTGAGTGGATTGTTTTGTTATAAATAGTCACGGCTTTAAAAACCATGTTGCGTAAAGTATCTCTATTGTCGTTATCGGCTATAAAGGTTCGTATGTGTTCGTTAAGGGTGGAGTGGAAACGTTCTATGTCTGAGTTCCCTGTTTTATTATAGGGGGTTGTTATGTGAAGTTCAACGTCTTGTTCTTTAAGATATTCTTTTATTAAGACCGAAGAGAAACCAGTTTCTCCATCTGTGACTATCCTTTCTGGTATGCCGAGGCTTGCAAATCTTTGTTGGAGGGTTTTCAGAAGCGCCGTCCAATTTCTATGTTTGATCTCATATACTGTCACGTGTTTCGTAAATTTGTCTATCATTGTGACATACATCAGATTGATATTAGCATACCATATGTCAATGTGGATGGTTTGGTTAGGCTTATGTGGTGTTTGAGTTATGTTATACGGAATTTTGTACGGTTGTCGTTCGTATTTGGCCCTATTGCAAACGTCGCAGTTGTTTATGAACCTTTGGATTCTTTCTTTGAGTTTTGGTGCGTAATAGACATCTCTTATTTCCGAGTATGTTTCATTGATTCCTCTATGGTTTAATAACTTATGGGTCTTTTCGATTACTTCTAGTAATTTTTCCTCGTCTGAAAGGTCTCCTAAGAATTTACTGCATTTTATTACTTTCAAAAGTTTATTTTTACAGAAATACTTAAGATAAACGTCCTGGAATTTGGCAAACAAATGGTCGTTGTTGCAGTAGACTCCTACCATTCCTTTGGCTGGAAAATTTTTTTTCATAATTTCTAGAATAAAGTCTTCACTAGGATCTTTTAATTCGATAACTATTCTTCTCTTACCGAGTTCGCTGTAAACTTTATGACTATTGATTTTATCTGTTGTGTTCAAGATAATTTGGGTTTTGTAGAGGTTCACTGGTGTGTTTATTATCGGGATATGGTCGCTACTATCTTCATTTGCACTGTGAATAGTGGCCACCATGGATTGGATGTCTTCTGTGTTGTCGTTATTTTGTCGGGTTTCGGGAGTTTTCTCATTTTCGTTGAGGTAAATCTCCATTCTAGACAGTCCATCTGCTACTTGATTATCTTTGCCCTTTACATACTCGATTTCTAAGTTATATTCCTCTAATTTTACTTTCCATCTTTGCAGTTTAGCATTTGGTTCTTTGAGTGAACTAAGCCAAACTAGGGGTCGATGGTCGGTCCTGATTACAAATTTCCTGCCATAGAGGTAAGGTCGAAAGTACTTGGTGGACCACACGATCGCCAGCAGTTCTTTCTCAATTGTGGAGTATCGTGTCTCGTGATCGTTAAGCGTGCGGCTGGCGTAACAAACCGGGTGTCCTTCCTGGGATAACACGGCTCCAATGGCGAAATTTGATGCATCTGTCGTAAGTGTGAATTTTTTTTCGAAATTTGGATATTTGAGTATAGGCTCGCTAGTGATTAGGGTTTTTAAATTTTCGAAGCTCTCAACATATTCGGTATTGTTCAAGTCTATTTTGGCGTTCTTTTTTAAGAAAGACGTCATTGGTTTGGCAACTTTACTGTAATCTTTTATAAACTTGCGGTAATAACCGGTGATACCTAGAAATGCTTTTATTTGTTTTGGCGTTTTTGGGAGCTATAATTCTTAATGGCAGCGATTTTGTTCGGATTTGGCCTAATGCCATCAGTTGTTATAATATGCCCTAAGAATTCGGTTTCTTTTTTCAAGAATTCGCTTTTATCTAGTTGAACCTTAAGGTTTACGTCCTTGAGTCTTTGGAAGATTTTCTTTAACGATTGGAGATGTTCTTCGAGGCTTGTCGAAAAAATTAAAATATCGTCTAGATATACTAGACATATTTTTCCGATAAAATCCGAAAGGACTGAATTCATCAGTCTTTGAAATGTCGCCGGCGCATTTTTCAAGCCAAAGGGCATACGGACGAATTCGTAATGCCCGCTATTGGTTGAAAAGGCTGTTTTGTGTATGTCTTCTACGGCGATTTCGATCTGATGAAAACCTTTCGCCAAGTCTAAGGTCGTAAAGTATTGCTTCGTTCCCAGTTTGTCGAAGATATCTTCGATATTTGGGATTGGGAATTTGTCGTCTATCGACACATCATTGAGCTTTCGATAGTCTACGACAATTCTCCATTTCTGCCTGCCGGAGGCGTCCTTTTTCTTTGGGACGATCCATATTGGGGCCGAGTATGGTGAATTACTCGGGCGAATGATGCCCTGATCCAGCATTTCGTTGATTTGAGTTTTAACTTCGTCCTTGTGTATTTCTGGGTACCTATAGCTTTTCGTGTAGATCGGGATGTCATTCCTTGTCCTTATTCGGTGCTTTATAGCATTAGTGAATGTAAGATCACTCCCTTCTTGGTAAAATATTGATGAATACTGGGAGACAAGGTTGGATATTCCCTTACTCTCTTCTTCGTTTAAATGATTTATTTTGATTTGTTTGATTATAGGTTCCTTGCTCGGCTCCGTATAATATATTACTAGGCTAGGTACTTGTTTTTGGTATATTTCATATCTTAACTCTTCTTCGTCTCTGTTAAAGAAAATTGGAATTTCGTTTTCTGCTACTACTAAAGTCCTTCTTTTGTAATCGAGGATTGCTTCAAGGGGTAGTAGGATATTATTTCCTATCAATCCGTCGAAAATTTGGTGGAATTTAAATTCGAGGAACTCTGCGGTTTTGTTCGATTTTCCGAATTCTTGGAAAAGCGGTATTTTTACTTTAGTATTTATGTATAAAGGTGTGCTAGTCGTTAGGAGTTGGATAGGTTTTTGTAATTTAGTTTGCCATTTAGGATGGCATATTCCTGTGTTAAGTATACTTGTTTCTGAGCCGGGGTCTATTAGTAGTCTTAGTGGGCGTTTGTCATCTTTTGTTTTGACCACTATATAAGGTAGTCTGCCGCAAGGCTTTCTTCCCGAAAATCCGTATTGCTCTCTAATTTATTAATTTGTCTACTGTTTGCTGAAAGTGTGTCCATGGGCTCTACATCATTGTAAAAACTATTATTTCTTGATTGATTCTGGTTGTTGTTTCTAAACTGATTACTATTATTTCTGAACGGGTTGTGGTTGTTTCTTACCTGGTTGCTGTTAGTTCTAAATGCGTCTGAATTATTTGCGTGCGATTGCCGCCTATAATTCCCGCTATTTTGGTTGTGTGTATTTTGAGGTTGTATATTCCTAAAGTCTTTTCGTTGTCCTACATTGTTCTGTCTATTTTGTGTGGTCCTACGTATGCGTATCCTGTTTCGTGAAGAATTTGCATTGCTTCTTCTAGGTTAGCTGGATTTCTACAATAAAGCAAACCTTTCATGGGTTCGGGGATCTTACTGGTAAATATACGCAAGGCTGCCTTGCAATTTTGTTCTATTTCTATAGAGCTACTTCCCTGTTCTATCTTGGTTTTATTATTAAGGCGTCTTAATAATGTTTTGATGTTATTATAGAAATCCTGGCAGTTATGTCTGAATTGAACGCCTCTGAGGTCATCGTACAATTGTTCTATCGACCTTCTGTCACCAAAATACTGGTAGAATACCTGTTTCACTTCATCCCAATTTTGTGCGTTATTGTTAATTTCAATAGCTTCTCTTGCTTTACCTATTAGTTTACTTTTAATTATGTCGAAAAAAATACTCTGGCCAGCGGCATCATACTGTCCTAGAGTTGTTAAGATTCTATCTACAAGATCTGTAAAGCTATGTAGGCTGTCCCTATTTCCATCAAAAGTTGGTAGGTTATTTAGATATTTAATTGGATCAATGCTTAAAACTAGGTGGCTTACTGTATTTGATGTTGCCATGTTTTCTAGATTTCTTCGCTGGTCGAATAGTGTTGCTCTCTTTTGTTTGTCCAGTTTATTAGTTCTTCTTGGTTGGGGTTCCTTATCGGATTTAGCACTTTTTTTCTTTGATAATCCTTGAACGGATTTATCTATTTGCACTTTTTGTTTTTGATAATCCTTGAACGGATTTATCTATTTGTACTTTTTGCACTTTTTGTTTTTGATAATCCTTGAACGGATTTATCTATTTGTACTTTTTGCACTTTTTTGTACTTTTTTATTTTTGATAATCCTTGAACGGATTTATCTATTTGCACTTTTTGCACTTTTTTGTTTTTGATAATCCTTGGACGGATTTATCTATTTGCACTTTTTGTACTTTTTTATTTTTGATAATCCTTGAACGGATTTATCTATTTGCACTTAGTTTTTAAATAATTGTTTTGTGTGTTAAATAATTAAAACTAACCACGATGAACCACGCGTACACACAAGTACCGACTGCGCCATTTACGTTACTTATCCCCCGGTTTACCAAAAAAAACTGTCTTTTATTTTTTTAAATGTTTATTAGCAAATATTATTAATAAAAGTAACATCGAGTAAGTTATTAATTTTGTGTATTTATTTTATTTACTGAACGAACATAAAAAAAGATTAAAATTTAAATATATTGACAGAATGACGAGTGAACTGAACTAATTGAACTGACACCTACTTGAACTTCTCCACAGGTATTTATTATCTATTTACTGCTGGCTCATCAAGCTGCTTCCCGTGGGAATGGAATGCAGCTTGTTTGTGCAGGTGTCAAATGATACGTCCGGCATGCGCGTGTAGCGACTTATGTTGTGCATTGTGAAATATGCAAGATCAGCACGTTTAGTGCACCGAGTCCGGATTTAGGTCAAAAAGGGGTGGTGAAGCTGAAGGGAAGTGAAGATGCCGACGTAACTTGACTATTCTGACTTAAAACGGCACCTAGAGCATTATTCGATGCATCTGTTGTTAGAACGAACATTTTACTAAAATCAGGACTTTTAAGTATGGGATCGGAAGGGAGAAGGGTTTTTAAATCTCGAAAAGCCCGGACATATTCGGGATCAGATGTGTTAACTTTTTCAGCTTTTTTAAATATCGCACTAGAGGGTATGCTACTCTCGCGTAGTCTTTGACAAATTTCCTATAATACCCCGTTATACCAAGGAATTGTTTTATGCCTTTCTTATCACTTGGTATTTTTATTGAAACAATTGATTTAATTTTATTTTCGTCTGGTTTTATTCCATTATTAGTAATAATATGCCCTAGGTAACTTGTCGAAGGTTCGGCAAAGCTACATTTATTTATCTGAACTTTCAAGTTGCTTTTTTTGAGTGTTTCAAAAATTTTTCGAAGTGAATCTATGTGTTCAGTAAAGCTTGTTGAAAATACCAAAATGTCGTCTAGGTACACGACACAGATTTTGTTAATAAAATCCTTTAAAACGGTGTTCATCAGTCGCTGGAATGTCGCTGGCGCGTTTTTTAGACCAAACGGCATTCTCAAAAATTCAAAATGACCGTTTTTGGTTGAAAATTCAGTCTTTGCTCGATCGCGAGGATTAACTTCTATCTGGTGGAAGCCTTTGGCTAAATCGATAGTTGAGAAGTAATTGCATTTCCCTAATTTGTCGAAAAGCTCATCCATATTCGGCATTGGGAACCTGTCCTCAATGGTCTGGTCGTTGAGCTTCCTGTAGTCCACCACGATACGCCACTGCTTTTGGCCATCTATGCCAGCTTTTTTGGGTACTACCCAAATAGGCGAGTTATACGGGCTACTACTGGATGCAATTATTTTCTGCCTCAACATGTCTTCGATTTGTCTATCGACTTCCTCCGAATGAATCTCCGGATATCGATAAAGCTTGGTATAGACTGGGAATTCCTTTTTTTGTTTTAATTTGGTGCTTTACTTCATCGGTGAATGAAAGTTTATCACTTTCCTTGTAAAACACCGACTTATATGAGAACAGAAGAGCTTTCAGCTTGGAAACATCTGACTTATTGAGATGTGTTGCAAACACTTTGTTTGTGATATCATGTTCAAAAAAATCGTTCTGAAAAACGTGTAAAAAACCTGAATCGCGACAATTTTTTGCGTAAATTTCTTCTTCCACATCAAAAAAGAATAGTACAATGGTTTTCGGTAATCAGGGATCGACTTTTATAGTTAATAATAGGATTAAGTGCTAAAAGAATGTTGTTACCTATTAAGCCGTCGAAACAACTGTGGAAATGGTACTCTAAGAATTCAACAAAAAGATCTTTTGCATTAAATTCCTCGAACAGAGGAATCTTATACTTAATGCTAGTTTCGACATTACGACCAAGAACCCGTAACACATAATTATGCGATGGAATTTTCCACTTTGGACTGCAGACATTCTGATTGATGATGCTAAATTCCGCACCGCAATCAATTATGAATCGCAAGGGCCTGATCTTATTTTGAATGACTAAATAGGGTAGTCTCTTCTTTGGTCGTTCTGAAAATTTTGGGGTGCGAGGCAGTTCTTGCAAACATCACAATTATTTGTCTCACTTAAGGTTATATCCATAGGATCGTTACTTTGTCGCGTTCTATTAGTCTGCCGAGATTGGTTGCCTGGAGTGAGGCTATTTTGGCAAGATTGCTCACTGAATCCGTAACTGTTATTCGATCGAGATTGTCCATTTTGTATATTTTTTGTACCGTTTCTATTGTTCACATTGTTATTATAATTGTAATTGTTTTTCCTAACGCTATTGCTACTACTGCTTCCATTCCTATTATTGTTAAAACTGTTGTCGTTTGTGATGAGTCTATTGTACCTTTTGCTATTTTGATAATTGTCGTTTCGAGTATTTTGGTTACGTGTCGAATCATAGTTTTTTGTGCTGATTGTTTTAAATATTTTATTAAATTGTTCTGTTTCTATTAATATGAGTCGTGCTTCTCTAAATGTCTTGGGGTTTCGGGATTGGAGAATGATTTTAGGTTCGTTGGGAAGTTTATTCATACAAATTTTTAATGCCATTTCCTCATTGCTTGCGCCATTATACCAAGAAGGCATATCTGTCGAGCTTATTTGGCATTTTATATTTAATTTAGTTAATGAACTAATCGTTTTTTCAAAGAGTGTTTTTACCGAACCTTGAAACCTTAATAGCTTAATTTCTTTTACTAAACTTTCAATACTTTCGTCAATCGAACAATTATTTTGTAAAATTAATTTTATTTCCGGCCACCCTGTAGGGTTTCCGTTGTTAATCAAAACTCTTTTAGCGTCATCTTTAATTTTTTGCCTTATTTTTAATTCGAAAAATTCCCTAGAAACAGCATCTAATGTAGATGCGTGAGTATAGAGAAAATCTACATTTTTTATAAAAATACCTAGCTCATCGGGTAATCCCGTATAGATATCAAAAGATTTTAATAATTGAAATAAATCAATCGCCATACCTGATTATATGTGTATGAAAAAAAAAATTAATTTAGAACAAAGCCGCTATTGCTCCTGCAACTTGCGGTGGTGGGCTGTTGGTGGGCTGGTGGTGGAGGTGCTGTGGTTGAAGATCAGATCAATGATGGATGATGACAAATATTAGTATGATGATATTCAGGATCATGTACAAGATGAACACGCTGAAGAACAGCTAGGTTAATCGAGTGTCCGAGTAAAAAGATTCAGTTACTGTCCGCTAGTTCAGTGGGAAATGTCCGACTAATGTCCAATATTTTTCACTTTGGGGAAATCACTGTTGCACAATTATTTTGCATGTTAAGAGTATTTTCACAGTCACGTGGTGATTTCTATTGAACCAAATTATGTTGTTTATTTATATTATTTTGTGTCCTGAGCGATTTTAATATTGTGGCCAATTGCCTTTTTCCGACTGCGCCAGTTAAGAAAAGAAAACGACTCAGAAATTTTGTTATTTTTAAAATTATTTTATTTCAACAACTTTATTTTATTGAACAACTTTATTGATGTGAACCGTCTTGGAGCTTGCTGCAGTCTGAACTTCGACTTGACGAAGCGGAGCTGTACCTTGTTTACTAGTGAACTTGTTTGCCAAGAAAACTTGTAAACAAGGTACTGTTGGTTACCAAATAAAAACTGTTAGACAGTTTAATGATATAACAATATGTTGGTGAATATTTGGAGGTTAGTTTGATCTTGCTGTTATCCACCGTTTGCTTGCTGTTATTTGCTGCTGTCAGGATTGATTGCTGAAAAGCCTTTTGCCAAAATCAAAAACACCTTTCCGAATTCCATGAAGCCGAAGGTTATGGTGACCCAGAGGCGTAAAAGTGCGTAAAAGAAATCAATTCGCAAAAGACTTCGCTCGCGGCAACCTAAAGAAAAAATTGTTGATGTAGAAAATGTTGCTAAGCAGCAATCCGCTTTATTTGAATCATTCATAAATAGGCCGTCATCGTCCGATTCCGTTCAAAAACCCTTAGCTGAAATCGAGCTGCCTCCGTTTAGAATAACGCAGTTTTTGGGTGATTATCGCGATTGGCCCGGTTTCATGACATGTTTGTTGAAGGCGTTGACTGTAAAAAAATTTGCCGGGTGCACAGAAGTTACGGTACCTAAAATAGTTTTTACTTGATGATGCAGCCAAACCGCTAAATCACATAGAAATCGCTGATAGCAATTATGAACAAGCTTGGGAAAAGCTGGAAAATCTGTATACGAAACCACTCTACATAATTAATGCGTATATTGAAAGCTTTCTCAAATTACAATCGGTTACAGTCAAGGACAGTGCGCGTTTACGATATTTACGGACAATGCGGACGAAATATTCCTGGGTTAAAAGCACTTCGTTCGGAAAATAGTGATCCATGGTTGATATATCTGTTGCTCAATAAAATGGACTCAGAAACACGTAAGCCTTGGGCGATGAAAAATAAAAATTCGGAAGAAGTTACGATCTAAGAATTAATTGACTTTTTAGATGGAGGATGCTCTGGGTTGGAAGCAAGTGAACCGAAATCTCGCGTGAATAAATCTGCGTCGCGTGTTCTTACATCGCGTTATGTAAATAGTAAATAAAAGGGAACCACTATTTCCCCGAATGTACACAATTTTTTTCAATGCTGACTCCATCCCGTCGTATATTCGTTAGGGACCAAGAGTTGTATTATAATTGCTTAGGCCACAACCACTCTTCATCGAAATGCCGAATCAGGGCTAGCTGTTTGCAAATCAAATCTCGCCACCATCCATTTGGATTCGGTCATACCACCGTCAATCGAAAAAAGAACTGAAACTTCAAATACTGGATCTTTTTCGCCTTCTATTTACGGCTCTCGTAAAAATATTTGATGCCTTAGGAAAACCTGTAACGTGTCGCGTGCTGCTTGATACTTGATACACAAGTTTCACTTATAACCGAGAAATTAGTTCAACGGTTAGGACTTCATAGACGTCATGCTCGTAATGCTCTTAGCGGAATTTCGTCTCAATTAACTGGTGTCACCAATGGCGCGGTGACACTCAATTTACATTCTCGTGTTGATTCGTCTCAGATAGAGGTTAAAGCCTATATTTTAAGCAAAATAACTTCGAAAACTCCACCTTTATCATTTGATTTGAAAAATGTCTCAATTTCAATTCAATTTATTTATTTACATATAATTGCTTACATCTTAAGATTATAAAATCTGATTATTAAAGGTGACGCCTTAGAACATTGTTATCTGGAGTTTCAAAGCACAAATTTAATAAAAATCATAAATATAAAGTTAAATATAAGGGATAAAGATATAAATAAATCTAAAAATGGGAGATTCAATTCATAGATGCATTACATATGTATGTATAGTATATACAAAATTTGGGGAGGAATAAAATAAAGAAATATAGAATAAAATTAAGTAAAGGAGAGCGAACAGTTCCGAGTGAAGTGTGAACTACTTATTTAATTATTCATTAGCCAGGTGAATAAGAAGTAATTTTTTGAAACGGTGTGTGTTTCTAATTTTTCTTATCTTTGTAGGCAGGGAGTTCCAAAGTCGGACAACGAAAATCAGGTTGGCCCATTTGGATGACTTCTTGGAGAAGACACAGACACCGATGGCTTATAAGATTCCAGATAGAGCAGCCACTGATATTTAGGGCGTACGCTAAGACATGATCATATCGTTTAAGATTGTAAACGTGGCGTACAATATTGTTGTAAACGAGGTTCATTTTTCTTCGACACTCAGAATCAGGATTGCAGAATATTTCGCAACCATATGAAAGCATCGGTAAAATAAGTGATTTGGCCAAAAGCAATTTGATTTTGGTCGGAAGGAAACGTTGCGCTTGCCAAAGAGCACGGAGTCCACCATAGGTTTTCCCAATTGTGGCGTTCAGGTGTGTATTCCAGGTCAACATTCTGTTCAAAATTATTCCTAGGTTTTTTGCTGACTCGACGTGCTCCATTGCTTCTTCTCCAAGCTTAATATCGGGAAAGCAAGACAAATATAACTGTTTTGTATCGATAAGAAATACCTTAGATTTGGTTGGATTTCACCAGAGGTTGTTCCTTGCAGACTAGTTTTTATGGCTAGAAGATCCTCGTTCATTAGCCTTGCAGCTTCACCAACCATCTTTAGGGGACGACTTAAGATGACTTGAACATCGTCCGCATACATATGCACAAAGCTGTTTTTGATCAGTTCGGGAAGTTTCTCCATGCTGGAAAATTTGGAAATGGCTGTTCCGGGATTTAATAAGTCCGGTCCGATTGATTTCTTAATGGGATCAGATAAATCATGGATTATTTTGCGTTATGGCCGTCGTTCTGATGAAAAAGAAAAGTAAGTGGCCCAAAACACTATGTTTGGCTGGGTATTCAGTGGAAATATGCCAGACAATAAGACAGTATTACTGCATGTTGGGGTTAATGATGATCTTGACGTACTTATGAAACCGTTTTTGGAAATTGAGGAATTGTGTCCCAATCTCAGCGTGACCAATAGTGAGGATTTCGCCAATAGCTTTTTCGCTCAAACTTTTTCGCGAGCCCCGACTACAAAAACCGTCGTTAAGCTGCCTTTTTGAACAAGCTGAGTTTAAGTTTGGTAACACTACCTCCGTTGCGCTAGCGCGATTATCAGCGATCGAACGCCGTTTCGTTCACAAATTCACTGCAAGTTTATGAGAACTTACGAGGAACCTTCGTCTGGAAGTGTATTTTACCTACCGCATCATGCTTTCGTAACAAATACAATTAGAGTAGTGTTTCATAATTCGCACAAAGGCTCAAAGGATAGCAGTTTGAATGATATGTTGCAAGTAGGGCCTCCTCTTCAACGTTACCTCGTTTATGTGTGCCATAAATACGGCAACATAAATACGTGTTTTGTGCGGACATCGTGAAGATGTTCAGAATATCGTTTGGAGAGAAACTTCGGATGTTCCGGTAAATCACTTTTGGTTGTGCACAGTAACATATGGCACCTCACCTGCTCCGTTCTTATCAATGAAAGTACTAAAACAACTTGCTGTAGATTACCGAGCTCAGTTTCCGTTAGCTTCGCACTCGATTCTCCATTATTATGTATTCAGCAATATCTTTGACGAGGGAATAGTATACTTACTTTTGAGGAAATGTCGACCTTGCTTTCCCAAATTAAGGCTTTACTTAATTCTAGGCCTCTTTGTGCTATCTCGGACTCAGAATTAAATTCTCTTACACCCTTTCACTTTCTTATAGGCCGTCCTTATACAGCAACTACGGAGCCGAGCTTTTTGGATATTTTAGCCAACCGACTTGGGAGATGGGAGTTGGTGCAGAATATGACGCAAGGGTTTGGGCAACAAAAGCACACAGATTAGACTACTTCGCAGCAACAGCGACCCAAACGGAAACGGGAGATACGGGACTTTGAAGTTGGTGAATTGGTTATCGTCAATGAACCTAACATACCTGCGGCAAAGTAGTCGCTGTGACGCATAGTTTGAACTCATCCCGGCACAGACGGTTATGTGCGTGTTGTTTCCATACGTACCACAAGCGGTGTATATAAAAGGCTCGGGACTCGCCTTACTACCATGTGCCTTAAATTGCTTCAGTGGGGGGGGGTGTGCTTAAGAATGTATTGAACCAACACTTAAAGTAGATATTTGTTTTGATTTTGATTGAATTTTGCCTGAATTGTCTGGTACCTTATTATGAAACCCGTATCCGGCGAATTCGAGCTGTTCAACGCCGGTTTCTACGCTTCGCACTGCGTGGTCCCCTTGGGCACACAGCTTTAATCTCCCACCATATACCAACCGCTTGCAATTTTTCAATCTGCAGTCCCTTGCGCATCGCAGATATTCTTTTCATTCACCAACTCTTACCGTTATCATCGACTGTCCTTCGCTATTTCGATCGATCTCTATACACACCAAACCCCGTAACCTGAGATCTGTCCCCCTTTTCCGTATAGATCCACACTGCACCAACTACGGTTTTCACGAACCTTTGTCCAGAATGTTGACGAAGACCAATGCCACGCAGGACATTTTAAATTTTCACCTCAACATATCCGCGCTTAAAAATGTCCGTTCCTCTCATCTTCTTCATATACCTAATACTTAGTTTAAAGTATGGTTTGTATAAAACAATGTCGGGGCTTACCCTGACCGTAAATAAAAAAAGGATAGGTTTTATATTATTAATACGAACAATTATAATTTGCTGTATTACAGGCCTTATAACAAAATGCTTTTGAGTTTCTTATATCTTATTTTTAATTTTTATAGAATTTTTATCTACGTTAGGTCAATAAAAATAGTATCTTTATTAATTATTACTTGTATAATTTTAATAATTATTTCATTATATGTGGATAAAATTATCATTTTATTTAATTTAATAAATAATGAATTAATTGTTAAAATTTAAGTGAATAATATATTTATCCGACAAATAAAATTGCAATTATATTGATTAATTGTTGATTATTAATTTTTTTGTTTATCTATAACATTAAATCCGTTAAAATTACTATATATATATATTAAATATTAACTAATGAATAAACCAATACGGATTAATCACCCTATTTTATGAATAGGGTGAAGGCCCACAGTGAAGTCATTGTATCTTAAGACAACACTGACCAAATAGGTTTTATGCTGCTAAATGTAGATCACCTCGAATACCATCGGCGACGGATGTAAACATACTCTCGGTGACTCAAACGAGGGTAAACAAACTGCGATCGCCTGGTTCGCGCATATTATGGTCGACGATTCATTAGAAAATGAGTAATTAAAAACTGGATATCTAGCATTTCTACATAATATAACAAGAAGGAATCGTAAAACAAAAAACTACATAATATGCAACGACTCAAAATGATACGATTTAAGCTCTCAAGTACTGACATCGGTCGCTCGTCGCTTTCCACTTTTTTAAGCTTTTTTATTAACCTGTAAAATTCACTTTCCGTTTTCCTTATTTTCTAGCGTTAATTGTAATTTAATTCAAGAATAAGGCCAACAAATTGTAATTAGCAAATTCACTTAACAATTCTTATAAGCTTATTTTCATAACCTGTAAAATTGACTTTCCATTTTCGGTATTTTTCTACGTTAATTGTAATTTAATTCAAGAACAAAGCCAACAAATTGGAATTAAAGTAAATTCACTTAACAACTTTATGAAGTAATTAAAGAAATATGATATTATGATTAATATTTAAATGCCGAAATGCACAATTTCAATTTCCGTTTTTTTTCGTCTAGTTGTCCGTTGATTCTTTGCGGCACTGTAACCAATTTGTAAGCAATTCGCAACCCCGAACGTTGCGTCTTTCTCGACGGAAATTTTTTCGCCAAATGTTCTAACTTGAACTTTAAAATTTTAATATTTCTAATAAAACATTTCTCCTCAACTTGTTCGTATGTAGCTGAGCATTTTCCTTTTATTTTTTACCTTATTTTTTAATAAATTTATATTCGGTTCTTTTGTATTAATTGAAAAATATATATATAAAATTCAGGATAACGCCGTTGGTACCGCGACACTTTTTCCGACCTTATTGTTGGTCCAGCAGATCGTTTGCAAAATGGTGCAATATAACTATATATATTTTCTTTCCACGACTCTTTTTTTTTTCTGTCCAGTTGTTGTTTTTATTTTTTTTTTCATTTTAAGTAATTTTTTTTAAAAATTGCCCCTACCTCCTAAACGGTGCGAGAAAGACCCCCCCTCCCATAGTAAAAAATGCTTGTTTTTGACCGCTCTACAAAAAACCGTCATCAATTTTTGCCCAAGTTATCGTACTCGTGCTTTCTTTATCTATATTTATAATTAATCCCTTTCTGCAAGTTACGCCTGATATTGGGAATTGATTTTCTCTCTCGAAGGTCATGATAGAGACCTCGCGTCTGACACAAGAGCTATAATAGACAGATCCTTGAAAGTTGAATCAATCTTTGAATTGCATTTCTGGCATTTGGAACTGTTTTGTTCCGTTCGTTCACAAATTGAGACTTAAGAACTGAAATCAAAGAAATATCGTTTTACCTTACTTGGGGATACTTTAAGCACACTTCATCAACCAGAGTCAAAATCTAGGCTTGCATTTTTATTGCCTTAAAATTATGTAATTTTCTTTACAATATCTCTGTTACAAAATGAATAGATTTATTTCCTTTGAATTGTATTGGTTTGATGGATTCCGAATCGCTGAAGAATTGTGTTGTCCTTTAGAATATCATGGTTTTTTTGCTGCAATTTTTTGAAGTAATGTCAAAAATGAAAACGCTTGAGTGACCACCTGAAAATAAAACAAACTGAATTATATTTTTCTAACAAAAAGAAACATATATCACAAAAAAAAATGGATGAAATATTATGCGAACTTGTTTTTGTCGCTCTCTTCACCGGCAATAACTTAACATCCAGTGGAAAATAATTTCCCTTGTTTTTTTATGAGAAATTATTTCACACTGAAGGTGTATTAATAATAAATCGCGGAAGAGGCAACTATTGCCCTATTGCTTGTCGTTTGAAATAGGGATCCATGAAAAAACTTCACATGACTACGTTAACATTGCAACATGAATGGTTTGGACGCGATTAAGCCTGCCCATACCATTGCCACCTGAGCAATTTGGATTCAGACCCCCAACATAATTCTGTTAACCAAGTCCATCGGATTGCAAAAACCATACAAACAAATCTTAACTCCAGAAAGAGCATTGGTGTGGTCTTTCTTGATGTGGAGAAAGCATTTGACACTGTATGGCACAACGGACTGCTGCATAAACTATATACCCTCAACTTTCCAGGGTACCTTATCACAATCATAAAATCCTTTCTCGCCAATCGAAGTTTCAAAATTTTTATAAATGGCTGGATATCTCCCTGTCTCCCTGTAACTGATGGAGTACCTCAAGGTGCAGGGCTTTCACCAGTTCTGTACAACATCTACACCTATGACTTCCCTCGCTTGAGTAATTGTGGAACTGCTATGTTTGCGGATGATACATGCATTTTTTCAGCAGATGCAATTGCTTTTAATATCGAAAACAATTTGCAGTCTGCACTGAGTGTTATCAGCTAAATGCCTCAAAGACTCAGGCTGTCTTTTTTACAAAAAAAAGAAAACCCTGTTTCTTACCAGGCAACAGTTTAACCATCAACTGAACTCATATTGAGTGGAAGTCAAGGGGCAAATACCTTGGCGTCCACCTTGATAAACGACTGACATTTGGTATTCATGTGCAGGAAACAATCCAGAAAGTTAATCTCACAATAAAAACTTTGTATCCTTTTATAAATCGGAAGTCTAGATTGAGCAATGAAAATAAAATAATGATTTTTAAAGCAATCTTTCAGGCTATACTTTTGTACGGTTCACCTGTATGGGGAAAATGTGCAAATTCCCACATCATAAGACTGCAGAGAGCCCAAAATAAAGTACTCAAAATGATTCTGAACCTACCATTGCATTTCTCGACCAATGAGCTTCATGAATTAGCAAATGTAGAAAAAATATCATCGAGAATAAATAAATTATTTGAAGGATACAACTCAAGATGTAGGATGTCTGACAATGAATTAGTTACAGATTTAGTTACAGATCTAGCTAATTTATTCATTTATTTATTTATTTATTTATTTATTTATTTATTTATTTATTTATTTATTTATTTATTTATTTATTTATTTATTTATCTATTTATTTATTCATTTAATTATTTATTTATTTATTTATTTATTTATTTATTTATTTATTTATTTATTTATTTGTTTATTTATTTATTTATTTATTTACTTTTATATGTACGAATCTATACACTGATTGATATTATGTATTCATTGTGATAAGGAAAACTCTATGTTCCAGAAATATCATGAGTCAGGTGATCCTGAATTCCCAGCTTCTCTCAACCCTGTTGTTTAAATATACAGTATATTTTTTACTTATTTATTCTTATTGTTTTTTTTTTTCTCTTTTGTTTTGATTTAGAAGGTTTTTCCTTTAGCTTTTCCTTCAAACTTAATATGATTCTGTGATAACAATATTTGATTGTAAATAGTAAAATTTTTTAGAGGTAAGGCACTGCGTATCACATCTCTCAATTGTGCAATATTTAAGAATTCAAAAATTTACTATGTATATATTTAGCTACAATAAAGAAAATAAATACCTCTGACGGGGACAACATTTTTCACAAATCAATATTCACAATCGATTGAATGAGGCTTAAGAAGGGTTATTAGCATTTTCTAGCATCTTTTATCGTCCTTACTCTGCTGCGTATTTCATGTAAGCGTCATTCCCTGTGGGACAGTGACAACTTGCGTGTTCGAAAGTCTCTTCTTTATATTGATAAACCCTTTGCAGGCAGCCTTATTGCATAATGAAGAAGGGTAAAAGTTTTCGCCTTTTTTTTTTAGATTTTTTAACATAAAAAAGGCAGGAAAATAGAATATTTCACTTGTTTTATGAGAACCAAATAAGCTTTCTAATTATATTAAAAAAGCTAACTCAGAACTTTTTTAAAATTGCCACAATATATTTAAAATTAGCTTCTGTTCGTGAATTCGTTCACGTGAAATAGTTATTTTGGACAGTCTTTTTATTTTTAGGATACTGTTTTCACTAACTGCAAGCATATTATCGGGTGAGGTATCATTTTCTGATCATCGATATATCCAATTCTCTATACACACCTCCAGTAAAAACTTCCGAAACCATAGGAGGACTAATTGGAATAGGTACAAGGACATACTCCATAAAAAACTAGAAAAAGAAGTCACCTACGAGCCGAACTCGAAAAATGACATCTATGTCATGGTAAAGAAAATCACAAAAGCTATTAATTCTGCTTTCTCAAAAGCATGCCCTACAAGCAGACAGAGTAAAAGCAGCAAACCGCAATGGTGGAACTCTGACCTTTCAGCTTTACGCAAAGAAAGCCGAAGATGTTTCAACCGTGCAAAACTCTCCAGAGAGACAGCAGACTGGGATCTTTATATGCAAAGTCTCAAGACCTATAAAAAGGAGGTCAATGCGGCGCAAAAAAATCCTGAAAAACTTTTTGTGGTAAAATAGAAAGCAGCAAAGACTGTGGTCGGTTAAGACTTTTTCTTTCAACCATGCCAACGTTTATTCAAACGTCGGACGGAGTCCGCAGAGGAAATCCTCAAACTCCTGATCGACACTCACTTCCTTGGAAATACAATGACTGCACAGACCAACCAATCGATCAACGGTATCATAGTAGCGGTCCAGCTGGTCTCTTAACGAAATCTAAGCTGAATTGGGCGGTTAATAGCTTTGAGCCCTTCAAATCTCCAAGCCTGGACGGCGTCAGGCCGGCTGAACTACAGCAGGGTCTTGAGATACTATCACCATGGCTGAGAGCTATTTTCAGCAGCTGTTTAAAATACAGCTTCTCTCCGAAACTATGGAGGAAAGCTAAAGTGGTATTCATACCAAAGAGTAGGATAGCCACACACAGCTCACCAAAGGATTTCAGACCCATCACCCTCTCCTCATGTCTTCTGAAAATGTATTTGGATATAAACAGCAGTTGTCAGACCAATCCTAACATATGGTATCCAAGCTGAATATGGTACCAGCAATTAATATAAAAGGCGTGTATATGCATCACGGGGCACTACGTTCGACACCTTCAACTGCCATGGAAATTATGCTACAACTGCTAGAACAATACGGGAAACTGATAGCTACGGCTAGTATCCGCGATCTCGCCGGAGATCTCCTTCTCTCTGTCCCTTCGATTGCCCAACCACTGCAGTGTATTCCAGGCAGAGGTTAAAGCTATCCAAGAGGCTGCCCGCTTACTGTCAATGAATCCGATAGACGGGTTATCTATCGTCATATACATAGACAGCCAGGCGGCCATCAAGGCCCTGGACACATCATCAAATTAATCCAAGAAGGTAAGACTTTGACCTAGATATCGGCCAAATGAAACCTAACCCTATGCTGGGTCCCTGGGCATAGTGGTATTCGAGGCACTGAAATTACCGACGAGCTAGCTAGAATAGGGGTGAGCTTGCCACTGGCAATAAATCAGGAGAGACCTAACCCCTCAATTCAAGCAATTTACACCATGCTTAATACAGATGGCATCATTGTTATCAATCGGAGATGTGTGGAACTAGACACCTGCAGGACTGCGAGGCAAATTCGTCCTCTCATTAATCCAAAAAAGGACAAGAAGACTACTTAGCCTGAACAGGAATATAATAAGTAAGGTCGCACGAATTATCACAGATCACTGTATCATGGGCTCACACGTATTAAGAATGGGAGCCCCCCATAACGACTTTTGCAGGAGCTGCAGGGATGAGGAAGAAGTAGAAAGATTACTACCCTACCTAGGCAACTATCCTGCCCTCCCAAAAATGAGGAAAAGCACGCTACGAAGCTACTCATTCGGCAATCTAAAAGATATGTCAGATATAAAGATTCAGGAAATAGCAAAATTTATTAAGAAAACAAACTGGCTATTACCGGTAATAGAGTGGACAATCTCTACAGGGACCACTTGGATACCAATCAGGTATTTCTAAGGTATCAGTTAATCCCCTTACCAATGAGGAATCGGTGTATAAATTACCGGTAAGTGATAACATAATGGATCCAAAAAGGATCCAAATGGGTCACAACTGTTTCAGATGTGACAATCACACCTACCTACCTACTCACCTTATCAAAGACTAATCTTTATTCGAATTATTCGAGTCGGCAAGTTAATTTTTGCGAAGCTTAAGCTAAGTTGGTAGAAAATAAAGTGGGTGAAAATGGAAACCTGCGACATCTGTTAAAACACATATGGGGAGGAAAGTCTTAACGCACTTAATTGTTGTCCATACTTGCAATATACTTTTGATGATTGCCTGCTATTCATACACAATATGGATGAGACTTTGCAAAATACGTTGATCATAGCAGAAAAGAAAAGAATAGAGCGACTCAAAAAACAAAACAAAATAAGTAGCTAATTGAAAAATTACTCTCACACGAAGGGTTCCGTGCCAAAAAGTATGCAACGCCAAGTTTCTTTGATTTAAGATTTATCATTTCGTCTCGCCCACAAATATGCAATGTTAAGCCAGGCAAAGTAAAAGGTCGTATTCGGTGTTCTTGTAATTCCAATAAGAACAAGAACTTCCAGATGGGAAATTAAAAAGTATAAACAAATAAGGATTTAAAACGACCACAAGATTAAAATATAATTTGATGCAGTCTTACGGCAGAAATGTGTGTTTCAATAATTGAATTTTTATGGCAAATTCCTGCAAGGACTTTCTCTCAAACCGATTGAAATTCGTCCGCAATTCGTAGATGAACGTCAAATTGTAGTGGTGTAAATCCAAACGTCAATTTCCTACCATAACGCGTTTCACAACCATGTTCGTGTTTTGTATTCAAAAAATTGTTATAAAGATTTAAAAATAATGAAAAATAAGAAAAATTGAATTAAAACATTGAATATCCTTGTAAAGGATGCGCATTAAATATACACAACGTTTTTCAATATTTACATTTTTTTCCATTTTGCAACCCTCAGTTGTTAGTGATTTATTGAAATGCTGGGAAGATCGTTTATCAAAAACATATTACAATATCACATGGAATACTTTTTACAATGATATATTTTTAAAAAAATGGCATTGTAATTCATTTTTTCGAATGGAGAAAAATGTCGCCACGAAAGCAAATCACGAGAACATGGATGTTGTTTCATCAGAACGGCAGATTTATTGTGAATTTATCTAAACAAATGATATAAAATTTACATTGGGTGTACACTGCTCGCTAGTTTCTAAAATTAAAATTTTGTAAAATCAGTTTAATTTTTTCACAATAAAAAGTATTTTAAAACTCAAGTAAAATTATTGTTTCTTTTTATCCCCACGTTGGGCGCCAAAAATAATTTAAAATTTTTTGTGCAAATAAGTTGAATTTAACTTTTGCCTTTCCTTCTAATTTTCCTTTACTGTCTGTACTATTTTATCAAATTATCACTTTTCTCTAAAAACGCTCTTAGAGTAACGATTCTTGAATTAAATTGATTTTACTGGATGCATCCAAATACCTGGCAAAATATGATTCAAACACCTGTCAAACTAACGACTATACTGTTGCCAAAAAAGACGCATTTTGTAAAAGTCTATTTGTGGTACGTGCATATAAAAAACCACCATGCTGGTCCTAAAGCATTGATCGGTTTGCTTTCTGAAAGGTTGTGGTAAGAAAATGCCCAAGAAGCGTGCTTTCTGTACTGTCCAAAGCTGTGTTCATTGCTTTATGAATAAGCCGAAGTTGCTGACCCAAATCATGAGTAATTTGTCAGCAGATCGCATAAGAACACTTAAATCTTTCTTATATTCGGGATTGAGTTTTGTGGTCCCAAATACACCTCTGCGAATTCGCAGTCGACCACCATACAAATCGTACATAGCTGTTTTTGTTTGTTTTGCCTCCAGAGCAGAACATTTGGAATACGCATTTAATTTTTCATCTGACTGCTTTATTCTCGCCCTTAAAAGGTTCATAGGTGCCGAAGGATTCCCAAGACGATGTACTGTGACAATGGGACGAATTTCGTGGGAGCTCAGAAGAGGAGGTTCGCGAGCAGTTAATGCAAAGGGAAGCAGTTTTTAAAAAAAAGTTAAAAGATGGCAACTTGTCCGTTATCTCAAGCAGCAGTTCTGGCAGAATAGATATAGGGGCTATCTGCTGGGTCTTCAAGATCGCAAAAAGTGGATACGGGAGCAACCCAAGCTCGCCGTCAGAGAAATTGTCGTAATCCATGAAGACAACGTTCCTCCACAGCAGCGGAAAACAGGAAGAGTCGTGACAGTCAGCGCAGGGCAGGACGGAAAGGTCAGGGTGGCCGACGTCAAAACTTTCTTTTCAAACAATTCTTTTTATAATCGGTTTAATTGTTTCACAATAAAAATTTAACTCAAGTTAGAGTCAAGGATGAAAAATTATTGTATCTTTTTTTGATGGCGGCCGAGCAAGGACAAGAACAAAAACCAGGTATCAATAACAAACAGTTTTTAAAACATTAGCAATTTTGCTATATCTAACTTAGGTGCTCCAATTAATTGGTTTATTTTATTAATGCGAGCACTTACTTTTAATTCTTGTGTATTCGCAGTTTGCTATTACATTCTGACACAAGAAGATATTTAAGTGCATATGTTGAAAAAATAAAAAACATGCGCGATTTTGAACAACTTATATGCATTCATTGACAGTTGTTTCCATCATATTTTACCAGGTTTTGGATGCGTCCAGTAAAATAATTTTTTTTTTTAGAATTGGAAAATTATATATTGGAAGTAGGGGTGAAAATAAAATTCAACTTATTTGCACAAAGAATTTTAAGAATTGAAAATATGGTAAACATTATTATTACTTTTCGTGGTAATAAAGATTGAAAATAAATCACTTTTTCAAAGATTCCACGATATTTCAAATTCTCTGTGGATAAACTTAATTCGTTTAAAAACATTTCAGTTTGATTTCCTGACAAATCACTTTCCAAACAAATGGCGAGCAAAAAGAAACATACTTCTCCAAATAAGAACGAAAATCTTGACCAATTAAAGCATCAAGGGTCGCTACTTAAAGCAAGCATTTTTCGGATAAAAAACTTTCGCTTACCCGACCGAATTAGAATGTCGGTTGGATATATTCATTTCTGTTAAATAAAAGACTTCTGCTCAGGTTGACTTCACGAAGGAAAAGAGGAAATGTATTAGTTATATATTTGTGAATTACAGTGTGTCAGATATTAACATAGTTCAGTGTATGTGAAGAGTGCATTCAGGTAAAACAGGATATATGTATGTTCAACACCCCCACTCATTATTAAATTATAAATTCATTTCAAAATGTTTTTACATTGATTGCTAATTTGAACTTTTCAAATTTATCTTTACATAATGGTTTCGTAAACATATCTGCTAATTGATGATTTGTTGATACAAAAGAAATCTCAAAAATAAATTCGTTATACTTTTCTCGTATAAAATGTACTCGAACGTCAATATGTTTCGTTCGCGAGTGGTACTCTGGATTTTTGATCAGCTTCAGAGCTCCTTGGTTGTCGATATGTAAAATAGGCTTCACAAGTTCTCCGAAGAGTAGGTCCTTCAACAACTCTCTTAGCCACAACAATTCTTTAACGGCTTCTGATGCAGCAACATATTCAGCTTCGGTTGACGAAAGTGCTGTACAGCGTTGTCTTCTTGAACCCCACGAAATTGCAGACTCTCCCAACAGAAACACATATCCACTTGTAGAGCGTCTTGTGTCAATGTCGCCAGCATAGTCCGAGTCACTATAACACAAAAAAATTAATTTATGGCAATTTTTATAAAATATACCTAAGTTGGGAGTGGCCTTTAAGTATCGGAAAACCCTTTTGACACTTCTGATATGATGTTGAGTTGGGTTATCTAAAAATCTGCTTAAAACTCCAACTGTGTACGAAATATCTGGCCTCGTTGCTATGGCCAGGTACATCAAGCACCCAACTGCTTCACGGAATGGAAAACTATTTAGATCTGGCAAAGCTGGCGATAGAACCGATGACTTATTGGTTGCTTCGCATGGTGTAGATACTCCTTTAGATTCTTCCATATTGAATCGTTTTAGAAGTCGTTGTATGTACCCAGTCTACTGAACATGTATCGATCCTTCTATATTGCGTTTAATCTCCATTCCCAGATAGTATTTTGCCTCACTAATTATGATCTGAAGATGTTGCTTTAAATAATCTATTACGTCATTAATGTCACTGACATCACTCCCAGCGACTAAGCCATCATCTATATATAGTGCAACGAACACAATTCGAGTGCACCTACGAAGAACGAACACACACGGATCTGCTGCACATGGTTTAAACTCGTAGTCACAAAGCAGTTTTGAAATTGTCATATTCCAATTTCTTGATGCTTGTTTCAGTCCATATAAGGTTTTATTCAACTTGCAGAATTGTCATCGTATCCAATTGGTTGTATCATATAGATGTCTTCACTTAAGTTTCCGTTCAAGAACGCTGTTTTCACATCAAATTGATGAAGAAAAAGCTGTTTAGATGCAGCTATTGCCAATATTGAACGTATAGATGTGAATTTGGCGACAGGGCTAAACGTTTCGTTGAAATCCACACCTTCTTGTTGACTATAGCCCTTAATGACCAACCTAGCCTTGTAGCGCTCAACTTTATTCTCTGGATCCAATTTTAGCTTAAAAACCCACTTACACGCTATTATCTTTCTGTTCTTTGGTCGATCCACTAGAAACCAGGTTTTGTTTAAATGGTGCTGTTTCATTTCATCGTCCATAGCAGCTACCCACATCTTAGAGTCCTTTGACTCAATAGCTTCTTTGTAGGTTAATGGCTCATCGATTAAAGTCAGATACGCACAACCTCTCTGAATAGCTGAAAACATACTCGTAGCTTTGACATTGTTCTTTGATCTGCTTCGTAGTTTGGACGTATATTCTTCATTTTCTCTTGCTTCTTCTGATGGCAATTGATCCGACGCTGCTTCTGCTGAGACTTCCACTGCATCCTCATTATCCCCTTCTGCCGATCTGAAGACTTCATCTTCGCTGCACAATTCATCCTCCTCCTTAATGATTTGATGTTTATCAGGGCCAGGCAATTCTGATTGTGGTGCATTATTTAAAACACTAACGGCAGACTTGTATATTCCATTCTCTTTGAACACAACATCACGCGAAATATATATTTTATCAGATTCCGGTATCCAGACGCGGTAACCTTTGCAGTTTTCGGGATAGCCAACAAATATTCCAGAGATTGCCTTTTTATCCCATTTTTGTCGCTTCTCTTTCGGGATATGGACGAATACATCACTGCCAAATGCCTTCAAATTATCCATTGCAGGTATTTGCTTGTGCCATAATTCATGCGGACACTTATTTTTGACTGGACTTGGTCCAAAGCGATTCAAAATGTACACCGCCATGTTAACAGCTTCAGTCCATAACCTCAGAGGCATATTATTGGCATGGAGCATTGTTCTAGCTGTTTCTACAATGAATCGCATGTCTCTTTCAGCCGTACCATTTTGTTGGGGTGTATATGGAACTGAACACTGATGGCGGATGCCTCGTTTTGTAAGAATATCATTAACTTTTTGGTTCTTGTACTCCAACCCATTATCTGACCTTAGAATTTGTATATCGTGGCTGAAAAGAGACTTAACTTCATTAAGATATTTTTCAATAAAAGAAGGTACCTCCGTTTTTTCTTTAATGAAATAAACAGTCCTGAAGTTTGAGAAGTCATCTTCAATAAAAGGAAATACCTGGATCCTCCAAGTGATTTTGTTTGCATGGGGCCGCAGAGATCACTGTGAATGATGACACCAGGATTCTGTGCTCTATTTGAGCTTTTGGTAAACGGAGAGCGATGCATCTTACCTACCACGCATGCATCACAAAAAAAATTTGGCATGTCAACAAATTTAATCCCACGTTGTTTTAACACATTTCTTATTTGAGGAACGCACATATGACCAAGGCGATAGTGCCAAACATCAAGAGACTCAGCCGTTGAAACATAATTCGCAGTGACAGCCTCTGTGTGTACTTTAAAAACCATCTTATATAATTTGCGGCACCTTACACCAATAGCTACCACTTTATCGTCTTTCAAGAACTCAGACTTCTTACTATCTGAAGTCAGTGAATAGTTTTTATCCAATGCACTTCCCGAAGAAAAGAGATTTACTTTAATGTCTGGTACAAAATAAACATTTCTTAAACTTTTATTAATCCACTCTTTAAAGTTGAAAGCAGAAACATTTACTATTCCTTTTCCTAGTGCCTTTATTTGTGTACCATTCCCAATTGTTATTTGTACAGGCAAACCAAATTCTTCGTAGGTAGCGAACCACTCACGCCGAAAACACATATGCTCGCTTGCTCCCGAATCCAGAACCCAGTCATCCGCTGTTATTGTTTCACCCACACTGTCTGTATCGCAAACAAAAGCATCAGCCGACTCATTTGTTGGACTATCGCGACGAGCATAGTTTAACTGTTTAGAATTACTTTTCTTTGGACAATTTTTTTTCCAATGACCAAACTGCTTGCATAAAAAACATTTGCCTTGACGTTTCTGATTGTTTTGATTGCGACTAGTGGGTTGTTTCCATTTCTTCTCGTTTTTCGTAAGCAAAGCTGTGTCCGAATGCTTGGTTTGGAAATCATTTGTGTACAAACGTGTTTCTTCCATTATAAGTCTTGACCTCAAGCTATCGATATTTTGCTGTTTCATATCAGTGGATTCCCAAGCACTAAAAAAATGTGTAAACTTATCTGGCAAAGTCATAAGCACCTTCGTTATGCGCATTGATTCTGATACGGGTTCACCAGCATCTCTCAGCTGTTGAGTCAGACTTTCTAGCTTACTAATATGCGTTGCGATATCATCATGTTCATCTTTCTGAAATCCGTGAAATCGCTGCTGTAACATATTAATGCTAGCTTTCGATTTCTGGTCATACACTGCACATAATTTAGACCACATTTGGTGGGACGTTGAACAATGCATTATATGCACAAGCACCCCCTGTCCGATAGTTGTAGCAATGATTTTCTGCGCTTTTCTGTCTTTCAGAAGCCAAGCTTTTAATTCTTGTCGTGCTGCTTCCGTTGCGACTGTGTCATCTGGTTGCGACTCAGCTCCATTAACAACTTCGAGAAGATCTCCTGCATTTAAAAGAATGCGGACTTGAAATTTCCATGTGCACCATTGTTCCGCACACTGTAGCTTGTCGATTTTAATCGTTTCACTGTCCATATTAATTTGCAAATAAACGAAGCTCGCAAAAAAAAAATTACCTTCTACAGCTTTTATAAATGGAAGGAAAAAGATTAAATGGGCAGTCTTTACATGCAATGTAAAAAAAGATAATCTGATTAAATCTTCGCAATCCGTGTTCTTAACGCGAAACCGAAATTTCTAATATTTCTCGCGATACTTTGAATTATCCGCGAACCAATTTTATAAAAAAGATTATAAAATGATTTAAAATAATTTTGAATTCTAATACACTGGGCCCATAACCTGTTAAATAAAAGACTTCTGCTCAGGTTGACTTCACGAAGGAAAAGAGGAAATGTATTAGTTATTTATTTGTGAATTATAGTGTGTCAGATATTAACATAGTTCAGTGTATGTGAAGAGTGCATTCAGGTAAAACAGGATATAATTCAAATAATTTATGTTCGACAATTTCATATATCGATCAAGCAATGGTCTGTTAAACGGACATAGAGTCGGGTGTTCACAGCGAAACGTTACCCGGGGAAGTAGAAGATATTTGTGTAGCCACAAAAGCTTAAATTATGTCGGTGCTGAATAATAGACGTCAATCTAGTGGCGTTGAGTACCCAATTATCAGTCCTCCTGACCTCTGATTTAACAACAGATGGCAGCATTACGACACCGACAACGGAACACATTTTGTTGGAAAGAAAAACACGATTAATGCATTACAAACTCCACTTACTGATAACGGAATTCAGTGGCATTTCATCCCCCGTGGAGCTCCACACTTTGGCGGACTTTAGGAAGCTGTGGTCAAGTCAGTCAAATACTATTTGAATCGCATCATAGGTAAGCAAATATTGACACACGAGGAGATGAACTATTCTGGTGCAAAAAGAAGGATGTTTGAATTCAGGACCACTCTGCCCATTAACACACAACATTGAAGATTTTGATACTCCAGGTCTTTTCATTTTTGGATTACCATACTATACATAACACCAAGGCATGATGTCATTCTGGATATCGCAGAGAGTAGTTTCAAAAGGTTGCATTTCATTCAGAAACTCAAACAAGATGTTTGCAACCGTTGATAGTAGGATTACGTTGCCAAAATTCAACAACGATATAAGTGGAAGCAATCGACAATCAACTTCAAGATTGGTTAAAAACTCTCAGATCAGTCACTATCCAGTAGGCCTGGAAAGAATCCGAAAGATAAAAAGTAGAAGTCAAAATCTCCGTCAGCAAATATGTCCACGGCCCTTTAACTCTGTCGCTGTTTGCACTAGTTATGCCAGGATCGTCGAAATATAGAATCACCCACCCGGACATTGGGTTGTCGTGGAACAAATTGGAATTCAACGAGGAGTGTAACGCACTAGCATTCGATTTCCTATCGAATCAAGAACACATAAACAAGACGAAAGACCAAATAATAAAGTTATGCAACAAAGCGAAATCAGTGATAGAGGAGAGTCAGTGCCATGAATTATGTCATCACATGGAAGAAGAACGAAACAACGTATTCTCGATTGTCAACAGACTTCAAGTAACACTGGGAACTGTTCTAAACTGATTATTCGGAGTCAACGATGAAGTATGCGATGACATGGAAGACCTGGATAGTAATCAAAAAGAACTGATCTAAAATACGAAAACCACTGATCTAAAATACGTCAGTGTAAATGAGACAAAAGCAAGAATCAGTTAAAAAAATCAACAATTTTACAAAGAAGCTGAATGTTGGTCTGTGAGAGATATATTGGATGAAATCTTGGTACTACTTGGTTGACGAAAAACTAGATAAATCTACATGTGACGAACGCCTATATCATTGCACTGAGTTTCATGCGAGAGATTGAAATAAAGTTTAACAAGTTGTTAAATGCGTGTCTGAAACTCAGTCACTTGCTTGAATTCTTGTCGCATAAAGTCGTGGACAAAATCACCATTAAGTGTGCAGGAAAGCTTGGCCCAGACCTGATAGTACTACCAGACCCAATGGACAAGCTAGAGATCTCTGCAACTTCAGCGGAGATAGTACTGAGCAAAGTGAATATTGCGTTGTCCAGCCACTGTACGAAAAACTGTCATTCAAACGATGCGCAACCAGGATGCTGAAAATAACACACACCATGTAGAAAGAACTATGGAATCATAATACATGGATGTATTATGACTTCAGTATTCGTAATTTGTGGCTCAACTCAAGAGGAAGTCATTCTGACCCACACGGGCATCGTTCATGTGACCCCAGACTACGGCATACAATCAAAATTCCTCCGAGCAAAATTGTTTAAGGAAAGAAAAGTAGTTCTGCAGTTTAACAAATCAATCGCAACTATTAACACATCAGTATCAGCTCAGAATCCAGTTCATTTTACAAATGAAACTTTCATCCCACTGAATAAGGCTTAAATGGAGATGTCAATATTTAACCATCGAATTGCTCAACCGGATACATGAACACAAGTGGAAGATCATCAAAAAACACCAATATTGGACAATTCTTCATCTGCATATTGGCTGTGATTCTTGGTCGCCGAAGAATTAATCACTCTGTAGACGTTGAGTTAAAAGAAATTAGGAAGACACCGGATCAATGGTTTGACATTACTTGGCAAACAACGCAGGAGGTGGCAAAATGTTGAATACATCAACAAAATAAAAATAAAAGATTAAACCATACTCGACACCTACCACTAAGCGCTATCATATTTGCATGCTACTATGTTGATCAGTCAAAACCTTCATGAAGTGGTTGAGTAACAGAACAACAGCCGAGTCAGCACAACGTTCGACTAAAAGTGAATGACCTGGTAGGGCACCTGCGATGAATCGATTCATCAATTAATATTAAGTTATCATACTAAGCAAACTTTATGTATAAATACCCAGTAAGAATATCAATAAAGCTAGATATTATTCAACAGCAAAAAGTAAAGCATCCAAAATACTGCCATCGACGTCTCATTAAGGCAATGTGATCATCGACGATACTCATCAACGGACGCTACATGCTGGAGTAAGAACTGTTCTGATGAAGGTAACCATCGGCAATGCGAAGGGAACCATCGGCAATGCAAAGCTGGGCGTTGATGAGCTGCGGGCGAATATGACAGAGGCGATAATGGTCATCAACAATCGCTCATTTATACATGTGAGTTGTGATCCACTAGATTTGACACCAATGACCACTACAGACTTCCTTATCGCGCATGGTGGTTGCCCAGAAACTTTGTCATCTACATTAACGGCCGTTCTTCGTTCCACTAGACAGTTTGCAATTGTAGACGTGGTTTTGCTTTCGGATCCAGGACGAGGAAGAATTAGATGGAAGATGGCCGTCATAGAAGAAACATTCATCGGACGAAATGAACGCGCGCGCTCTTGCTTATTGAGGCTACCTAACGGCCTAAGCGCCTAATTCAACTTCTCTATCCTTTGGAATCCTCAAAAATAGATGGTGAAAAATGGATGTGCAGCGACCATATTGAATTTTCTAACTTTAACTTCCAACGAACTTACTTTTACTTTTCAATTATGTTAATCTTTCTCTTCTTATACAAGCACTTAACAAGTAAGCGTCGTTTAATAAAGATTCATCGAAGTTATATGTACACCGTCTTTTCTTTGTCTTTACTGGTAATTGGACTGGGTTGATCAGCGAAACGCTCCTTATTTGCTGGAGTTTCCAACAAAGGCCTTTGACACCGTTTTGTCACAGTGGCTCTTTTTCAATCTAGGCAGCTTTTCAACTGAAGCTTATAGGTATGGACGTTTAACCAAGAAAAGAGTTTAATTAGGTATTTAAGAACCCCCGTTCTCCTCTTTCAAGTCTCCCGGGTGATCGAAGACATAACTGAGTCAAGCGATGGGTACCTCGTTACTTAGCGTAGATAGAGTGGGGACTGTTGTCGCCCACCCATTCTTCAACACTCGCGTAGATTTATTTAGTTGTTCTAATGTTTTTCAAAGAAAAACATATATTTTATTTTTCCCAGATTCGAGCAACCAACGTGTTGCCCCCTGCACCGGCTGGCTTATTAAGAGTCTTGTGGCGAAATTACAATTTGAATGAATGATTACACTGATTATCACGAATCAGGTGGAGAGCTCCCCCAATAATTCAAACTCCAATTAGACAATTGGTGTCGAACTTGATAGTTAAATGGTACTGTACTGAATCAATTGAAAATAAATTTCTCAGCCGAAAACACTCGCGCACTTTACATACGTCAGAGAATGACTATCCTCGTTTATGAAAATGTGATATGGATGTGGTCTTACCATCCGTGAACGGAAATATCCTTAGACCGTAACGGAGCATTTTTACTTCAGCTAGACTCTCATTTACGTCAAAAGTTTTATACTTTCGAATTGAATGACTGGTAAATTTGTAAAAGAAATCTCATGATCCAAGATCTGTGAATCAATTTATATCATGAGCGAAGCCTCTAAAGAGGAATATTTTGGCAAATGACTGAGTTGATCCCGCTTACATGAATAAGACTGAACGACATAGGAATCGAATCTAGACAACCATCTGTGAAATTGCTTACGGAGACCAATGTTTTAAAAAAATAAGTGGGGATGATGAGAGACCTTAAAGTAAGCAGGGCATGAAACCCATCAGCAAATTATTGTGAGCCGATATGCGAATCCCAAAGTCGTCTGACATTAAAACATATATTGTTACATATACATCTTAGAGAAACGATTACTCACAGGAAAATCAAGAAACACACAAATAAGGGAAAGTAAATTCTCTGAAATTAAAATCAAAAAAATGGTTGAAAACCATGTGCCCATATCGAAGGCTTGCAATAATGTCAATAATATTAGTACCGAAAAATAAGATATATTAAATAATTTAAAGAAAAAAAAAGGCTACTATTCTGTAAGGCCATCAAGTTATATCATATATTATTAAACACATTATAAAAAATGAATATGGATGCAATTTATTCGATTAATGTTGGGATATGAAATTCGAAACGAGAGAAGTACAGGAAAAAATTGTTGACAAGAGCAAATTGGAACAAACAATTTTCTTAGGCTTCCAATTACGACCCATTTAAAGAAGTATGCCCCTGCAGCATAAACTCTGCTTAAGTTAACAAAATAAACGTTCATTGGCCCTATTTTCTTTGAACTTATCATATTGCATTATGCCATTGCAACCATACCCCGAAAATCGAAACCATGAACAACGATTTGGATAAGCTACGCTTAAGAACGCCACAATTACGACAGACAAAGATGACAGATACTCGCAAAGTGAGAGTTTATTCTATGATAGCCTATACTACAGACCCCAAATGCAATTTTCCAAAGATTAGTTTTAATTTATCGTTATTATCCATGGCTAGCTAAAAAATATTGAAATTAGGGAATAATTTGATAACGAAAAATTTTTGAAAATAAAGAAAAATAAATCTGAAATAACAGCTTAAGTACTTACCGATCTTAATCGTTCCACGTTCATAATAAAAAATTTTCCCGCGGTAAGTATTACTGGCTTTTTGGTATTTATTAAGAAGATTAGTATATCCTTTCTTATCAAAATAGTGTTTTTATGCCAAGGTGATCTCAGAAGTGCTTCACCTGCCCTTAAGCTATGTGATGTCAACAGCTCTCCAAAGTACGTAAACATAAAAAGTTCCACGCAAGTAAGTGTCAAGTAGCCAACAAGATTAATGCTGCGAATGAGTGATCGATCTCCCTGAAAACATTGTACATTATAATATTTATATAAATTCAATGCATTTCATTCATATTTTGTTGTTAAGATCGGAAAGAAGTTCACTGATTTCAAGTTGAGACCTGAGTATGACAAATACACAAATAGACGCGAGAAATCCGATTTCTTGTTCTATTCGGTAGAAAACAAGATAGGGTAGTTTCTCAAGTGATTTAACTTTGTGCGGGAGTTTTGATTGCCGAAAGAATGGAAATTGTAAAACGAGATTATTCCTGAAACTGTCTTGTCTGTGACCAATAAGTTCCACTTGTTACCAATCGAGTTGGAAAAAATTAAGGACCAAGGACCCAAATTTTAAGCCAGTCTTTTGTATGCACAAAGTGGCATACAGGCATCGCTCTAAGAGCATAAAACTCTACGTTAAGAAAAGATGTGTCAAAAAGGGAGTTATATTACGGCAAGATTTACATTGGAAGTTGAATTTGTTGTTTCTTTTTGAAGTTTTTTTTTTTCAACTAAACCAATAAAGTGTTTTAACTCGTTAAGGACAGACAGTCAGAATCAGGAAATAATATGCAGGTAATTTAAACTTGAGCTGAGCTGAAACTGAAACGTCACTTTTAAATTATTACTATTCTAGAAAAGGAAAATGTTTAGAAAGTTGTTTTGAAATGAGAAAAAGTTGAATTTGTGACCAGAGTTTGGCTTTTGATTGTTGAACCTAAGTCGTTGTTTTGATATAAACAATGTGAAAGACCGCTTATGTCAACTCCTTGTCCAACGTATTTTTGGAATTATTTCTACGACCTTTTACGGTGCTCTTGTTGTTCTCGGAATATTGAAGCGTGTTTCAGTAGAGAGAATTCCACCATCTCCTCCTTTCGAGCTGCGGAAATGTTTAGCATCGGATCTCTTTCTCTCTAGTAAAAAAGATTTTTCGAAGAGGATTACATTCAGTCTAGTTTTCTTGGAGATTTTGATAGTTGTTTCAAGGCTGATTTCGTGAGATTGTTTATCTCTGCGTCATTTTCTTGAACGACTTCTAGATTTTCGTTCATGATCACTTCGGATGTTATGAATTTCCTTGCAACGCTTTTAAATATACGATTAATGTAATTTTTTTTCCATATTTTCATGTTGTAGACGTCATTCCGAATTATGAAGAATGAAAAAGGTTTATAGGACTCACATTTCTGAAATAATTTTCCAAGCCCTGCTGTGAAAACATGAATCAAAAAATAGATTGAGCGGAACATCAACTTAATACTGTTTAAGTCTTTAGATTAGTCTTTATAGTTCAGACCTAACTTAATATAGTCAATTGTTGATACATAATATAATGTTGATGAAATATTTGGAATTTAAATTGAACAAAAATTTAAATGTTTTTTTTTTGGAGTATATACGAATACATATTTTTGTATCTGATAAGGAAGTTGAAGACTATAAATTTAATTAATTTTGAACTTTTACTATTTGAAAACTAAATTGATTTTAATTGAAGAAGTGAAATTGTCCCTTTTTTTGATAGTTTTTTCGTCATAAATTTTAAACCACCCTGTCAAATTTGACCGCAAGCTTTTCAGGTCTTCACTATGCAAGTACGCTTCGAACGAAACTAATTTGAATTCTCAAGCATGGTTTGTTCTTGAGTTATGCTTGACGAAAAAATCCGCAAACGTACGTGCGTACACACACACGCGGACATCTTTCTAAAAACAATGGAATCCGACTACTGGGAACTCGAATTGTGGAGGTATGTCCAAATTTTTAATTCCGAAAATCTGACCGATTACATGAACTTATTTATAAGACAGAAAAAAAGATCGTCCTCAGCAGTGTAGATATATCTTGGAAAAAAAAAGTGAGACGACTTGTCCCTGCGAATCACGTTGGAAATATTTAAAAGCAAGATCAATTTGACTCTCAAATCTCTCCACGGGTGGGTGAAGTTGGCTAGAAGTGAGTACCGATTCAGTGAGGTGACCATTGATGATTCTGATTCATCTGACGAAATTGCAATGAAAATTGTAGATATTGGAAAAGTGTCAATCTCGACTCCCAACAACAGTTGTTGAAGATGACTCTTTTAACGCAAGACTTACAGTAGGTAGATATGATTCGATTTAAGATGAAATTTTTTACACTTTCTCGTCAATTTGTGTTCCATTTTATCAAGTAAATAATCGAATTTATCAATATTCATTCGGCGGTATTCTTGAAACTAAACGCAATATTCTCGTAGCTCTTGGAATTTATGGTGAATTTAACCTTATGTTTCCACACGTTACATGTTTGAGGCATGGCCTTCATTTTTAAATATCACAGGTAAAACACTGAACACTTGATTAACTGCTGCTACTTTACTCGAAGCCTAATATGAACGAATTCAGAAACTCACTTCTTTTCATTGTTCGCATTACATGAAATGACCCAAAAGTCAGACTTTTTCACAAAATTAGCTTCTTCCCGCATCTGACACGAGTACAACATGAAGTGTTTTGATGAACTTGAAGTTGCAATGTAGAGAAGAGTGAGATTCAAGTTCAAAGGACGACTTGAAATGGAAAGAAATGTCTTTATCACATGTCGTATATTATAAGCAAGAGAAAGTGTTTGGCCTTAAAAAAAAATAAATCACTGTTACCGTTTCGAAGAAGCAAATAAGTTTTTGCTACTTTTTGTTTGAGCATAAAATAAACCTGATAAAAATTATTTATCAGTTATTAAGAGAAAAACAAAAGCCCACGTCGTTTGAAATATTCAAGCTGCCGTCGGAGGCACCGATCAAGGCGAAATTCCCATAGCTTTATACGACTCAGTAAATTTAACCAAGACCATGCCTAGGCAGCTTAACGTTTCTAGTTGCCCGTCCTACACAGCACAGCAACTAGGACAATTATTAACCACGATATCATTATTCATAGAGAGGATTGCATAGTGAATTCGTCCCCAATCGGAGACGATGACACTTGGTCATGTCCAATTGTATTGCAATGGGTAGTGAATCATTCGCAAGGAGGATTGCAGCATGCAACCCGATCGCTTGGGGTGCGACATAAGATAGTAACGCGACGGCGACGACGTCTTGGATGAACAATGTATGCTGACCTAATCATAGAAAAAAAAACTATAAAGCAATTCGTTTTTAAATGAAATTAAACGCGATTATAAAAGAAAGAAACAAGAACGTGATAAAACAAATGCAAGTGAATAATCTTAGAGTCAATCAAATCAGTTGCTAGGAATTTTATTTGTTACAAAGTAAAAAAAAAATAATAATCTTCAACTTGAAGAGTTGAACATGCCGGCCGCCTTGAAAGCCTTAAGGGCTTAAAAGATAAATTTAACAATTCAAAGGTAATATAGCGACTTTGTGTAAGGGTCACCTAAGTACGCTAGACTTGGTGCGGCACAACCTCTGTAAGGTAATGTGCTGGTCACAGTATCCCTAAGTCTTTTGGGTCATTTGACACAGGTGAAATAGGGCGTGAGTTCATTACAGCTTAAACTTGACAAATTAAAGTTATCATTTCTTCGGAGGTAAAAGCAAAGTTAGAAATCTCACCTAGTACTTTGTGCATGAACCGCTTTGCAACCTTTAACGCCGACTCCCAAAGACACCCAAAGTGCGGGGCTCTGTGCGGTATTAAGTACCATGAAATACCTTCCTTCTGATAGAAATTTTGAATTGTATCTGAGTGAATCACAGCAGCCGTGCCGGATTAATTGCAAGAAAGAAGTAAGGAACTTTCAGTTAAAAGTCAATTCGCGCTTTTCATTCGATTTTACTGAAACAAAGGTGAACGCTTGCCTCCGCCAGTCGGGACAGTCTTTCGCAATCACTATTTTTAGCTGCGGCGATTGGGTTTCCTCAAATCTTATAGAGTCTGGACCTCGCAACTAGTAAGTTCTTTTGAGTAGCTCATTGAGAAGGTATCTTCGAGATATTAAATCGGCTGGATTCAATTTTGCCATGATCGTTGCGCCGTTAGTTGTTGTATCTTGGAAAAGCTGTTGGAAACCAAAATATTTGATCGGTAAGCTTTTGATTTCATCCAAGATAAGGCAACGGTTGAGTCACTCTAAAAATGACAACCATCAAAATGTCAATAGAATGGCAAAGTTCCAGCCGTGCTTATGATTCAAACAATATAGGCGCAACTCGTGGTTTGGCACAGACCAAGTGTGAAAATGTCCTCGATGCAGATGGGCTAGTGAAGTAGGTGCTGGCTCTATATGCTCTTGAACTTGCATCGCAGAAACCATGTAGTTGCACTTTTGTCTTTTAGAACGTAATGTGTCACTGTATTCTACGTTATTTAAAATCCTCCAAATGTTTATGAAAGTTCTTCAATTGGTAATCTAGTTCCTGCGGAAGGCTTTCATCCCAATCGCGGCCCATTGTCCACAAGTATAGAAAGACTAACTTTGCATTGACCAAGAAGCTTATTGGATCGAATATGCTGACAATCTGAGAAAGAATAAATCATTAAGTTAGTTTTGTTTGATTATATGCTGTGTCAAAACAATTGAAAGAGAAATCATCTGTGTATGAGTTCCATAGCAATCCTAGTTATCTGATTATATCATCGTTGTCTTCTGTATTTGAGCACCATTTCTTTAACGGGAACCTTCCCTTCGCTGGTAGACTTGTAACTTTATTTTTGATTAAGCTGAGATCGTCTTATGTGTATGCGCCTGTCATTAAGTTACTGACGTAAGAGATATGCAGCACTTCATGCGCCCCAACCGGTAGGTTATTGGCTTTCAGTATGGCTACTTTCTTAATGCTTCGCATCGCTGACACCGACGTCGTGCCGTATGTGGCAGTCCGATAACGTAACTCAGGCACGGTTTCCTTAGGATGCATCTCTATAGAATGCATTGCTTCACCTATTCTTGCCGGCTCATTTCTACAAGGTCTGCTGTAATTACGAAAGCATGCAACCAAAACAGAATGAAGATTTCAAATGTGTCGTCTTGGGTCTTGGGTGGACGTGCTTTCAGGCTTAGTTACGGGGTGATGAAGAAGGAAAAATGCGGTGTGCTTAGTTGATGGTTTGGTACTACTGACATGTGTTCTAGCTTCAGATATTCTTCAATGAATTTATTATAGTCCTTTCTAATATTACAATATTTTAAGAGTTTTCTTTCCATGCAAAAATATCTTCTTTATGGTTTGACTCACCAATCTCTTCTGCAGGTGCACGAAATGAAAGAAAGACTACAAATCGACCCTCAGGAAGACAACTATGTTTTTCCAGGAAGTGTTGTTGTGTCGAATTATGTTTTTCAAGTTCCCAAAACTTGAAAACAAGTTGATTGAGATTCTAGTCTGATTCGGTACTTGAGCAACATGTACTTGCTTGAGTTTCAATTTCACCGGAGACAATCCATCCCAAGAATTTTTCGGAGAATACTTGACGATAAGGCGCCAGCCGAATTTGGCACACTGAGAGTAAGGTGAAGAACGCGCCAATCGTCATATTAATTCTGTATGTTCTTGGGTATTGCTTATGGCTCCCATCTTAGCGCTGAAATCATTTGTGAGAGCGAGGCATCGGTCAGAGAATCCAATGATGATACAATACAGTACAATATTAATTAAATTAACAATTTTAAATTCTTTTCTTCAGTTTGAAATTAATTTTGATTTTTACTAAAATGATTATATTAAACCCAAGAAAGTATATATATTATGCACGTTTAGAAAATATTCTTAAGGATAATAATAGTACACTTTGTGGACACAAAATACCAGTAACTAGTGAATAGTACGTTATACTAAAGTATATTGAACCCGTGATATGAAGTGAAAGAAAGACGCAATGTGTGTGTAGTTCAATATGCACAGGATTTGAGAGGATTTGAAATGGGCGGCGGAATTGTTAAATGAATCAAGCGGGGTAGAGCACTGAGAATAAAATCTGCAATGGAAGCTTTATGCTCTTATATTGTAACTTGTGTGAGAGTCTCTACCTAGGATCTAGAAAGTAGCCAAATATTGAGGTTTTTAAGAAATCTGCTACCGCGTTCAATTAGTATAGTACCGGTGGCAATTTGTTGAAAATATGAGGTGTAATCGATTTGAGAACACCTACTGTGCTCCTTATTGACTTCAAGTAAACTTAATTTCTTTTGAAATCAATGTGGTCACTTCTGACAGACAAAGTTTTAAGTGCTATGTGTAGAGATATCGAAGAGGCAGAATTTTTGCTGATTGAAATAATGGCACTGAGTGTTCGAATTTATTTCTGTTGTATATCCAACTGATAATTAACTTCCCATCCGGAAGTTTATGATATTGGTCCGATTTTCAAACTTTTAACTCATCTCCACGTATCGAGGTCCCAGTAGTCGGACTCCAGTGTTTTCAAACGATATCCGTATGTGTATGTGTACATACATAGGTACGTACGTTTGTGCGAATTTTTTCGTCAAGCATAACTCGAGAACAAATCAAGCTATCGAACCCAACTTAGTTTATTTCGAAGCACGTGTGCGTAGTGAAGAGCTGAAACGCTTTTCACAGGGTGATTTAAATTTAATGACGAAACTACTGTCAAAAAAGGACAATTGTACTTCTTCTATTTTAATAAATTTAGTTTTCCAATAAAAAAAGTTCACAGGGGAAAAAAATGTATAGTTTTCAATTACCTTAATATTAAAAGAATACTATATATGTAAAAATATATAAACTGCAGTTCATAAGTTTCCGGACAAATAATTTTTTTTTTCATTTGAATTCAAAACAGTTCATCAACAGTGTGTTATTTATAAAAAAATTATTAAAAAAGATTAGTTCTGAACTATAAAGAGTAATTAAAGGACTTAAACAGTATTAACTTGAGCCCATTTCATATTTTGGTGTTCCGCTTTCTCTATTTCGTGATCCACGTATCAACGGCAGTGCTTGGAAATTATTTTCAGAAATGTTTATAGTTCTCATAAATCTTTTTAGTCTTTCTTTACTCCGAAAAACGTGACGCAAGAAAACGTGGATCAAATCACATTACTCGCATATAAAAAAGCGATGCAAGGAAGATCATAATATCCGAAGATTTAGTTGATTTACCATTTTTGTGGTTTCTTATCATGAACGAAAATCTAGAGGTTTTTCAAGAAGATGACATAGAGGTAAACAATCACTCCAAATCGGCATGGGAACAACTATCAAGATCTCTAAAGAAATTTGGACTGAAAGTAATCCTCTCGGAGTCCAGAAAGAAAAAGATCGCAGCTCGGAAGGATGTTCGACTGAAAATATGTATTTTTAGGACTTAAACGACGTAAAAGTAATCACGCTTTAATATAACGAGAAATCATTTCTAAAATATTTTTAACCAGGATTGACATAAGCGGTTTTTCACAATCTTAATATCAATGCGATGAAAAGCCAAACTCTGGTCACAAATTTAACTTTTTCTCATTTTAAAACAGCTTTCTTAACTTTAATTTACTAGGAAAGTAATAATTTGTAAGTGACGTGAGAACCTGCATATTATTTCTTAATTCTGGCTATTCTTTCCCTAGCGAGTTATAACACTTTATTGGTGAACTTGAAAAACAACTTCAACAACAAACAACAAATTCAACTTCCATTGTAAAAGTTGTCGTAATATAACTCTAAATTTGACACATCTTAGGTTAACGTAGAGTTCTAAGCTCAGAAGACTGGCTAAGAATTTGGGTCGTTATCTTATTTTTTTTTTTAACTCGATCGGTGATAAGTCTAACATTTTGGTCACAGGCAAAACAATATCAGTAACAATCTGATTCCAAAGTTTCCATTCTTTTGGCAATCAAAAATCCCGCACAAAGTAAAAGCACTGTGGTCACTTAAAAACTAAGCATTATATGGAATTCAGAAACTACCCTCTCTTGTTTTCCATTTACCAGAACAATTAATGCAATCGGCCGTAATTTGGAACAAACCGGTCTTAAGGCAGTTATGTAAAAGCGAGAAATATGCTGTAATTGCCATGCGTGACAAATTTTCATGTGTTCTAATTGGATGTTTTAATCTCGTGCACAACATTCGCAAGCTGTGAAAGAGCATGAGATGCGCGCGATCGAGGATTATAAGAGATTAAAAAACAGGAAAGAGGTTCGAAAATTCTACCCACAAATAAAACAAATATCTCAGGGTTACAGACCCCAAACCAAAGCCTGCAAAGTTCAAAATGGAAAAATTTTAGTAGAATTGCAGTCAGTGCTGAGGTGGTAGGGCAATGATGAATAAAATTACGCTCTCAGGTAGCCTGAACCATTCGATGAAGACGTCGCATGCCAACAGCGTCTAGCCGACCTAGAGGAAGTAAAGATAGCAATAACATATATAAGTTTATATCTTATAAAGCCACCTTAGCTGTCGAACTTTTGAATGCGGTGGCAATGACACAATAAAGCATCAAAGATGAATGGGATCTTGTTGTATTGTTTGCCCATTCCTAAAGAAAGAAGACCATCTAAGCTGTGTCAATTATAGAGCTATGAATCTTTTCAATATTGTCTATAACACTTTCCCGCCGTATTATGTGAACGTTTGAAACCGTTCGTCAACAACCTGATAGGTCCATATCAATGTGACTTTCGACCCGAAAAGTGCACCATAGACTAAATATTAACATATCGGCAGATCTTGGTTTTAGTTTCTGTTTCGTCCACAGAGACGGGATGTATGAAGCCATGTCTAGGGTTGGCATCCCAACCAAGCTCGTTCTTTTGTGCAGGATGATGATGGAGCTGCTCCATAAAGGTCGGCAAAGACGTCACCGACCCATTTGATGTCAAACAACGTTTTAGGCAAGTAAATGAACTGTCATGCGGTTTGTTCAGCACTATAATTGAAATCATAGTGCAAAAGTCCCGTATGAACACTAGAGGCACTATCTTTTAAAGGTATGTTCAATTACTCGCATACGCAGAAGATATTGATTTAATTAGGGAACGTAGCTTGATGTCAACAGTGCGTTTATAAGTGTTTCTACAGAATTGGCAAAGATGGATTTGGCGATATACTATAAACAAAGTCTTGCTCAGAACGTTACTATACACACAATTTTAAATTTGAGGGAGTTAAGGACTTAACCTGCCTTAAAACACGTGCTGAGATCAAATGGAGGATAACTTTTGCTAATCGCTGTTTTTTTAGGCTAAGAAAGCAAAAAAAGAGGAGCCCTCTGTCGACGAACTTAAATGTACTCTATAAGACCCCTTCATTCCCGTCCTGCTATATGATGTAGAAGCATGGACACTTTCAAAAGCGGATGAAGGCGCCTTAGTTTGTTTCGAGAGAAAAGTGTGATATTTGGTTGCGTTGAAGGTGAGTGGAGGAAAAGATTCCAAAACGATGTACGAAGTATATCCAAATTGTTATCCTGATCACTTGAAACTATACATACATTAATAAGAAACTAGTAATGTCCCCAATCAAACTGACATCTATGCAGTAAACTTAAGTTCCTTTAGAAAAATATCAACTTTAACAAACTGCAGCCGGACCAAAAACACAAAAGAAAAGTAAATTTTTTTTGCAATATGCGATGCAATAGGCACTTTTCACTAAAGTCATAAGGAGAGCTACGAAATTTGGAGCGCATGCAGATTTCTTTGCTAGTGCTCATATAATCAGGTTCGTTGCTTAAATTATCTAACATAATTTTAAAAACTGTTATTCTTATTTAAATACACTTTAGCCGTCTCATCACGATTCTCTCATACGCACCCATAAGTATGCAAAATTTAGCCACTTTAGCCTCCATGAGATGTTTCTCCAGATAGCCAATAATTTATATAAATATTACCCTTTGCCGAAATAAGAATAATAAAATAATAAAATTAGCTTTTATTGGTTTCTTCTTTGCATTAGCATACAAAGCAGATAAAATTGTATCCTTTGTGCACCTTCTCACCGGCTTTTTTTTTCTGTAGCACATGCCAGTCTTCTTTCGGAATTTGAAGTTCCAGTCTAGCATCTAAGATTTTCGCCACCGTCTCAGTCATACATTCATTACAGACAGCAGAAACATTGAAAAGCTTAATTTTCAGGTATTCGTTTACTTTTTTGACTTCATTCGCCAAATTTGCTGACTGCTGAAAAGCGGCGATTTATTGCATCGAGAGTGACTACCGTTGGTGAAATAGATTCCTGGAATTGCATTATTTCATCGTATACCTTCTGCAATGTTATTCTGGAAGAGTCACATTCATCTGCCGGTGGTGTCGATGATAAAAACAGTCTTCCCTATTTATTTCCGTCTTTTCTTCAGGAACTCGGCACAATTCCATGCGCTTAGGTTAGCTAAATCAAGGTACAGCAGGTTTTTGCATTCGTTGCACTTGATTATGTACGATTCTCTTGAAATTTTTTTCGTAGTTTTTGCATGAAGTCATATTCGCGTTATTTCTTTTCGACGAACAAACTGCTTCATCAACAGTTACAAACCTAGGGACTCGTTTCTTCAGCCTGAGAGTTTAAACATCTCGAAACACATGTGCAGTGACTCGTAGAAGTAGTGTCCATATAGTAAAGGCTTCATAGTTCGGAAATGGTTTTCACAAAATTGTCCTCCGTTTGACACATGATGTTTAAGATATGTTCTTGTTGACCTCGGTATTTTGTGGTAACTCCGACTCTTTTAGCCATTCTGGTCCATTTGTCCAAAGCGATGAATTAATAAACAATCTGGAACTCATCCCCCTGGACAAGAGGTCGACGAGTCGGGAGGATACCGCCGGTTCAAAACATCAGACAGCAGACGGATTTCATTGACTCTATTTTAAATTTTTGGCTTTTCGTTGATCCAGAACTACATTATTTTTGAGTCAGTCCAGTTTAACAAGTTGACTCGTAAATTCGTTCGGAGATAATTGAGGGTCTTATCATGACAGCCGTCAGACGATCTCGTCTCGACGATAGTTTTGCATCATGTTATTCACAAATTGTTGTAACGTTTGCTGTGCACGACATCAATGTGACGATACTATCTTTGCTTCATGTGATGCGAAAATCATCATTTATTATCGTCTTATCGATCTCGTTTGCTTGATGTCTATCTCATCATCTTATTTCGGCAAAAAGCCCAAAGAGAGTAATTTGATTAATTATTAATTAATATAAATATTGGACGAATATGTTTCGTCGGACTGTGCTGTATTTTTTTTCCAAATGAGTGTGAAAAAATAAGTAAATTGAAGATGTTCACTGGCAGTAAGCAAAAAAGCACCATTGATTCACAAAGTGGGTATCGATGCAGGTAATTATGTCTGCTCCCCCGAATAAGAGACTTGACGCTATTCTCTAAGTTTTAAATGGATGAGTACAGCGCAAACCGAAACTGTTGTTGCAAATTTCAGGGACGAAGTGCCCGGCACATGTCAAATCATCGGTAGGAGTAAACGATTGATGACACGACGATGATAGCGTTAAATGTAATCGTCTAGATGACGATCGTCTCAAAAGTTACGTGACGAGAGCCCAATAAACGAGCTTTTACTAAAGCCACGGATAGATCCAAGTTTGGAATAGTCAATTCGTTTTGATTTCGAACGTTTAACAGCGCTACTCTTTTCTTAGCACAGATAAAACGAGAATTGATGTTTTTCCATCATTTACACATTATCTGACGTAAGCAATGTTACCAAAGTTGTTGTGAGTTCGTACCAATAAGCAAATGGCGGTGTATGACCATTTCAATAAGTTCACTAATCTAATTAGTAATATTTCGTCCCATTCCAATTTCTTACGCATACAGTTTGGAACATGAATATAAGACACACTTCCCATGGACCTTAAATACAAAGGGGTAAAATATATTTGCCTGACCTTTAAAACGTTTCCTTTGGTCCCTGTCAGATCTTCGGAATTCCATAGATTTATGAAACATTCAAGTGCATCAATAGCTCGTCTGTAGCTCTAATTAAACGCACACCTGACACCTTTTGTACTCCAAACAAACGACTCCTGTCGTTAAATAACGTTGTATGGATGATAGCTACTATTTCAGTTTCGGAGATTCATAGAAGCGCCTTTGAGTATGATGTTAGCTTCTTAATAAATACTCATCGCCGTAGATTCATCTTCGAAAGTAATAACAAGGACATCCTTATAAAACCCAGCCTGTAATAGCTCGCAGATTTGTGGAAAGGTGTATTTGCTCTCTTCAATCACTTTTCGCATTTCAGCTCCAAACAAGTAAGGGCTACAAGTCACCCCAAATGTCACTGCATTAATGCAACTTTAACAAGTCGAAAATTTAGAAGAATAGTTAAAATACCGGGCAGAAAACGATCAAATCACCAAATGATCGTTCGATAAGTGATTCGGTGCATGAGCAGAAGCATCAAATACTATGTGCAACTGAGTTGTTTCTTTATCCTCATAATACATAGAACGTCGCAGCATATAATAAACACGTTTGTTGTCGCATTCCGTCCCTGGAACAGGCTCAGCTACTCCACTTGAAAACATCTCGTCCAGTGCACAGTCATATTCTAAAAGTCTTTCATTTGTATACAGTTTACTGACTAGTGCATTCATTCGAAGCAATGCCCCTGTATAGTTATCGTTTAAAATAACAGTCGTTGTCTTCCAAGGCATGAGAGCTGGTTAGCGACCACCAGATCTGTACACATGAGTTGTCAAATTTTTACCTACCCGACACAAAGAGTTGGGAAGATTTCCCAGAACTTCAAGTTGCCAAAACTTTCTAACTTTCTCAAAAACACAATCTTTGTATTGATGTATTGCTGTATTGATTGTCGTCAACTTGTCAGTAATTCGTTTGTGCTCGCCTGTAGCAAATTGCCAATATGAATCAACACCGACAAGAACACTGATGCCTCCTTCTAACTCACGTCCACTAACACAAGCATCAGCAAAAGACATTCCCTTCATTGCAGTCGTCATTTCGTTGCTCGGGACTGCAAGAACGTCTATTCCCGAAAGAGATTACGGTCCAATTGTAAATTTCGATGACTGGTAAATTAAGCCGACGTGCAACGTTTTATTTGACAGAAGTCATTTAACTTCCATCGTGCATAACAATGCGCACAAATAATTCCGCGTTTGGGGTTTTATTGGATGTGAAAGCATATCAGTCTGCAAATAAGCTTGGCAGTTTCGTTCAGACGTGTGAGTGGTATAAAAATTTAAGACTGCTTTTGATTAAGAAGAGTGTTTCCGTTATTGGGGTGTTAATGGTTTTGTCTCGTTTTATGGTTCAGTTGAAACATTTGAATTAACACTCGCCTTCATGAAGCAAAGGTTATAAATAGCTGTCGCATGGCGACCACTTCACTTCTTGCAACGTAAAAGGGTATATTTGCACTGCTTGGAATTATTTCCATTCCTACAACAATAATTGCATCTGCCAACACCTTTTACTAATAGTTTTTTCTGAGATAAACTTTTCCCACCGACACAGTTGTTTGTTTTATTTTAAAAAAGCAGCAAACAGTCTCAGAGCAGTTTTAACAGCTTTCCAAGTTGCGCTTTGTTGATGCTGAACGCGAGTTACACGAGCTTTTGCTTGGTTAGCTTTTTCTAGTGCTTCTTCTTCCTTCTTTAAGATTTTAAATAAAGACTTTACCTTCATCAATCGTGATCGTCATCCTTTTCCGTACCACCCTCTTCTAAGTTTTCAGTTATGCTGTTGTAAAAGCGATAGAAATCCACCCTCAGTTCAATAGAAAGGCATCGAGGGACAACTCCTTTGATAATAATGAAATAATGTAATGAAGGTACTCCCAGTGAAATAATAGAACAGGTAGACATTATGATGGTCATGGTGTGGAGCTCTTGTACGGGAGTTCCAAGTTCGAGCCCCAGCGGGGAAAATAAATTTTATTTTTTCTGTTTAATTTATTAAACAAATTGAGCAAACTCCAATTAAGTTCAAAAAAATGAGTGGCCGACAACAGTCCTCATTCCAACCGGGAGAAGAAGAGGGGAAGGCATCGCCTGACTTGAAAAGCTGCCGACTGAAGCGGGGGAACGGGCGTCGACAGTACAAGCAGTAACAGCAGCAAATAAAGCGGCATATGCAATCACAGCAATGAAAGGCCAAAAAAATGTTCAAGAGGATTTCCCGTACGTCTCCGACATTGGCGAAGGCTGTTACACAGGCGATAGCGATTTGTTCGTCTTGCGTCTTACAGCCTCAGAGATCGACAATGAAGATGAGGAAATCAGCGCATTGGAAAAAATGTTGCTTGTCATAAAAGCAAAACAAATTGCGCACAGAGCAAGAGAGCGCCAAGAAAAACTACAAATGAAACAGCTGTTAGAGAAGCAACAACAGGAACAGTTACCTGCACAACTGGCATTAATTTTTTAATTAAACGATTAAATTATGACAGCCTGCACTGGTTATCAGTGGAAGATCACAAGAAAATTAAAAATTTGTTAGAAAAGACAACAACGGAGTTCTTCTCGTTCATCCCAAAAAGTGAGCGATTGCAGACGATGCTCCTTCGAGGTCTCGATCTGTCCACCGATCCTGAAGAACTCCTTCAGGTGCGTAAAGCAAAGGAACGTGGCGATCCTGAGTTTGTAGGGGTCAAGCCATTTACTACAGCAAATGCCAGAAGGGAGAATCGAAAATTTCCGTACTTCCTCGTTCAGCTTACTCCCAACAGTAAATTAGATAGTCTACGGAAAATCAAAGTATCAGATTATCAATGCATAAGCTGGGAAAAATTAAATCGCAGCGATAACATTTTACAATGTGTTCGCTGTCAGAGGTTCGGGCATGCCGCTGCGAACTGTCAAATGCAGTTTCGGTGCGTTTAGTGTGCATTGAACCACAAAGTAGTGGAATGACCTCTAGGTAAGGATAGGATTGATGATACCACGTCTCTGAAGTGTATTCCATGTGGTAACTCGGGTCACACCGCAAATTATCGGCGGTGCTCTAAATACCAATATGCAAGGAAAATTAACCTGGCTCGACAGGAAGGTAAAGGTGACTGCACACTCTGTTGCTGTTCGCTGGTGGAGAAAGCCTTAAAGATCCTTTCACTGAATGTTTATCCGCTCATAAATATCGAACGAAGGGGAGTACTCTTCAAGTTGTTACAAGACCGAAGCCCCGAAGTTCTTTTGGATAGCGAAGCCAAGCTTTCTCAGAGGCACAAGTTAAGGCACAATCAATATAATATTATAAGAGGAGACAGACGCAACTCCAACGGAGGTGGAGGTGTGGCTATCTTTAGAAAAAAACTCCGTTATAAGATTATGTACAGTTATGAAGTGCGTAGATTCCAGGTGCTACAGGATGGCATCATGGCATCAAATGCATCCCCCTCCGTAGTGGGAAGAGGGTGTATATGATCGCAGCCTTTGTAACTGAAGCTACTCAACAAACCTGTTTTATCTCAGAGCTCGAAACACTTTTCCAATACTTTCGTCTGGCTTCGGAGGAGAATTATAGACCCATAGCCGGAGATTCAAATGCCAAACATAGCAATTTGAGAAATTATTCACCAAACACAAGAGAGAACCTACCATTCAATTGGTGGGGTCAGAATGGTGTCGAGTATAGACTCGATTTAAAAGCGACAGATAGTCCATCTTATCCCAGATCAGGATCCTATATAAATCTTATGTGTTTGACGAACGGGTACAGCCGACTGTCATTTCATGTATGACGGTGACCATCGCGGCTTTAGTACCGTCGTTACTATTCCCAAAGAGTTTGTGGAGTTGGAAGCAAGAAACAATGATCGGCACACGTGCATTCTTTCTTGCTTTTTTCCATTGGATATCCGATACCAGCTTAGACGCGGCAAGTATGCAATCATATTCAAGCTTGACTAGCTCGTCATAAGCAAACCGCTGCTGTACATAATCCTAGAAATGCGAACCATAAGACAGTTTATTATCGAAAATGGCAGTGTAACGTCTGCTGGAACTTTTGAAATTAAAAACAGTCTACAACAGGGTGTAGTTATTTCGCAGTTTTTATTTACGATCTTCAGAAGCGATCTTGTAGGATTTCTCCGCCACCCCATAGCGGACGCAGATGACTTGATTGCGTACAGGTCAAGTCCGAAGATCGAGGTCATCGTAGGTCTTTTGCAACTTGACTACGAAAAGATTCAGGGATATAGCGGCGATTGGAAGTTGGAGATCAATTTCCAAAAGTGCGAGACATTTCTGTTCTCTTTTAGAAATACTAGAAAGAAGTGGCGAATGTTCTGTATAGTTGGACAAAACGGAAGGCCACTGGCGAATCGAAGTGTTTTCAGATCCTTGGGACTACGCAACTGGCCATAGCAGCCTCTGACTTAACAAAGAGACTGCTTCACAGCAGTCAACTCGATGCCAAGGTAAAGGTGATCTGCTACGAGGCCCTCATTCTGACTGTTATTGCCTATGGATGTACCGTGCGGTTCAACGTGGGGATAAGCTTAATGGAAAAGAACCGGGTTTTCGAGAGACATAGGGCTTGTCTCCCATAATATAGAACTCCTAACACTACTGTTGGCTGAGCGGAGAACTATTTTTGTTAAATTTTAACCTCGGGTGGCCTTAATTCAAATGTGAGAGCAAGTCCTGTTAGCCTTGGCCGCCTTACAAACATTTAATGTAGTTGTTATTGCATTATAGTATTTAGATCATATATTAATTTAAGTTAGGTTAAGGTTTTATATTTTAGATTAGTTTTGTTTAGTTTAGTTAAATAAAACGCAAACAGTCCATGTACTAAGTTTTTCGTTTTGAAGAGTAAAGTTTTTCTAAGTTTTCCTTTAAGTTGATACAATTTAAAACATAATGAATTGCATTATGTCGAAAGACATTGTTTTTAAATTGTAAGGTTTAACTTAGAGCGCCCGCAGAGGGCCAGTAAGTTAGGTTATACGTAGTTAAGTTAATTAAGATAGCTGGGTAATGAATTGAATTTATAGAAATGCACTGACTTGAAATAAAAAAACTGGCATAACGAAATATAGCGTAAAGAAAAAAGGCACGACTTCAATTGTTATCTTACAAATCTGAAGGTTAACGGAAGTCTTATTCAAAACACAAAAATAAATTTCCAATGGTTAACGAAAGACTATTTCAGAACTTTAAGTCATTGTAATTCAAAGTAATAATATGGTCATTAAAAATAGCGATATAATAAATCAAAATAGTAATCAAGTGCTATATATTTTTTCAACAAATGTATTGAATTTCGGTTATTATGAAACACAATAATTTCTGTTTTCGCCAGTTTCTGCGAAAATGTTGGCTACCATTATTTCTAAACTGATCTGAGGATACATTTACGTTTCGATGAAAATGTCTAAACTGCCCTTTTTTTCTGTCATAAGTTTTTTACCTGTTCCTTATACTAGTAACATTCCTGTTTATATAGTTATAACTTTGTTCATATTGATCAAAACTGGCTAGATTTTTAAACTTATATTAATACCAACGAAGTTAAGAACCCTATTTTTATTATTTTTGTTTAGTATATCAACTGCTAACAGTTTTTTTTTTTTTAATAAATAGTTATTCACTACTTAGTTACAATTAAAATCCAAACACCTGGACTTATTAGCAATTTCAATCTTACCTTATTTGCTAAGTAAAACATTTGTCCAAAAAGTTCGGCCCGTAGCGTCTTTTGGTGTCTGGTAAACTAAAGATTTTCAAGTACAGAAGCTCGAATGGTTTAATTCGTTTGAGTCGGTGTTTAATGTTTGTTTTATCCAGAAGTTTCTCTCTGGATTGTCGTGGGGTGCGCATCTTAGATATTTAGAACTTTGCTTAGTATTCTTTTAAAATAGCAAAATGAATTGCTCTATTTGTTCGCAAAAAATCGATCGCAACTGCTTAACAAAAATAACTTGTAACGACTGCTCGCATTTCTTTCATATTTCGTGTGTTAATATCACTGTAGAAGATGTTGATTATATGAAAACAAGTGGAAATGCATTTCGCTGTGACAAATGTGCAGTGCTTAGACGCCGCTCTCTCCATCAGCCGCTATCGACTTCACCAATGCCAAACAACAACAGTGCTTTAGTGGCTATTAACAACAACAAAAAAAAACAAGTGCAAAGCGCCTCCGCAAAAACAACAGCGGCTCGGTCTACACAGTTCGAAGGCAGCGAGAGTGAATGCACTCTTCAAATGATATACCAGAAGCTCTCTAATTTGGAGGAGGCCAACCATCGCTTTCTACAACAGCTAACTATGATTCAATCAGAGAATACGGAGCTTAAGAAGAAAGTTGAAGCTTTGGAGAGTAAATTGAATTGGCAGCAACAACAACTTCTCAGCAACTGCATTGACATTGTCGGAATGTCAGACGTGAACGACAATAATGCAATGACCAAGGCACAACAGCTTTTCAAAAATGCTCTCTCCATCGATGTACCTGATAATAAAATTGAAAAATGCTATGTCAAAAAAGTGCAAGCCAAAAACAACAGCGATGCCGGCTCCTCTATTACTAAACCAATCATCTGTGTGAGATTTTCTGATGCACAAACGAAACAAGGAATAATGAACGCAAAAAAGACGTACAAAAACAATTTGAACTCTCAATTGAATGGGATCGACAATGAAAGGTGCAGCGGCAGCAGCAGTACGAAGAACAACACCAAGAGACCCGGTATTTATATCAATGATTCTCTCACTAAGTACACGCAAGCTCTGCTCATGAAGGCGAAAGAAACACTAAAGCAGAAAGGAGTGAAATATACTTGGTTTAAGGATAATAAAATTCTTGTCAGAAGGGTTGAGGGAGGAAAAGTCATCTCAATTAGATCTTTTGGTGATCTTGCACATATTTAGTGCTTGTTTATTTCTTTTTGCAATTAAATGATTGATACAAATGATTTATTCGATGACTTTTCTTGCGCCGAACTCTATAACTCCAACTGTACTAATTTTCTTACAGATAGTTCCTTTTGTAATAACAAATTCTTTTTTGTTCACCAGAACGTCAGAAGCCTGAGAGAAAATTTTGCAGCCCTTGTCACTCATGTTGATTCTTTTCTATGTATTCCAGATATTATTTTTGTTTCCGAAATCTGGATATACGAGTTTGAGAAAAACGATTATTTTATACCGGGCTTTAAGTTTTTTGCTAATACTAATGAAAATTACGCTGCAGGTGGTGTTGGTTGTTTTATTAAAGAGAAAGAGGAATACTTAATTCGTGAAGTCCTTTGTGTTGACTGTTTAAGTGCTGATGTATTAAGGGTTTCCATTGAAATTAACCGTGAGATTTATATATTTTTGTGTGTCTATAGATTGCATATGTTTAATGTTTCGACGTTTATAGATGAATTTTCCCGTCTGATAGAAAACGAAAAATCTAAAAATGTCATTGTGTTAGGTGATTTTAATATTAACATTTTGGAAAAAAGTGAAATAGTTCTGAGCTATTTGGAATTGTTGGCAACGCATGGCCTAGTAAGTTTCGTCAATGAACCTACTAGAGTTGTATCAGGTACATGTTTGGACCATATTTATGGGCGCTTAAAAATAGATTCGTGCAGTAACTGTGAGAAATGCGTTCTTGATCTAATGATCACTGATCATTCTATGACTGGTTTTTTGTTTAACATCTCAGGAAATCTGAGAAATTTTAGCTCTGATTCAGTTAGCAGTGCATTGAAAATAGATTATAGAAAGCTTAAATACAATCTTACATATGAGTTGTGGAATGATGTCTATTCTTGTTCTGATGCTTCTACTTCATATTCAATGTTTATTGACTCATTTGAGAAGCATATTCTCAGCTGTTCTTCTACATTGCGCCCTAAATGTTCTTCAAAAAGGCTTAAACCGTGGATTTCCACATACTTATTGAACAAAGTTAAAGCGAAAAACAAACTTAGAGCTAAATGCTATAAGTCTCCCGGTAATCTGAGTCTAAAAAGCAACTACAAGAAACTATGTACTGAACTCAAGAAGGAAATTCCGATTTGCCGAGATAATTATTACCGTTCTAAATTCAATTCTGCTAGAGGTAATTTAAAAAATGAATGGCAAATAGTAAACAATATCTTAAATAAAAACTCGGATATAAAAAAACCGTCTGCTATTCGTATCAATGACAGTGTTGTATCTGACAAATTTGTCATTGCAGATGCTTTTAATTACTATTTTTCGAATATAGCAACCAGCCTGCGACCATGTCCTGTCCAATATTCGTGTCCGGTCTGTTTGTCAACTGGTTGCTTTGCTGAACCAAATTTTTGTAATAGTTTTATATTTGAACCGATAACTCCACTTGAAGTCTTCAAAGTTATCGGTACCCTAAAAAATACTAATTCACGTGGTCCTGACGGAATCTCTAATAAATTGCTCAAAAGTGTTGCTTGTTTTGTAATGGATGTACTGTCCCACATTTTTAATCGGTGCATTTTTGAAGGGGTTTTCCCTGAAGAGCTCAAGTGTGCTGATGTAGTTCCTTTATTTAAAAAGGGTTCTGCTGTTGATATGTGCAATTATAGGCCTATCTCACTTCTCCCAGTAATAAGTAAAGTGTTTGAAAAATTAGTTAAAAATAGGTTAGTGAAATACCTCACAAAAAATCAATTTTTTAATACAGCGCAGTTTGGCTTTCAAAAGGGTAAATCAACCGAAGATGCACTTTTACAATTCTGTGGCAAAATAATGTCTAACCTTGATGATAAAAAGTGTACTGCAGGTTTATTTATTGATATCACCAAAGCGTTTGATATGGTTGATCACCACATTTTACTGGAAAAACTTGAAAAGGCAGGTATTCGTGGCTTCATGTTAGACTGGTTTAGATCTTACCTTAAAAATAGGTCTCAAAGAGTGAAGATTGATGACATAAGGAGCGGTCGTACGGTCATCAACTTAGGGGTACCACAAGGTTCAGTCCTAGGACCGATTCTCTTTCTTATCTATATAAATTCGCTTCTTACGCTTAACTTTAAAGGTGTTCCAATTGCTTTTGCAGATGATGTAGGTTTCGCATATGGTTCGGCCAGTCGCCTTGATCTGGTTTCTGATTTAAACTGGGACCTCAGTCTCTTGAGAAACTGGTTCTCTAAACACAACCTGGTTATAAGCCCCAAGACTAAAATTATGAATTTTAGTTTGTCGTCTCTTCCTGTTTTTGACGTTAACGTGTATTTTCATGCTTCTCAGTGCCAAAAATTCATACTAGAACATTGCAACTGTCGGTCTGATACTTCTTCTCCTAATTTCTATGGTAACCTGAACTGTAGTGATTATTGTTTCCTGATCGAAAACGTTAGAGAATTCAAATACCTGAGCCTCACCATAGATTCAAGATTGTGTTTCTCGAATCATGTTGAAGCATTGAGGAAATATTTTCGTTGCACGCTTAGGCTTTTTTTCTATTTACGCAATATCTGTTCTAATACGTTGCTTAAAATTATATACTATGGTATTGTTCATTCTAAACTACAATATGGCATTACTTGCTGGGGTGGTGCTTATAAGAACAAAATTCAACCACTCTTGATAATACAGAAATATATCCTAAGAAACTTATGCCGCAAATCTGGTAGACATCCTACTTACCCTTTGTTCTGTGACTTAAAAATTCTTCCTGTGCGTCATTTGTATTGTTTTAAAGTCTTGAAGACCTTCTTTATGAAGTCTGGTAATCGCAACTTCCGTCTGATCTCTAACTATAATTTACGTGGAAACTTTTCTTATTCTGTATCTCTTCCTCACTTTTACACCACTGCTTATCGTAATTTCTATTATATTTCATCAATCCGTCTTTTCAATAAACTACCTCAGTCATTCAGGTCGATCTCTACACCTGGTATGTTTCTCAAACTCGTAAAAAATTGGCTTCTTAATTTCAATTTCGATGGCTTAGAATCTGTTCTTTCTGACTATCTGGTTTAACATATGAATTCATTTTTCTCTAGTTGCTTTTGTTGTGCTAAACGAATTTGATCTTTTATGAGACTTCTTATATTGTATTATTTAATAAATAAGTAATATTGTGTTCTTTTTTTTTTTTTTTTTGTTACTTGGGTCACCCCACCCACAATAATCAATTTTGAAATGTACGTAATATACAGTTTTACTGGCATTCAACTCTATTTTTATTACTTAGGTATAGAAAATACAGAATGTCAATTGAATTTCTTTTAATAATAAATTAATGATATGTTAAGGAATGATTAAATAAATAAATAATAAATAAAAATAAGAAGCTGTGATGCTTCCATATTAACATGTTGTTGGAGTCTTCCGTCGTGTCTTTTGTCCAACTATGTATTTGGTTGACAGCAAATATTGATTCCTTGTTGTCTTCACCAACTGCCAGGATTGCAGTGTCGTCAGCGAAGGTGGATAAAGTGTTGTTTTCAAGCGTTAAGAGATAACTGGTGAACACAAGGTATAAAACTCGTCCCAGTTCACTGCTTTGAGGTACTCCCGCTTTGATTTCTTCTAGTTCAGAGTAGGAGTCTTTTTGTTTAATTCTGAAGCATCTATCTTCAAGATAAGATTCCAGGATTATGGCGTTTTGCTTAGGGAGGACAATTCTCAGCTTATGAATTAGTCCTATATGACAAACTTTGTCTGCCTGTGACTCATCCAAGAAGACCGTGGAGCAGACTTTTTTTTCTTCGAATGCCTTTTCAATTACTTGAGTTATCCTATGAATCGATCGTCGAATGTTTGTTTCGGAAACCAAACTGATGATAAGGAATCAAGTACGTTCTTTCTATGCTCCCGTTTAACCTTTTAACTACTATCTTCCCGAACCCTAGACATAATTGGTAATAGCGGGATTGGTGTAGATGAAGCTGCTTCGTTGGGTGGTTCGCCTGGTCTTAGGATTATTGAAACTTCTGTAATTTTCCACAAGCTAGGTACATATTTTAGCCTGAAAGCTGCGTTTATGAGGTTGGTCAGTTTTACTAATACTTTCGCCGCGAAATGTCTCAAAACTTCTCCCGTTATAAGATCATACACAGGAGATTTTTTCGGTTTTGTATTTGCCTTAATTATATTTATAACTTCAGTTGGCGTTGTGAGTATTATTTCTTCATTTTCTTGTTCAACTACTTCCGTTGTTATTTCGCTTTCTTCTACTCGATGAGGTTGAAAAATATTTTCAAGATGCTCTGCAAAATTATGAGCTTTACCTTCATTGCTTCTAGTCTTTATGGGAAATATTGTATAATAGGCCTCTTCATGCTTTTGGTTACTTTCCATAAGGAATAAACAGTATTGACATCATTACTAACTTTCTTCACGTAGATATTGATTTCTCTATTCCTCAGCTCTTTAATTTCTCTTCTTCTTTTCTGTGTGATGCACCCTGTGCTTAAACCATTATTTTTGTAAGAACTGAAATGTCAGTTGTCATTATACTTTTGGCGGGTAATACCTTAAGCTTCCCGCGCCTTTTTTTACTATATAAAGATCCGATCTTGATATTGTAATTCCTTCTTCTTTTTTGTATTCTTAATGAATAAACCTGTAAGGTTATAACAAGTGGCGACGGGGATAAAACCAAAAAACAAAATGGATCAAGCAGCGTTACAAGGCATACTGGAGAGTCAAAGACATGGAGGCTAACTGAGTTTCAATGGTGAAAGTTTTAAAAGAACATTCATCGCCCTAAACCAGTTTTTCAATTCCACAATTCCGCGCATTCGACATGGAGAAGGAATCGTGGGACAGCTATTTATTTCAACTATAGCAGCACTTTACTGCAAATTCTCTGGAGGATGATAGCTCACGTAAGCGCATTTTCAATCAATGAGCGGCAATCAAATTAACGACTTGCTGAAGAAATTGGTAGGAGCAGAGGAGGTAAGTAGACACACATTCAAAGACCTTTCTGCGAAGCTAACAAAGTACTTTCCTAAAGCTGAAGATGGGTCCGGGACAATCCTATGCCGAATGGATAGCAGACTTTAGAGGTCTGGCTAGGGATCGCGTTTTTGTCTGTTTCAAACCAGGTTGTGGCACATCCTACGCAGATGTCATGATCAGGGACATGGTCACTTACTACACACCTCATAACTCAGTCCGTATAGCAGCAACGCAAAAGAAGAATCCTACGTTGGAAGAGATCGAAGAAATAGTTACAGCATATGAATCAACACAGCTGGCATCGAGCATCTTGAAGGTAAGCAGTACTTCCTACCCATCAATGTCCTCAGAAGTTAACCAAATGTGCAGTACGTTTCAACAGAAAGTCACAAGTAAGTGCAATGATATTTTTAGTATTCGGAAATCGTGCCCCAGTTGTTTCATTCAACACCAGAGGAATATGTGCAAACATCTCGATTCAATTTGTGACCTCTGACAGCGCCATGGTCACATTAGTAGCGTTTGCTTATCAGCTAAGAGCGCCAATATTTCGCATGCATACCAACATCGTCCTCATTCTAAAAGTCGTGGGAAAAGGCCATTGCGTTATGGCAATGCAAATCAAAAACATCAAAAACAGCCGAATTTTAGCAGCCGCCATAAGCCGTTGGAACGTACAATCAAACTGCGGAGATAGTATCGTCCGCTCAGTTAGAAACTGATAAGAACGCAAACAAAATATTTGTGTTGCTTCACGTGAATGAACGTCCATTGACATTTCAATTAGACACTGGTGCTACCTGCTCGCTGATAAGCCTCGATGGATACAATATCTCGGTAACCCGCATTGTGAATCAACGACTCGTTCTCTCAGAGCATACGGTGAAGTTGTTTTACCACTAAAAGGTGTGATACATGTGAATGTTCAATGGAAAAAACAAACCCGCAACTTACCGCTTTTAGTTTGTGATATAGCTCGAGGAGCAAACATCATGGGCTTAGATTGGTTTCAGGCATTCGGTCTTCAAATTCATATCACTAGGTCAAATTCAGTGCTACAGTTATGTTCGGATCCTCAGGGTCTGTTGTTGTCCAACGCATTGAGTCTGTATAAGAAACACGAAGAAGCCTTTAAGCCCGAATTAGGCTGCAGTAAAATGTATGTTGCATATCTTACAATGAAGCCGAACACCAAACCTAAATATTTTAAACATCGACTTCTACCTTTCGCACAGAAGGAAACGGTGCGCCGCGAACTCGACCGTTTGCGTCAGATGGATATCCTATGTCCCGTCAAGACAAGCCAATGGGCAGCACCCATTGTAGTGGTGAAGAAGGGAAATGGAAGTGTGCGCATTTGTGGCAATTTCAAAATCACAATCAACCCACATTTAGAAATAGATCGACAAATTTTGCAAGCTACAGGGGACGATATTTTACTAAAATTGATTTGTCGGATGCATACCTTCAGATACCTTTGGACGAGCCTTCAAAGAAAGTTTGTGTAGTCAGCACAGAATTTGGTTTGTTTGAATGCCAAAGATTGCCTTTTGGTACTCCTAGCTCGACTGGTATATTCCAGCTGTACAAGGAGCAGCTGACAGCGGACAAAGAGTTTTGTGTATCGTACTTAGATGATGTGATTGTGTCTGGACGTACGGATCAAGAGCATCTTGGTAACCTTAAGGTTTTTCTAGAGCGATTAGAGAATCATGGTTTACGTTGCCGCCTGGAAAAATGCGAATTTGCGAAGTCCGAGATCGAGTACCTTGGTCATATTATTGATGAAAACGGCATACGCGCATCAGATACCATAGATAAAGCCATCATTAACATGCCTGAACCAAGGAATTTGAAAGACCTGGAAGCTTTCATTGGCAAGCTCAATTACTACAATCAATTCATTGAAAATTTTGCACAATTAGCAGCGCCACTAAACAAGCTTAGAGCTAAAGCGGAGTTTTTCAAGTGGGGGACGATCAGTAAAAATCTCTTGATTTTTTTAAAGAAAAAATATTACAAGTTTCCAGACTGGTGCATTTTCAAGGAGACATGCCAATCACCTTGGCGACTGATGCTTCGTCTCATGGAATCGGTGCAGTCATTTCTCATGTTTTCGCTGATGGGACTGAGAAACCAATTGCTTTCGCGTACGACGGTACCGTCGGTACAGTTAGATCGAAAAAGAAACCCTTTCGATTATTTTCGAAGTCACGAAATTTCACCAATACTTGTACGGCCGTCAGTTTGTGCTCATTACGGACCATCAACCATTGGCAACAATTTTCAAAAAAAAAACTGCCTCACATGACCATTCAGTGTCTTCAATGTTGGGCAATCTTGCTAATGGGATATATATACACCATTCGCTACCGACCCACGATGCAGCACGGTAACGCTGACTGCTTGTCACGTTTACCAATGGGTCCCGACGAAGATTTTGATCATTCAGAGGAATCGTGCCATCAAGTAGATGAAAGTGCAGCTGTCGCGGATTTTCCTATCAACGCTAGAGTCATCGCTAGGTTTTCAAAACAAGTCATCGAGTACGTCCAGCACGGTTGGCCTAGCCACCTACCCGAGGCAGAAAGTCATTTGTTACTTTATTTTCGTAGAAGGCTTTGTCTCGAGTCAGTCGCTAAATGCAGCGTGTGTCAAATTAATGCGAGTCAACGGCAGAAAAGCTGCACGGCCGTCAGCATCGAACTTTACTTTCGGCTATTTTCCCGAACCACAGAAATCCTTGGTGATCCAACATCCACTCAAACCAAAGTTCAGTATCGGCCAGCCCGTTTTCGTTCAGCAATACTTGCGTGGGAAAAAGTGGACAACGGGGCACATCGACAAGATTTTTGGTCGTCGTATTTATAATTTTCGTACGGAAGCAGGGTTTTGAGGGCGACACCAAAACCAGATCCGCCCTAGAATAGTGGGCAATAGCAAAATCCCAGCACCACTGGTCCCTACCAACGAAACTATTGACTAAGAACAGGCAAGTAGCCACGGTTGCTTTTCTAAAGTAAATCTATCTAAAGGGACGCCGACGATTCTGATTTGTTGATCTTTCTAGATGTTACCCCAACAAAAGTGGACTTATCAGAAGAGCAGCTGCCCTCGACACCGAAAACGGGTATTAATCGCGAAGTTCCACCTACCAGCGACTTGCCAGCGCCCGCTCCAGTACGACCACCCTCGCCAAGAAGATCTGAGCGTCTACGAAGCAAACGAGTTCGATTCACTTCTAATTACACGAAGGGGTCTAAGTCACCTCCAATTACAAATCGATTTCCCAGTTCTTTAAGGAATTCGAGGTAATCTTCTTCTTTTAATTTTGTGCAAAATTTTCAATGTGTGTTATGTGAGTCTTAATTTTTACAGTTGTGCTTTATATTTTTTCTGCTTCGTATTTCAATTCTTCATAATGGTGAATACCTTTTTTTATTATGACGGCACTCTCTCCTGTAGCATCATTTTCAGGGTTTTTTTTTGTACACGTATATACGATAGGACCAAAAAACGACAATCGGCATCTATCGGCGTTTGAATTTTATGCTTGCAAAAGTTGGCATCGCTATCACAAGCAGTCTAGGTTTCACTGACAAAAAGAACTTATCAAGCGGCAAACAAAATAAAATGAAAATACGGTTTCATCTAGGTTGTTTGTTGCAATATTTTTGAGTGTGCCCGTACGCCTGTCATTTCTTACATTGTGGTATAAGTTTGCATTCTTTTAAAGCACGAATTTCGACCATACATTCTAGGATATATTTAATGTTATGAATTCTTTCAATTTCTACATCATCGCTTAGTGCTAATATGAACAAATTGAGTGGTTCCTTGCTACTCCATTTAAGTTAACTTGAAGCCTCAATTACCTTAAGTCCTTTTGCGTATAGATCAGCAAATATTTTTTCTGGCTTGCAACTGCAGTGCAAATTTTTAGCTACTCATCTGGTTGGTCTGCATTGTTTGTTTTCATATGAGTGCCAAGCATATTTATCTTTCCGAAGCATATTTGTAACCACTCTGTAGCTTTCTCTATGTTCGATACTAAGTTTTATGCTGTTTCCGTTTCTCATCCTTATTGATAATTTTCTAGCTTTCTTTTGAATAGTTCTCATTACTGTCTCGTTTAGCTTTGGTGGTGTAAGTGTAGTATTTAGCTTTCATTCTTTTAATTCCCTTTCATGCCTTTATTTATGCTGTTGCATATTGCCAATTGTATCATTCAACTGCTTGTATGTTTTTGTTGGATTCTATCGAATTGTTGATTTTGAGAGCGGTTATAGTTCTCTTCAAATAGAACATTATTTTTTGGCAAGGCTGACATTACTTTGTGGTCACCCTTTGGCCTTTTTTCTGATAAAATTGTCGCTGATTTTTTTCTAGCAGGTCATTCCACATATGATAGGGTGCGCTCTATTTGAGGCATCGCTATTGATCAGTTGGACGGTTGACATAAAAGGATATTTGGAAACCTCTATTTTTGCTATAATCTATCTGAAAGCTTTGAAATTCAAGCTTTTGATAGAATTGATTGTTGTCAGCACTGATCAATTCAGTCTTTATAAAACTTAACTGTGGGGTGCAAGCTTTATTTGACTTATTTGACCTTGCTATTAATTTCTGTGACAGCAGCAACCACTACGCACAATTGACACACAGAGAGGCCACAATGAGACTTCACAATGAGACTTCAATTTTTCCAGGTGGAATGGCAGCAGAACTTTACCTCTTTGTGTTTTTATACATTTAATGTGCACAATAAAATTTAATTTTTAAACTTAAAGCCTAATGAAAAAGATTGATGTAACAGAGGACTCCAAAGTTACGAATTTCTTCGTTAGCTTAGTTTTTATTTCGCCACACGGTGGACTGCTTCCAAGTGATCGGATTGCTGGAAGAGCCTCTCCTTGAATTTTGTTTAAGACCTTCCTTAAGAATATGAATTCATAAAGAGGATCTGCTCTGTCGAAAGATGACCGATCATAAACGTGTGTGTGTCAGCTGCTTTAATTAAGTCAGAGATTGGAATTTTAAAAGATTTTGGTGCTGACTGTCCTGAAGGTGTTGGTTGTGAATACATTTTTATTTCGTCTATTCCTTCAAAAAAAAATATCTGAGAACTTGATTGCATTTCTCTTCACTTTCACTTCGAATTCTAATCTGAAGCTATGTTATATTATTGACCTCACTATGTTCTTACCTATTATATGTCTAATTCACTCTTTTATGTTATTCCTTTTTTTTCGCACAGTTCTAGACTTCGAATTCTTATCTTTTGATGTGGAATCGTTCCAACTGCGGCACTTAAAAATAAATAAAAATCCGAATCATTTTTATTTTATGCCGATTTGGTTTCTTTATTTATTTTAACTTGTTGTTATCAAGAAGGCGGCCAAAATACTTCTTCTTCGGAATGGAAGTTTGATGTTTGTCGTTGTATCGACGCTGCAACTTTCTTTATATTTTATGAACCCGACCAGTAAACAGCAATATCCGATGCTGATGAACACTCGTTTCTTTGCGTTTCGCAAACAAATTGTGCTGCACCAACATCCGGTTAGTGCCCTGCGGATATTACTGGTGTTATCTCACGGCAGTTAACTTAAATAAAATTAATTATGTACTACTGTGTCCAAAAAATAAGGTGACATTGTATTTATTTTGAAAATTCTTTATTTATTCTTCCAAATCAATTTCATCCCCTTCAAAGTAATCCCCTCCCAATGCAATGCACTTATGCCAACGGATTTTCCAATCTGTGAAACACTGGTTGTAGTCACTTTCCGGGATGGCCTTCAGTTCCGTCTTCGCTGCGGCTTGAATCTCCTCTATCGTATCAAAACGGTGTCCCCGGAGCGGTCTTTTGAGCTTGTTGAACAGCCAGAAGTCGCACGGCGCCAGATCAGGTGAATACGGAAGTTGCGGAACGATATGGGTTGAGTTTTTGGCGAAATGATCACGAATTACGAGTGCGGTATGGGATGGTGCATTATCGTGTTGTAAAAACCAAGAATTGTCTTTCCACAATTCCGGCCTTTTTAGGCGGATAGCGTTACGCAAACGACGCATAACGTTCAAATAATATTCCTTGTTGACTGTTTGGCCGGTTTGAAGGAATTCATAAAGCACAACACCACGATAATCGAAGAAAACAGTCAACATGACCTTGATTTTTGAGCGACTTTGGCGCGGTTTATTTGGTCTCGGCTCTCCAAGGCATAGATCCAAGTCTCATCGTCAGTTATAATGCGTTTCATGACATCCTGGAAGTCAGAAAGCATTGTTTCACACACTTCATCGCGACGCCTTTTTTCAAAAAAATTCAATGTTTTCGGTACCAATCGAGATTTGACGCGCTTGAGGCCCAAAGCATCCTTCAATATGGTATTGACTGAGCCTTTCGATAAGCCAACTTCATCAGCAAGGTCTCTAATCGTTAATCGATGGTTTTTCAACACCAAATCTTTGATTTGTTGGACGTGAGCTTCATCGGTTGAGGTTGATGGTCGCGCAGAACGCTCTTCGTCTTCGACACGTTCACGGCCGGCTTGGAAATCACTATACCACTTGTAAACATTTTTTTAGACATAGCCTCTTCATCAAAGGCTTTCTGCACCATCCTCAACGTATCCGCAGCAGAAAATTGATTCCGCAAACAAAATTTAATGCGAATTCTTTGCTCAATAAATTTCGACATCGCAAAGAACGAAAAACTCACTTTTAGCAGCTCACAAAACGACGCGTATCTCAAACACTATGAATATATTTTCACATGAAATTTCACATATATGTCACTGACAGTACTACCAACCTAAAAAGAAAGAAAGATTTCCAAATCCTTCGAAGCGCGCAGTTTAAATTAATATGTCACCTTATTTTTTGGACACAGTAGTAAAATGGTCTTCAACATTTGAGTTTCTTTTGCGAACTGAGATAATATTTTTTAGTATATAAGTAACGAAATTAAATATATTGTTAATTGTATAAACAAAAACAGTTAATCGACTTACCACGACCGCTATGAACACCAACAGGCAAAGTTGCATTGTTATTTGCAATGACTTAATCAAGCAATATGGGCTGAAAAGTTCCTCAAGCTTGGCACATGATCGCAAAATAAATTGATGATGCATAATGCAGAGTTTCATAGAGTGTCGCATTGCTGATTGAAGATGCTTCTCTGAAGAGAAACATTTTCTTTCTGAATTGTAAATATCCATGTCTATTTTATGTTCTTTACAAATGACATACTGATTGACTTCTTCTCGCTTTATACACATGTTGTGTTGTTTTTTTCTGAAAAAAAAATCATTCTTATGATAACAAATATGATCATTTCATGCATTTTAGTAAGCTAGCTATTTTGTTAACCTCAAATTAAATTGCACTGAAAGTTGCATATATTTTTGAAATATGATTGATTAAGTAAAAACAATGACCAATCAATTAGCTCCAGTCCAACAAATCTACTTTTCCAAGCAACTGATGATGAGCTGGCCAGGGGCCACAATTCCTCCTAATATGACCGCATGAAAGTATAAACATCGCTTTCCCGATAGAAAATGCAGATAGTTTAACCTACTCTGTTCTTCGAACGATAACGGATGAACAGACGCAAAAGCCAGAATTTAAATCAATGTAATCAACGACTCGGACTCATTGATTTCACAGAAAATTCGGATTCAATTCGGATTCACCAGCGCAGATCTCAAACATAGAATAACTCTTGTCAATTATTGTTTTTTTTTTGGTTAAATAGGCAAATTAATGAGCCCTTTTTTTATTAGCATTTTATTGAATTCAATAAATTCATTTAACTTTCTTTCGTTTTTTTTTTGTTTTGTTTATTTGCCCACCTTTGAATAACATCTTTTTCTGTAGTGTAAATAAACTTAAAACTTAAAATCCATGATAGTTGTTTAAGTAAATGGTCAGATCGGCTCTCATTACAGTCCTTATGATATTATGATACAATTCGGATAATCAAACGATATTAAATATTTCTTTATTTGAATTGTTCACGATTTATTTATTATTTTTGTTTGGAAGGAAAACTTGGTGCAAAAAACCTTATACAATGGTATCATTTTTAATGTTCTTAGAATAATAAGCCTAAATACTACTACTCTAACTTAACCTAAATAAAACTTACTTACTAACTTACACTAAAACTGAATCCTGTCATGTTATTCTCAGGTCGTTAATATATGAGCATGATAAGATATTATAATTATCTTATCCATCTCATTATTCAAGAGGCTAAGATATTACATTCATTTAACTTTCATGCTCGACAAAAACGCTTAAATCTAGCTTATGCAACTGAACTATATATAGCGTAACTTACTGGCCCTCTGTGGGCGCTCTAAGCTTATCCTTACAACAAGTTATAAAGCCCTATAATTCTGATTGTGAACACGGTGCAGCAGAATGGAACATATGAAAGGCGGATGAAAAAATCGGCTGAGGGGTGCAGTTGCTCTATCAACCTTCCTTTTAATTGATAGGTCCTGCGTTTAAATCCCAGTTCAGCCACATTTGCCATTGGGATAAAAATGATGGCGCTATCACTATATCGGTCGACCAGTATAAGTAGTCTGACCGATGGGTGACGTTGCTGTAGTGCTTGTTGTATCGACGAGAATTCTTGGTGTGGGAAACTTAGAGTGTTGTGTACATTATGTTAATATTGCTCTTCGATGAAGGCATTAAACTGACATCAGGGTGTTGAGCCAAATCTTTGGTATTTTCACTATTTACAACTAGGTGACGACACGATCGGAAATGTTTTTCCATTTTCAACAAACACAGTTAGGGATGCACATGATGTCGTAGCTCTTTGTAATATACGTATTCCAGGATTCTGCAAAATAAATCCGATGCTCTGGCTTATGCAGTTTGAGGCACAGTTCGAAAATAGTCGAAGAACAACCGCTTTCACTGCATCCTTACTGCTCTTGAACCAGAGATTTTGAACAAAGTATCTGATTTAGGTCAGCAGCTTCCAGAAAAAGATAAGTTAATATATATATTTATATATATATAGTTAATTAATTATATATATAAAATAAGTATATTACGTTCAGAGTCAAAAGAGCGTCAGTTCAATTGCCTTATGACTGGTCTAGAGCTTGACGTCCGTCAAGCTTACTTCGGGAAATGCACCGACTTTATAGGGAAAGCGTTCCAGATGAAGTGCTTGATAGGATTTTATCGGCCAGTATCGAATTCAAATTGGACGAACTTGCAGAAATAGCAAGTAAAAACATGGCCGCAGTATACCTCGGACTTTGCTTAACAGAAACTATACTTAAAACTAACTTATAACTGAGGACTTACTAGATGCAGAAGGTCAGGGGAATGGACATTTTTAGGTGTGTATCTGTTGAGGTGGAAATTAAAATGTCATTCTGGGCATGGGTTCGTGAGATCCGTAGTTGGTGCGGTGTGGGTCTAACCAGAAAAGGGGACAAAACTGAGTTTACAAGGGTTGGAATATATAGGGATCGATTGAAGCAGCGTATGTCAGTCGATGATACCGGTTAAGATTTGGTGAATGAAAAAAATGGAGCGGAGTTGGCACGGCTAATGATGGCATCCATGTGCGTGCAAATAATAATAATACCCAAATCGCGGAACGAAACGGAACGTGGAATGGGTTGGTTGCAGATGAAAAAATTTCTCTAGGGCTGTGGTAAGCGCTTACGAGTGTACGGAATGGCTTGGCATTTTCTGATGTTGAGATTTATGAAGTTATTTTGGCACCAAATTCATAACCTACTTAGATCATCGTGCAGGAGGGGGTAGTCAGCGGGAGATGATGTAAGCATATATATTTATATGTCGTCGGCATATATTGAGATATAACAATTTCTTATGTATTGGAATTATGTATGAGGTTTTCCAGATTTTGGGTAAAATGCCTTAGGAGATGGAGAGTTTGAACAGGGGGCTGAAGAAGGATATTGGTACATATTATAAGCCAGAGTTGTATGCGTGCTATTCTTAAGGTATTGGAAGTAATTTGATTTGAAGGACGAAGGAAAGCCATCTGATTTACTTTTAATGTAAATGAATTGATAGAAGCGCTTGGGGTCTAATATTAAGCTCGATTGCATTCGGAACACGTAGTCCGAATAAAGGAACTAGCAGACGTCGGGGAATATGGTATATGCGCTTTGGTAGAGGGAAAAGATGGAAACAGTAATTATGATTTGAGGGTAGAGGGAAAGCCATCTGATTTACTTTTAATGTTAATAATTTGGTAGAAGCGCTTGAGGTCTAATATAAAGCTCGATTGCATTCGGAGCACGTAGTCCGAGTATAGGGACTAGCAGACGTCGGGGTATTGGGTATATGCGCTTAGGAAGAGGGAATAGGCGGAAACAGACCAAGAAGCGATCGAAGCTGTTTGGTGATCGTTAGTTTTTCATTTATTCTCGTACGAAAAGGTGGGAGAAACATTAAGGTAGAAAAAGTCTAGTGTGGTAAGAGATGAGTAGACTCTGATATTGCCTGTTGTCTGTTTAGATTATAAGTCACACCACTTATTTGGAAAAGACCGACGTTCGAGAGAGAATCGGCAAAGAGGATCTCCCTCTCCGATGTTGTGTTAGTTGCGTTGAAGTAAGAGTCATCATCAGATTTGGGGCATCTATCACGAGTTGGTATCACTGGACACACTGGGTTATTTTGACACAAAGGTAATCAAAATCGGCGGTGTGTGAGGATTTTATGAGCGGCAAATTTAAACGATTGTGTATTACTTACAGGACTCCACGCTCAGATTGATAACAGCCAGAAAAGAATCGGTGTGAGATTGAGGTCGAAGAAGAAGATTGATTTAGGTTAGGACTGAAAATAATTTTTGAAATGAGAATGAGTTTTTTTAGAGAGGTGATATTCAATTATATGAGATATAAGATTGAAATTTTGAAAGATCTTTCTCGACATCGTTAGGTGAAATGTTTAAGTTCTTATGGTAACGCAAGGAAATTTTTTTCTCAGATCTATTTGGTTGGTAGGAAGGCCTTCCTACGGAATGGGGACCATAACATTGATTCTGGTTTTACCATCAATACAGAACTCTTATTGATTTTGTAGATAGGCCAGATATCTACAGATAAAGACTCACATTTTCGTAAATGTTGTGGTCCCTGAGGTGGGGGAGATTGTAAAAGCCATCATCATTGAGAAGAGTAGATGGCTTTGTGTGATTGGCCATAGGAGGGAGAAAAGGACCTAAGAATGAGGGTGTGATCTCATCAGAAGCTGTGGGAAGAGTAGGTTTCGAAGGGCATGTAGTAGATTTTGGGAGGGTTAGCATTGGTCGGGTGGTTGAATGGTGGTGAAGAAATGTTGAATGTACTTGGTTTGAAGGTATTGAGGAACCTTTAGTAGGATGGTGAACGTTTCGTTAAGTAGGTCAGGTGAATTTCGGGAGTACAATGGCGAAGTACGAATAGGCTGTGCTTTGTTACGCGTCCCGCAGTTTCGTCTTTAGAAAGAGTTTTTCCTAACCAATCTAACTTTGAACTTTATTATCTTCCTTAAACAGAGTACAATCACGGGTCTTTGTGCGATAAATAAGTGATTCAAAATTTATTATTTTCTGTTTCAAACCATTTTGTTTGCCCTGTCATCAAATATATCATTCACACACAATGTCCACAAACACCAGAGCAAAATCGAATCAAACTAATACAAAAGGAGCTTCGTCAACACCAACACAGCAAAATTCTCACGCTCTCAAACAATCCACGGACACAAACACAGTATTCACCCTAGGGAGATTTGACGACCGCCTCAAACAACACACTGAGGTAATTCTGGCCCGCATCTCGAACGAAATGTCAAACTTGCGTAAAGAGTTTCTTAAAAAAATTCAGGAGATTGAGGAAAGTTGGTCTTCTGTTTTCCATGATTTAAGAAACTCAATAACCGACGTCGTCCACCGAGTTGAAAAGCTTGAAGCCGCTGAAGAAAGAAGTAGCGCCCAGATGGTAAAAGACGAATTTCGGTCTCTTCACACCCAGATTGATGCCTTAGAGCGAAAAGAAGTTGCTTCAGATGCGGTGCTGTTTGGCATTCCCGAACTCCCTGAGGAAAGCTTAAGGGAACTATTCAAACACCTCTGCCATACCATTCAGCCAACACAGGATATTTCTTCCATTCCAGTACTGAAAAGTATTTTTCGTGCCAAACGTAACAATAACAAACAAACAAACAAAAACAATACTGGAGTTTCACCGATCATCAAAAAATTAAACTGTCCACGAGAAAGAAACTCAGTTCTACAATCAAGTGCAAACCACCGCAAGATGCACAAGCAACTCTGTCTCCGTGACGTAGGACTGGAAGCAAACGGAATCATTCATTTGCATGAGAGTCTGACTGCAAAAAACCGCGCTCATCTTCAACAAGCTATTAAACTTAAGCGTAATAATCAGCTGTCTGCAGTCTACACCAAATTTGGGTTGGTGTATGTCAAACTTCATGCCGATGACAAAAGCTTTGCTGTTGAAAGCTCTGACAGTTTGATTTCAAGTGTTGCCTCTGCGAAGATGCACTAAAGAAGCTAAGTTTTCTACGTAAATGTGATAATTGTTCACATATAGTATATTATCTTATCTTACTATTTGATTTAATTTTCATATTTGTATATAAAATTTACTGCATTACTATTTCTCACTTTTCAACTTCTTTACTTAATTATCTTTTGTTATTTTTAGTAATCTATGGCTCTATTTAACTTCCCATTATTTTGTTTTGATGTGTGCGTTTCTGTCTCTTCTTGTTTCACTCTTATAATGTTCTGTATTAGAAATGATACACACTGGTGGGTCATTTAATGGGGTTTATTCTTCGGGCGCAAGCGTGAATGGAACGTTGCACAAAATGGTGAGAATTTTGAATGCGCAACATAATGGTCTACATATTGTGCACATTAATGCACAAAGTCTGAAGCTCAAAGTCGACGAGTTTCGGCATGTCTTCATAAACTCAAATGTTGATGTTGTTTGCGTCTCAGAAACTTGGTTTTACACCTAAACTCTGTAATAACATATATGCTCTCGACGGTTTTCAACTTTTTCGGGCTTATATGTATATGTTCGCAACGAACTAAGCTGTAGAGTTGTGCGGAAGTCAGATCTTGGTTGTCCTATGGAATACATCTTTCTTAAACTTTTGTGCTTTAACGATGAAATTTTACTCGGGACAGCATATAGACCTAACTCTAACATAAATATTGAGCCACTTGTCCATGTCCTTGAAGAGTTGTCATGCCAATCACAACATGTCATGTTATGTGGAGACCTGAATTGCAAACTGCTTAATAAACAAAAATCTGCTACACTCCTTAATGATATGATATCCTTAAACTTAACCGCAATAAATACGTCAACTGCCACACACCATTCCTCTGAAAAAAGCACGCTCCTGGATCTTTGCTTTATTAGCGATATAAGTAAAGTACTCCTTTATGACCAGCTGTACGCTCCAGGCTTTTCTAAGCATGATCTACTTTATCTCACTCTGGATTTTCAAAAGCAATCAGAAAACACAATTTTTCAATTAAGAGATTTTAAAAATGTCGACTGTGAACATCTACTTCATGACTTGCGAAACTGTGAGTGGAACAGACTGTTTTATTTATCATCTCATCAGAATATAAACTTGCTCTTCGAAACACATGTTCCCCTTAAGACCTCAGTTGTGAGAAGTGCATCACCTTCTTGGTTTAACCAAAATATAATGAAGCTCATGATGGAAAGAGACATTGCGTATCATCGGTGGAAGCGGTATCGAATTGACGTGCTTCATATCATTTATCGAAATCTTCGAAATAAGGTCGTCAATGAAATCAGAGCAGCCAAGGCTAAGTTTTACGACCGCAATCTTGACCCATCAGCCAGTAAGGGAAATCTTTGGAAGAACTTACGACGGATCGGAATAAGCAAGCAACAGCTCAAGCCAAGAGACGACATTGACTGTGATGCTCTAAATGCCGTTTTCTCCTCTCCTCCTGCTTGTGAGTCTCTGACGGTTGATCCCTTAGAATACACTGGTGACTCGAACGATTCTGGTGCCCTACAATTTCGGAGACTGACCGATGAAGATGTTGTAGAGGCGCTGCTATCGATCAAGTCGAATGCAATTGGACTCGATCAAGTGAATCCAAAATTCATAAAACTCTCACTACCAGTCATTCTCCGCTACATTACACACATATTCAATACGATTTTGACCACTTCCGTTTTCCCAGATGAATGGAAAAAGGTGAAAATCGTTCCACTACCTAAAAAAACAAATTGCACTTTTTCGGAATACAGGCCTATCGCAATATTACCCTTTTTATCCAAGGTATTTGAAAAGGCAATTTATGTGCAAATAAGGAAACACCTCAATGATGACCAACTTATGTCATCCTCCCAATCAGGATTTCGGGCTAAGCGCAGCTGCAAAACTGCCCTTTTATACGTTGTGGATGAAATAAGACAAAGTTTAGATAAGAGAGAGCTTACGTTTTTGACATTGCTTGACTTTTCGAAAGCTTTCGACACCGTTAATCATACAAGCCTATGCCGTAAGCTCTTAAGGAATTTTAAATTCTCAAATCAGTCAGTCAGGCTAATTCACTCATATATAACTGGAAGACAGCAATCGGTTGTAGTAAACGGACGTAAGTCGAATTTTCTTGCAATGACTAGTGGTGTTCCGCAGGGTTCTATACTCGGGCCTATATTGTTCTGCATTTATGTGAATGAGCTGCCTAATTTAGTTAAGCACTGCTCCATTCACATGTATGCAGACGACGTCCAATTGTTCACAAGATGCCCATTACACTCAAAAGAGGAATCCGCTTCCAAAATGAACGATGATCTTAACAGCATAGTGGCGTGGGCTAAAGCTCACAGTCTTTGCTTGAATCCCAGTAAATCAAAGACACTTGTCATCTATCGGGGTCTGTTGGATTTAAAGAATTTTCCTACAATCAAACTTGGACAGTCCAGCATTGAGTATGTGGACTCCGCCAGAAATCTGGGAGTAATATTTAACCGCAATCTTTCTTGGGATAATCACGTTAACGTCACAATTGGAAAAGTTTATGGGCTTCTGCGAGTCCTATGGGCAACTCAGTCTTTTACGCCTATTAAAACAAAATTAATCCTTGCAAAAACTCTGCTGTTACCAATTATGTTCTATGGCATCGAAGTTTTTTGTAATGTCGACTACAAAAGCAAAAGAAAGCTCAATGTGGCTTACAATAACATCGCTCGGTACATCTTCAATCGCAAAAAGCACGAACACATATCGTTTTTCTCGAAAAGTATATACGGATGTACTTTAGAAAACATGCATGCCGATTATAGAAAACGGCGGATTGACTGCGGAGGGACTTCATCGAATCCGCATCCGCAGTTCAACCCTATTATAGAAACCGACGGATGAACCACATTATCGGTCCGCAGAACCTCCTTACCGATATTTTTTTTTATTAGCTGTTTACTATAAATTTTTAATTTTCATGTTTCAATTTGTTCTGAAGGAGTGAAGAATATATATGTAAAGTGTGAAATAAAGTTAAATATGGATACAATTGCATTTTTCATGGATGTGGAATGAGAAGAAAATGATTCCCGTGAAATTCGCTGGAAAATAAGAAGTAGTTCGAAGGATATTTTATCTATACCGGAAGATCAGGAAGTTAAATTTTTTTTTTGTAATTTAATGTTTAATACTTCAGGCTAAATAAAACAGCATTCAAATATGTTTTTTGCAAATATTGAAAGTGAACTGCCACCAGTGGTAAGAACAACATCATTGACTCCGGAATTTAAGCTGGCCGCATTTCTAAGGTTCCTGGCTGAGGGCGGGTATCAGACCGGTACAGGCAAGGACTTTGATTTTGGAATGGCACAACCAACAGTTTCAGTGGTTCTTTCCGGGGTGTTAAATATATTAGAAGAATATTTATGTCCTAAGTGGATAAATTTAAGCATGAGCGAAGAAGAAAAACGGGAGGCGAAATTGTATTTTTACGAAAAATCAAGAATCCCAGGTGTTATAATGTGCATAGATGGAATACATATAAAGATTGCAAAGCCGCCAGGAGGAAATGCACATCTATTTTTCAACAGGAAAGGGGCATATAGTTTAAATGTAATGATAGTAAGTAATGGATGTAAATGATCTGCCTACTTTTGTTAAGGTTTTTTTCTGAATTCGGCTATCTACTTAATTGGAGGCCATTAACTGTTGAGTGGCCCTTTCAAGTCTTCCCAAAACCTTGGAATAAATTCTATGTCTTTCTTCGTAAAGTTGTTGGCAATGTCCGGATTTTTTTTCATGGCACTACACATTGCCTCGAACTGCAACCGTGTTGCTTGTTTTCTAAAAATATAAGTAAATTATTTTTGTTCATTTAAAACCTAAAACTTACTTTCTGCTGCCCAAACTCATCTTTCTTCATGTAAATCCGCAACCCAGTTGATTCGGATTTAAAACGTCACAAAATGTATGCAGTGCGGATGAATTGCGTTTTCCATAATAGCATCTTTTCTACACTACCTTACCGACATCCGCTCACTTTCTCGATTGCGTTTTCAATAATAGGAAAACAAACGGATGCGAAAATATTCCCTCCGCAGTCAATCCGCCGTTTTCCATAATCGGCATGATGATTAAATGCTTCTCTTTAACCTGCATTCACCGCATCATACAAACCCGTCAACCTGATTACCTTTTCAATAAACTACGTTTTCCCGTATCTCAAAGGAATCTAACGCTCGTTCCACCAAGATTTAATTGTTTGACATCAGAGAGACAATTGTTCGTTTATGCGACTCGCCTGTGGAATTCCCTCCCGATTGACATAAGAAGAGTTAGAGACGCAGCACTTTTCAAGCAAAAATTATTTCAGTTTATGGCCATGGACCAAGTTTAAATCATTTTGCTTTTTTTTTCTTTTTTTTTAATTTAATTTGATGTTTTTCATTTTCCTGCGATTCAAAAATTGTATAAACCTAAATTTATTAAACTTGTTTTCTTTTTACTCATTATCTTATCCTATCTTACTTTATCTACTTTGTAACCCATTTATATATTTAAGAAATGTCCATTCATTGTAGTCTTACACTAACTTATAAGAAATTTTCTTACTGTGTGAGTTAATAAGCTTCTTAATAAAATTGAAATTGAAATTTGAATATACCTACTTTAAAGCTCCAGTTTGGGCTTCCATTCAGTAATGGTAATATTATCAAGGCGCAAAAGGTAATTTGTGGAGTTTGGGAACAGCCATCCATATTTGGAGGAGATGTTGACCTTGAACTATATCGCGTCATCAAATTTGTTCGGCAAAATCTTCTGGCAGTTGAGATCACATAGTAAAAATGAATTGAATTCCTTATCCAAGAAACGTCCGCAAGTCGAGGAGTACCTTTGATAATCAATTCGTTCGATAAATTTCGAGGGTTGTGACTGATGCATTTAAAGGGAAAACTATCGATGAGGTAGTCGTCTGGTTAGAAGGAAACTCGGCTCGTGGAGGATGTGTTGAAGGATTTGTGAACTGGCTGCTTTTGGTGAACTGTAATCTCCAATTTCCGGTGAATATATATCAATGACGATATAAGTTCATTAATAATCACGTCGACTTTATACAACAGATCAACCAATAACGGGCCCGATTCAGGCCGGCGGGGAAGATGCACTTTTTCGGAAGAATTTTGGAAGTGGATTTCAAGGTTAGACCGCAAAAAATTGAGGGACCGATGATTGAATGATGTTCGATAACATCACGTTTCAAATCTTCACAGTCTTTTATTGTTAAATGTTCCAAAGTGCTATTGGACTGGGCAAGAGTAAGCAGGTGTTTTTCAACGTTTCGGAATCTTGAAATTTCGATCGTGTTATTCAGGTCCTCCACTGCTTCAACATATTTTTTCAAAGACGAGTTTATTTTCACTAAGTACTTGATTGGTTGAGTCGCTTAGGGAATTTATCTTCACTTAAACATGCGAGAGAGAAATAGCCTTGAATTCATCACAAACGAATAGGTAACTCCCAAAAAATTCCTTAAGGCAGGTCACGGCCCTTCTGCCTAAAACGGTGCAAGGGGGTGAAAAGGTTTGCCGCAAAGGCCATTGCATTTAATCTAGTCAGCATTTGTGTTTTCGATGCAATATGGGTTACCGCATTTTTCCATTTTTATTTTTTACTAACGATTAACGAGGGCGATGCAATTAAAGAGTTAGCGTAAAATTGTAGCAATTGACAAGATCGATTTATATTGAAAGGGCATTTGTCGTCGGATTAATCAAGAATGGGTACAAATATAGAAAAAAAAATACGTTTGGGTTTTAAGGCAGCAAAGTCACCCATACATACCTACGACGCGTCATTAAATGTCATCATTCACCGCCACCGCCGATAAAGTAGCCAGAATCGGCGCAGAGTTCACGGCTTACTACGGATAAGTCATCAATTAAAAGTCAAGATGCATAATTGAAGCCAAAACAACCAACCAGTGTATTCGGACTTTCAACTGTACACGGACAACATCCTTTTGGTGACACTCTTAAATAATTTTTAAATACTGCAATAGTTCCTTCTGTTTCGGTATCGGTACCGAAAAGCCCATGATGAGACAGACTCACGAGGACTTAATATGAACGTCAACAAGTGCATTTTCGAAATATCTAAAGTCAATTATCTCGGCCATGTCATCAACAAACCACTAGAAGATAGTGCAAAAGCGATTTTAAACAAGCCTAAGCCTTCTACCTTGTTGGAACTTCGACTTTTTCTTGGATTCATGAACTATTTTCGTTTCTACATTAACAAGTGCGCACACATTCAAGCACCGTGTAGTTCATTAATAATGGATTCTAAAAAAGAAGACCTGCGACAAGTTCCCTTGACAACACAAGCTGAGAAGGCTTCTATTCTTTCCAAGAAAAATATTTATAGTAGTAGTATTGCCAAGGCAACAATGCTACATCACATTGATTCCAGCTCGCTTTTGGCTCTGTCTACTGATGCATCTGATACCGCAGTTCGAGCAAAACTGGAAAAATTGCATGGCAAGAATTTGCAACCAAACGGCTTTTTTTCTTGCAAGCTTTCACGATCCCCGACTCGATATTGTACATACGACCAAGAACTCCTCGTAATATATCTTGCAGCCAAATTTTTCCGACATTTGGTTGAGGGCCATCACTTCCAAGACGATTCGGGCATCTGGATTATATATCCGAGTTCACAACAAACATTGTTTATATTTTAATTCAAAGCAATAAAGTCGCATATGCATTATCACGAGTAAAAATGATCACAATGCCACAGAAAATTGATCATCGCAAACTTCAAAAATCACAGCATGAAGGCATTGAATTGAAAGCATTTTTAGAAACTAATACATCCCTTAAATTACAGGACATCACAGGTGACACGTCACCTAGCGTGATAAGACCAAACATCTCAAAGCCATTGACAAAAAAACGTTCGATATTGACAAAGCGACAAGCTACATTTGCTACAAAAATGTAACTGGCCAAGCATCCGAAAGAATGATTTGATTTGGTCCCGAAACTGCATTTCATGTCAACGACCCAAAATCCACACACGCAGCTGCAGCCAGATTTCATACCGATACCAGACAATCGCTTCCAACACGTTAACATAGATCTCATAGTTCTTCCTTATCGCCTAGGAAATAGGTATTGCTTAAGCATGCTCTAGCAACAGCTTTCTTCAACAATTGGATAGCACTTTTTGGAACACCGAGGACATTGACAACAGATCAAGGCTCGCAGTTCGAGTCATCAATGTTCACAGCACTATCCATAGTATGCATCGAATGGACTTATAGAACGCTGGCATCGAGCGCTAAAATCCGCATTCATGTGTCATATTTCGGAAAAAAAGTAGCGATTGGAATTGTATTGCTGAGATTGAGAAATTTGTAAAAAGATGACTTGCAAACATCGACAGCCGAAATGTTGTATAGCACAATTCTAAGAATACCTGGTGAGTTTTTCGTTGACATTGACTATTACGTTTCTCCCGCAGCATTTGTTGGAAAGCATCTAGAAGTCATCGGACAGATGCGGTCAGTTCCAACAGAACATCACTGCAAAACAAAACGTTCATATCACAGGACTTAGAAGTCTGTTCACATGTTTTTGTAAGATGCGACGCTGTTAAAAAAACCTGGAACCACCATATTCAGGACCGCATTAAATCATTAAACAAATGAACAACAATTATTCACCGTATTGATTAACGGCCGGAAACTTAACATATCATCAAAGAGGATAAGGCCAGCGTATCTTGATCAGGAATTGGACATCAAGTTGTACCAGTAGATGCAGCAAACAAAAAAATATGCCAAGGCAGCTTTGGCTCGGGCTAGAGCAGCATCTATATGTTCGTTAAAAAAAATATATTTTTTTTTTTTTTTCAAACTTGTTTATTTCCACCATAATTTTAACAATTTTCTTAACGAGAAACAAGATAAACGCTAAATCAATAAATTTACATTTTCGTAAATGGCCAACTCAAAATTGGCTCTCATTACTTATAATTTTATAATATATACTTAGACTAAATTACTAGAACATATTTTGTTTTGTGATTTTTATAATTTATATATAATTTACTTTCGAGAAGAAAAGGTGGAGGTTAAAAAACTCCTCATAATAATATATTTTTTAACAAAGAACGAACAAAAACAAACGAAAAAAAAAACAAAGACCTACAAACTAAGATAAAACTACTTAACCTAACTTTGCCTAATTGTTAGCTTCTACCCAATCTAGCCACCAGTATTTATTTAAATTTGACCTGTTGTCATTATTTACATCTCTATCAGGTACGCTCATGCAGTATTTCCAAATATTGCTTTCATCGCTTGAGTGTGCAGGCACATGGAGGATTCGTTTATCTGTTGCTCTTCTAGCAGCATGATATATGATAGGGACATTACTCGAGTCTGAAAGATAGCCACATGCATCCAGATAAAGAAATGCTTCAGGTGGTATATGTCCACTTATCAATGAATTTCTAAAATACCCAGGGTTAGGATAAAATAAACCCGATTTGAATTCATTCTCAATAACATTACTCGACCGCGCAAAATGATTCCTCGCAAGGTCTAGAATGACATTGTCAATTCTAGACACGCCGGAAGCATCCAATAGTCTTTTGTTGGAGACGTAAATAAATATAAATATTGATCTTGCCAGATCCTAATCTATCTGACAACACTTCGATTCGCTAATAGCTGTCCATTTTGTCCAACAATCGAGAACATTCGTCTGTTCTTTCTAGTATTTCTAGAAGTCCCAGACAACGGAGTCCTGAACAGAAAGATCTCGCACTTTTGGAAGTCAATCTTCAACTTGCAATCATCGCAATATCCCTGAATCCGTTCGAAGCCACGTTGACTTACAATGACCTCGATCTTTGGACTTGACCAGTAAGCGTTCAAGTCATCTGCGTACGCTATGGAGTAGCGGAGCGATCCTACAAGATCACTTGTGAAGTTCGTTAATAAAATCGGCGAAATAATTACACCCTGTTGTAGACCGTTGTTAATTTCAAAAGTCCCAGCAGACTGCCACTTTTCACAATAAACTGTCTGCTGGTGAGCATATCTAAGATTATGTACAGCAGCGGTTTGCTTAAACCGAGCTGGTCGTATTTGAAAAAGAGCCCCTGCAACCATACCGTGTCAAAGACCTTTTCGAGGTCAATCAACAAGGCATCCGTGCATTGTTCCTTACCTCTGTTCCATTGGATATCCGATACCGGCTTAGACGCGGCATGTATGCAATCATCGCTCTGAAACCGAATTGGTTACCCGGGATATTATTTTTGTCCTCAACTAACTCGGTCTGGGCTCTATTGATCACATTTTCGAATACTTGACTGCTGTTAGGAAGTAGACTTATCGACCGGAGATTTGCCGGATTGGACATGTCTTTGTTCCGTTTAGGAATTGGTTGCATTGCACCACCGCTGTCTTCCAATGAGCTGAATAATATGCATTATTCATCAAATTGTTAAATAGGGTAGTGTAAATGTAAACCGCTTCTAGAGAAACAATGTGTGGTATTTCCGAAAATAACAAGGAGATCTTCCTTTGATATGAACGGTGGATGTGTCCCTTCATTGGTGATGACATCATTTGCCAAATTATCGTAATTGAACATGGTAAAACCAATGTTCTCCGATCGCAAGTGCTCAATGTCATATCGCAAGTAGAAGTTGTGGAAAAGGACACGATTTTCCAAGACATGGTTCGGGTGAGTGCTAACATTCACCTTATACACATACACAACCTCGCACCAATACTTCAACTTTCTCCTGAGGATCTTCGGTGACAAAAAAATTGTCATCTTTGATCGCTTCTATTGGATCTATGCCTGCTGTCACAAGTACTTGTTCGTTGTCTGTAGTTCGGGGGAGCTTAAGACACGGAAGCTCATTTTGATTTTTTGTTCGGAAGAATTTCTTAATTCCCGGGAACATACTAGGATTGCTGGATTTAAGAGCTCGAATTTTAGTATTCCAATGCGAATTAATTGCAACACGGTAATTTTGCTGAGTTAATTGCTGTAGGTTTTTGAGTTGTAATTTCAACTCTGGCTTAATTCTGCCAGTTGCTGTACGTTTCTTTGCGCGCTTGTACCTGCTGCTGCCTGCCGCTCGGATTCGGATAGTCCCATCTACATGAATGAGAGCCTAACCACTCATAATCGTTCTCTATTGAAACTTGCCAACAACATGAAATGACGTCTACAACTTTTTTCCGTTTTGCCAGACATGGATCTGTCATAGCCAAAGAGCGGAAAAATGGAAAACATATAATCATAGTCGACAATGAGACCTTGCATTTTCACGAGAAGCCATGCATCAGGTGAAGAACAGTAGCAAGATCCTACACCACCAGTGCGAACAAAACATTAATATGAAGTAAAAGCAAACTCCTAATTATACTTCTTTATTTCCATTTTTATAATAAGCTTCTCTCTATTTCATCTTCATCTTTACTTAGTATTTCTTTTACATATCCATTAGTTATATTACAATCAAAAATCAATTTGTTTGCATTGAATGTACTTGCAAGATGTTGTGTTTTAAAGGTGTTAGTGTTGATCGTCATTTCAATTTCTACTTTGTGAGTTTAGACAATGCAACCTTATTTTGATCGAAGCAATCAAGTTAAGTTTACACAACTGTAAACCCAACAACAACAATGCAAGCAGAAAGCTTCAAGCAAAAATCAACATAATCCCTCACAACTTCGCCAGGCTAATCTGCAATCATCTAAAAAGCAGTAAGTCCAACAACCGCATCTGCAACAGTTACAATTTCAACAAGATTAGCAATTACAGCGACAGTTAAATGAAATACAAAAAAAAATCTTTGAATTTCGAACAGCATCACTCGATACACCAGAAACAATCAAATCAAAAATTAACAACCTCTGGTCGAGTTTTAGACTTAAATTCTACAAGGGCCAATAACCGTTCTCCATCCATCAACTCTGAAAACTTACAAATATAGCCTCTTTCAAGCTCAACATCCCATCAATCAATACATTCAGCTATACACTTCAATTTTTTTATCCAACTACATAATTAACTGACGCTAGCTTTCTTAGAGTTGTCACACCAGCTTTGCTAGCATTTTGGCATAGAAATCGATACTTCCAGGATAAGATGCCATTGCATTACACCTTATAGTTATTGCAAAATTATTTCAACACATGATATTGGACCACTACTTTTAGATCCCAACTTTTTCCAAGTTATAATTGTAAAGGAATTTACAGATTGTCCGGAATGTAATGCTACAAAAAACTAGGAAACGCAAGTCTTTCATAATCAGCGATAACATCATAATGCCAGTCGCAAGCATTCTAGCTATTCCTTCCTGCTCCAGTAATTCTTTTCATAAGTGAGTCTGTATACTATCAAAATGACTCAAAAAAGCTTAATAACGATATATTAGTACTAACTAAATTACGTTCACAGTTTAGGAGTAGTGAGTTTTTTTCTCGAGAAAGATGATGAATGCTCTGGTCACAGTGTTTTCTTGATGATACACAATCGATTTGATTAGTTTTTAATAAAAGCCTCACACAACGCCAATTTTGAATTTCTAGGCACCAAAACGAACATCACACTTCGTCCAACATCCGCAAAAAGTTACTTTCACTGTGTACCTCGCCAATTCCACTCTATGAAATCTATAAAATAGGTGGTGATACCAATAACTTGCTAAGATCATCATCAGATCCCATTATATAGTAAATAAATGATAAGTAAATAAATAAATGCTTAGCTTATGTGATTAACAATAAATGAACGTATAATAAATAAATAAGACAAACTAAAGAAGTATGTAATAAATCAAATTAACAAGTGGTAATAAATCAATGTATATGTAGAGCAAAGTCATATTCCTCTATTCTTTTTTTTCTCTCCGGCTACGCGATCAGCTGTTAAGCAGTGAAGTCGAAAGCAGTCTGACTTACGATCAAACTTTTTTTAAATTGTTTTTTCAGTTATGTTCAAAATTACTTCGAATTGAATTTAAATAATTAAAAACTATTTTTGTAAATCCGGTTGGTTTAATTAGTTTCTGACATATTGGGGAGCTCAAACTTTTCTTCACGATCTCAAGTACACCGAAATCAAAAAAATAACTAAAAATTATGAACGCTAAACTGATTTCATTTATTTAGTGTTTTTAAAAAAAAAACAACACCCTTCAATCTTTAACAAACACGTTAGTTTGAGACAATCAAGGGCATCGTTAGTTCCCTGTTCCCTTGTACAAGGCGAAGGCGTGCCCGCCTTTATCACCAAACAGAAATCCAGTTCAGCACGCAGAAAGCGCTCCTGCTGACCAAACGAATGCGTGGAAAAGCTTTCAACGAACTTCCCCCGCTTCAGGAATTTTCCTGGGCAAACTGTTTTCCATCGATGAACTCAAAGCTATATCGATGGGTGATGAGTGCTTATTTAAGTGAATGTATGATAAAACTAAAATCGATCAGATTCAAGTTATCGCACATTTAGCTGTTAAGTTCTTCTTCTTATGGTAATGCTAAATAATAAGAAAAAACAAAAACCTGAATATTATTACCTGGAATGCTAGAGTCATCCGAAATAAGATTTATGAATTTTAAAATAATTTATGCGTGAACACAGTTGACGTCGCGCTGATAACAGAGACCTGGTTGAAGAGATATAAAACTCTCCACTTGTGATCTTGTGATTTTGAATGTTATCGTTTCGATAGACTTAATAGAGCAGGTGGAGGCGTTGCAATTTTTATTAGAAAATCAACTCAGAATTCTTTTTTACCTAGTTAAAAACTTAATGTGTAGCAAATATTACAATCGATGTATACCTGAAACGAAGTAGAAGTTTTAAGGTTATATGTGCATATTTTCCTGGAAAACGTGTTGCTGTCGAAAATGCCACAAAATGAGACTGAAAGGAGACTTCAGAAAACTTATTTCCTTGGGCGGCAATTTGTTGATTGGAGGGTATCTAAACTTCAAACATAGAAACTGGGGCTGTATCCGGGCAAATGCTTCGGGAAATTGACTTCTTAGCCTCGTAGTTTCTACGTCAATGACGATTCTTTTTCCACCAAGTCCTAGTTTTGTTCCTGCTAGTTCTCCTAATTCTCCGTCTGTGTTAGATATTTTCCTGAAAAATGTTCACAGTTATGTTTAGCAACCAACCGCAATGAATGCACTTACTTCCAACCACAATCCTGTCTCCTGTACTTTACTTCCTGAACCCGAAACAAAAAAAAAAAGAATATTTTCCAGACCTAAAGAGTGCGAACTGGAATCGATTCCGATCAGTTATTACGACAAAACTAAGAAATATTTCTTAAGATCTAGAAAATATTACTAAAACCCAGAATGAAGATAGCATTATCGAGACTTTCACCAAATTTGTCTTAAATGCCGTCAATATTTGCATCCCAAAACGCGAGATAAAATATTTCTTCCTGAAATTTCCAATTTATTATCTGAAATGATAAAAGTAAGGACTATGAGAAGGAAACGTTCGCAAAGGTTTCGGCAACCTGTGTACAAAAAAGAGCTTTCATTCCTTAATAAGATTTAAGGACTTGGCGAACTAGAAAAGGGAGCTCAACCTTTCTGGAACATTGTTAAAATTATAAGGAACAAAACCCGCTGCATGCCTACCATTGGAAATCCCGAATTTAACCGAATATAACTAATGCCTCGGTGAGGAACGTAGTCCAAAACCTGAATGAAATTGAAAGCGAATCACCCACTGAAGACCTTTTAACAGATGAAGAAATAAAACTTGTCATCCAAGCTGGATGGTTTAAGAAATATATACGTGAAAGAACTTCCCACAGCGGGAATAAAATTTTTAACTGACATAGTCAACACTTGCAGTATTTTCTCAATATCTAGAAGACTGCCAAGGTCATCCCTAAATTGAAAGCCGGAAAACCATTAGACAAGTTTCAAGCTATAAGCGTATAAGTTTATAAAGCTCCGTTAGTAAAAGTTTTGAAAAACTACAGTAAATAATAGAAGATCGGAACGTATACCCCGACGAGCAGTTCGGTATCCGGTAAGTGTTCAAGTGTTGCGAATTTGTGACAACATTAAACAAAACAGAAATGTTTGCAAATCAACAGGACTGATACTTTTGAGTATCCAAAAGTTTCTGTTTCTGTTTCGAGTCTTCGTGAACAATAGTATGTCCAGTCCGTTCTGTCTAATCTCAGGTGTACCACAGGGAGCACTAATTAGTCCAGTCCTTGATATCAGATGCACTTTTGATTTCCCACAATTGCCGGGTGATCAATTCGCTATGTATGCAAATGATACAGCAATTTCTCTCGCCATGGAGAGAAAACTTAATAATGTGATAGAGATACTTGCTGAATTTTATATTATTATAGCCAACTCAGAATTACTAGTGCCGAGCTAAGTCGTCAAAAAAACATTAAATACTTCGGCATACACCTAGATAAGAGGTTAACTTTTAGTGATCACATCTCAAAAATGTTTAATAAAATTAGTAGCGCTACTAAAATGCTATACCCCTTCATAAACAGAAAATCAAAACTCAAATGATAACAAGAATATTATCCACAAGGTCATATTCCAAGCTATTCTGCTTTATGGTTGTGAAGTATGGAGTAGATATGCCAAAACACACATTAAGAGATTGAAAATATCGCAAAACTGACTCCTTAAGAGTATGCTCAATTTAGCATGGTACTATTCTACTAAAGAACAGCATCAAAAGGGGAATGAACCGTTCAGGATTCGCTGTTCATTCCCGGATATTTTTCTAGTCAATACATTATCTATTTAATATACTAACAAATCAGTTAATATTAGTTGAAATGTTATTTATTTTATAGATGAACGTGTTTTATGTATTTATTCGCTTATTTGTATATCATTGTTAACAGATACATTTTGTTCAAACTATTTTGCTTTTTTTTATTTCTTTATGTTTTTCGCATATTGCTTCATTTTTCACTTATTTTTCTGTGATTTTTTAGTTTTTATTTATTTACATAGTTATTTACAAAAGTATTAATTTAGATATTTATTTATTTATTTATTTACTCACTTATTAATTTATTTTCTTATTTATTTATTTATTTTTTTAAGTTTTTTATTTACATATTTGCTTTGTTTATTGAATTTATTCGTTTTGTTTTATTTTTAAGGCTTAACCATTATTTGACATCAAAATGTTTGTGTTATATCATACCTAATGCTCTTTTTTAAATTTATTTTTGCTGCATAAATTGGAGGTTTTTCTGGTATTTTCCTTCAGAATCTAAATGTTATGTGAAAAATCTCTTTTCTTTATAAAATAAAATAAATATTTCAGTAGAAAGATAGAATGTAAGTTATCATATCTCTGAATGTAAAATTTGCGGTAACAAACCTGCTTGCAAAGTTTTGTGATACCAAATTAAATATCTATCTTAAAAAATAAAAAATAAAAATAAAAAATTCATTGCCAACTAAAATGGAGAATTGTACCGTGGCCAATTGAAAGCTTAACTATCCTAGTTAGAGTACATATGGCGTAAAAACGTCTATTATATGCACAAGAGGCAAAAAATGCTAACAATGCCTACAAATGTGGCGCAAAGCTAATGAACTTTTTTTAAATTGAAACTCGGCGTTAGTTTCAGCGGAGGCGGTTAGTATTGGTTAATGAAAAATAACAACATCAAAAAGTCAAGCGTTTTTAAGGTTTTGCATTGTTACAATTGCGTTTCTTCGAAGCACCAGCGAAAGGACTGCCGAATTGCAATGAAATGTTTCAAGTTGAACGAGACGAGAGACACGTCGATTTTCCCTTCGAATAATGAATCGAATGTTTTTTCTGTTGTGAAATCGAAGCGAATTTCAATAAACGGTAACTCATGTGTTAATCGATGCCGGCACAGTTGGAAATCGACATTGTTAATTTACAAGGAATCATAAATGTCGTCACTTATGATTCCATTCGAGTCGATGCTTTCACTGGAAGAGATAATGTAGCAAAAGCAAAAGCTATTGTGGAGGATGAACAGATGAACAACATTTTGTCAGTTGAAGGAATATTATGTTATGAATATACAAGCAGATGAAAATGCCGATATTGACATCCCATTTAAAATACATTTGAGTTGAAAAAAATTAATAATTATAAACCATAAACTGTAAGTGGCTATCCTATCAAAATGTCCATAAATTTAACTGATGAATCTCCTATTCTTTTAACCCCTCGTCGACAACCTTATTCGACCATTGTCTTCATCATTTGCCAGCCAAGTTGTTGTTGAAACAAAAAAATGTGGTTCACCGGTTAAATAAGAAAACAATTAAGGCTCGAGGCCCATTTGCATTAATCTCGAGAATTGTTATTTTCATTGCCCCATTGTAACGGCCGATGGGAAACTTTAGTTTAATCGACTAATCGATTACCATTCGGATTATCCAATGCCCATGCAGTTTGTGCTTACTACATCTATCTTGTATTCCGCGAATTGGTTGATGCGAACGTCGGTTACACGTATACGAATAACCTCATCATATCAGTGAAGAATCTCAACGAATATCGTATTTATCCAAACTTTATATCGTGCTCAAAATTGCAGCAGAATGGTCCAAGTGTAAGTTTCTTCAGCAGAAAGGGATATTCTTGGGACAATTGATCAAAAATGGTACGATAAGTCTATCTTAAGAAAAATTTCCAGAACCAAAGACCTTGAAAAAGCTGCAAGAATTTCTCAGCTTAACATGATTCTTGAGATGTTTTATACAGTCATATTAAGTTTTGCCAAAGCCTTTGACGGAACCAAGAAAGAATAATTAAAAATGTATTATTTCAGCGCCGCAAAGACAAGCATTGAAGCTGGCTCTCACATCGAAAGCAGTATTTAAAATCTTTCATCCAAGTGCTGATACGAGGTATACAGATGTGAGTCCAGAAGGTATATATAGAATAACAGCTATAAGAATAACAAGACAGCAAAACAATGACATGGCTACGCTTTGGAAAAATTAGCTGTTTTAAAGCATTAGGCAAATTTCGTGTAGATCTATTTGGCACAAAGTTTAAGCTTGTTACAGATTGCTCCCCATTTAGACAAACAATTAACAAAAGAGAGTTGCCGAACTCCGTTACAAGGTGGATCACGTACATGCAAGACTACAATCCTAAAGTGTAGTATAAGGCAGGCACAAAAATTGCTCATGTAGACTTAAGCCGCCCAACACTTGTGTACGTATGTAAGTCAACAGGAGCTTCTGACCCGCATAAGAAAGGCTTAGGATGCAGATGATTTTTTATCTTCAGTGAAAGTTATTTTCAATTAGAAACCATTGGGTCATTTTCAAGTGCAAGATGAGTTGCTGTTCAAATATGTTAATTTATTCTGTTAAGAGTCGAATAAAATCCCGCGCTAACCTCAGTTCTGGAAATAAAACTTCGATGGGATGTACTAAGCATGCCTTTACGAGTTTTCAAAATGTTCTATTATAATTGAGAATGGAGACCCCACTGACATTAATACATCGATTCGTCCAGAAGTTGAGCAGAATTGTGGAATTTAATGCATAAGTTACAAAAGCATATAAGCAGTTTGAGGAACAGTAAGCACACCGTCGACCAGTGGGATAATTTAATCGTCTACTGGTTTACATCGAAATTGGATGACGTCACTGCAAACCACTGGAATGAGGACGCGCCTGTACATCGCATACCAACCGTAGTGGATCTCAACACCTTCATCAAAACGAGGTGCAAAATAATAGAAGGTAACATTTCTAACCATTCCTTCATATTCTATTATATAAATTAAAATCATGCATATATAAAATAATTATTCGTCGTTTAGGACTAAAAACATTTAAGTCAAACCAATTAGTTAATGGAACAGGTCCTGTCATTTTCACAATATCAGAGTTTCTTAAATTTATCTTCAAGGTTATCAAGGAATTCAAAAGATCCGTTGAAGTCATTATTTTAAAAAGATTAGCAAATTATATTCCTGAACACAATGTTGATATCCCCCAAACGGGATATACCAACTTTGACTGATCAGTACTTCCATGTCTCGCAAAAGATATGTGGAAAGGCGGTGCTGATGTCATGAATGAATTTTTAACTTCCCATCAGGAAGCTCTTGTAATCGGTCGGAATTCAAAATGTATACATATCCCCACGTTTCGCGGTCCCAGGAGTCGGATTCCATTGTTTTTACAAAGATGTCTGTGTGTGTATGTAGGTACATACGCTGGGGCGGATTTTTTCGTAGAGCCTTACTCGAGAACAAATCAAGGTATCGAATCCAAATTGATTTCATTCGAAGGGTGTATGCTTAAGGATCAACTGAAAAGGTAAATTTGATAGGTTGGTCTAAATTTTATGATAAAGAACTGTCAAATACATGGACAATTTCACTTCTTAAATTAAAATCAATTTAGTTTTCCCATTAAAAACGGTTCAAAATCGATAAAATCTATAGTTTAAAATCACCTTATCAGATAAAAAAATATGTTTATGTGGTATAAGGCGAAAACACCTTTGATAACATTTGGAAAAGCTGCTCCGAGTATGCAAGATGAGAAAAAAGGCAGAAAGCAGAAGAATGTCGACGGGAGCAGCAGAAGAAATTGGAATTCAAAAGTTTAATTTTGCTTACCTTTTTTTTGACATTTCTATTGAATTATTTCTTTTAGTAATAATAATTTGTCTTTAATCTTTACATGTATAAATATATTCACTGAAGTTCATAAGTTTCCGGACAAATTCATATACCATATTTTTTGTTCATCATATTTATCTAGCCAATTGACTTAATGAAGTAAGTTATGAACTATAAAGACGATGTCATAATTTGAGGTTGAGGAAGTTGTTTATATAGAAACAACAATTCAAATTCTACAAACAAAAAAAAGCAAAGTCCGGGCTTTTTTTAAGAGAATAGCACAATTAATAGTAATAATTTGTAAGTGATGTTTCATTGATTACTCAGCACAAGTTTTAATAAAAAGTTTTCTGGGGAAGGAAAAGTTTGCAAAGAAATTGCAGAGTTCTACCAAATCAAACATATCATACCTCTAAAAATAAGCAGTTCCTGTTATGATGTGGGCCAAGCTTTTGATCGTTCTAGTAATTGAGTTTGAGTCACCATGCAACTGGTCTTCGAACTTTTAAGATATGAATCACTATTAATAGACTAAGTTCTTTTAAAATGTTACGCACTTGAATTAGTATTTCTTAGTTCGTGCTGTCCGTCCGTAACGAGTTATAACACTTTATTCGTGAAGTTAAAAACCAACTGCCAAAAGCGAATACAAATCCAATTTCCAATGTAAAGGTTGCTATAAGGAACTCGATTTTCAGAACACTTTATGTTACACATCTTATCCTCACGTTGAGTTATATGCTCCTGGAGGGATACCTGTAGAAGACTGGCTAAGAATTTGTGTCGTTGGACCTTCCATTCTTCCATTCCATTTTTTCGGCAGCCAAAATTCCCTCAAAATGCTTTAAACACTGTGGTCACTAAGAATACAAGCATTAAAGGAACGATCTTCTGTTCAAAAACTACCCTCTATTTCTTCCCTTGACCAGAATAATAAATGCTATCGGCCGTGGGTTGGAGAAAATTTTTATTTGGTTTCTGTTTCGTGCACACAGACGAGATGTATGAATCCATGTCTTGGTTTGGCATCTCTGCCAGGCTCGATCTTTTGTACAAGATGAAGAAAGAGAACTCAAGCTGCTCCACTCAGGCCGGCAATAACGTCACCAAACCACTTGATGACAAACAACGTTTTAGAAAAGGCGAAGAACTGTTATGCGCTTTTTTCAACATCATAATTGAAACAGTACTGCAGAAGTCCCGCGTCAACACTAGAGGCACATTCGTATCAAGGTCAGTTAGTTAAATAACCCGCATAAGGTGAAGATATGAACGCAGCTTGATGTCAACACTGCATTTATGAATGTTCAGATAAAATCGGAAAAGATGGGCTTGGCTGTATACGAGGGCAAAAAGAAGCTTATGCTGTCATCAAAAAAAGGACACCCAAAATTGCCGTCTTTGTCAGACCGTTACCACAGACAGCTATAACTTTTAGGTAGCTAGGGATGTTGTCTACTTAAGTCTCGCTGTAAACACAGATAATAACACTTGCGCTGAAATCAAACGAAGAATACCCCTTGCTAATCGCTTTTCTTAAGACTTGGGAACCAATTGAGTAGGGTCATATCTCGAAGAACTAAAGTGTTGCTCAATAAGACACTACCCATCCCCATCCTACTTCATGGTGCAGAAGAATGGACACTTTCTTCAAAAGCGGATGAAGGTGCCTTTTATTGTTTTGAGAGAAAAGTGTGTCTATGGTCTATGGCCCCGTCTGCATTGACGACGACTGGAGGAGAAGATTAAACAACAAACTGTATGATTCAAGTTGTACAGCGACTTCGACTTAACCAAAAGAATAAAATTCCAATGCCACTAGCCAAAAGAATAAAATTCCAATTGAGAACATCAACTGTTTCCATTGCCAACGTTTCGGCTTCATTTAGAGGGGACCGTAACATAAAGTCATTTGACATGAGGCAATACTTTAAGGTATGGCTTTATGAACTTTTTCAAGAGCGACACAAGGCTATATATTTTTTGTGTTTGCTATGGCGAAAACCCGAATAATTTCAAATGTATATTATAGCTTGCGGTAGTTTCGAAGTTTTATTTAAAATTAGAACTTAGTTTTGTTATTTTCTAGTTAAAACAAAAACACTCCGACACTGTTTTTTCTTGTGTTAAAAAACCATTTTTTTAATGCTTTCAATCAATAATAAACAAAAGTTAGAAATTCAATGTAAGTTAGGTTGCGTCGAAAGACATGTATATTAAGTATTAAGTTTAACTTATAATGCCCGTGAAGGGAAAGTTAGTTATGAAAGCATAATTAAGATAGTTTAAGCGTTTTTTGCTGTTTGGGTTATTAAACCTGAGTTATTAATAAAAACAAGCATCAGTCATTTCATCCTATTGGTCACAAAAGGAAATGCTTTATATGTCACCAAAAATTATGTCAACAAACAGGAACCGTAACTCTTATATCCAACAGATTGTTATATCTCTGCGACTTTAAAAGAGCGATAAGCTCTGACAAATTTCAAACCTTTAGACAAATATGAAATAGAATAACATTTATTCCAAAATCTTTCATAAAAAGCATATATCTGGTAGAGAATGTTTAAATGGTATAAGTTGTTTATACTAATTACGTATACTTATATATCCAATTAAAGCTTCCAAAAGATGCGACCAAGTATTAAAGGAGCATTTTGGAAGCATCAGTTAAAAATGCTTTATGTGTCACCAAAATACATGTCAACAAAGAATCCGTAGCTCATTAAAATTCCCACGTTTCGCCATAATTCATCTTGAAATCTGGGAATCATTTGACTAGAAGCTCTTATGAAAAAGTTTGATTCGAAAACAGGCTTTGAACACGGATTGCGTCTTCCTTTGAATAGGATTCGCCAGGTTTTACGGTTGAGGATAAATGAACTGGGGATCTTGTTTTTATCACAAGTAAATCTAATGCTGGAATGCATTAGATTCACTTGGAAGCCTACTTCATTCGTTGGTTATTTATATTCATTAAGTCTCAGTGTGTAATTACACATCAATCAATTATAAATGATATACATAAATTATTATATTTATTCCCACATGTCTAATGTCGGTTATATCCGACATATAAATAAGTTGATGGACATGATTTTTTTGATTAATTTGAACTGGCGTCATCTTCTTTGAGTTTTTGGGTTGCAGGCCTATGAAATGGACCAACAGTGTCAAATTAGCGTAATTTGCATTTATGAAGCATTCCAAGATGAAGTATTCAGCAATTAAGAAATTCCTCTCTCCATCTTGCATATTTCTCACATTTTCTTAGAATGCAGTTTATCAAGCTGTACTTGGAAGTTAATTTCTTTCGTTAATTATACCACTGTGTCCAAAAAATAAGGTGACATTGTATTTATTTTGAAAATTCTTTATTTATTCTTCCAAATCAATTTCATCCCCTTCAAAGTAATCCCCTCCCGATGCAATGCACTTATGCCAACGGATTTTCCAATCTTCGAAACACTGGTTGTAGTCACTTTCCGGGATGGCCTTCAGTTCCGTCTTCGCTGCGGCTTGAATCTTTTCTATCGTATCAAAACGGTGTTCCCGGAGCGGTCTTTTGAGCTTGTTGAACAGCCAGAAGTCGCACGGCGCCAGATCAGGTGAATACGAAATGCGGAACGATATGGGTTGAGTTTTTGGCGAAATGATCACAAATTACGAGTGCGGTATGGGATGGTGCATTATCGTGGTGTAAAAACCAAGAATTGTCTTTCCACATTTCCGGCCTTTTTAGGCGGATAGCGTTACGCAAACGACGCATAACGTTCAAAAAATATTCCTTGTTGACTGTTTGGCCGGTTGGAAGGAATTCATAAAGCACAACACCACGATAATCGAAGGAAACAGTCAACTTGACCTTGATTTTTGAGCGACTTTGGCGCGTTTTTTTTGGTCTCGGCTCTCCTTTGGCACGATATTCGCTCGATTGATCGGTTGTTTCGGGGTCGTAAGCCTAGATCCAAGTCTCATCGCACAGTTATAATGCGTTTCATGACATCCTGGTAGTCGGAAAGCATTGTTTCACACACTTCAACGCGACGCCTTTTTTCCAAAAAATTCAGTGTTTTCGGTACCAGTCGAGATTTGACGCGCTTGAGGCCCAAAGCTTCCTTCAAAATGGTATTGACTGAGCCTTTCGATAAGCCAACTTCATCAGCAAGGTCTCTAATCGTTAATCGATGGTTTTTCAACACCAAATCTTTGATTTGTTGGACGTGAGCTTCATCGGTTGAGGTTGATGGTCGCCCAGAACGCTCTTCGTCTTCGACACGTTCACGGCCGGCTTGGAAATCACTATGCCACTTGTAAACATTTTTTTTAGACATAGCCTCATCATAAAAGGCTTTCTGCACCATCCTCAACGTATCCCCAGTAGAAAATTGATTCCGCAAACAAAATTTAATGCAAATTCTTTGCTCAATAAATTTCGACATCGCAAAAAACGAAAAACTCACTTTTAGCACTTCACAAAACGAAGCGTATCTCAAACACTATGAATATATTTTGACATGAAATTTCACATAGATGTCACTGACAGTACTACCAACCTAAAAACAAAGAAAAATTTCCAAATCCTTCGACGCGCGCAGTTTAAATTCATATGTCACCTTATTTTTTGGACACAGTAGTATATTGTATTTATTTAAACTCAGCTCGTAATTAAACATCAATCAACGATACATAAGTTATTATACTTATTACGGGACAATTATTTGATGAGTTGTTGTTATATAAACCTAAACGTCAAATGCCGCTTACACCCGCATATTAAAGTAAGAAATTAACATGCGTTTAAATAATTTGCTGGACATAACTTATTCACGCGAAAGAGTAAAGCCTGATTCACAACGTCGCTTTGACTGCGTCGCGTTGACAATTCTTACGCGACGCGCTTCAGGCGCTTTGACATATGTTTTGACAGTCAGCTGTTTGCAAAAACACCAAAACAAATATCATTCTATTTTCGAAGGTTATATAACGAGTCGTAAAAATATTGCTTCAGAAAATATAAATTAAAATTATTCCTAACACGAAATTGCATTTTTTAACTAAGATTTATTTTACAGATAACTTCCATGTTGGAATTTCTCAGAATTTCATCTTGGGCTGCTGAATAATTCCCAGTTTGTTTGAAACCAAAAACGATATTTTTTTGCACACGGTAAACTGATTCAAAAACTGCAAGGTACCGGCCACGAAGACTCTTTACCCTAAGTTTGAAGTCCTCAACTGACTTGAAGGCTATTTTTATACTCACACTAAAATAAAAAAATAAAACTTGCTATGCAGGGATCTGCACTTCAGCGCTCGCCTGTAGGGGAGGCTATTATATCCTCATACTTCTTTGAAGCAGCAAATCTTAGATGGCCCAGTGGTGGTCTGCACAGGACACTGGCTGATTGGAGATCATGCCGTTAAGCTAGGCATCCCGCACAATTCACACTGCCGCAGCTGCAAAAACACAGCTGAGAGGGAAACCCTTACACACTTCTTTTGTGCCTGTCCGGCCCTTGCTAGAGCTAGACAGTAAGTGCTTGGTAGACCCTTCTTCAATTCAATTGATGAGATTTCTGGGAAGGACATTAAGCAACTAATGTCAATTATATGTATACTCTGAAAAGGATCTTTGCAATAATAAATAATAATGTTTACTAACATTAATTTTCTTTTCGATTTTTTTATGGAAAGTTGTATCTCTATCACTGTCCCCCTCAAATGTCAAAGCGAAGCTAAAGTTCAATTGTTTGGACTTCTGCTTCACGTTTCGGCGCTTTAGTACGTGACTCTTACGAGCCAATACGTTTGTCAACTCAACGCAACGCAGTCAAAGCGTCTATGTGAATGGAAACATTCATTTCCTATGTTCAAACAACTGCGTTGCTTCGAATCTGTCAACGCAACGTAGTCAAAGCGACATTGTTATTCGCGCATAATTTGGACACACGTCGTCTTCATTGAGTTTTGGGTTGCAGTCCTATTAAATTGACCAACTGGGTCAAATTAGCGTAACTTATAATTATGAAGCATTCGAAGATGAAGTATGGAAGGAAAAATGAAATTTCTCTCTCAAACTAACATATTTCGATCACTCACTTTTTCCTTTTCTATTTCATTCGTTAGTTATTGTATAGTGTATATTCATTTAAACTCATCTTGTAATTAAACATCAATTAACGATACATAAATTATTATACTTATTAGGGGACAACTACTTGATGAGTTATTGTTTTATAAACCTATACGTCAGATGTCGATAAAACCCGCAAATTAAAGTAAGCAATTTACATACATTTAAATAAGTTGCTGGACATAACTTATTCACGCGAAAGTGTAATTCGGACTCGCGTCGTTTTCATTGAGTTTTGGCGTTGCTGACATATTTATTTGAGCAACTGGGTCAAATTAGCGTAATTTATAAATATGAAGCATTCGAAGATGAGGTATTTAGGAATTATTAAATTTCTCTCTCAAACTAACATATTTCTATCACTCAATTTTTCCTAGTATGCATTTTATCAAGCTGTACTTGGAAGTCTATTTCATTCGTTAGTTATATATTTATTAAGACTTGCAATTAAACATCAATTAACGATACATACATTATTATACTAATTGCGGAACAATTACTCGATGAGTTATTGTTGTATAAACCCATATGTGAAATGCAACTTACACCCGCATATTAAAATAAACAATTAACTTACATTTAAATATTTAAGTTGCTGGACATAACTTATTCAAGTGAAAGACTGATTCGGACGCGCGTCGTCTTCTTTGAGTTTTTGGGTTGCAGTCCTTTTAATTATTTTGATTATTTTTGATTATTATTATTAAGGCCCGGGGTGCACCCCGGTCTTTTTATTTAGTTTAATTCAAACCCAAAGCACTTTAAACTAACACAAGACCTTCAAACTAAGAGGATTGTGGGGAATGGTTTGGCGAGTAAAGGGAACTTTTGAGAGAGGCTTTCGGAAGATGGAAGTTAAAAGAGTTATTGGCCGTGCGCAGCATTCTTGACAAAGGTTCAAAGTATCCGTGGTTTGTGCGGTGGTGGAAGAGTGAAGAGGACCTAAGGTTACTTGGATCGATATTAAAAAGGTAAATTTGCTATAGGGAAGGGGATTCAATTCCAGAGGCTAACAATTTAGGTTTGAAGAGTTTATCGGCAGCTCCTCGTCGTTTTACAATGGTTTGTAGATCTTTCAATTTAAGTTGATTTTCGTACGGAGGCAAGGGTTCGTATATCTATCAACCCTGGGTAAGCCGCGTAAAGAAAAACGGATAAATCTGCGTTGGACTGCTTCGATTCTGAGGTAATGTGCTTCATAATAAGGAGACCAAACTTGCAAACTTGGCACGCATATTCGAGGAGTGGTCGGACAATGGTGACATAAAGAGACCTAGACACATAAGGATTAGAGAACTTTTCGACCAAGGATGGAAGTCGCTCTTCATATGACTCGATCGACATGTGACTGGAAATTGAGTTCTGAGTTCCGAGGAAGACATTTGCGAGAATAATTAATAGATTAACATTTGCCATCATTGAGCTCAAGTTGGCTTTTGTTACCCAAAAGGAAGAACCGATTCAAATCATTTTGATGTAAACTATGATTGGTTGGGGATGCTTAGAGATTCTCATATCATCAGCATAAATGGACAATTTAGAGTCTTTAAGAATGCATTCAACATCGTTAATAGTGAGAATAGAGATAATATGTCCTAAATGACTCCTTTGAGGAACTCCAGAGGTGGGGACTATGGGCTCGGACACTGAGGATCTGAAAACAACCATATACTGCCGATTTTCTTGAACACATGGTTACCATAAAAGCAAGTTCAACAAGTGTGATTAATGAATCGCTCACATAAGTGATGGCCTCATGAATATGAGTATGAATAAGTACAATGATTGCGTACCATGCTGAAAATGCACTTTTACACATTGACAGTACATGCGATAAACGATAATGGGTATTATGGTGAGAAATGCACTTGTGCCTGGTGCGTGGCCCAGTATGTTGATTTTTATTAAAATAGCTGATTGATAGTGGGAATTGCGTAAGGCGAGTAAATGGTGGAAGGGATGCATTCTTTTAGAATCATATAAAAAAGGGAAGTATGGAAAAGGGACACAGAGTAACTTAGTTGACAGAATAATCAATACCATAACGTTAAATAAAAATACACCATTGGGCACAGCCCAGCTATAGACACTGGGCCAATAGTTAACCAAATCAACCATCATATGTATTGATCTATTTTCATCTCGATATCCTTTCCGGTAAACACTCTTCCTTTGGAAACAAGGAATGACAGTAGAAATCTTAAAAATAACACGGGGAAGGCAAAGACAAAATGACAAGACAAGAGCAATCTGAGAAGCAGAAAATCCACCTAACCCTCCAATTATAATACAAATATGTTTGAAGTAGAGTGTACTTCAACGCATTTAATACATACGGCCCCATACTTAATTAAAAATCACAAACGTCCCGTGGATATTGACAAATAACCACACGTTTTCTCACTGAAGTAATCGCGGTACGCGTGCCATTTGAAATTGAAATTATCTGCAGAAGCTGTGCTTATAATTGTGAAGATGAGGTAATTCACAGCATTGACTTTGCCTCTGCCATAAAGAAAAAACACCTTCCTTCCAAGCCTAGAAGAGTTCAGCCAAACAAAGATGCCGGTACTGGAAGATCAACAACTTTTCCATAAACTTGATGCAAGCGAGCGGCATCAAATATTTCGGACTGTAGGAATTCAAAATTGTTCTAACTTGATTTTCAAAAATATATGATATTACGCATTTTTGTTAAGAAAAAAAATTCTTGTTTGTGGTTAAAATGAGAATATAGTATATGTAAATTTATATGACACATGCCATGTTTACAATAATATATTGAAAGTCAATACTTTTGTAGACCTTCTGGTATTTCATTGTCCCAAATTGGTCTAGCAAAAATATCTATATAGCAGTTTTTTTATTCTTGTGGGACATAAACAACATATTTTTCAAGTCCTTTGTTTGGTTTTTATTAACAGGAACATAGACCTCATTATATGCTATAGAAGGTGGTAAATGCACATGAGTCTTTCGACCAAATTCGAACTCAATTGAACTTTTCATGGTCGAGCTCTTCTTGGGGGGGTTTTTCAATGACGGTTTTTTTAGTTGGAAGTCAAATCCTGTTTTGCAAACAATTGTATCACAGGTGAAGGTGGAAACTTGATATTTAAATAACGATCCGTTGCTTTTTTGAAGAATAAAATCTGCAGATTGTTTCCGCTGTCTTTTAAGGGTCTCTTTCCTTATCAGGTTTTGCCGGTGAGCATTTTGTTCATTCTTTGTTTTAAATTAAATGAATAAATGTTTTAAATGAATGAATAAATTTCTATTCGATTCCCTTCAAAAACTTTCTGGAAACATTCTCTTTCCAGCTGAAAATAAAATCATAAATCTGGCTTATGTTAAATCCTGCTTTATTTGTTTGTCTTTCAGTATTCCACATTCTCCCACCCATTTTTCGGTCATACCACTGAATTGCCACCTTTATCAGCAGAAAAAACTGCAAACGCAGCAAATTGCTGCCTACGAACAGCCATCACCAACAACAAGCAAACAAGCAGAAAATAAAACGTTACGTTCAGAAACACCACAAGATTTATGTATGACACTTGTGAGGATTAAATAAAAAATTAAAAATAAGTTCCGAAAAAATTTTAACATTTTGGGTCTGAGAAATATTCGATTCAATTTGCGGTAATATTTGTTTTATTATCAGATTTGAAGTTTTTGACATGGGCAGTCCGAATCGCATCCAAAATACTGTTTTTATATCTTAAAACAACAACAGTTTCCATTGCCAACGTTTTGGACCTTTTCAGACATACATATGTACGAAGTCAAAGCTTTACATATTAATAACTTCTGACAGTACAATAATCAGTAACGTATTTTTATTCAAAACAAGTCACCAAAACATGATTTAAACTTAATAGTACAGGATAAAAAGTTTCTTTTTCTACTCACCCAATCGTATTAATATCTCCACCGACGAGAAGCTCACTATGTGCTTGAATATTTTTGAGACTACAAAAAAGAACATCAAACTGTCCTAACATAATAATAATAGTTGACACATAAACTGCAGAGCCGTTGCCGAATGCTGCACCCATTACGCATTGGGCCAGAAATTGGATAAAGTAAACAATCTCGTACACGTAATGAATCTTAAAAGGACATTAGTAAGCAGTGTCACTTAGCAGATTTTGCGCCTTACCTTTGTATCGAAAGGATACCAACACTTAACGGGTAGATCTCTTTGATGAAGGAAAAGGGGGCTTAAGGCCCAAAAAACAACACCGCTAATGCAGGCTAACATCCAGTATATTGTTATATCTCTAGCGACTTTAAAAGAGCGATAAGCACTGACAAATGTCAAGCCTGCAGATATACATAAAATAAAATAACAATTATCCCAATTTTTTTCATAAAAAAAATCAAGCACATACCTGGTAGAGAATGGTGGATGTATTCTTTGTTAATGCTTTTAAAAAAAGTATCTAATTTCTTAGAATTCAATATCCAGTAAATACTTGCAAAAGATGCGAACAAGTATATAATGAGCATTGTAAGAGCATCAGTTATATCTTCCAACTGGCCATGCTGTAAGGATTGTGCGGCAGAAATCACAAAAAAAAATGCCAGATGTGTTGTCAAAAGTGATGTTAACAAACAGAAACCGTAACTTATGAAAATTCCTATTCTTTGCCATTCATGCGGGAGTTTATCTTGAAATCTGGGAATCACTTGGCCAAATGCTTTCATAAAAAAAATTTGTGTCGAAAACAGGTTGTGAACACGCGCTGTGTCTTCTTTACAATACTGAACAGTATCCGCCATGTTTAACGGTTGAGCCTTAATGAACCGAATAACACTAATTTGTATCACTCACTAACTTCTCGAATGCAATCTTACTTGTTTTATATGTTCATAAGTTAACTTCATTCATTCGTTATTTATAAGCGTATTATATATTCATATACTTTCAGGTTGTAATTAAGGTACACATCAATCAGTGATATATACATTAATTACCAGGCAATTATTTGATTAATTATTGCTATTTATATGTAAAATGAAGCTAATACTTAATATAAGTACTCAATTAGGATATATGGTATTGGGTGGTCAGGTGGGGCCTTATAGGGTAAAGTTAGTGGACGATCCCCTATCTAGAAACCGCTACAGGAAGACTCACTGCCTCCACAGGGCGGCCAACAGGCGCATGGAACACTGCTTGCCTGAACCCGGTTACGGGCTTTGTCGTAGTACTACACATAGTGCTCTGCCGGCCAATGCCGATGGGAGTTAGCCCTTAATCAAATCCCTAATCCATGGCGGAACAGCATACGGCGAGGGATGCAAGGCTAAGAGGGTGCTTAATCATTAGTATCTGGACTCCGAATACAAGGCGATATTCGGTATAAATCTAGCCTTACCTTAAGCAGTGCGAGATAATCGAACACAAAAAACAGAGAGTGAAATCTCTCCGTTCTTTACGGACTTTTTTTGTTCTTTATCTGCCCCTGCCCAAGTGACGGGCACTGCGATCTGAAGGAAAAGACCTTTTGTATCTTGGGGAGTTTGTGAAGGCTAACAGACATTCCATCCTTCTGATGAAAGTCAGAATGTCTTTAGCATTGTATTGTCTAATGTCCAATGGGGAGCATATCTCTTTGAGGAACATACACCTTCTTAACCAAATTAGAGCTGGACATTTACAAAGAATGTGTGCAACCGTTTCGTCGTCTTCCAAACAGAGTTGGCATTCGGTACTTGTACTGAGCCCTAGTTTAGTTAGATGTGACCTCAAGCGGCAATGGCCTGAGAGGAAACTCACGAGCTTTCTAATGTTCTCCTTATTGAAATTAAGGATTTCTCTGTTAGAGAAGGGATTGATTAGTAATTTAGATTGCCTGAGTAGCAGCAAATAACAGCAAGCAAACGGTGGACAACAGCAAGATCAAAATCACCTCCAAATATTCACTAATATATGTTTTGACGGTATACCCAATATACCAACTGTTTGCCGCTTCCGAAGAGTTCTAGCAACCACCGAAATATTTCCAAACAAAAACAGGAAATATATATTTATATTTTTTTATTTTTCAAACGTTTAACTCGTTTAAAAACTCGTACTTTTTTTTCTCAAGACTTAACAATTATTTTATTTGTTTAATTCCAAACAGGACAAATTTTAATTACGATGTGTATCCGATGGTGATTGCTAGCAAAAGCGATCGAGGTCGAGCAAAAATGTAACCGCGAGGCTTTATTAAAGTGAACCGGTTCGCGCTCTCCTACGCACCGTTTATTTCTCTTTGACACTTGCGATATATGGTAACGTTATTTTGCAATACACATAGCGATTTTTGAAAAACGCTTATTTATAATGGTCGAGAGAGCACAAATTATGCAAAACAAAAAGGGCAAGCTCCATAGGGTACACATGATTTATACGATATGAATTTAAACAATTTTAAACAAAGATATGGAATTCAAGTTGATTAAGTAATTTTAAGAAAGGTTAACAATTCAATAAACAATTCAGGCAAAATTCAATCAATATCAAACAAATATCTACTTTAGGTTTTAGTTCAATACATTCTTAAACACGTACAGTAATTCTAAACAACTTTTTTCGACATGATTTAAGTTTGCGTACATACATACATATAAAGTATTCCTTTAAACATTTAGGGTATGATTCTTATGTTTGATAAATTGAGCATGAAGATGAGATTAACAATTATATATTTGCAATAAAAATTAAAGAATAATAATTTATCGATCAAGGCAACAATTTAACATTGCTTATGTCTCCAGAGATAAGTTGACCCCTTCATCGTGAATTAATTGAATATTAAAGTTGCATACTGCGATAATAGTTGAAGCGTGCGCATTTATTCCATTTACTCTTGATTTTTATTTAGTCATTGAAAACCTTAATTGAAAACCTTAACTGACCGATCGATTAATACTCGCACACTTGCGATTCCTGTCGTCGTTTCTTTGGTTGATGACTTCTTTGCTTCTGCCCGGAAGAAACTCCTTCTTGAGAATAGTGCAATAGTGAACTATGCTGCCTTGTACACATTTTGGAACCCTTTTTCGACAAACACGCTCTTGCATCATATTCATCAAGCAAACAGATAAAACATAATTTTGACCTTAGAAGCACTTCCTCTCACGTTGTCACCTTGATGCTCGAAAATCGTCTGCAGTTGAACAGATAATTCATTGCAAATTACGCAAAGTGCTAGAGTCAATGTGGTAAGATTGGTTTATGAAAGTGACTTGAAATTTGTGTTCACGGTAAACTTCACGACTATGTTCCAGTCCGAAACCTTATTCGATAAAGTCGAAAAATTCACCAAGTTTTCGAATGTATGTAGAACTTCCTCTTGATTGTTGTTATTGCCTTTTGTTAAAACGTGGGACGAACCAATCGACGAAGACCCATGTAAAGAATGGAACACATTTAACCAAGATCTCGAAGCAATCAACAAAATACGCTTACCTCGATGGGTACAAACTGGAGGCCAACTCAAAGGAGCACAATTGCGATGCGTCGGAAAAGGCATTTGGAGCAGCGGTTTACATACGCGCTCTGGATGAAAAAGGGAGCATCAACATGAGTCTCTTCTTTCGAAGACTAGGGTAGCTCCGCTTAAGCCGGTGAGCATCCCACGATTGGAGTCATGTGGCGCAGTTATTCTCGCAAAGCTCCTAAAAAACGTTGCCAACGTACGTACGGATTCCACAGTCACTCTCTGTTGGATCAAATCACCATCGTACGATTGGAAATATTCGTCGAGTAGGAGAACTTCAGCGTCTAACAAACCCGTCCATCTGGCGCCACATACCAATCGAGAAGAATCAAGTCGGTTTCGCGTCCCGAGGAGTGCTGCCCTCGGCATTATTGTATGAAATATTATGGTGGCAGGGACCACACTTTCTGAATTCGAATTGGGATTTCGAGATTCCCCACCAGCCATAACACATAACGACGGGGCCAACGAACTTTTCGACAGAGGAAGGTAAAAAAAGAATCCAGGTTCTCTGAGCGGATGTAAAGGAGTCAGGATAGTTGCATATTACCGTAGGTTTGTTGACAACTTGCGACTACACCACACGAAGTTATACCACTACATCCGAAGTCTGGAAAACGACATCATATTGTTATAGTAATCCTGACAGTGATTTTTAAAGGGTAAGCTTCTAAGATCGTCGTAAAGCTGTTCTGTGGTTTTCCTGTCTCCAAAGTATTGGAAAAATAACTTTTTTACGTCTTCCCAATTACTAACACTGTTGTTTATTTCGATGGCTTCCCTAGCTTTACCTATAAGTTTATTTTTGATTATATCGAAAAAGAACAACTGCCCTATTTCATCGTACCTGCCAAGGGTTGGGTAAATTCTATCTACCAGATCGATAAAATTATGTAAGTTATCACTATTCCCATCATAAGTAGGAAGATTATTTAAATACTTAAGAGGATTTATATTTAGTGTAAGGTCACTTACTGCTACGGCTGCCTCTTCTGATGTCACCTTGATTGCTTCTAGATTTCGGTTTTTATCGATTTGTTGTATCCTACGTTTCTTCCGTTGGTCGTTGTCTAGGTTGTCTTCTAGTTCTTGTTTCAATTTTGTTTATAAATTTCGGAAATAATCTTTTGAATTTCTTCACTTTTCTCCACTTTACACTCTCTTTCGTTTTTGTTTTACTTTAGTTTACCAAGCTTTCGTCGTATTATTTGCATTTACTTGCACTTTATTTGCGCTTTATCTGAACTGAACTTGATCGCCATTGTTTATTGCACTGAAATAATTTAAGAATATTATTACTTTATCGTATTGTACCTAATTCGCACTGAATTTATTCAATAATAGTGTAACTTGATCGTATTGCACTTTATTTCCGCTGAGTTTATTCAATAATAGTGTTACTTTATCGTATTGCACTTTATTTCCACTGAGCTTGGTCGCCCTTGTTCGCTTGAGTTAAATAATTAATATTAACCGCGGATTATTAATCGTTCTTTACCGAACACTGTTTGCGTACTCAAGGTATACCGACTGCGCCACTTTCGTATTCACACCAGTGGTTTGGCATAAAAAAAAACTTTATTTATCTTCTTCTTTATGAATACATTTATTACAAAATTTGGATACACATGTGGATACTCTAATCCATTCGACTGTAACTGCAATACTGAACGTTGAACTGAACTTGACTGCATGGATTTATAATATGAAATTGTTGACACAGCTTTTCCGGTGTACGCAGATTAACCTGTGGGAAAGGAATGTGTTTTGACGAAGGTGTCTACTTATGAGAGAAAAAGAATGTCAAACCATGAGGAATAATGAGACGAGAGCTGGCGGAAACTCTAACGAAAACGAGTGTCAAGCTAACAAGATGTCAGTGGCTAAGGAGCTCATATTAGAATATTTCGGCGGAAGAGATAATTTCCATTTCTGGGAATCTCAACTGAAGAGCGTTAAGAGCTCATTCTTATTGGACGACACCAATATGCGTACTCTTATTGTGTCGAAATTAAGGGGAAGAGCTGTACTATGGTTTTTCTCGAGACATCTGGTCGCGACGGCATACATCGAAAATCTATTGAAGGAAATGCGGCTTCTTTTTAATGGTTGCACTAGCAAATTGGCAACTCGCAGAAAGTTTGAAGCAAGAAAATGGCGCGTTTACGAAGGCTTCCAAACCTACTTTCACGAGTTGTCAACAAACCTGAGTTCGATGATGAGGAATTGGTGGAGTATATTATTGAGAGCATACCTGACCCTCAACTAAGATCGCAAGCGAAAATGCACCGTTTCAGCCACAAAAATCAGCTGATGGAAGCATTCTCGGATGTGTCGCTATCAAAGCAAACTGTACCATCCAATGTTCAAAATGCAGATCAGAAAGGAGCCCGACGCTGTTACAACTGTAACTCAATGGGTCATATTGCTGCAGAGTGCCGCAAACCCAGGCGGGAAGTTGGAGCCTGCCATGCATACGGATCACATTATGGACATTACGCTGCTGATTGCCCGTAGTACAAAAAGAAGAAGCAGTTTACCGCGTCCAGAATGAAGAAGATGATGAATTTGTAAGAGATCTTTATATAATTTTTTATTCGAGTATTAATAGTAACGTTTTATTAGAATGCCTAATTGACACGGGAAGTCCCATCAGTTTCATCCGAGTGACGTTTGTAGCGGGTTACGTGAAGCCAAAAAATAATTTAACTACGCATTACTATGGATTGAATACAGCTAAATTAAATGTTTTCGGGAAGATAAGAGTTAGTGTTTTATTTGAAGATGATAGTATTCAATTGAGCATGATGGTCGTTGCGGATGAGACGATGGCATATCCCGTGGTCTTAGGAAGAGATTTTCTATTAAACGCTAGATTAAGTTTAAAAAAAACTGGATGTCAAATGAACAATATTGAAACAAAGAGTGATGTAAAGCCAAATTAAGAAAAAGAAGAGATTGAAAGTGCTAAGCTATGGCAAGATGAAATATGTACATATAATTTATTGGAAGTAGAATGCGGTGCATTAGATTTAAGCGTAAGTAATGATCTGGATTTTAAAACAAAGGTTAAAGTAAACGATACGTTCAGTCGATGTTATGTGAACTGTAAGCGTCCCGATTTACCCGATAAACGTAACGTATAAAATGAAGTTGTCTCTAACAGATGATAAGCCCTTCCATTGTACCCCGAGATTATAGGCGATTTACTAGACAGAAATATTATTAGGGCTAGCGAGTCAGAATATGCTTCACCGGTTGTGTTTGTGAAAAAAAAAACAGGAGATTTGCGATTTTGTATCGACTACCGAGTGTTAAACAAAGAAACTCTAAGGGATAACCACCCGTTACCCCAAATCGATGATCTCCTAGACGGACTGGCTAACAAAAGTTTTTTTCACGTTACTAGATTTAAAGAGCGTTTTTCATCACTTCTATATGGACGAAAACTCGATCAAGTACACATCTTTTGTAACGCCCGCGGGTCAGTATGAATTTCTTAGGATGCCTTTCGGCTTAAGAAATGCACCGTCGGCATTTCAACGCTTTGTCTGTAAAATATTTGATGATCTGTTATTGCGGGAAAGATAAGTATCTATCTCGATGACATAATGATCGCGACGTGTACTTTTGATGAGCACTTGTGTATTTTGGAAGAAGTGTTAAGTAGGTTAGTAAGAAACAAACTTGAGTTGAGAATGGATAAATGCAAGTTCTTACACTCCGAAATAAAAAATATTTAGGGTATGTCGTGTCGGAGGAGGGTATCCGTCCGAATGAAAGGGGAATCGAATCGATTGCCAATTTTCACATGCCGCAAGACGCTAAGGCGGTTCATAGCTTTTTGGGGTTATGTTCCTACTTTAGGAGGTTTGTTCAGAACTTTTCTGTAATCGCAAAAACCTTATACAACCTAATAAAGAAAGATGTCGAATTCAAGTTTGGTAAAGAGGAATTAGAATCTTTTGAAGTCCTCAAAATTAAGTTGATGCAGGCTCCAATCCTATCCATTAGCGATCCTCGTGACGAAACCGAGTTACATTGCGATGCTAGCACGAAAGTATTCGACTCCATCATGATTCAGAAGAAATCAGATGGAAAATTCCATCCGGTGTTCTATTTTTCGAAGAGAACAACCGAATTTGAAGCGAAATACCATAGCTTCGAATTGGAGACACTCGCTATAATTTACGCCCTCGAACGCTTCCGAATATACCTACAGGGGATTAAGTTCAAAATTGTTACTGACTGTAACTCTTTAACTCTAAGCTTAAATAAAAAGGAGATCAACCCGCGAATTGCCCGTTGGGCTCTACAGTTACAGTATCATGACTATACCTTGAAACATCGGAACGGAAGGCAATACATTTGAGCAAAACCTCTCGATATGTCAGTATAGGGATGATGCCATATGTGGTATACGAAAAAAAACTAGCGAATTCAGAAAGTAAATTTTGTGAAATGCATAATGGTTTGGTTTATAGGAAAGTTAAAGATTATATTCTTTTTTATGTCCCCGCAGATGTGGAAAGTCGGGTGCTGAGTAAATATCATGATGAACCATGGGAAAAACGTATTGGTTCCCAAAATTGAAAGCGAAAGTTGGGGTATACATCGATAATTGTTTGAAATGTATAGCGTTTTCGCCCAAAATTCGGTAGACGGGAGGGGTAATTAGATAATATTTCGGAAGGTAACTTACCTTTCGATACCAACCATATAGATCACTTTGGTCCCATTTCATTACCTAACTCAAAGAAGAAGTATGTTCTGTTAATGGTGAACGCGTTTATAAAATTCGTTAAATTATACCCAACACGGTCCACGTGCACTAGAGAAGTAATATGTTATATGAGGCAAAATTACCATTTGTATAGCCGGCCACGAGTTTTAATTTCCGACAGAGGAAGTAGTTTTACTTCCAACGATTTTAAGACATTCCTTGAAGAAAATAATATGCAACACATCAAAATCGCGACGGGGTCCCCGCAGGCTAACGGCCAGGTGGAAAGAATCAATCGGAGTCTGGCACCCATGATAGCTAAACTGGCCAACGGGACTCCTAGAGCGAGTTTAGATAACGCTTTACCGGATGTTGAGTTCTCCATGAACAATACGGTTCATCGTAGTACGGGTATTACGCCTAGTCAGCTCTTGTTCGGGGTGAGGCAAAGAGGTAGAGTCATCGACTTCGTTAGTGAACGTCTAAATGAAAACGTTGAGCACGCGTCAATGAGAGATTTGTATAATCTTAGATCGAGGGCAGTTGAAAAGCAGGCTAAATTACAGGATTACAACAAGGAAATGGTGGATAGGTGTCGGAAAACGGCAAAGAAATATAAGATAGGTGATAAAGTGATGGTTAAAAATTTTGTCAACATGCTTGGTGTTTCGAAGAAAATTTTACCTTAGTTTAAGGGCCCATTTAGAGTAGAAAAAGTGCTTAACAACGACCGATACACGGTTATAGACGTAGAGGGATTTCAGGTGAGTCAGATCCCGTACCAGGGAACATGGGAAGCGGCGAATATGAAACCGTGGTTGAAAGGATGAGTCGTCAACTTGCGTGGTAATCGGGACGATTATGGGTCAGGACGGCCGAATTGTGGCAACCCTGTCATTGTTTTAGATTTGAAGGTATATTTAGAAAGCAACAAAGAATAATGAATCCACAAAAATGAACAGATTTAATTATACTTCGAACATTCAAAAAACTACTTTGCCACTGTCTATTGCTGTTGCGCCTGCTGCGATCAAAAACTGAGTGCCCGATCCCATTTACCATCGAGTGCCAGTACCCACAATGCACCCGTGCATTCAATGCAGAAATGCAACAACAAATCTGTTGGCAATGTTGCTGGCTGCGCAAAATTCGATTTTGATGCTGTCCTATAGGTGCAGCAGGATCGGGCGAGGATGGCGTGAGTTGTTTGATGCGGGTGGCTTGATGCTGGGGTACAGTGACTCACAGAAAAACGTAAGAAATTAACAGTGATTAACAGATAACAAGATTTTAAAATCAATGATTTAACAATATAGACTGAATTTAATTTAACAACATGAACAATGAATATACACATTTATTCAAAACAGTCATGAACAAAAAAGAAATTTAAAAGGTTAACTGTATTGTAATAATCACAATGTGGTGTGACTACACATACTCATGTAAACTTTTTTTTCTGAACACGAATAAACAAGCGGCATTTAGTCGTCATACGATATCGAAAGTGCGCAGACGTAGCCCAAAGTTGTTTTATTTGCCGGCGGGAAGTATTAATTCTTTTTGTTAAAACAAAGCACGACTTAATATGCATGAAGAAGGTTCATCTATTCACAGTGAAGCCTTTGGATGCATTTTGTAAGGGAAACTACAAATTCTTGGGATGATGTAAGAAATGTTTCAAATTAACGTTAGCTGAAATTTAGAAGATTTTAAGGGATTTGAGATTAGATACACATGCCTTCGAATGCACAAAGTTGCTCTGTGGTTAAGCGCTGTGGAGAAAATGCATATTTAGGCACCACAGATTGTTACATAAAACGGAATCCAGAAGAGCTGGTTGGTGCTTAGTATAATTTACAAATCAACAACACATCTTATCTTTTTAGAATTGTTCCGCTTGCACTGCATGGAGAAAATATCAAGGGTGACAGGGTGAAGGCTTATATGTAACACTGATGCACGCTGACCTAGCTAACGTATTAAATCTTAATCTTAGATCAGAGCGAAATGCAAAGCAAAAAATATTACTAGGCTCAGAACTCTTAAGAAGCTACCAGCCCCACATCTTGTAAAAAAAGTCTACCACTGCATAGCAACCCAAACACGTGTGTTGGGTTGTGTGTGGTCCATATACTAAAGAAAAAGTTTGCATGAGCATGTTTAATTTCGATAGCTTATATAACATATTTATAATTATACTTGTGCGCCCGATTTTTTAGTACAATGTGTGAATTAGTAGAAGAGTGTTTTCACTTTGACTTAAAGTAAAGGTTAGTCAGACGCCGAGAAAGCTGTAAATTTGCTTGAATCCATACGTGAATACGGCAATTAAAATGATTTAACCTTATTATTTTCAGGAGCTAAATAATCGCCTAGGTGCACCCAATACTAGACAAAACTGCTGGACGATTGATTGCTTTGATTGCCTTGATTGCGTTGATGACTTTTTAGATAGCCTTGATGCAATTGAGCAGACACTCCTTTGATGAAGTCAAATAGGTATATAAACAAAGAAGCGGGATTTCTATTCGCAAAGATCTTCAGCGATTTTGAAAAACTTATGAAGTCTTTTCAAGCCGATCCTGATAGCTGCAGTAAGTTCATTAAATGTGGCAGCTTGGCTGTTGTGGAACAAAATCTTGGAATGCGGTGGTCGTCAGCAAGTTTAGAATTGCATAAACGACACAAAAAAATTGTGATGTAATTAGAATTTATTTTTATTCTCCGTTGTCAATTTTCTCAGTTGAACCAGAAATCGTAAAGTCCAATCGTTTCTTAAATAAGCTGCAGCTGACTTTTGACGTTTAGTCAATCAACTGCAAAAGCAGTAAAATTTTTTTAAATGTAAATGCAGTCCACTACCTCACTCTTGACCAACCAGAGCCGGTTGAGTAGCTAGTGCCTAAAATTCTGAACGGGGCGAAGGAGAAATTCAATAAAATCGTTTTGAATGAAAATGACCCGCCATCTTAGGAACAAATACTAAAAGCACTGATGTCGATGTTTGATTCGTTATGTTTATGTTTATTAAAAATAAAAATGTTGTTGCAGGAGGTCTGGCATTCTGCGATTGATTGAGTCCATTAAAAAGAAAGATCTCATCTACAATAATTAAATGAAAAAAATGGGTTGGCCTTTCCTCAGTTCAGAACAATTTTCTTTCCGAAATGCTTTGTTATAAAAATTCGATTCAGTAATGAGAGAAATAAACAGTCACACATTTTCGTTGACGCAGTTCAGGATTGTTAAGCTGCAGTTTGGCAAGCATCCATTGAAAGGAGTTTCTACTCCGGGAATGGGACTGGAAGGTGTAGTCTTGGGGGTGAAGCTTGGCAAGGTTGTATTAAAAGGACATTCAATAAAAATAATAAATCACGTACATACATTCATTGGACTTACTCGAAAACAGTATTGTCATGAATCAAAACCAATCTAGACAGTACAAACAATTTATAGAATCAAGAGTAAGAGAAATTCTAGAGGATTCAAAAGCTGAAGAATGGAGATGGCTTCGAAGTCAACAAAATGGCAACCAACTGGAAGGCAAACACGATATTTTTTTGTATTTATTTATATATTTAGCTGACTATCCACTATTAGAATGCATTTAATGTATACATTTACAAAATTACAAGCAAGTTCGTTATAATTACGTACAGCTAATCACAAAAGTAAGTAAGCACCGCTCAATTCACAGATTATTTCATTTAAACAAAGGCTTATAAATATTTATTCCAGAAAAGAAACAATTAGTTTTTTAGAATTCATATATTTCTTTCCGAAAATTAAATAAAGAACAAGAAAATAACTAAGCATACAAAAAATAAATGTATATATATAAAAAACGATTGAAAATTATAATCACAAAAGTAAGTAAGCACTTGGAAGAAACATGAACTTAATGAAAATTAATTTTTATAATATTTGAATTTAGTACTTCGTTGGGTAGCCTTTAGCCTTAATAACAGCCTTCATTCGAGAAGGCATTGATTGATTCCTCGCGAAGAACACGTTTAAGATCATCCTTGGTCTTAATCTCATGCGTTTTGATCTTTCGGTCGAGGGGCCCCCAAAAATGTTCAATCGCACTTAAGTCCGGCGATTGTGGCGGGGTTTTAAGCTGGGTTTGTACATTATACAACAGCCATTCTTGGACAATGCGTGAAGTATGTTTGGGATCATTGTCTTGCTGGAAGACAAATGACCTTTCCACACCCAATTTTCTGGCACTCTCTTGTAGATTATTCTTAAGAATATTTAAATAGTCATATCTATCCATCAAAGATTCAACAAAAACTAAATTCCCGACGCCAGATGCTGACATACACCCCCACACCATCACATTTCCACCACCGTATTTTACTGTTCCCGACATATTCACCGGATCGATCTCTGTATTTTTTTCCAATTTCAATTTAAATAAAATAGCTTCTGATTTTATAGTAAAATAATATAATAGTCTTAATTGCTATGATATGGAAGGTTATTGGTGGATGTCCCCGATGATATTTTTGCTAGACAGCTGAAAGCTAATTGTGAAATGGTTTTTGAAAGTGATCTCCGTGTTACAGCTTTACATGACGTAATTTATTGTGGTGATGACAATGTAAATGTGGGATATACATTGCAAAATGTTCATAGCAATCCGTCGCAAAATCTTACTTCAGATTTTATAGAGAATGAAGATGAGACATCAACAAGCAAAGAGACGGGCAAAACGTTTAACAAAGCTTAACTGATAAAATGATGTAAAACGTAAGACAACTTATGATTCGCAATTAACATGAAACGTCTGTGATGATTCAGAACCCATAATTCTTTCATTTCCGGTAGCAAATTATGAAATTTGTCGTCACTTAAAACCACATGATCACTTTGAAAAGTTTTTTGAAGATGAACTGTTGCAGCAAACCGTTGAAGAATCATATAAATATGCGGTTTTTCTTGAAAAACCATATCCAGACTTTACTACTTATATGCATTGAAATTTTATTGAACAGTCGCTACAACTACCATATGATTCTAAGGAATATGTGGAGAAACGATAAAGATTTACGGAACAGCCTTGTGTTTGATAGCATGCGAATGAATCGAGTCAATGAAATCTTTCAATGTTTGCTCTTGGAATATCTAAATTGTGCTCGTTTACACGACAAACCCAAGCCAGACAAAATGTGGAAGCTTAGACCGTTTACGGACCATTTGAAGGTCAAATTGCTGAAGTCAAGGAGATATTGATAGAGACAAAGTCTGAATTCTAAAAATGGAAACCTGCAAACGTTTTTATTTTAGTATCCAAGCGATAGCCTCGAGCCGGAAGAAATCCTCGAAATCTTTCGGAAAAAATAAATTCCAGATATAACCAAAAGAAACTGGCTATAAATATTACGATATCTCATTTCTAAGTGGCGTAGAAAGCAATTTTTTTATTTAAAGACGTTGGTAATAGTGAATTTATTCTGTTCTTTCGACATTTGGCGGTATTCTGTGTATGAAAATGGACCACCAAGGAAAAGTTAAATAATGGTTAAAGTAAGATAAGAAAATGTATTTTACACAGCAAGAAATACTGGATATAATGAATATTGTTCGCGATTAAACAAAGCAAAGTTTCAACCCCACTGAACATCCACAACACACAAAGCAGCACACCCAGTGAACACCAACCAACAACCAGAAAAATTTGACAAACGTCATTTCGGACACTTCGTATTCTCACTTCTTAGCCTTTGTTCTTCCTAACTGTATGACAAGCAAAATAAATCTTTGAATATTAAATTAATCGTCGAGTTTTATTTCTTAATTACAACAAATATAATAATAATATTGAATATTATAAAAGAAAAAATATAGAATAGGATTGGTCGGATAGAGGAATGATTCTAAGGCAAAATAAAAAGCAACAATACAACATATCGTGTTTACGTTATTGCCACTTGGAATCATCCCTCTATCCAGGCGACAGTAGGATACTTAACTTAGGCAATACTCAAGATATCTGCTGCAGCGATGAGAGCACTCATTTTAAGGTTATTTGTACTTAGTTGTACAGCAAAAAAAAAATAATAAAAATCTAACAGAAAAACACACCAAATATCGAGGCAATCGAGTTATCTCTTGGTGGTTTACTGACAAGAGAAAAAAGAGAAGATCGCAATAGCGATCTTGCTTGCTCGCGCAAACAAAAAGAAGAGCAGAACCTTGTTCGCGAATTGCCGACAGAAGGTGAAGGTGGTAGACAAAAGAAAAGCAAACAAAAGCTTTCTTAAATTTTTTAGTGATAGCGATCTGTGATAAAGTTAGTTATAGTAAGTATAATGCGGCATAAACACTGTTCAAATGCAAGTTAACGTAAAATAATATCTCACCTGTCGGCAAACACGCGCAGACGATTTCCCACACGAGCGCTGCCGCTAGACGATGGGTCAGCAAAAAGCATTCCCACGATCGACGAACAGCAAACAAGGAGATAGAATTGCAGTCGCACAAACAACCAGGTAGAATTGCAGTCGCAGCAATAAATAAGTATTAAAAGTAGCTTTAAGTTCATTTCTGATTGAGTTGTAATATAGGCAGAATCGCTGTCAGATTGTTCAGTAAAATAAATAAAGTTTTTTTTTAGTTAAATATATTAATAAAACTTTAATTGGCGCCCGAGCAGGGACCCAGTGGATAATATCGTTAAAGTGAAGATCCTTAAGTAGAATCAGTGCTTAACGCGTCGATCGGTAAAGTGAAGATCCTCAAGAAGTATTAGTGCTTTACGCGTCGAAAATCCGCTGTGGTCCACCGGTTTGTGATAGTGCGTTTCACCGGAACCTTTGTGCGATACAGAGTACTCAAGTAGTACGTTCGCGAAAAATTCTAAAATATACATTTATTGTGCGATACAGAGTACTCAAGAAGTACGTTCGCGAAAAAACTAAAAATATACATTTTTGGGTGTGGAAATCAACAAAAAGGGCCCCTTAGTAGCAGAAGCGAAGAGGAAGCAGCAGCTAGCCGCCATCACCCAGTACTCCAGAGATCAACGAGAGATGAAATTTTTAATATTAATGTAAGCAAAGTTTAAGAAAATATTATAAAGATTATTTAAAAGATAAAAACAAATTTTTTAAATTCAAATAACTTTTAAAGAAATATTCAAATCAAGTAAGGAAAAGTATAAGTTGTGAATTTTTCTAAATAATACAGTTTATTAAAAAACAAACTATTTGGTTGTAATTCAGTTAAATCTTAAGAAAATATCTAATCCTAACAAGGAAGACTAGAAGTTGTGAATTTTTTCTAAATAACCCAATTTATTACACTTAATACTAACAAATTATTTGGTTGTCTTGTGATCTGTGAAAAATGACTAACGAAAATTTATTGCGACCATCTCTACTTGATGCTCAAGCTGCTCAAGCAGCTCAGACAGGTCCAAGCACTTCCGGAAGAAGTAATGAAAATCCCGTTGCTAATCCTCCATTACAAACTCTCATTGCCTCTATGATTCATGAAGCTTTAAGAACTGAAGGTCGATCACTCATCCATTCTATTTTAAATCCTCACGCGGAGCAATTTACAGGCATTGATCAAGCGATATCCCCTGGACAAAACAATATTAATGACCTCGACAAAATACCTGACGTTGTACGCAGCCTACGCGAGTTCTCTGGACATCCAGCTGAATTCAGTTCATGGCGAAAAAGCGTAGAACGAATTCTCAAGATCTATGAGTCCATTAAAGGATCAGCGAAATACTTCGGCATCCTGAATACAATCAGGAACAAAATTACTGGGAATGCAGACCATGTGTTGGAGTCTTACAACACTCCATTGGACTGGAATTGCATTTCCCGATGTTTAACCTTGCACTACGCGGATAAACGCGATTTGGGAACACTAGAGTACCAAATGAAGGCATTACTACAGGGTAACACATCCATCCAAGAATTTTATCAAGCGGTGTATTCGCACCTGTCCCTAATATTAAATAAAATTTCGTGTATGGACATCAGTGCTGAGTCTTTGAGTTTGCTGATGCAAACTTATAGAGACAAAGCACTTGACGCATTTACTAGGGGTCTTAAAGGCGACCTTCCCAGACTTTTGGGAATGCGAGAACCGGTAGACTTACCCCAGGCATTGCATCTGTGCCTGAGATTAGAAAATCAAAACTACCGCTCCCAGCATGCAATCGCAAATAGCCATAACAGGAGAATACTTCATCCAGAGCCGCCACCGATTCCCCCAAAACGAGGAAACATCCATCATCCTCAAAATTCGAATCGCCAGCTGTTCTATCCTGAATTGACGTACCTACCTCAGCCACCCAGGCAACAGGTACCATACCATTATAACGTTAGACCCGTACCACCTCCAAGGCCTCAGAGGCAGTTTGCTCCACAGCAATATCAACAACCACGTCAACAATTTTTTGCCACTCCGCGGCAACCACCACCAGAGCCTATGGAAACGGACACAATCCGCACGAATAAGGTCAACTACATAAACAGACCTCGAATGCAAAACTGGCCTCCAGCACCGAAAAGACCATCTCCTCAATCACATCAAGTGCATCCCACTAATATGCAAAGAAACTTCCACGTTGATACCATGGCACAAGAAGCAGAAATCAGCCAATACGAGGATATGCAGACGAACATAAACAACCCAAACGAATACGACGAGACTTTGCAGAAATACACTGAAATGACACAACCAGAAAATAATGAATCTGACGATATTATGGAACTAAGTGACATACATTTTTTAGGTTAACTGAGTCTTCGCTGCCATATTTCGAATGCGCAACGAAGAGTGGGGAGATCCTAAAAATATTAATTGACACTGGATCCAATAAAAACTACATCCAGCCATATCTAGTAAAAAACCCTTTATCGAACCAAAAACCGTTTTGTTGCAACTCAATTGGAGGAAACATAGAAGTTACGCATCATACTTTTATTAGTCTCTCTGGTCTCCAAAATATCAAAATTAAATTTTGCCTCATGCCCAAACTCAAATCCTTTCACGCGATTCTTGGAAATGACAGTTTGAAGAGCCTTTCTGCAGTCATTTATACTAAAGATAATTACATGACTATCAACAACCAAGTTAAAATACGTATTAAGCAGATGTCTTCTCAATCTGTTAACTCCATCAATATCAGAACCAGTCACATGTCCCCAAGACAAAAGTCTTATCCATAGATAAAATTGTACACGATTTTCCCAAACTCTTTGATGAACCAGAAGAGAAACTTACCTTTTCCACCATAGTAAAGGGCGAGATAAGAACAACCACCGACTCACCCGTCTACACTAAATTCTACCCCTACCCTATAGCTCTGAAAAGCGAGGTTGAGAAGCAAGTAGCAAAACTTCTCAACGATGGCATAATTAGGCCTTCACGTTCCCCATACAACTCTCCTGTATGGGTTGTGCCTAAAAAAGCCGACGCTTCCGAAGAAAAAAAATACAGACTCGTCATAGATTACAGGAAATTGAACAGCATAACCGTGGCAGATCGATACCCGATCCCTCAAATCAACGAAGTGCTTGCACAGCTCGGCCAAAGTACTGTTGTAGATTTACTGTTGTAGATTTGAAAAGTGGGTTTCATCAGATTCCCCTTAAAGCATCTGATATAGAAAAAACGGCCTTCTCGGTCAATAATGGGAAGTACGAGTTCACGAGGCTCCCATTTGGTCTCAAAAATGCTCCATCTATTTTTCAGATGGTACTTGACGACATACTCCGTGAACACATTGGAGTAATATGCTCTGTCTATATAGACGACATAGTTATTTTTAGTAAAGACGAGGCTACACACGAACAGAATATTCGGAAAGTCTTCCAAACATTACAACTGGATAAAAGCGAATTCTACAGACAAGAAGTAGAATTCCTTGGTTTCGTTATTTCGCCTGACGGCATTAAAACCAATCCAGAAAAAGTAAGAGCAATTCAAGATTTTCACTACCCTCGCACCCTAAAGGAACTTTGCTCTTTCCTAGGCCGGTCAGGGTATTATCGCCGCTTCATAAGGGACTACGCCAAGCTGGCGAAACCCCTAACAGCCCTTTCAAGGGGGGAGGACGGACGACTGTCCAAAAACCTATCAAGCAAAAAAATCATTCACCTCGACGAAGCAGCTAAACAAGCCTTTCAGAATATCAAAAAGACCTTAACATCAGAAGAGATCATACTCGCATACCCCGACTTCACAAAGCCGTTTGAATTGGTAACTGATGCTTCAAATTATGCCCTAGGTGCGGTGTTATCGCAGAGAGATAAGTCCATTATGTTCATATCCAGAATATTAACTAAGACTGAAGAAAGCTATGCAGCCAATGAAAAGGAGATGCTAGCTATAATCTGGGCACTTAACAACTTCAGAAATTATCTATATGGTCCAGCTAAAGTTATAATTCATACTGATCATCAACCATTAACTTACTCCCTAAGCAACAAAAACAATAATACCAAACTAAAGAGATGGAAAGCCATCTTAGAGGAATACAACTACGAGCTTAAGTACAAGCCAGGTAAAACAAATGCAGTTGCAGACGCACTCTCTAGGCCCCCCATCCGATCCGAAATAAACTCCCTCACTCCAACCATATATAGTGACGAAAGCTCCTCGCACGGCCTCATATTCAGTGTGGAATCGCCAATAAATGTTTTTAAGAATCAAATTTTCCTTAATGTTGGTGAAGCAAGTAGTCAAGAGTTTCGAATAATCTTTCCCACATATCATCGGCACTTAATAACAGAACCATCTTACACTTCCAGTAGTTTAATCCAAATTCTCAAAGCACGACTGAATCCTACAGTAATCAATTGCATCAAAACAGAGGAACGCATACAAGGTATGATACAAGAAATCTATATAGACCATTTCAAAAATTATCGTATTAGATTCTCTTAAGTACTTGTCGAAGACGTTACTGACGAAAATAGACAGGAACAAATCATTATAAGCACCCACCAACGTGCTCATAGGAACGATCGCGAGAATAAATTACAAATTCTAGAGAAATATTATTTTCCTGGCATGTCCCGTAAAATAAAAAGAATAATAAAACTCTGCAGCATTTGTAAAGAGAATAAGTATGATCGTCATCCAGACAAAATAGAGATTCAAGCCACTCCTATCCCGGCTTACCCCGGACAAATTATACACGTAGACATTTTCTCAACGGAAGGCAATCTAGTACTAACTTCACTAGACAAATTCTCCAAGTATGCCCAGCTGAAGAAAATACAATCAAAAGCCATTGAGGATGTTAGGCAACCTCTCAGAGAGATCATATTTGCTTATGGTATTCCAAAGACCATAGTTTTCGACAATGAGAAGTCGTTTAACTCAGCCCCAATAACATTTATGCTTGAAAACGAATTCGGCATTGAAATATATAAAACACCCCCATACACAAGCACTTCAAACGGACAAGTCGAGAGGTTCCATTCGACTCTCGCAGAAATTATGCGAAGTATCAAGAGAGAAAGGGAAACCGCCAATAAAAGACTACTCAGCAGATGATATCATTTACGTCAGGAAAAACAAGAGATTAGGGTCAAAACTTACTCCTAGGTACGCAAAAGAAGTTGTCAGGGAAAATAGGAAAACCACTGTAGTCACCCAATCCGGCAAGGTTTTTCATAAATCACACATTAAATCATGACCGATTTTCAAAAACAAATTTTCTTTCTAGATACCTGCTGACTGACTGTCTAGCTGACGTACAAATACTGGACTACACAAACTCAAGACTCGTGACAATTAAGACAGGCATATCCAGACTACAAACAGGCACATATAAAATAATCCACGAAATCAATCTCTCAGCATATTCGCAAGCCTTAGATAACATTGAGTCGTCAATGAGAGAACGGCTACAAACCTCCCACACCAGTTTCTACCTCTTATCCAACGAAATACCCCTAATAAAATTCCTCTTAAAACGTTAAGTTCATAATCAACCCAAAACCAAAAGATCACTCGATTTCTTGGGAAGTGCATGGAAATTCATAACCGGAAATCCAGATCAACATGACTTCCAAATAATCCAAGAAAAAATAAACAATGCTTTAGGAAATAACAACAAGCAAACTGTAATAAACAGACTTGTTATAGATAAAATAAAATAGATAACAAACAGAACTAATGATATAAAAAAAATTGTAAGAGAAAATGAAAATCTTATGGAAGAAATTGTATTTCACATAAAACATAAACTAGAACTCTTAAAAGAAGAAATAACAAATGTTGCTTACGCCTTGCATTGGGCAAGAGCTAATATTATAAATTCATATATTCTCTCAAATGTTGAAATAAATGTAATTGAAAAAATAATTAATAACAAAGAAATACCATTCAAAAACATAGAAGAAGCAATAGAATTCTCTGAAGTAAAAATAGCATTTAATAACTTTATTATTTTATATATAGTAAGTTTACCAACTTTTAATGAGGAAATTTGTAATAGATTAATAATAAAAACAGTAAAAGAAGAAACTAAAATAATTAAGATTGATTTTAATGAAATTATAAAATGCAAAAATGAAATATACGGAATAAACAAAAATTGTAAAAGAATAAACAAATTGTCAATTTGTCATAAGAATAGTATTGTAAACTTAAGTAACACAACATGTATCCCAAATTTATTAAGTAGCACTCAAGCGAACTGCACTGCAATTAATAGTCAACAAGTTCCCGACTTCGAAGAAATTTCATCGGACATCATCTTCTTGAAACGATACAATGGGCAAATTATGATCAACAGCGATCGGGTGTCTCTCAATGGGACATTCCTCATCAAATATCATAACACTAGCATCCAAATTGGGAAAAACATCTTTAAATCCTTCGAGCTTACACATTTTAACCCACTCCCGGCAATTCTTCAACCTACATCATCAAACCACGAATTAGAAGAAGTACTCTCGTTAGAGATGATAAAGGAACTCCACGCAAACAACACACAATACATCCAACTCCTAAGGACCAAAGTCAACAACAGTACAACGTTGAGTTTTGGAGCCTGTCTGCTACTTTTCTTGGTTATACTGGTCATCTTCAGAAAAGTTACAAAAAATAATAAGCCATCAGAGAGCAAAATAACCAATATGGGAGCATCCATAGAATCCTTGGGAACGGGCAAGAACTTACCTTCACCTTCCCCACAACCAAGAGCATCAACGTCACGTATTAACCAAATTCCATTCTTCTAAGTGAACGCGGACGTTCACTCTTAAGGGAGGAAGAGTTAACGTAAAATAATATCTCACCTGTCGGCAAACACGCGCAGACGATTTCCCACAAGAGCGCTGCCGCTAGACGAGTTGTCAGCAAAAAGCATTCCCACGATCGACGAACAGCAAACAAGGAGATAGAATTGCAGTCGCACAAACATTCAGGTAGAATTGCAGTCGCAATAAATAAGTATTTAAGGCAGCTTTAAGTTCATTTCTGATTGAGTTGTAATTTAGGCAGAATCGCTGTCAGATTGTTCAGTAAAATATATAAAGTTTTTTTTTAGTTAAATAAATTAATAAAACTTTAATTTGCATGTCAAGCATGTGAGAGTGTATTAGTAAATTATGTTTGAAGTTGCATATACACACATCAAGCATGAGTCTTCAATCATTTATTTTTCTAAAAATTGTGAAGCGAACGGACGTGCGGTTCTGTTCGGAGAAATGAGTGACACGGACGACTGCAGCATCGCTATTGGACTAGCGCTGGCGTTGAAAAAGAAAAGGAAAATTCGGAACAAACGGGTGTGGATGAAGGAATGGCTGAGAAAAAGGAGCGAGTTTACGCACGAACATCTACTCAATGAGCTGAGATAAGGTTCACCAAATGATTTAAGAAATTTCCTCCGCATGGATGAGGATTCCTATGAAATACTTCTCAAAATGATAACACCTAAGATATTGAAAAAAGATACTCAAATGCGAGATTCTATACGTGTCAGCCAACGTCTTTCAATAACTCTCCGTTTTTTAGATACGGATAATACGTTTGCGGATTTAAAATTTCTCAGTGCTATATCCGAGCAAAGTATTGGCCGTATCGTTAATGAAACTTGCGAATTATTGAGGTGCTAAATGATCAAATAAAAGTAAGTAAAACAATATTTATATTATTAAAACAATATTTTCTTTCACTTCACTATCTTAAATGTAATCAAGACATTTAAATTTACTTAAAAGACGCAAAATATGTGCCAGCGTCAGAAAATTCTTCTTCTGAATAAATTTCAGAGCTGCTATTTTCGTGCGAAATTGAAATTGGATTATGCGGAGACGGGGCCGAGTTTTCAAAATTTGAAAACATTGTCGCACTCGGTACTGGAGTGCTTGTCCTGCTCAGCACATTTAGTTGCATAGTGTTTCTGTGCAATCCACCCATTTGAGCCTCAAACAATACGTCGTTCACAAATTTTTCTGCGTTGCGTTTCTTCGAGTTCTTTTAATTTCACTGCCCATGTAAAAGCAACCGCACAAAATTCGTTCCTTGGTTCCCACAATCGCTTGGATGCTACAGCAATTAAATCGTCATTCGGATCTGCCTTTTTCCTTTTTCTTTGCGCTTCGACTTCCTAAAAGTATAAAATATATGAATGTAGGATTTAATTATATGTCTTCTTTGACTTTTCGGTAAATGCTCTCGGCCATTAACTGTCCTGTCTTGTCAATCGGTCGTAGTGTGTGGTAGCGTTTGTTTGGCCCCATCCCACATGAATGTACATTATACATACTGCTTATATTACAATTGTCATCTGACATAATTGGAAATTGTTTTTGTATTTTCATAGACGCCTACAATAAAAGAAGAATGGAAACAAATTGCGGATGACTTTTTTTATCGTTGGAATTTCCGAACGCGAACTACGAATTTATTTTGGTATATATGGGCGTCAACGGCAGAATATCCGAGGGGAGGTTTTAAGTCACACAAAATTTGGAAAAGCGTTTTCTGAAAATGCATTGAACTTACCAGACCTTAGTCTGCTGCCTATGAGCGACAAGAAACTATCATATTTATTCATTGGGGATGATGCTTTTCAACTTTCGGACCATTTTATGAAACCATATTCACAGATAGGACTAACACGAATTTTCAACTATAGGTTAAGTCGCGCTCGTCGAATAGTAGAAAATGGTTTCGATATATTGGTTTCACGATTCGGAGTGCTTCAAAGAACAATTGCACTTTCACCAGAAAAAGTTCAGACTGTCGTCCTCGCGTGTATTTTCCATCGGGTTCTGTTGATCAAGAGCTTTTGCACAATGGAACCATTATTCAAGAAGCGTGGAGAAGTGAAAGCGAAATTACTTCTTTAGAAAATACTTCGTGTCGAAATTCTACAACTTATTCAAAACTGATCAGAGACACCTTCTGCGATAACTTCAACAACGAAGATCAAGTCTCTTGGCAAAACAAATTTATAATTGTCAATAAAGCTGTTTACATGTATATAGTATATATCTAAATTGCTAATTATGATTCCAATTAAATCAAAAAAGTACTCACATATGTTCTGTTTTCCACAAGTTCTATATTGCTCCTTGAACAGCATGGGGTCTAGTTATCCCGCAAAAAATCCATTGCCTCAAAATAAAAAAGTGTCGGTTCATTTTTCTCTGTGAGTCCAGAGCCACTTCTCTCTAGTCCTGAAATCCGCAGGGAATTAATTTTTTGCCGCTTCTTTTTCTGTGGCTTCAGGGTACTTTTCCTGGTATATTTTGAGACGCGTTTCATTTTGTTTATTTTTTAGGTCGCGATTGGCATATTCTTTGTTTTTAATATTCCATAGCGATGGTAGCGAACGATAAACTTCTATAAACTCTAACAAAAAAGTTTTGCTCTCCATTCTCAAATTTAAAGTCTTCCGACTGCTGGTGTTTCCGCTTCTTTTCATATTGCTCAAATGTTCATATGATTGATCAAGCAATCAATCTCGCAAATACTTAAGTCAATGCTGTATGTCTGGTTGAAGCAAAATCAAAACATTTTGATTTTACTTCAAGCAAACACACAACGCATAAGTGTTTCATTTTCACACATCCACTCTCACATGCTTGACAAGCATTTGAACTGTGCATATGCCGCATAAGACTGTGATATTAGTAAATTATATAAGTAAGAAGAGGTACAACTATTATAGGAATTATTAAGTAAATAGGAAGGAAAATAAATAAAACGGAGTTTTAAGACTGACAGAACGAAGTGACAAAATTAAATATCTTAAGCCTAGCAACTCATGGTGATCGCACTAAGACCTGACGAAGAGCTTGAGAAAGGGTAAGATAATGACTACTTTCTCCTTTTAATGCTCGGATAATGTGTAACGGAGACGAAACTTTCCCCTACGGAAAAGGCCCCCAAAAGTGGATAGCACAGTTAGGCCATAGAACAGTGACCATCCAAGAAAAGTAGGTCATTTGAGAGAGAGACCGGCAAAGATACGCTAGTGAAAAACAAACAAAAAATTTGTTGAAGGCTGTTAAAGGCACCGTATTGGGGCTGTCTCAACAAAAAAAAATTAAAACTAAGGAAGATTTTCTGTCGAGCTGGGAAAAGAAGGAAGTAAGGAAAAATATCGAGATCAGGTATTGATTTGATGATTTGATATAAGTATATTAAGAAGAAAATAAAAATTATAGATATAAAATTGTCAATCTGTAGACGAGGTCTGAAGAAAAGAAATATTCACCAAGGACCAGGATAGGCTTGGATGTGCCGCAAACTCAGCGGAGGTAGGTTGGACATTTTAAAGTTTAACGGGCAGTTGATTTAAAATCATGTTATAGGGTGAGGGAGGCAACAAAAAAGTTCAAATCTTCACAGACAAGACACAAAAAACAAGATGACAAACAGCAACGAAGAGAACAAAGGAGACAAAGAACGGACAACAAAGATCGAACACAAGACCAAGGAGGGTAAAATTTCCTTGGGCGGTCGAATAATCCGGGTGTATGATAACGATCGAAATGAATTTAATCTGTGGGATGAACGACGAATAAATATTGCAGGTAAAAGAAAAAAAGCGAGTTCCTTAACAATTTATAATATTTATTTTACCGGTTACCACCTTGTCTGCTTGCTGGTCCAGATCCGAATAGGCCGAGAGATTATAATTTCAGTTAGAGAAAGCAAACAAGGAAACTACAAAAACATAGAATTGCGGTAAAGATCAACATGATAAGTAAGACAGATAAGTTAATTTGAGAAGAGAGTAAAAAAACATTATTATTGTGAGTAAAGTAACGTTAGGCTTAGAAAGAAGGCAAATTGATGAATTACTGTTTTTAGTACAGGGTGAACAAATCTAAGTAGTTGAAAATTTCGAAAAAAAGCGAATATACAAAAATAATTTTTAAACGTTAAAAAAATGCAAGCAATCTTTAACACCGGAGATTGTGTTTTTTTGGTTTTTTAGGAAATTTTATTTTTTTTTTCTTATTCAGTGAATAATATTTGCTTAGACTTTTTGTGTTCCTATTTTTGAAACTTTTATCCTTAAAATAATTCTATACTAAAGAATTCAATAGCAGAAACCGACAAGTTGTAAAAGAAATTGAATTTTTATAGTAAAATCAGTGACTGTTCCCTCATCGGCAAGACAACGGGCGATCCTAAAATTCAAGAGTGAATCACATTTTATATATTTTTATATTTTTATTTTTTTTATATATATATTAGTTCTATTTTTAAATTCATTTTCTTAAGCTAGAGTAATTAAGTTTTAAAATCAATTTTTTTCTTTTTTTGTTAATTTATTATTTTAACTATTAATAGATTTTGGCTGGAATAAATATATACAAAGATTCTTTTTTTATCCTTAATCTTTTTGCCAAAATAATTAAGTTTCGAAGAGGATTCGCAACAAGATGTGCGAGTGAGTATCGGTTAGTGATGGTGTGTGTGTGTGTGCATCGATGGGAAGGCCGTCAGTCAGTTGGCTAGGGTCTTGTAGAATATTTTATTTCCAAAGGATAACAACGTGGATCAGGACATGGGAAAGGACAATTTTTTGGACTGTGTCCGTCGAATTACCTTAGGTGTTATCTCCCGAAATCTCTGGCCAGGGGGAAAGGAAAGGCCTTGCCAGAAACACCATCGACCCTGGATTCCGAAGTGGAAGTGTAAGGGATCAACTTAGCTAGGACTCCTTAGGTAGTATTAAGTTAGTTAAGGCATAGCTTAAGTTAAAGTAAGGATAAATTTAAGGAGATTAGGATTAGATTAGCCTTATCCTTTTGTTCTAGTTTAGCATAGGGAAAGTCTAGGATAGCTAGGGTAAGTCAGTCCCCAGTTCTTTTATTACGATCCCCGTTCAGAATGTAACCCTGAATACCCCTTTTTTCGCTTTCGCTCTGTAATCTTTCTCTTCGCTCTCTTATTTCTCTCTACCTCTTCTAAATTAGCACGACTCTTCTTTGCTGTAGAGCAGGAGATTTATGGAAAGGAGGACAAGGACTACCCCGTCCGACGAGCTCAGCCGAGCAACCGCAGGCGTGCCGCCGTCGTTTTGACCTACATCAAAGATGCCTCCGGGGCCTTCCATAGCTCACAACAAGCAAGAAAGAAATGGAAGCCCTCCTCGATTTTATAGCCTGAGGAAGGAAGAATTCGTGCACTACCGGCCTAGGAAATACGTTTATGATAATGCTCTGGAAGACATGATTTCATGAGGGTTTATAAATTCGTTCATAATACTACCTAACAGGACTCCAGCACAACCAACGCCCATCTGGAGGTTAAAATGCTGACGTTACTTAGAGCCTACAAAGCCACGAGAGACAACGCGAATTGGACAGAAACAGCCCCTGTGCTCTATTTATGGTCAAAATGGACGAAATGTTCGGCTTTGTTCGACTTGAAATAGAAGTGGTAACGAATGAAATCATATTTTAAAATTTTTATTTATTTATGTCTGCTCTGGTTTTCAGATTATATTCTTTTCGGCTATTTCAGTGAATAAAGTTTGCAGTCTGTTCACAGTTGCCCCAGCTACAGAATCTTTTTATTTCGTCACCAATAACATCTGCAGGAACTCCGACTGAGTACTCATCGTTCATTGTGATGCATAAGTTGTGCATAATACATGCACTTAACACAACTTTTATGACCAAACATAACTCCTCTTCTTCAGTCAACTCCAGCAGCCTTTTGAATCTTCCTTTGTAGTTACCCAAAAGCACTCTCAGCTACAATTGGCGTTGCTGAATGCGGATAGTTAAAAGATCGCTGTTGGTAGTATTTTACCACTAACCAGTTGGTAGTATTTTATATACTGCTTTCTATTCTCCACGAGCCAGTTGAAAACGACGAACAGCTATCCAGGCAGCACACTTTAGGTCTCGAAACTAGTTCCCAAGTTGTCTGAAAGTGAAAGATATTGCTTTTATACTATATATACATGTACAACTCATTCCTTGTGCCAATTCTACAATTCTACATCTGCCCCACGGTTTGAATTTGAAAATCTAGATTGAACGTATCCTACTTAAATATACAGGGGAAAATAGTATCTACAAAGCCAAAACTCACATTGTTGAGGAACGCCGCTTCTATTTATTTGTTTGTTTTTATCTTTTAGTTAATTTCGTTTAATTAAAGTTGTTATTGTTATTTTATTTTGAAAAATATTTGAAAATTTTAAACACCCTGTGGCTCGAACGTCTTGACTTAGTTTTCCTCCTTTATTTTGTTCTGCTTTCATCATCATTGCACACACACACATGTTGGGACCATTGCGACAGCAACTCCCAATGCCGATTATCGTACTATTGATGACGTCGGTAAATACTGGTTCTACCAAGTGGTGTGTTGGCTATTCCCGCTTATTCAAAATATGCGAGATGTTGATGAACTTACTTTTGTAGCAATCACCAAACCAGACGGTCGAGCCATAGAGCTGTAAACCTTGCAAATTTATCGTCTTGATTAGTCGCCCAGTAAAATAAATGTTCACGTTTGAGAAAAAAAAGGTATTTGATTTTGTTGGCGCGTTCTGAATCACACATATAATCAACTATTTTATAATTACATATTTTTTTTTTGCAGATTGTCCATAGAGTTAATTAAAAATTATTGTTTTCAGAACAAACTAAAAAAACAAAAGAATTTGGTTTAGTGCAGAGCAATTTGAAAGTCGACAGCTGATGTCATGGGAGCGAAATAACCCGTACCAACTTGGAGAGATATTAAGTCGGCTATGTTTGCCTGGCTAGGAATCGTCTAAATGAACGACTGGTTCAGCTCAAAATCATTGGGGTGCGTCCTACAATGTCGTAAATACCATGGATTTGACCGTGCTTCTTAAAATTGCAGCCCGATATATTGGAGCGTAAAGTGTTAAGAAAAGCAATAGCCCTTCAATTGTCAAGTGACAAAAGATATACCAAATGAGCATATATCTTGTGTTCTTTGCAAAAAAAAACTGGACGTCTGCCTTTATTCAGAGGATGCCCTGTTTACTTGAAAACGAGATAAAAGAAAGGAAAAGGTTAGCTAGACAACAATCTGACTCAATGTTTATTCTATAAAATCTTATAAGAAAAGAAGTGATTTTCTGCGTTTTGTAATAGAAAACAGATCTGGAATACTTTTTTATTAAGCGATAGATACACATCTTAACTAGAGACATTACTTGGTATTGAAGGGCTTTAAATCTTTACACGCTGGCAGAACGAATGCGAGTGGAAGTGGCAAGAGAATTAACGTCAGGAAACTACTATTCCCAAGTACTGAAATTAATGTTATAAGAAGCTTTAGTAACCTAATATTTTGCTTCGCTTGAAGGGAAGTTGTTTTCTGTACTCAATATCGACACATACCCCACGTGCTTCTGCTTCTAAATTTGGCACCTTAATCGATAGACTTCTCGAAATATTAAACGTAAATACTAAATCGACTAATGGGAGATTTGAACATGAGAAACCCGTCTCAGTTGAATTCTGATACCAATATGAAAGGCAATCAGTTGAGGTGATCTATTGATAAAAACCAAGTTGATTATAAGATGTAATTATACAGCCCGATTACACCAAGGAAATCTATGTCCCAACCTACCGCGAAAGCAAAATACCGCTGTTGCCTTATGATACCCATTATTAGGCAATCCTCATCGAAATGCCATATGCTGAAAATTTCATGATTACTTTTACAGCGCAACACGAGATTCCATATCTAATTTTAGGAATATCAACCGGTGAAAGTTTGTTAGATGTGCCACGTGAAAATATACAAACCCAGACAGTCTTCTGAAGTTTTTACAAGTAGAGACGTCAACAAAGACGACTGTCACTTATATATAGGATCACTTAATAAAAGCCTTCCTCTAACTCAGGTGAATAGGATACGCCGATAAGTGCAGGACGAGTCGACCAATGCAAAGTTCACATCACTTCAAATTAATGTAAAATCTCTAGGGAGATAACAATTCCGGAATTCTAATAATGATTATCGGAGGCTTTGAACCGAAGAGGAGAAGAAATTTGATTGGAGGAATATGCTTCCTTAGAATTTAAAGCTCCTAGCATTATCAAGATCCCGAAACAGAAAGTTCTTAGTGGCTCCGAACAGCATCTCGGACGGGCGCACGATAAATCACTGATCGTCCCCATTGTCCAAACGTCGACAGCCATTATTACTACATAATTATCATTAAAATTATTATTATACTAAATCGGCAAGGTAACACTTATGCAGTTTTCTTTCTCGACGAACTGATCTCTGAATAACAAAAAGACTTGCGGTTTAATTTGCATGGCAAACATCGTACTTAAGGGTATTTCAATCGAAATAATAATGCTGTTTGGTTATATTTGTGAAGAAATGTTTATGTTCAATATGTATCAACTTTTATTTTCATTGAATTTTACTTTATATTCAATTCGATTACTTGAATTTTACTTTTTGTTTATCAACGGATAAACCTCCATACAAACAAAGCTACAAATTTTTGGAGGCGCTGGAGTACGGAGTACGTTACCTCCCAAAAAACGGCCATGATTGTCTCAACCTAAACGTAACTTTTGCATAGACAACTTGGTGGTTATCAAAGACTCCAATTTAACACGAGGAAAATGGGCAATGGGACGTATAACCGCTCTTCATCCCGGCGCAGACGGAACCTTCGGACGGCTTGCGGAAGTCTACTTAGGCCAATACATAAGTTGGCTCTTCTAAGGATAGACCAGAACCTTGTTCCAGAGGCGGTTGAACGTTCAGAAATATTTGTGACGAAACGTTTTCTTGCATGTGTATCATTATGTCACTTTTTATTAATTTTAACTTATTCTTATAAATTTCTTATATTTTAACAGTAAAATTTGCCAAACATTAACAATTTAAAAATCAAAATTTGTATACATAGCTATTATACTCACTCTTTCTTATATCTCTTCCTTATGATTCTATTGTTTTCAAATTATAAAGCAATTGTGCTTATCACTTGCTTCATAAATTCTTATAAGCTTCTCGTTCACTTGAATTTGAGCCATCAACGAGTTTTTTTAAATATAAAAAATTGGTTTGGGTGCGAGTAGGCCTGCCCATACCATGAACTTCCCATCTCAAGATACAAAAGAAATAGGTGCTATTTTATTTGCCTACACCATGAAATTCAATTCGGATTATGAAAACATCATTCATTCCCTAATCATATGCATTGCAAACAATTTTTTCCTGCCTTTGAGGAATGCCATATACCCCTATATATTTTCGTTTTTGTATCACTTAAAATACGAATTGCGTATTTAAAAATGATAGATGTCAGTCAATTTGGAAATACTTTTTTTCTGACTGAGTTACATTTCTACTAAAAGAAAATTAGATTTTTAGTTTTACTGCAGAAATAACTTAATATAATTTTTTAAAATAGTTTTTACCTTTTTTTTTTGTTGGTTGGTCTTTTTTTGTCATTAATCATTTAATTACTAACTTGAAGTGGCGTTACAGTCCGCGTGGCATGGTATTTTATCCTTTTGGCTTAGTCGACGTCGCTGTACAACTCCTAGCATACAATTTGTTGTTGAATCTTCTTCTCCACTCACAGCCAATGCAGATGGGACAAAAGATTACACTTTTGTCTCGGAACAACCTAAGAGGCCTTCATCCGCTTTTGAAAGTGTACATACTTTTGCACCCTTTAGTAGGATGGGGATGATATGGGTCTTATAGAGCGATGCTTCAGTTCTTCGAAAGAGGGCTTAGCTTTCTTAACCAGAGGTATTCTTAATTTGATCTCAGCGCTGGTGTTATAATCTGTTTTTACAGCGGAGCCAAGATAGACAAAGCCCTAACTACCTAAAAATTATAGCTGTCTATGGTAACGTTCTGACCCAGACGTCCGATTTGGTTTTTCTTGATGGCAGCATATGCTTCTTTTTGCCCTCTTTTGTTGACAAGGTCCTTTTGCATTATTGTCCCAAGTATGATGTTGAAGAAATCGCATGACAGTGCATCACCTTGTCTAAAATGTTGTTTGACATCAAGTGGGTCGGTGACGTCTTTTCCGGCCTCCATCGCCATCCTGCACAAAAGTACGAGCTTGGCAGGGATGCCAAACCTAGGCATGACTTCATAAATCTCGTCTCGGTGGACGACACCAAAACCAACCTTGAAATTGATGAAAACGTGGTGCGTACTGACTTGGCGCTCCTGGGTTTTTTCCAAGATCTGCCGGTATGTTAATATTTGGTTTATGGTGGACTTTTCTGGTAGAAAACCACATTAATACCGACCTATTAGGATGTTGACGAACATCTTCAGACGTTCACATCCTACAGCGGAAAAGATGTTAAAGGCAATTTTGAGGAGATTGATAGCTCTATAATTGGCTTCCTTCCTTCAGGATTGGGCAACCAATACTGAGATTCCATTCATCTCGCATGCTTTCTCCTGACCATGTATTGCAGATGAGTTTGTGCATATTCCCAACGAAGTCATAGCCGGCGCTTTTAGAAGTTCTATCTAACTATCTGTACTTGGTCTAGGTCAGGAAGATGGCATCGTTGGTTCTTCCATGTCTTCAGCTTTGACTGCAATTCTACTATGATATTTCCATTTCGAATTTTGCAGGCTTCGGTTTGGGGTGTTTAACCTTGAGATAATTGTTTTTTCTGGCTGGTTATCCATGGCTTAAATTAAACGACTCAATGGAAGCATTTTCGATTGTAATATAGGACCAACGACCCAAAGTCTTAGCCAGTCATCCCTCTAAGAGTATCCAAGTCAACGTGAAGATAAGATATTTTAAATTTAGAGTTGCGAAAATCGATTTCATAACAACAACTCTAACATTGGAAGAGTTGAATTTGTATTTGCTTTTGGCAGTTGTTTTTCAACTTCTTCAATAAAGTGTTATAAATCAGACAGCCAGAATTATCAAATATTATAAAGCTTAGTTTCAAAAGTATTACATTTTGTAAGAACTCTGTTTATAGGGATTCATATTTTACAAGTTTGAGGACCAACTGCTTATCTCAACTTCATGTATTTTTGGAATTCTTTTTAATCAATCAAATTTTTTTGATTGCTTTTCTTTGGAAGATATTAACCACTGCTCGGAATATTAAAGCGTGATTAACTTTATGTCCTTTTTGAAAGGGTTCAAAAGTACATAGTTTCAATCCAGAGATTTCCACCACCTCTTCCTTCCGAGCTGGTAACTGCTCAGCAAAGGATCTTTTTCTGTATGGTAAATATATGGCTTAAAGAGTATCACATTCAGTCCTCTTTGCAGATTCTGATAGGATTTTCCACGCCGATTCCGGGAGATTTTTTTATCTCTGTGTCATTTTCTGGAAAGACCTCTAGGATTGGGTTCATGATAAGAAACCACAACAGTGGAAAGCAAACTAAATCGGATGTTATGGTCTTCTTTGCAATATACGAGCAATGCAGTTTTATCCATGTATTTTAACTTTGTCATTTAGGTTTCTCTCGATGCTTTTGCTTTAAATTCAATTGCCTCATGTAATTTTCGCCATGAGCTTCTTTTTGCTAATATATTATAACGATAAAAAAGCGTCAAGCTACAGCCGAGCAGGTTTTGAACAAAAAACCTGGTGGCTCCATAATTTTCTAAGGATCTTTTCATGTGTCAGGGTTGCAGACGCCACTCTGAGTCTTGAAAAATGGAAAAGACCTACAGGATTCACATTTCTGAAACAATTTTCAAAGAACTTCCGAGGAAATATGGATCAGGAAATAGAGAAAGGGGCATATCAATGTATGAAATGGCCTCAACTAAAAATTGTTTTAGTGTTTTTGGTAGTCTCTATAGTTAGGAACTTACTAAGTTGAGTCAATTGGCTAAATAAACATAATATTGATGAAACTTTTGGCATTAAAATTGAACAAAAAAAAAAATTTTATATGAATTTGTCCGGAAACTTATGAACGGCAGTGTATTTAACTATGCATATTTTTTTATCTGATTAGGTAGCTATAAACTATAATTTTAATTAATTTTGAACTTTTTTTATTGGAAAACTAAATTGATTTTAATTGAAGAAGTCAAATTGTCCCTTTTTTTGACAGTTTTTTCCAAAAGCTTTTCAGGTGATCTTTATGCACACACGCTTCGAATGAAACCAATTTGGCTTCGATAGCTTGATTTATTGTCGAGTTAGGCTGTACGAAAGAATCCGCACAAACGTACGTACGTACGTACGTAAAACGTACTTTCTAAAAATCATGGAATCCGACTACTGGGACCGCCAAACGTGGAGAAATGTAAAAATTTTGAATTTCGAAAATCGGACCGATTACTAGAACTTCCTGATGGGAAGTTAATATCTAACTTATTGTCGCTTGGTAATTATTCCCTTTTGAGTTTCTGGCACTTAATCTGGGTGCTGGCCCTTCATCGAAATTTATTTCAAATCAATTCTTGTAATTTATTTGTTCGTTTACTTTCACTGATTATTTTATGATTTATTAATTCGTTTCCAATCAAAGGCAATACTAAGTTATTTTCAAAAACCTAAACAACAGCTGAAGGTATTTCCAATAGTAAAAATAAAAAAGACCCGTTAACTTAGACCATTTGAATTATTGGCGAATAAGTGTCTTGCATAAAAAGGTTTTTGAAGTCGTTATAGGCAAGTTAATCTTGTTCGAATGCGACAAAATGGAGATCTTACCGCCAAGTCAGTTTAAATTAAGGAAGCAAAAAACATTCGGCAGTTCACGTTCGGAAGTGGTCAGACTCGGAATAGTTTCATATACTATATATAATTTCTCAAACGGGGATTTTCACATATGAGGCTTGGGAAGCGAAAAGTTGAGAGGAAGGATTTATAGGGGAGGGAGTCAGGAAATAAAAAAAAAGCATTTGTCTCCTTTCTTTCGCTGTTTCTTTATTTAGCAATGCACTTCTACTGACTGACTGACAATATTGGTACAGCTTTTTTTATAAAGTGATTGGTAATAAATTGTGTGTGTGAAATGTGTTGAATGTATATTTATAAGAAGCTTTTTCGAGCAGATGATTCGATCAGGGCCGGTGCGTTATTCAAATACATATTCACCGCAAAAGAAGTAAATATGATCGTACCATCCGAATACGACAGTATTGTTGAAAACGTTTCGAACGCGTTATTAATGATTCTTTTCTTATTTTTTTTTTGTCTACAGGTTGGGTTTGGTTGCGATACAATTTCAAATTTATGTAATTGGGAGATGGAGATAAGCCATTTTGCGTTGGATTTTCCTTGGTTGAAAAATTTGAAAGCGCCCCCAATAATAAGCTATGGGAAACCCTTACAACCTCGTGAAGTATGGTGAGGTCATTATGAAGGTAATTTTTTCCAAGATCCACACTTTTTTTATATTTTGCTCGTTCTCAAGACGATATAACGCATAATGTACATAGCGGGTCAAAGAGTAAGAAGAAAAACGAGAGATTATGTAGTGGTTTGAGTCCTTGAAGTTTAATTCGTTGACATTTAAATGCCGAGCGGATGAGAATGGCCGTGCCATTTCCGAATAAATCTCTGTCCATTCGGAAGAGTGCATAGCGTTCAAAGTGATTACAGTGTCTTTGATTGATCCTTGTCACAGAAAGTAACACAGTATCAGGTTCATTCGTATGGAGAAAATTTTCTAGCTAAATCCGTTTCTAATATGATTTCAATGAACTGAAGTTGTAGCTTAGAACTCAGGGTACAAGTACTTCTTTCCGAATTGTCTAGACATGCCTCGTATAGTGGATTAAATGAAGTAATTTTTGACATCAGTACCGAGAAATCAAAGCCGAAAACCTTTGGGAGTCGTTAAGGATGGAACTGTTAGAACTTTTCGTCATCTTTTGATATTAATTTCTAAGGATCAAGGATTTCCATAGAAGGGTTGACATTGTTGGTGTCGGTTTGAATATATCAGCAAAAGACTTATCTTCAATCAGGGCATATTTTGCTGTCGCCGACACTGCTTCTTTACAAGCTTGCCGTTATTGCTCATTTTCTTTTTTTGCCGCTGATACCTTTTTGTAGTTTGCTGAACGGTCCCCTTAACTACACAAGGTGCAGTAGGATCCCCATCCTAAATTGTTGGTACGTCCACACTCTCCAGGTGTACGTTCTTCATGTTGCAATTTATCGCTACATGACTGAAGTTTTGAAAAGTCCTGCATTGGGTGCTTGCAGCATTTCCAGTGCACTGCTTCTCCAGAATCCATTTTGCCTTGGTTACCGCCAAAAACTCTGCGCGCTTTAAGAACTCGACCATGAAGTCGTTACATTGCGTGTCTTTGTTGGCACGCGACTTGAAGTGTGTCTCGCTACGAAATTTTTCCCAGCTCTCCCTCAAGGAGTGGTTCTTCTTGAGCAGAACAGTGCCCTTTATCTCCTCTTTGGCCGTGTGAGTATAGTTTTGGATTAACCTGGTCTGGTCTGGTCTTGGAGGCTGACTGCTTTTTTTCAATGGCATTGCAGATTCTGTTGCTGGTGCAGGTGATGCATATGATGCTGCTTCTGCTGACGCTGTTGCTGTTTTGATGCTATTGTTTTTGAAGTCGATGATGCTTCTGATAATACTAGAGCTATTGTCGGCACCAATGTCAATGTTGTTTAGTCTTCTAGAGCTTCCTTTTGATTCAATAGGCCACAACCGAATAACTATAAGACCGAAAAATACTGACCGTTGGATCATATCCAACAACGTTTGACTTTCTTCATTGTTTTTTACTTTTACTGGCACAGGTTTTTTTCTCCTTCCTTAATCATTCTTCACTTTAAACTATGTATTTGCACTTCAGTAGTTATTATTAATCATCATACAATTAAAAGGGTTTTCGAAAAATCATTTTTAACTTCCCATCAGGAAGTTCTTGTTGCTTTAGCGATCAAGCTTAAATCTAGATCAAATGTACTGTACTTATGGATTATTATATATAATGGTTTTCGGTCTTGGTTACGCCATTGGAACGAACAGAGCAGACGATATTAAGAGCATTGCTCTTTTGATGCAATAATAGTTACTTTTTTATTTTGGTATCGTCGTACAGTGCGGACATAAAGCGCGTGGAAAATTTGACCGTATTTAGGGAAGATGTATAGTATGAAGTAAACTTGTTTATTCCGTGGGACTTAAATTTTCTGGAAAAACCTTTTAATTTTAAGATGCTTAAAGATTATTAATTTATACTTGAAATGCAAATGTACAGTAAATGGACTTAAAAAAATGCATTGTTGGAAATGATCCAACCAGAGGCCATGAAATTCTGGGAAACCCATGGGAGGAGACCCTATAACGTACTTGAAGGCAACAACTTTGGCGTCAGCTACAACAGCAGTTCCATCATCACCAGAAGCATCGTCATCAACATCAGCCACAGCGTCAACATCAGCTAAAGTAACCAAAAGCTTGAAGAACCGTAGCCTCAAATGCAAGAAAGACCAGATGGCACCCACACGGAGGATAGGATGTTTCACCTACAAAATAAGGCAGCAGCGCAATATAAGAAATAGATCAACAACGGAAAAGCTGGTACGGAAGCAGTGTCAGCGTTAATAAGATCTGCCCTGATTGAAGATAAGTCCTTATGATATATTAAAATTAACAACATAAAATCGTAACCCTTCTAAGAAAACCGCAGTAGCGGTAGTACCAGCACCCCAACCTTAAACACAAGCTCCTGAGGTCACTTAGAAACAAACACCAAGTAAAGACAAATTTCAAAATAAGACGAAAACGTCAAATAGTTCCTTTGAAAGACTCCCAACGGATTTTCTGCTGTGACATATCGACGCTGATGACAAGAAATAAAATCAATCCCAGAATGGATTACCTCCAATTCTAACATATACCAATTTGAAATCGTATCGCAAAAACCCGATCTCACCCTAAGTCTCCTATTAAAAATGTGAATCCTTCTGACAACGACCACTTTGCGGTCAAACTCAGCCTGAAATTACTTACAAGCCTGAACATCCTCATACCCCAGAACAAAGAATTCATCGCCTTCCGCAAGATACACTGGAAGTTGTCTGAGGTATCTTTGATGGATTAACTCAAAGATAACATCCCCCACTCCACTTCTTATCAGAGTAACGCATAAATCGCCTTTGCTATGAGATAAGAAAGCTCAGCTTTTTCGGAACCATCGGAGTCCAAACATTCAAATCAAGATACGTAATATCCTACAAGGAATCTTCCACCGTACGTACTCGCAATAGTAAGTACAAATCCGTACAATCACAAATAAACCGCTTGAATTCTATGTTTAATAATAATCAATACCCAAAAATTTAGAAAAGGAAAAGAAAGAAACTATACACTGATACTTTGAAAAAAGTCAAGAAGCTAGTTGGCAATAGATCCCCAATTGTTGATCAAATTCAACATTGAACCAAAATTTTATCACCTTACGATGAAAGAGCTAACGTCTTGGCAAACCAATTCCGTCTAAATTTTCCAACCCACCTTCCACAATTTCTGCACGAAGCTTATGCGCAAGTCTTATCTCTAGCCACAAAAGTGGGATTTTTGGAAACAAATTCCTCGGTATCGCCAATATCATCGGATGAGTTTGCCAACCTTCCATCTATCTTTTGATATAAGAAGCGGCAACATCAAAAAATCTTCCGGATCCGATAAAATTTCCACTTCAAAAAAAAAATGTCCAGCCGTTGCCATCATATTAGGGATGCAATATCGTTCTTAAAAACAACGATGTTTGAAAAAATCGATGCTCCAACAACAAACGTCGATGTTAAAAATCATCGGTAATAAAATGGATACATCGATGTTTTAATTATCTCACTCAACGGAAAAGCTTCAATTTCACATTTTTCTAATTGTTTTCTAATTGTATTGTTTTCTGATTGTACTAATCGTTGCTAAACATCTCAAAACGCAAACTTAATGAAGCTTAAGAGAGATATGCATTGTGAGGTTATTAATTTCTTAACACTAGAAGAGAAGAAAACGGGACTTTTCTTATTTTTAAATAAACAAATAGTAAGGTATCATTTTAATTAAAAATTTTATATGAAATGAATAATTATATGATGCGGCTATACTTATGCACAGCACTGTAACTCATGAACAAGGATTCATAGACGACTTCGAAGAAAGAAAGCAGAGTCACCCCAAAATTTACATTTATTTACTTTGTTGGCTTTGAACTATGATATATTGCACATCTGAGATTTGGTATAAATTACCTTCCTACTAACAATCTTCCAATATTTTTACGATTTAAATCTCAAAATTTGTTAACTTAAGCGAAGGAATCAGAGGCTTGATAGAGATAAGAGGAGTGGTTTACGTATACCCTAAAAATATAAATGAACAAATATAAACAATAAATAAATAAGGAAGCATAAATCAACCCACCAATCTAATTAATTATTACAAATGAAACATTTAAAAATACTTAACGTATAGAATTATAAATACAAAATAATAAGTTAATATATAAATGAGTAACTAAATAATATAGAACTTAAGGTAACAAAGTAAATAATAGGACTACCGGCTGAAAATGTCGTTCTTGCAGACAACTTCATATCTATTACTCTGAGGTGAATTTTGACCATGCCAGCTGTCACATCAGAAAATTCATATCATTGTCTAATTATTTCTGTCTAGGTTATTAGTTATTAGTGAAAACACACAAGTTTTTGTAAAGCCGTAAAATGTCTACATTCGTGCCATCAAAACAACATTTGCGGGAAATTTTAATATGCTTCTTTCATTTAAAGAAAAAAGCAACCGAAGCTCATCAATTGCTTACCGAAGCTTACCCGGGGTATACTATAGACTTTAGAATGTGTCAGCGGAAGTTTAAGCGGTTCAAAGATGGTGATTTCGACACCGAAGATAAAGAACTCACCGGCCAGTTAAAGAAGTTTGAAGTCCATGAATTGAAGACATTGCTCGATCAAGATCCGTCACAAACGCAAGAAGAACTTGCAAAATCACTTGGCGTCGCTCACCGAACCATTTCCGAACGTTTGAAAGCAATGGACATTGGGTGCCGTATGAATTGATGTCAGGACATTCGGTGCCGATTTTGCATGTCCGAAATGCTGCTTGAACGCCACAAAAATAGTCTTTTTTCGAATCGTCACTGGTGATGAAAAATGGGTACATTACGGTAATCCAAAACGTCGGGCAACGTATGGATGCCCCGGACATGCCTCAACATCGACGGCCATTCAGAATATTCATTGCCTGACGGTAATGCTGTGCATTTGGTGGGACTAGAAGGGTGTTGTGTATTATGAGCTGCTAAAACCGAATGAAACAATCACAGGCGAGGTCTACTGAAGGAAAAATAGCCGGAAACGGTCGCAAGACACGAAAAAGTTATTTTGCAAAACGACAATGCTCGGCCACATGTTGCAAATGTCGTCAAAACTTACCTTGAAACGCTCAAATGTGATGTCCTACCCCACCCGCCGTATAGTCCAGACCTTGCGCCATCCGATTACTATCTCTTCCGATCGATGCAACATGACCTGGCTGACCAGCACTTCCGTCATTTCGATGATGTCAAAAAATGGATCGATTCGTGGATTGCGGCCAACCGGTCGAATTTTTCAGAACGGGTACCCATGAATTGCCAGAAAAATGGGAAAAATGTGTGGCTAGCGATGGGCAATATTTGAATATTAAATTTATATCTCAATAGAGGAAAAATAGATATAAATTTCGACCTTTTCAACCGGTAGTATTATTATATAAAAAACGTAAATAAATAAATAAGTAAATAAATGAACACATAAATAAATTAATAAAAAGATAAATAAATAAACAAAAAAATTAATTAATAAATAAATAAATATAAAAATAAATTATAAACAAATAAAGGCAAATAAATAAATAAATCAATAAGAAATAAATAAGTGAATAAATATGTATATAGATATGAAAACAAAAGAGTAAATATTTTTGATTGAACAATAAAAAGTGTAACTCAATAGGAATGAGCTACGCAGGGTTTAAAAAGCTAAGTTAAGTTTTCTTTTTTTAGTAAAAAGACAGCCTGAGTTTTTGAAGCGTTAATTTTAATATTCTTGTCCTTGAAGTACGATATAGTCGTATTCAAAGCAGATTGCAGATTGGTTTCAATATTGAAAGGAGTCGCATCTAAAGAAATGATACATGGATCGTCGACAAATATTGTATGATGAGGGAAGTCAAATGTATGTATGTTGTATAAAGTTGGCGATGGAACAGCACCTTGTAGTGCTCCGTCAGTAAATGAAAACGAGTTTGACTGATAACTATTTATATAGACTTAAAAACTTCTTCCTGTTAAGAAGTATCTTTTGGGAACCTAAGGATGAAGAGCTTGTGTAGCAACCCATAGTGTCATAATGTGTCAAATGCCTTTTAAACGTCAAGAAAAGCTACTCCAGTACTTACTTTCGAATAATTTTTGTGATTATTATATTTTAATTTTTTGATAATCTTTTTGATTAACTTTTCAAGACATTAGCTAAGTGATTAAGTAAACCAATTGGTCTATTACTGCAAGGTAAACTGGGCTTCTTACTGGTTTTGGTACAGGTATTACCTTTGCTAACTAAAACAGCTAGAAAATAACCTAGCTTGAAGCAGCTTTTGAAAATCCACTGCAGAGTTTTTTATGCCGGTTCTTGGGAGATGTTTTAAATATAGGTTACGAATTCCATGTACACCTGCAGACTTGAACGGTTTAAGAGACTAAATCATACATATAAAATTATCAACTGCAACAAATGTATTCTCATTATCGCACGTCAAAAAATTAATGAACTCCATTGAGCTAGCAACTGTAGATTAGATGATATTGTTGACATATGGTTAGCAGCAAATGCACGAACAAATATGTTGACCTTTTCCTCATTTGTTGAGGCAACTGAATTCCCTACTTTTAATGCCGGTATATGCGCTTTCTTCTTCTTAATCATATTCCAGAAGGGCTTAGAGTCTTTATCTAGTCTTTGTCATTTATAATTCCATTCACGACTCCTAAACTCAGATACAAGATTTTTTACAGAAACAGTCAGCAGCTTGAACATAAAACGAAACTCTTGGTTTCTAGTCCTTGCCCATAAACTTCTGAATTTGTTTCTTTGTTTGATGAAAGTTATTTTGTATGATGGAAGTTTGCTATTACTAAAATTCTGCGTAACCCTTTTTTCTCACGCTATCTATCACTGCTGCTGTAAACAATTGGACTTTATTGTAAACGAGTTGTTCGCTTACAGTTTTCGGAGTGACTGAATTGTTTAATCCTAAATTTTTTTGCATTGAACTTTTAAACTGTCCCCAATTTGCATTCTTAAAATCAAAAACTATATTTTTATTAGTTTTTGAAGCTGACAGATCCACGTCATAGGCAAATGATCCGAGCTAAGCTCGTTTAATGTTTCAGGATGCGAAATCAGTTGAGGGGCGTTAGTTTTGAAGATATCTAGGATTGAGTTATTTGACCGAATGTTGCCCCAAGTGTTTGTCGACAATTAAGATCCCTCCAATAGGAAAGGGTTTATTTAAGTTTCACTTCGTGACGTAGATCGGCCTGGAAAATATACTGTAAAAATGCTGATACACTGTTTATCCATAAATGCGACTTCAATACCGAGGTTTTCAATATTTCATATTTCAATATTTTAAGTATTGATTCTAGAAAGAACCTTATGTTTCCCTATTCTTTTTATCACAATGGCAGCACCTCCTTCTCTCCTCTCTTCCTTATCGGACCTATAAAACTCATACCGGGAACTTGACAAATTCTCAGCATACATAAGTTTTAGAAATATGTAATTATATAAGATTCTAAGGTGCGCGGTAGAAGGACTATAATTCAAAATATGGTCGAAATGAGATAAGTACGCCATTCGATTGCAAATTTTATATGTCATGTTTGGTAATAGCAGTTTAAGTCTATTACACACACAAGTCTTTAAAAAAAGTAGTGGTTAAAATAGTCTTACTGTATGGGTCATAATTGTGGGAGGTTAAAAGAGTATAAGTAAACTTATACTATTACGATCAAGCAAGGGGTATTTTTATTTTGACTGGCAGCTAAGAATTTGCTTTGACTTGAACTCAAATGACCAAATAATTCTGTTACGTTCGTGATTCTATCTGGTTTGTTCGTGTTTCACATTTTTAACATGAATAACGGTTATTTGCATTTGAGTTCGAACGCAACATCATTACTCGTTAGTAGCTCTCCAACACACAAAGTAAGAAATTCATATTGTACATATTTTATAAAAAAAATTAAAATGTTTTCCAAGACTAAACGAGCTGCAAAAGTGGTTGCACTTGCAATGAGCGTAAATCGAACAGGTACACTTTTGTGACGTGAAATATCATAAAACTATTAATCTACAATTGCTTAGTTACGTTTTTCACCGGGTAGAAAATTTCCTATAGAAAAGCACATAAAATTCACAATGTTAATTCTTAATTTTCTATGTTTCTGGCAGAGCCGAACATTAATGAAGATGTGTATCAAATTCCGTCAACGAGCTATGATCTAAACCAGCCAACTGATTTTGATAGTGATGATTCAGTAAAAGATAACGACAACTTGCCTGTTTTGTTTACTTCAAGCTGCGGATCAGTAAATGGTAAAGCAACTTTTTCTTATGGCGATGAACAGACACAAAATATAGAAAATGCATTGCTTTTAAATCATCCGACAAAGAAATTTTGCAGAAGAATTAATGCAGAGCAAAAATTGAAACAATGTACTGGAGAGGAATATATTGACGTATTGATGGAAAAGTGGTAAGACAAAGAAAAATTAAACCTCTTGGAAATTGTCGTCTTAAATGCAATGAAAATTTTCCGGAAAATGTAAGGCAACAGCTTTTTGATGAGTATTGGTCCTTGGCGGATCATACTAAACAAGTTGGATATTTAGGAAATTTGATTGCTACTTCTGCGACTAAGACAATAAGAAAAATAAAAGATGTTCCGGAAGAAAGCAAAAGAAATAGAAACACTACAAACACATTCTTTTTCAAAATAAATGGTGAAAGAAAAAAGGTTTACCGAAATTGTTTTATCAGAACGTACGATATTATATTATATAAAAAAATATCAATCTCGGGTGTTCCACAGCAAGACAGGAGAGAACAAAGAAGTAACAATAAACCTTCCGACGAAACCATTGCAAGTGTTATAGAGCATATTCTTTCATTTCCTTCCTACGAATCACACTATACAAGGCGGACGAGTAAAAAAAAAATATTTGCCATCTCACCTAAATATACAGAAAATGTATTCGGTATATTGTGAAAAAGTACTTGCTTCAGTATCAAGCAAGATTTATTCCAGAGAATTTTACAACCAAAATCTCAGTTTTAAGATTGCGCAAGTATATACATGTCATACATGTGACACTCTAGCAATGAGAATTAAAATTGAATCTCAGATGGAGCTGAAGGAAAAATACATAAACAATTTAAAAGAATACCATGATCTTGCGGATGCAGCCTATAACTCCAAAAGAATTGAAAAAGAGCGAGTAAACACCACACCAACTCTACGAACTTTTGTTTTTGATCTACAACAATGCCTTCTTACTCCATATGTGAATACATCTGTTGCTTTTTACAAACGTCAACTATGGACTTTTAATCTGACTGTTCAAAACCTTGGAGGGTATGAAGTTAAATGTTACATGTGGCATGAAGCAGAAGGAGGACGTGGAGCTAATCAAATAGCCACTGCATTATATGAGGAGCTCATAAATTTTTCTGATGAGGTCGATCATGTTATATTTTATTCTGATGCATGTGGTGGTCGAAACAAAAATTCGCATGTTGCAGCTATGTTTTTAACGGCTATGCAACACAAAATCACATTGAAAACCATTGATAATAAGTTTATGGTCAGTGGTCATAGCCATATGGAGTGTGACGTAGATCATGGCCTCATTGAAAAACAAAAAAACGAAAAAATCCTATATCGCATCCACACGACTGGTATCAACTTGTCAGAACAGTTGGAAAGAAGAAGAAGTTTACTGTTATTGAGATGACACATGACAAGTTTTATGATTACGCTTCATAGCTGAAGTCCGTACTGGTCTTAAGATAAAAAGATTCGATAGCTGAGCCTTTTAAGTGGCAGAAAGCGAAATGGTTACGATATACTCGATCACCTGGAGAAGTTTTGTACAAAACTAGTTTGCAGGAGGATGAACCATTCATAAGCGTATCTTTCTTAAGGCGAGAAATCCCGGATCCAATACTACAACCAAAAACATTGTACACAGAGACACTGCCTATTTCAAAAGAAAAGAAAAAGGACTTAATTAGTCTTCTGCCCCTCATAAGACCTGAGTTTCATGAATTTTACTCCAACCTTAAAACTGAAAATTCTGCAGTTGATACACTTCCGGATATAGAAGAATTTGAAGAAGAACATTCATTTTTAAACACGCTCAATTCAGAATTCATTTATTTTTCCTGTATAAATACCTCATTGGAATAAAAATAGTTTTCTTTGATTTGTAATGTTGTAACTTGATATTTTCAGTATAAGTCATATTTCGAACAAAAACTTAATGGTCAAATGAGAACAAGTCACCTTATTTCCGTATTTACTACATAATAATTGAAAATCGTTTTGTATCTTTCAATCTGGTGTTAAAATACGAATTCACAGTTTGAGTTAAACAAAAATGAGCAATTGAAAGTTTTATTAAGTTTTTTCCCTTTCCTGAAAAATTGCCATTTTTGAATTATACTCCTTCTACCGCGCACCTTAGAATTTATTTATACTAGTAAAGTCAAAAATTATTTTATTATATTAAATTTGTTTTATTTTAACCATTTTTTTCTGAATTTATTTTAACAGATAAGGCTTGTAACACAAGGAAGACAAATATTAAAAATTTGTGGGCACTTAATGTCATGCACCCGTTTTTGAAATCCTTAGAAATCATTTCGATCCGCAGTAAAAAACATTTTGCCGTGCGTACTTCCGATCATTTAATACAAGAAAATTAAGTCTTAACATATTTAAGCTTGGTAATAACTTTTGTTTTTTTGAGAGCTGACGTATATCAAATATTTGTTAAAAGCACACACAAAAAGCTTACAGCTATCGACAACCTAAAGCGCTATCGATTGTTCGATTCTTCCCTGTCTGCATTTCGGCTAACGGTCTCCGAAATTTCAATGTCAGTTGATAACTATCAGTAGCACAGAAACCAATCGATCACGTTCGGTCTTATTTGTTCAATTTAAAAAAGTACGCAACTAATAATTAAAAATTTAGGTATTTTTTCATCATCAGCGAAAAAGTGAGTAGCATTCGTTTTCTTAACATATTGCACAAGTAAAATATATTTGGGAAAATTACACATTAACAATGAAGCATGACAAATCTTCATCTGAAGCCACATAATCCGGTTCAATAGCGCATATTAAAAAGTCTCAAAATATGTTTTTAATGCATTCTTGTATTGTTTTATAATCTTATCTGAAGAAATTAGTATACGGACTTGAATAAATACATAATACTAACAAATTATTGTTATAAATCATTTGTTATTATGTAATAGTTGGAGGGAGAATCGCTCCTCCAAAGAAGCATAACGTATGTCCAAATTTTTATTTTTGATAACTTTTCGAAGCTCACATGAAATTCACGCAGTCTTTTCTATAGACCTAGAAGAACTTTTGAAATTGTGAAGGCTTACATACATATAAGAGTTAAATTCGTGTGAAAATATATTGTGGCGAAGTAATGGCTTCAGAAAACGTTAGTTAAATTTCCTTCTTATATAAGTTTTGAAAATTTGTAGTTTTTTTCGTTTTCTTTAATTCTTCAGTTACGAACTCTTCAGCATAAGAGTTCGGTTCATTTCGGTTCGGTTTATTTCTTATAATTTGTACTCAGAAATAAAATGCATTGACAAAAGTATATTATTATTTATATTATATTATTTAAGTTATTTAGTACTCGATTATTTGCAAAATATATTTTGTCTTTGTAAATAGAAAAAAAAAATATTCTAGAAAAAACACTTAGCAGTCTGGATCGAAACTTCACTTTTTTAGAAGTATAAAAAATTATTTTTCTTTACAAATTATTAATAATATAATTGATTTATTGTTAATAAACTTATAATAATAATAATAATAATAATATTTTTCTTTACTAAAGCGAAATGTTACTTGTTAAGAATGCATATAATGTGATATTGTAGGGGAGTATTTCATTGCGATCTCAATCCATTTAGTGGATCCGAAAGAGTTTAGTCCGATATCCGCTAAGATGAGATTTTAATCAAAGTGTTTTTTCTGCAACATTGAAAAAGTTTTAATACGGACGATATTTTCTTAACTTTAAGGGTATTCTCATTCCTGAACATTTAAGTCTTAATTCGAATATTCTATTTTTAAGTTTTCGTTTTTATTTGCACTCATTTATTTCCACAATAGGGCAATAATTAATTTAATTAATTAATTTTATATAAACAAAACTTTGACTCTGACAAAACTCTTATATTAATCTAATCCTAGGCTCTGTATTGTTGTTATCATTATTATCAGAATGAATTGGAAATGTGATCAAAATGTTCCCTTTTACGAACTTAGATATATACAAGCCACCTTTAGAAATCAAATAAAACAACTTAACTTAGCGTAATGTTACTTAATCATATAATTGGAGCACTTCTCAGGTGCGACAAATATCCACGTGCATCTAGATTTCAAAATAACTCAAGTTGCATAAGTTAAATTACTAGTAAATACCCAAGACTAGGCTATAAGAACCCGGATATGAGTTCATTCGAAGAAACACACGCTGATCGCGCGAATTGATTTTTTATAAGGCTAAGTGTAAAATTGTCTGCCTTGGATATATCGGCTCTGCCTAGAAAGGCAAACATAATGCTTGTAATCTGAATCCGTGCTTCTGTACAACTCAGTGCAAGCTCGAAGGAATTTTCTTTCGAATATTCAATACTTTTCCATATAAAATGTATGTTCCAATGTGAATATATCTGAATTGGACGCACAAAAGCTCGGTAGGAAATGAACTTCGCATAGGATCTTAGAGAGTTGGAGTTAAAGAACTTACTAAGCATCATAAATGCCGCCCTCGTTTTTTGACGTGATTGTTTATGTGTTCTTTGTGATACAAAAAATTGAATAAACGAACACTAAGAAGTTTCGAAACAGTTTTTGACCTTTGCGAGGTCCATTTGAAGGTTCAACTGCCAAGTTTGTCCAATTGCATAACACTCTTTTGTGCGGATGAGTTTGGTTTCACACTTAGAATAATTTGCCTTGAGCTTCCTGTCATGGCAGATTGTTCGATGGTTATGGCATTTTTGATGTTGATCTTTCTGAATTTCTTTTATTTTTGAAGCGTTAACACACAAAATTAAATCACCAGCGAATGCTAGAGTACCATTCAAGTCTATGGTCATTTTCTAAATGTTATTGCTAAAGCGTATCTGTGCGCATCAATACGTACCGTGTCGCAGGCCTTTTCGATACCTACTAGACGCGCTTATATCTTTATGATCTCCTTTGCTTATAGTTGCTTCAAAAACCTTCCTTATATTATGCAGGAGACTTATTAGCCTATAATTCAAATGGTCTAAAGAGTCCTTCCTATTTTTACTATCGGATTGGAAGTAGCAGCTGTTTAGCTAGTTGTTAAAAATTATCCAGTATTGCCTTAGTACTTGGATTGAAATATGCTTGAGGACGATGTTTTAAATGCAAATCAAATACGCCTTTTTGTTATTCAGAGATCTATATACAAAAATCAGTTCGTCGAGTTTTGTGTAATGGATGTTCGCTTGTTCCACTGTAAGTTTTTCAGCTTCATTTCCTCAGAAAACTGAACAAGGGTATCCGTGCCGATTTAATTTAATAATAATAATTAAATTAATTATGTAATAATAATGGCTGTCGATGTATGGACTATGGTGACGATCAGTGATACATTGTTCGCCCGTGCGAGATGCTATTCGGAGGCACTAGGACTTTTCAGTTTCGAGATCTTGATAATACTACGAAGCTTAAAAATGTGAGGAAGCACATCCCTCCAATCAGATTTCTTCTCCTGTTCGGTTCGATGTATCCAATAGACATTGATAGAATACCGGAATTGTTGTCTCCATAGAAATTCGATATTCCTTCGGAATTATTTAAATCTTTTTAATTTCGCGTCCTGAACTTGTCGGAGTATCCTATTCACCTGAGTGAGAAGAAAGCCTTTATGATACGGTTAAGATAACAATCAACACCATTTATATTTTAAACCTCTAATACTGGCATGGGAATTCAACCGAAACGTGTGCCTAGCGTTCAAATCTCAAATATATCGAAATAGTAATAAAAAGTATTAAGGTTGTTTCCTGACGAAAATCGCAGTTTCACCTCCACTCGCATTCGTTCTGTCAATTCGTAAAGATTGACAGCCCTTGGTTTCCAAATAATGTGTGTAGTTGAGATTTGTACCTATCGCTTAACAAAAAAGTATGCCAGATCTGTTGTCTGTTACTAAACGCAGTAAATCACCTCTTTTTCTTTAGCCATTATAAAATGGACATTGAGAGCTGCTATTCTTAATTTTTTGATATTGAAATTTGGTAGGGAAAGTGTTTAGCCGGGCATCAATCTTTTCTACCAAGGCTTTTACATCTCTGGCAAGATTATTTACTTGTGCCTGTAAACTTTCGCTTGCAGCCGTTGCAACGATTTCTGAGCTAGAAGTTTCCGGCAACGCTGGCATAAGAGAAACAGCCTTTAACTCTATTTTCGATCATGGATATTATTTGGTGAGATCGTCATAGAGCTAACCTTTCCTGTCTTGCATCTCGTTTGCAAGTTAACATGACATCCTCTGAAAGAAGCAGATCGTCCAGCATTTTTGCACACAACACAATATAGCTGTTCTCTTAGTGTATCTTTTGTCACTTGACAAATAAAGGGATCGTGGTATTCTAAGCACTTTTCGCACCTATGTACCATGCTGCAATCTTAAGCAACGCGGTCAAATCGTTGGCGTTGACGACATTGTAGGGCGTCGCCCAAAGATCTTGAGCTTTATCTTCAGGAGATAACTAAACGGCAATGAAAGTCTGTTTGGCACGCACTGTGGAGTATCTGAAAGTTCGTTCAAATATAACATCTGGGATTTATTTTTCCCAAAGGTTTCCGACGACTTCTTCAGACCTGAAGATGAAGGTTTGCAGCTTGGCATTTTTAAGAATTCAGACTCTGTATCTGTTAATATCTCCTTGACTTGACTGATATCATTTTAATAAAGGAAGTTTTAATAAAAAATTAACCGTTTTTAATTTTGTTAGCAGTGACGACTGTCCTCATCAACAATAGTTTTTAGTGGAGATTTTCTCGTACGTGTCAAGGAATCTTTTTCTTTTTTTTGGTTCTTCCGTCATGTTGTTGCTGTTTTGTTTTGGCTGTGGTCACCTTTCCAAGTTTGTGTTTCCTTTTCTAATTTGCCTTTTTAATTTGTTCTATTATTACATTTGTTGTTGTTTGCTCGTTCTCAGTTTCTTGGATGTCCATGTGGTGTCTATTTGCCGCTTTCGTAATTGCCGTCGTCGTAAGCGTCTAATTTATTTGTGCTTCTTACTTTTTCCTGTGAAATTTTCTTCTCTTTTTAGCAGATATAATTGAAGTGGGACGATTATCTCTGTCAATCCCCTCTGACACTCAACAGTTCTTTCACATCCGCCCGTAGTGTGTTGTGCCGCATCACCAGTTTTATATACATTTCACGTGTAAAGTGCGTGCAGACTTGTCCCGTCTACCGAATGTTATGATATTTTCTTGATTTCTTAATTTTTTTTGTAACTACTGCACTAGTTCTTATCAATACTGCACTGCATTGCTGTTTTTTTTTTAATTTCCATTTTATATTTTTCAGTTTTTATGTTCACTCCTCCTTTGGCGTAAATTGTATACTGTTCTCCCTGCCCAATCTAACTCACATCCCATTTTTCATGTTTAACACACATGCTACATTACTGACAAACCCGTTTTTTTGTAAGACTACAGAAACACAAGATGCAAAAGTAGTTTTACCCACAAACCTCAAATTCTCATGGCAGCCATAGAGGTTTTAAATGGGGTAATCTTAGTTAAACACTACACTCTAAAAACTTACTAAAATAGATTAAAACTAAAATTGTTTTGCGAGAAAGTAGAAACATTGAACGATGTGTGGTTCTCTAGGGTGGAATTTGAAAAATGGGTGGCTACGCGTGGCACATTGGTAAGAGCTCAATAATCTTTATGAAGGCGCATAGTACCTATGCAAAGTTCATGCGGTGGAATGCCACATGGATGTGTGAGGATAATTTTAGGTTGCGAGCGTTGGTGTGAAGAAAGATCATATGAACAAGTAGAAGAGATGTGAAGCCTACTAGTCCGCCTAGCAATATATTTAAAAAAAGTATACACACATAGCTCCAGAAATCAATAGAATTCATTCAATTCAATGTAAACTGACATTGCGCCGACGTGAAAAATGTAATTAATCAATTAATTAAGGCCCGGGGTGCACTCCGGACTTTTTATTTAGCTTAATTCGAACCCAAAGCACTTAAAATTAACACAAGAACTTAAAACTAAGATGATGGAGGGGAAAGTTTTGGCGAGTAAAGGCAACTTTTGAGAGAGGCTTTCGAGAGATGGAAGTCAAAAGAGCTATTGGCTGTGCACAGCACTCTTGACGTGAGTTCAAAGTAGCCGTAGTGAGGAAAAGTGAGAAGGTCCTATGGTTAAAATTTTTAATAGGGAAGGGGAGTCAATTGCACCGGCTTACAAATGATTTATGTAGAGTATATCGGCAACTTCTCATCATTTTACAAGGGTGCGTAGATCGATCAATTTAGGTCGATTTTCGTACGCAGTCAAGAGCCTTCAAGTAAATGATTTGAAGAGAGATTTTATCAAAAGCCTTGCGGAAGTCAGTGGCTATAGCATCAACTTCTTTGTCTTGCTGAAGTGCTTTAGATACGAATTCGGTAAGATTTGTTTAAGTATATTTACATGTAACGAATCCGTGTTGATTTGAGGAAAGTATGAATTTACTGTGAAAGAACATAGAGTCGTTGACAGATTGCTTAGGGGAGATCTTAATTAAAGTTGTAAGTGGAAAGGATAATGCACTTTCTTGAAACTATTGCAGGAACTCCATCCGGACCTGGTAAATTAATCTTTTCAATCACGTCAGAAATGGATACATCGACTGATACCAACGATGTTTGTGCGCAGTTGTACATATAGGAGAAATAATTTGAATCTGGAGCGAGTACGTGGCTAGTAAAAGATTGGCTCAAGAAGTTAGCGAAGAGGTTAGCAATTATTTTTGGGTCTATAGAAGATGTGTCCGAGTATTTAAGGGTAGAGGGGTAGCCATCAGTTTTTCGTCTTCAGTTAACACACCGATAAAACTGCTTAGGTAAAGAGCCTCTCATAAATCAGAGAACCGAATATAAGCCTGCTGGTAGTTATAATAGTCGGATTGGGATTGTAACCTCAGGAAGGTTTTCCATAGCTTATTTATTTTATTGCGAAGATGACGTAATATATTATTGAACCAAGGAGGGGATGAAGGACTGTTTTTCAAAGATTCGCAGGAGTCCGATTGGGTTAAGCATTTTAAAATTTCGGTGTAAAAAAAATCCACTGCATTATCGACATGAGCATTTGGGTTGTTAACTAAGAAATCGTTTAAGTCTTTCTGGTTTATAAGTCTATTAAGTTTAGCAAAGTTAGCTTTGCGAAAGATTAAGTACTCTCCGATATTGATGGTGTGCCAACATCCTCGTATGAGAATTATAAACGAAGAGTAGGGTGAAAAGGATCTAGAGTTGAGAGAAAGTGAGGGCGTTTGTAGTAACGATTGAGTTTTCCGGGAAGAAATGATAAGATCAAGTATAATCTATCATAAGAAATAGTCCAATGGAGTTGCGGGATGTTAAAGTCTCCGATAACGACTAATTCATCATTTGGATCTGCATTTTCAATAATGGCATCAACACCTTCAGCAGCTAGTTGGTATGCATTGGCAGGCTGTAATGGGCGGATATAGTAGCAAAGAGTATAAGTTTTATTAAGTTTTTGAGTTAAATTCAACTTTTATTTTAACACAAACAAATTCAAAGAAGGAACCAGGAAGCCTTCACAAGCCTTCACAATTTCAACAGAAACAACAACAAATTGTTTTTAATAGATTCCGGCTCAGCTATATCCATTTTAAGTTGTCCTCCAAACTGCAAACCATACGCAGGCCAGTCACTATTATACGCAGCATATAACACTCCCATTCGCACACATGGCGAGAAAATAGTTACACTTAATTTAAGATTCAGACCTCAGATTCATCATCGCTGACGTGAAAACTGCAATCATTCGCGCAGATCTACTTTCACACCATGGATGATATCGATCGATGCAACCACATCGCGCACAGCATCAGTGAAAGTGCAAGCAGCCTCTGTTTTCGGCCTCTCTAAAATTGATGGTCGACATGCATATGGTGATATTCTTCGAGAGTCCACCGTTTCCACAAACAAATCGTCGTCCAGCGAAGTGCAACACCGCATCAAAACCACTGGCCAACCAATTTTCTAAAGACCAAGCCGACTCGCAGGCAACAAACTTAACCAGGAAAAAGTTCAGTTTGACTTTATAACCACCATTTATATCAACCACATACGCTTCTGATACCGACGTTGGAGCAAAGCTAGAGCAAGCTCAAAGTCGATACTGCACATATGATCGGGAGTTGCTTGCAATGTATCTCGCAGTGAAATTCCTTAAACATCTCCTGCACGGCAGACACTTCATTATACAAACCGATCACAAGCCGCTTATCTATGCCTTCCAACAAACCTCAGATAAGGCATCTGAAAGAAGTCTATGTCAATTAGACTTCATATCACAATGTACTACCAACATAGTGTACATCTCAAGAGCTGACGCACTTTCTCGAATTGATTCAATGGCATTGCCGTTCAAATTAGATCATTATGAGCGCAAGACACAAGAGCAACAGGTTAGCGAACTTCATGAACTTTTTAGAACAGAATCATCTTTAAAACTTCAATAGCTAGCTATAGAACCAGACTGAAAAATTTATGGCGACATACCCAACAATATCATCAGACCCTACATTCCATCAACTCTGCGTAAAAAAGTTTTTGATCACATCCACGGTCTATCGCATTCTGGCAGTAGAAAAAAACGCACTTCAATGGTCCCGTACTTCTTTTCCTTGTCAAAAATCGAAACGTAACCGTTTTCAACCAACACCCACTGCAGGAAAAATTAATAAAACAAATCCCTTAAAGTTTTTCTCTCTCTAAGTCGCTGTTTTTTTTTTTGTCAGATAGATATTCTTTTGGTCAAACGTTATTAAGTAAATAAATATTACTGATATCAGCGTTGAGCTGCATTTTGTTTGATTAGTAAAATTCTAAACATAACACTGACAGCGTGGTGTTTAGCTTAATCTTTTGATAATGATACATTTATTTCAATATTTTTAATTCTTTCGTTTGAAAATGCCATTTTTCCTCTTTCCTTATTGGAATTGCCAGTTAACCGATTCCGAACTTTTACCTTTTGTTAGATAGAGGACATTCCAACCTCTCAGTTCAATTAAAATATTAGAAGCAGGTTAGTTTTAATCCGTTAACCCTATTTCTGTAACTGGTGCTACAATATTATTTTAATTCAAAAAGTTATTAAATTCTATAAATCCTTAAAATTAGCAGTAATTAAAATTTTTATGTTATCATTCCTTTTCCCTTGATGTTTTCTGACAATACTGCGATTCGCCAGTGGCTTCCAGTCCAACTATAGCGAACATTTGCCACTTCTTTCTAGTATTTCTAGAGGCCCCCGACAACGGAGCCCTGAACAGAATGACCTTGCACTTTTAGAAATTGATCTTCAACTTAAAATCGTCACAATCTTATAGAAATCATGTTGCAAAAGGCTTAAGATGACCTCTATCTTCGAACTTGACCTATACACGAAAAAGTAAACTGCGTACTCTATACCGTGGCGGAGAGGACCTACAAAATTGCTCGTATAAAACGTAGAAATAACTACATTCACATGTTATTTGTCACGATAACTGTCTGCTGGTGAGCATATCTAAGATTATGTACAACACCGGTTTGCTCAGAGTTCCTGCAATCATACTGTGTCCAAGTTGTTCAAGTCAATCAGCAAGGCACTCGTGCATTACTTCTTACGTTTGTTTCATTATGTCTTTGTTCCGTTTGGTTGTACTACCGCTGTCTTCCAATGAGCTGAGTCATGTGCATTATTCACGAAATTATTAAACAGGGTAGTGTTAATATTCACCGCTTTTAGAGGAAGGTGTTTGCTATTTGGTCGATTCTTACAGATTTCTTACTTCTCAGTGAACCGAAGATAACCAGGCGATCTACGTTTGATATAAATGTGGATGTGCCCCTTCGTTGGCGATAACGTCATTTGCCGGATTATCATCACTCAACAAAGTGCAACCAGTGCTGTCCGACTGCCTATGCTCAATGTCACATCGCAAGCAGAAGTTGTTCAATTGGACGCTTCGATCTTCGATCACAAAAATCATTCTGATTTTTCCTTCGAAAGGATTTATTTATTTTCGGGAACATACTGGGGTTGCTAGCTTTGACAGCCAGAATTTTGAATGTATGTTTTAAAGCTGTGATTTCAATGTCCTAACCTCCGAGTTTTGGGAGTCTGTAAAAGCGTTTGTCTTGTCAGTAGCCTACTATTTTTTCGGTGTAGTGCGTCGATCGTTGCGTTGCGGTATATATTGACATTGTCAGTCGGTAAGTACTTTGGTATCGTTCTGTCCATTGTTTGATTTGATGTGTCGTTCATCCGTTTAAGGTAAGTTTCAATTTCCTCAATCGACAAATTCTTGTTGAATGGTGAGTTGAACGAATCCAAGGAGAGTGCTCTGGTCATTGTTTGCGAGAAGCGTGTCCACCGCGTCGTACTGTAATTGTAGGAGTGCATTCGAAAATACTCCTCTAACTTCGCAATTTCGTTGAGAATCGTTACAACGGCAATAAATCCGCAATATTCACTGTTCTACATAAATATGTGAAGACAGTTTATTGTTCGACGGTCCATGCCAGTCTGCTTTATCCTCCCAACCCACATAAATCATAATTAAGGTTGGTTGAGTAGCTTCAGTTGCATAGACTGCGACGACGTACAACCTCTTTCCAGTAGGCAGGGGGAGCATGTGATGCAAGCCTCCAGCTCCTGGAATCTTCGCACTTCATCGCTGTCATAACGCAGTTTTTTTTCTAAAAAAAAAATAGCGAAACCACCAGCTCCCCCTGTTTTCGGATGGGCACGCGCGGTTTATTGAGCGCATGAAAACATCCAAAGACCACAAGAGAGGTCACAAAATTAATCAGCAAGGAAGTCGGTGAGTGGACGACCACAAGAGCTCTTCGCAGAATTGGATTGGTGTCAGTCATCAAAAAGCAAAATTCCGCGTTGTCCGAGAAAATATCTAAACTTGGTTAACATTTTCAAAGAGCACCCATCTTGGACCATAGAAGATTGGAAACGTGTAGTCTGGTCCGACAAAACGAAAATAAATAGTTTTCAGTCAGATGGTTAGGAAACCTTTTGAGATCGACCTCATGAATAATTGACTCGCGTTCAACTAGTTATGAATGCTCTTATAATTTTTACACATTATATTGTATGTATTTATGGGAAACCAGCAGGTGCGTGGGATTTGAACACTGAACACTGCAGTAGGGTTGGAATTTAATTAAAATAATTCCAGCTTATTTTTATAGGCAGCTTAGTTAATTGCCATCTCTTTCTCAAGAAATTTTTATTCATCCACGGTGAAAAGGCGTTAACAGCTGTGTGACTATACGGAATATTCTCGTTCATCCTATTCCTATACCAGCTCATAGTAGTAACAGTCAATATTCCGTATGCGTTGATGAACGTTATTACACATTTCTTGGTCCATTTTCTTCAAAATTAATAAATCGCACATTTCAAAACAAAAGAAAACCTCTTCAATGATATTGAAAAACAAGCAACCTTTGGATGTCAAGGCTCTTAAGTTCAACACTGCCTTGTTTTATATAAATTGTTCAAAAATTTCTCTCGTAGAATCTTTTCGACAACATTATCGAAATATTAATTTTTCTCTTTATTATAATAGTTCCTTTATTATGGCCCAACGCTTAGGAAGCTTCACCCTTCTGTCCAAAAGATTGACAACTCAATATTTAGGCAGAAAGTCTAAGGTAATCAAATTTTATGACTATAAAACAAATTTTAAGCACTATTACATTTGCAGGTCACACTTCAAGCTGAAAAATTGAAATCGGGTAAGACAAATATGTGGCATTGAAGTTCAGTCTAATTATTTCTAATTTGATATTATTATTTTTATAGGAAATCCACTGGAAGGACGAGAGCTATATAATCCCAAACTTCTTAAAAAACATTTTGAGGTATAATATGAAATGCACTTATCATAAGCAAACGATTAATATTATTCCCTTATTCTGTACACCCAAAACTGATTAAGTTAACATCAAGTGTCCATAACTGTAGAGGGTCATCTTTTTAATGATCCTAATATACTAAAGCGCTATGTATGTAAGTATGTCACACCTATACCGAATGCGAACCAAAAAGCAATATCGAATTTTTAAGGCTCTTTGGCTTTGCGCAAGAGCGTTTGAGTTTTCTGGTCTGGCTTCGAATTTAGCTGGCATTTCGTCTCTTTTTTTTATGCGTTTGTTTTATTGTTGCATGGATACACATTTCATATTCTGTTTTCCGAAGTATGCTGTGTGCAATGAATATAATGAAATTTGTTTTAGAAACAAAACATACAATATGGCGGTGACGCATTAGCATAAGCAACCTCGAAAAAGATGTGCGACAACAAAATAATACAGACCTTTTGAGCCTTTTTGACAGAATTTGACCCATGCCTGTAAACGTCAGCCTTTATTCAATTATCACAAATCAAAATGTGTTTATTATTTGATATAAATAGTTTTCCAATGACATTGTTTGGCTCTACCTATATTATATACATACCTGTATTATATATATATTATATGCAAACGTTTTTCGTAATCGTAGCTAAAGAAGGTTAAGTTTTACTAGGTAGAAATATCCTAATAAGAGTTTCCAATTTTTCGTTTATATTGTCAATTGGACAACATTTTGCTATAATAACTGATCTGAGTTTCTTACGTTTTAATTTTTCCTCTTAGTTGGTTCATTTTCATATTTTAAATTTATCCAAATTTCGTTACATAAATGGCAAGTCAAAAAGGTGCCATGAGGCATCCTGCTCCGACACAGCATATTGCTCCTTTAAGAGAAAGTTAAGAAAGAAACCGCGGATAATTTTAATTACTATAGGAAAGTTAAAATTAAGAGCAAACTGATGTACCTGATGTGGGTAAGTTTGGCTAAAACAACATTTAGTGCTGCGGACTAAAAACTTAAGACCAAATCCCATCATCCTTGAAAGCAGGAGATTTATAAGATTTTATTATATTAAATTTATGTGATGGATGATTGTATTGCAGGTAGTTGGTTAAAAAGAGTTATGTCATAATTGGAGAGTTCTTGAAAATATTTTTACAGTCACTTTCTTTTAGTATTTTATTTTTAAATTTTTACCATCACATACCGCAAAAGAATTAAAAATATTAGAACAATACAGTCCAACGTGCAAAGGCATGCAGTTCAGTCAATCTCAATGAAAAAAATATGAGTGAACATAGTTGTGGCCTATTCAAAGAATCTGTTAATTTAGTCAAGCCAAAAACAAGTGAATTTACATAATGTTATCAAAGGGGAAAAGTAAGAGTATCGCCTTTCATTGAACAATTAAAACATAATCATCCGCTTTTAATAATTTTTATAAAAAATATCAGGTGTTTTAACAGCTCATTGATGGATTAAAATCATTGATTGATTATAATTGCAATATTGGGAGCAAATATTGCGCCACCACCTGGCTATCGGCCCTACTGTTTAAAAAAATCACAAAAACTTTTAAATGGAAATAGTTGTTACGATCCTCTTTACTGATGCAAGAATATACGCTTTCATGACAATAAATTCTGATTAAAGACGCTATAATGCACCAAGAGTTTATGAAGTAGCTGTCGATTTACAAAACGCTGATGATGAATCATTAAAGACATTTTTCATTCAAATTAAGATCCAATTGTTTATCCACTACTTTAGGTTATAAATATTATTAATTAATCAAATAAGCATTTGCTATGACAATCAATTAGTCACAAGGGCAAACATTTGGCTGATATTTATTTACCAGAACCAGTTTTTTTCATGGGCAAATCTACGTTGCAATGTTCAGAGTTCGTCGCACAAGTGACTTAAATATTAAAAATTAAAAATGCATCGAAGAAAATTGCCATGAGCTAAATAAATCTTATTAAAAAAAACAAGATAATAATAATTAGCGTAATTAACGCTTATTATTATTCTAATTAATTAACGTATTCAGCGAATGCTTCCGCCGTGTATATGTATGATGCTTTTCATCAGTTTTTATCATACGATGAAAGCGATGAAAAGAATTTCTATAATTTATGCAATTTATATTAAAAAAAAAATTATTTAATAAATTTGTATGAGATTCTTACTGTCGCACAACAGGCTTTTCTACCAGTACTCGTATAAACGACCAGAATGGGATTTTTGAGATTTTTTGCTCATTGCTTGACCGTTTAAACGCAGTATGCCACTGTATATTCGGCTCGATGTTTGTTCCTATAACAACAAGTATCGAGTCATTCTTTTAAGTTGGTAGAAAATCATTTAACTTTTCATTTTTAATACGTACCAACTCATGTAGCAGCTCTCCAGAAATCGTTTCGAAAGAGCTTTTACATATAGACATCATTGATCTGAGGGAAACCATCGACTAAGCCTTAGCTGTGATTAGGAGCCTCAAAGAAGATAACGTCACACTATCAAACAAAGTGGACAATTTGCAGCGAATCGTCAGTACTTACACTGCAACAAAACTTGAAAAAGCATTGACATTGTGGGAATTCCCAATGTGAAGAAACATAATGTCCTGCCCTTTACGCTAAAACTGCATCAGGAAGGTTTGGAGGAAAGCATTACTTTTTTTTAAATCACGTTAACCATAGTTTATGTGAAATAAAAATCCTTGGAATACAAGCGGAGGGTTTTAACAAAGAAACAGAATATACAGTTAACAAAAGGAGTTCTCAGTAGTAAATAAAGCGTTACGCGAACTAATTTTAAGTATTCAACAAAGATTAACAAGTCAAAAAAATTAAAAATGGTCTATATCTATGGGTAAAAGATTTTGATCAAACAGTTGCCAAGTGAGAGTTGTGTTCCGCGTCCATGCAACACTATATTTCTTTAATTTAAGATTTCTTATAGCAGCGCCCATTACATCGGTTCATCGGTTTACTTGTAATTCTAATAAGAAACAGAACTTCCAGATAGTAATGTAAAAATATATGGATTTAACACAAGATTATTTGATGCACACTTATCGCAGAAAAGTGTAAATGTAGGTTTCTTAAGTCTTTTTTTGGTAGATTTCCTACAGTAACGCGTGTCAAATCCATGTATGTATTTTGTTATTTGTGATTGATTATAATTGCATTTTCTTGCAAATTAAAGTAAAAATAAGTATATCATGTGATTCTGGACCATCGTTTTTAACGTATTCAAGAAATTCCTTTGACTTGGAAAACAATGAAAAATAAGAACTTCCTGATTTAATTGTAATCAATATACATGACGCCATTCAACGTAAACACATTTTTAATTATTTTTTTCAACCCACTTTTTTAAATGATTTATTGAAATGCTGAGACAATTATAACTCAAACTCATATTAAAGTCACACGAAATACAATTTTAAAAATTGGTTTGGGTGCGAGTAAGATAAAAAAAATGTAGGTGCTATTTTATTTGCCAACACCAACAAATTTTATTTATGTTTTGAAAACATCATTCATTCCCCAGACAAATGCATTGCAAAAAAAATAAGATACATATTTAACTTATATGTATATATTATGTTATCATTTAAAAAAATTTGTGAATTTAACATAAATACATTTATTACACTTTTCTCTCGTAACAACCTAAGGCGCCTTCATCTGTTTTTGAAAGTGTACATGCCCCTGCACCATGTATCAGGATGGGGATTTTGAGGGTCTTATAAGGCGACACTTTAGTTCTTCGAGAGAGGACTTTACTCAATTGTTTTCATAGCCCAAAAAACGGCGATTTGCAAGAGGCATTCTTCGTTTGATCTCAGCGCTAGTTTTAGCGGAGCCTAGGCAGACAAAGTCCCTAACTACCTCAAAGTTATAGCTGTCTTTGGTAACGTATTGACCAAGACGTCGTATTTGGGTGTTCTTTCTTGATGACAACATATACTTCTTTGTGCACCTCGTATACAGCAAAACTCATCTTTGGCGTTTGAAATATTTTTCCAATTACGATGTTGAAGAATTCGCATAACAATGCATCACCTTGTCTAAAATGTTGTTTGACATCAAGTGGGTCAGTGACGTCTTTGCCGAACCTGATGGAACAGCTTGAGATTTCCATCTTTATCGTGCACAAAAGCTTAGCAGGGATGCCAAGCTTAGATATAGTTCGTGGATCCTGTTAAAGACAACCTTGAAATTGATGAAAATGTGGTGGGTGCCGAATTGGAGTTTCTAATTTTTTTCCAAGATCTGTCGTGATAGTAATATTTGGTCTATCTTCAACAATACTTGTCAAAAGCTACACTGATATGGACTTATCAGTCTGTTGACGCACTGCTTCAGACGTTCACATAATACGGCAGCTAGGATGTTTTAGTTTCTTCAAGATTCGGGCATGCTTTATTCTGGTCATATAGTATGTCGCAGATAAGTTGATCAATACTCTTTACCAAGTCATTGCCGCCGCTTGCTTTTCTTCATCTTTTGTTGGCCTGTGTCGTCTTATCGAATGGTTCAGGCTGCCTACCAGCGAAATTCGATTCATCATCGCCATTATATAGTCTGCAGAAGTGATTCTTCCATATCCTCAGCAATGACTGGAATTCTACTATGATGTTATATTTTGAACATTGCAGGCTTCGGAGTGGGTTTGTAATTACGAGACTATTATTGTTCATGTTGGTAGAATTTTCTAAACTAGGACTCATACTTCTGAGAACATGGATCAAGAAAAAGAGCAGAAAGGGCACATCAAAATATGAAAGTGCCTAAACTTAATAATACTGTTTTAGTCTGTAAGTTAGTTTGTATCGTTTATAACTAACTAAATTTAGTCAATTGTCTAAATAAACATAATGTTGATGAAACTTTTGGAATTAAGATAGATCAAACTAAAATTTCTATGAATTTGTCCGAAAACTTAAAAACGGAAGAGTATATATTTATGCATATTTTTATCAAATAGGAAAGATGAAAAAATTAATTGATTTTGAACTTTTTTTTATTGGAAAACTAAATTGATTTTAATCTAAGAAATGAAATTGTCCCTTTTTTGACAGTTTTTTCGTTATTCTATTTAAATCACCCTGTCAAATATAACCAAAAGCTTTTCAGATGATCTTTATGCACACACGCTTCGAATGATACCATCTGGGATTCGAGAGCCTGATTTGTTCTCGAGTAAGGCTATACGAAAGAATCCGTACACACACAAACATCTTTGTAAAAACAGTGGAATCCGACTACTGGGACCGCGAAACGTTGAGAAATGTAAAAAATTTGAAATTCGAAAATCGGACCGATTACAAGAACTACCTGATAAATATAAATAAGACACATATATTCTTAGCTGCCCTTGAGGAATACCCTATACTCGTATATATTTTCGTTTTTGGATCACTCAAAATACGAATTGCGTGTTTTACAATGATAGATTAACATATTTCAATTTGAAAATACTTTTTTTCTGATTTAGTTACCTTTCTATGATATTAAAAATAAATTAGATTTTTAGTTTGACTGCAGAAATAACTTAACATAATTTAAAATAATTTTTACCTTCTTTTTTAAACATGATAACTGGTTGGAATTTTATTGTCTTTAATCATTTACTTATTAACTTGATGTGGCGTTACAGTCCACATCCTACAGGATTCACATTTCTGAAACAATTTTCAAAGAACTTCCGTGGAAATTTGGATCAGGAAATATAGAAAGGGGCACATCAATGTATGAAATGGCCTTAACTTAATACTGTTTTACTTTTTTTGGTAGTCTCTATTGTTAGTAACTTACTGAGTTTAGTCAATTGGCTAAATAAACATAATATTGATGAAACTTTTGGCATTAAAATTGAACAAAAAAAAAATGTTTATATGAATTTGTCCGGAAACTTATGAACGGCAGTGTATATATTTATGCATATTTTTTTATCTGATAAGGTAGCTGTAAACTATAAATTTAATTGATTTTGAACTTTTTTTATTGGAAAACTAAATTGGTTTTAATTGAAGAAGTGAAAATGTCCTTTTTTTGACAGTTTTTTCGTCATAAAAAGCAAACCACCCTGTGAAATTTAACCAAAAGCTTTTCAGGTGATTTCATGCACACACGCTTCGAATGAAAACAATTTGGCTTCGATAGCTTGATTTGTTCTCGAGTTAGGCTGTACGAAAGAATTCGCACAAACGTACGTACGTACGTACGTACACACACACACAGGTATCTTTCTAAAAATAATGGTATCCGACTACTGGGACCGCCAAACGGGGAGAAATGTAAAAGTTTTGAATTTCGAAAATCGGACCGATTACAAGAACTTCCTGATGGGAAGTTAATAAGATAATAACTAGCGTAATTAACGCTTATTATTATTCTAATTAATTAACGTTTTCAGCGAACGCTCCCGCCGTATAAATGTATGTTATATTAGTTTTTATCTAACTAAAAAAGGTTTAAGGAATTTCTATAATTTATGCAATTTATATTAAATAGAATTCATTACATATAGTAAATGTGTATGGGATTCTACCTGTATGCCAGGCTTTTCTACTAGTACTCGTATAAACGACTAGAATGGGATTTTAAAGATTTTTGGCTCATTGCTTGACTGTTTAAACGCAGTATGCCACTGTATATTAGATTCGACGTATGTTCCTATAACAAACAGTATCGAGTCATTCTTTTAAGTTGCTAAAAAATATTTTTTTAATACGTACCAACTCATGTAGCAGCTATCCAAAAATCGTGTAATAGAGCTTTTATATAGACATCGTTGATCTGAGGGAAACCATCGACTAAGTCTTAGCTGTGATTGGGAGCCTCAAAGAAGATAACGTCACACTATCAAACAAAATGGACAATTTGCAGCGAATCGTCAGTACTTACACTGCAACAAAACCTCCTTTGGAAAAGCATTGACAAAGAAATAGAATATACAGTAAACAAAAGGAGTTCCAAGTTGTTAATAAAGCGTTACGCGAACTAATTTATATATTTAACAAAGATTAACAAGTCAAAAAAAAAAAGATTTTGATCAAATATTTGCCAAGTGAGAGTTGGACCTCACACAAAGGGTTCCACGTCCATGCAACACTATATTTCTTTAAATTAAGATTCCTTATAGCAGCGCCCATTATTACGTGTAGGCCGATAAATTAAAAGTTATACATCGGTTTACTCGTATTTCTAATAAGAAACAGAACTTCCAGTTAGGAATGTAGAAATATATGGATTTAACACGATCACAAGATTTAAAGATTATTTGATGGAGACTTATTGCAGAAAAGTGTAAATGTAGGTTTCTTAAGTCTTTTTTGGAAGATGCATGGCAGAAATTCATACCATACCTACTGCAAATTCGTTCGGAATACATTTATGAATGTCCAAATGTAAATGAGAACTTCAATTTCCTGCAGTAACGCGTGTCAAATCCATGTACGTATTTTTCTATCGCAACTTAAGTGATTGATTATAAATGCATTTTCTTGAAAATTAAAGTAAAAATATGTGTATCATGTGATTCTGGACCATAGTTTTTAACGTGTTCAAGAAATTCCTTTGACTTGGAAAACATTGAAAAATAAGAATTTCCTGATTAAATTGTAATCAATATACATGACGCCATTCAACGTAAACACATTTTTAATTATTTTTTTCAACCCTCTTTTTTAAATGATTTATCGAAATGCTGAGGCAATTATAAATCAAACTCACATTAAAGTCACACGAAACGCAATCTTAATAATTTATTTTTGAAAAATTGCATAGACAGCTATAACTTTGGGGTAGTTGGTAGTTTGGGGAAGAAAGCAAAAAGTGTTATCTATGGTTTCGTCTGCATTGACAGTGAGTGGAGCAGGAAAGCGCAAAACATTATTTTAAATTATATTAAATTATTTCTGCAGTAAAACTAAACATAATTTTTTTTTAGTAGTAGAAATTGTTGTCCTGGTCACGTCATATATGTAGTATATTCGTTAATAAGTTATTACCAAAATGTGATTGTTCAATCAATGTTAAATACGCAAATCGTATTTAAAATGTTCCAAAAACGCGAAAACAAATTAGAGGCAGCTAAAAAAATATGAATCTTATTTTTTTGTTTGCAATGCAGTTGTTTAGGGAAAGAATGATGTGTGAACTGAAGTTGATGGAGGAATCAAAGAAAATAACACCTTACAATTTTTGTTTATCTTGAGATGGGAAATTCATGGTAGGGGCAGTTCTAATCGCACCCCAACCAATTAACCAATAATCATTAACTTCTTTAAAAAGTTGTTAAGTTGCTCCATGAAACGGGATTATTGTCTTCTTTTAGGTGTTAGGTGCGTAGCAATGGTTAAGGAGATATATGTAGCTCTGTAAAAGATTAACGGACGGACAGTGGAAGCTACTAGGGATCTTTTGGACCCTTTGGGATAGGAACGCTAAAAAGAAGATAAGATTAGTATTATTTATTCAATTGAGGATCTTGAAAACTTTTCTTCGATTTTTAATTATGGTTAACATAACCGATAGTTAAATTCAAAACCATCAACATAATATATTAAGTTCTCCTTTTTGAAAAAAAAACTTAAGAAATTTTAACATGACAAATTGAAAAGTAATTTTTATGCTATCTATTGAAATATTAGAGGCTTGTGTATAAATTTTTATTTGTTTGTTGCTCACCTTCAACCTTTTATTAACAAGCATGAATTATCTGATTTGAAACCTTCCCAACACAGAGCAACAGTTTGAAATCGCTTTTTATGCAATTCCAATAAGAGAAATAAAAAAAATTCGGAATTTGTATAATGAGTGTCAAAATTTTGTGGTGTAAGCACGAATTGCAAAATTTCATACTTAAACGCATGTCAAATCTATTTAAAGAAATGTAAGGCAATTTACAAAATCAACTTAAGCACTGCTTTGTTTTCGAGTATTTTTTAAATTGAATCTACTTAATACAACTTTATTTTATTCAATTCTTGGAAATAAACAAAAAGATCTATGAATTTTTGTGCTGATTTACTGACTACAAATGGAAGAAGCTCCGAAGTTGAACCTGTGTTCTAAGTATATACGAACAATGCTGCTGGTATAAGTACATCTAATGTAAACATTTCCGCAGCAAATGGAAGCGTGCGATCACTTGTTGCGTGAGTGGTGCTGGTCCACCAGAACCAAAAACAAAAAAGCTATGTTATAGCTGGTCTGAAAGATAGATTATTGTTTACTGTCTTTAATCACATTAAAAACTTTGATTTATTTGTACTTTTGGAACCCCATGTGTTTGAGCATGAAGAAGTTAGATTTGATGAAGTTTTTTCGAATTATGAATTATAACGGTTTTATGCTGTGAAAACAACTGTATATGGAAGAGGCAGTGGTGGTTAGTTATTTGGATATAGTAAGAATCTGTTAAAAATGCTGTCCCAAAATTCTAGAATTTTCAAAACATTGCACGGAGAATCAAACAAAAAATTTAAACTAATGTGTTAAGTAAAAAAAGCGCCTATGAACAACAAATTATTGTATTTGTATTTATTGTAGCAGAAATAAAATGTTTACATTGATATTTGATATGTTGCACTTTATTAGAGATACGGTTTTTACCTCACTTAAAAATTCTATTAGGTTTAGTTAAATAATTCGATTAAAATGAATTCATTGCTTGAAAAACAAAAAGAAATAAAGGAGCAAAATGGTAAACTATTGCAAATGGATAAATAATTATATAAATAAATTAATATATGAATAAATATATATATAAATAAATAAATAAATAAATAAAAAATAAATAAATAAATATGATAGCTTAGTACATAAATGTGACAAAAAATAATTTATTAAACTAACAAATTGATATATAAACAAATAAAAAAGTTATTTAAAAAAAATAAAGAAATATTAAAATGAATTAATATCAGAATGTTGTCAGACATTCATCTAAGGTTGTTGTTTCTAACTTTTTAATTCTTGCAAAACTTTCTCTATATTCGACAATAAGTGCAATGTCTCAGTTGAAAAGTGCCACGGAAAATTGAAGATCATTTTCAAGATCTTATTTTAATTCTTTGCAGTCTTTGAAAGTGATGATTTGCGTATTTTCCCCATACTGGTGACCCGTAAAATAAAATGGCCTGGAAAATTGCTTTGTATAAAATAATTTTATTGTCGTTACTCATTTGCGACTTTCGATTAATAAACGGAAAGAGAGCTCTTATTGCCAGTAACTTTTAGCAAAAATGACAGCCTGACATTTTTAATTTTTTTTATATTAAATCCATAAGTTCGAATTATTGATACTAAAATCCATAATCATAACGCAACTCCACACACTCTTAATGTTATAAAAATAATTATAAAATAATTTTCATGCATTAAAATATTTAAATAAATAATTAATAAATAAAATAAAGATAATACAATATATTTCAAACTTAAAATTATTGAAAATAAGTGTTTTCGATTTGCAAATAAGTTGTGATAGTATTCAAAGCAGATTGTAATTTGGTGTCAATGTTGAAAGCAAATACATCTGATGAGAGTATGCACATATCTTCTGCAAACATTGCAATTTCACAATTAATAGAACGGGGGAAAACATACGTGTAGAAAGAATACAAATCTGGCCAAAGCACTGCTCCGTGGGGAGCTCCATGTCTGATAGCAAAGGCGTTAGAGAACCAATCATTAATGGAAACTTTAATGTTTCGTCCTGTATGAAAAGATTTGATATTTTTTATCTACATAGTATATTGAAAAATTAAGCACATATAATTTGTGAATTAACCCGCTATGCCATACTGTATCAAATGCTTTTTCAACATCGAGAAATGCTACACCCGTGCTTTTCTTTGAATTATGGCTGGTCCTTTTTTAATTTTGTAATTCGGTCAATTTAGTTTATATGGTTTCAGCGATTTAAATAATTTCTTAAGTGATTCAACTGCTACAATATCATTGAAAAAGCCGATTCCATGATACTATAGCTTACACGGGTGTTAGTTGTCATATGGCTAGCAAAGAACGTTTTGGCTAACGAGTTCGCCTTTTCTTCATTTGTAGTCAATACACTATTTCCTACCTTTAGGCCAGGAATATACGTTTTTTTCTTTTTAATTACCTTGACCATGTTCCTGCTTTTCTACCCTTCTCTAACTGTTGTAGTTTCGAGTTCCTCAGCTCAAAAATAAGATCTTTAATAGTTTTCGTCAATATTTGAGTTATACTACGAAAACATCGGATTCTAGTCCTTGCACAGAGATTTCGGAATTTGTTTCTTTGTTTTTATAATGACCAATATATAATGTGGAAGGCAGTTTGAGATAATATTTGTTCTAACTTTTTTCGGTATGGATTGTCAACACCTTCTAATACCGCTGATGTAAAAATTCTAATATATTTATTAATTGTATGTTCTGATAATGTATTTGAATTAATATCATCGAGGCTCAGTTTGGATCGTATTGCTGTGTTGAACACTTCAAAATCGTTGGCAGAAGTCTGGAAGACCGTTAAATCCAATACGGTAAAACGAACAATATCGCACATTCGCTGAAAGCTCCAGTTCTTAGGGATCGTTTAAGCAACTTTCTTAGTTCTCGCCCTCGTCTTCGTTCCAATATGTATAAAGCTGATTATGGACGAGTTCTTAAATACTCCATTCTCATAAACCAAAGTACAGGAGGACATTGCCAAAGCCAAAAACGCCCACATTCCCACGCCCACGGATATTATCGACATTCTTTTTTTTTATATAAAATTTCAATCTTTGGATAAATGTTTAAGTGAATGAATTTAAAGTTTTTTAAGTTCCTTTCTCTTATGATTTAAGTATTTAAGAAGTTAAAGAGATTGGTTTCACTATTTGTTTGTTTACCAATTTGTTATTACGATTTTAATGATTGTTTTATCTCACCACCGTACCAAGTTGGATAAAGCTTTGAACATTTGCTTGAAGTAATCGGAACGGGTTCTTAAATAATGTCAAATAAAAAGTTATACAATTTAAATACATTAGAAAAGAACTATGACCAATTCAACAAAGATAAACAATAATTAAAATTTACAAATAACAATATCTTTTGAGTCAAATCGTTAAAAGATAGTAATACAATGAGTGATGGATGAAACACAATAGATCCTAAGTCCCGTGTGGGTCATTTGATCTGTGTCAAATGTAATTAGTAAAAGTCAAGTATTTTCCAATACAAGTTCATAATATTGTTCAGTTGACTTAAAACAAGAGATATAAAGTTGTCCACAGCTAGGCAATAATTTGGTTTAAGTTGTCTGTTGGCATCATGGAAAGAGTATCGGAGCATCGTGTCCAGGACACATTGGTGAGGTCAAAAACATCTAGCTTAGGTATTTTAACGCATCCAAGTATGTATCAAAAGAGCTATCGTTTACAATATACATAGTAGCAATAAGTTGCAACTTTGACACATAAAAACTCTCTATCCTGGACAAAGGGAATGTATACTGGGGATGTAACACGATATGATTTAACAGCATTAACATTCGAATTCAGTTATCTGAAAACCTACGATACAAAGAGTTGACAAGCTCCGAGTCTTTAAAATTGCTACGTAGCTAGGTTTCTGTAAGATATATGACTTCGTGCGAGCAGTTCGAAGGATTGAAATAGAAATATTTTGTTTTCGCCGGTATACTTCTTAGACTTTGATGATTTTTTTTTTAATGGCAATGGTTGATTTATCCTGTCAGCTTGCTCAGAAAATGATTGCATTGAAACGTTCTCGTATTCACAAATTTGAGAACAAGTATATCGTCAGGCCAAAATTGTTTGTCAAGTAGTGATTCAAAAAGTTCTTGTGACACGAACACTTTAACAGATGGATTTATTTTTTTCTATTTTTTTATTTTCATTTTCGTGATTGCTTTATTAACTGTCAGATATATTGCTACATCCTAAAAGGTAGTTATAAGCTTATTTTACATAATAGAGCTAAAGTAATACATACAAATTAATAGATTTGTCGTATTTAAGAAAGAATTCGATAAACAATTACATTGAATACATTTTACAAATTTTCTGTGAGATATGACTTTATGGCCTTCTTAATACTTGTTAAGATAAGATAATAAGAGTTCTAAAGATGGACAGAAAAAAAAATTAACAAAAAAAAAATTAAATTAACAATTAATTGTCATGATCTATGCGAGGTAACAGATCTTATCTTGTCAAAACTGTACTGTGATTGAGGAGTATTGAGATTTTTAAGGGATTAAGAAGATAACATTTGACTCGTCATTTTGCCAAATTCTCTAAAATATCATTGATACAAAAGACCCATGCTCAATAAAGCCAAGGGGTCAATTGTAGTATATCTGTACGTCGCTCGCGCATATATTGATAGAACGGAAATCGAAGACGAAAGTTTATTGATATACACCGAAAAAAGGGGCCCAAGAACGGTACCCTGTTCCTCAGAGCGTTTGGCAGCAAATTTGAAAGTCCAACTTGCACTGCTTGACTTCTATTACTTAAGTAGGAATAGATTAGTTTTGTTTGCACCAGTTTAGAAATTGATATTTTGTCTAAGCTTTTCTCAGAGATTGATGTGATTGACGGTGAAAAGCATTTGACAAGACAAGTAAAACCAAAAACGTCACCTCGCCTTTATCCAAATCTTGCTTGAAGTTATCGATAACATTCAATTCAGCTTTTTTTACAACTGTGTTTCCTACGTAGGGACTGTTTTAAAGTAAGCACTGAATTGGCTGCGAAATGAACGTTGATCTGTTTTAAAACTATCCTCTTGAAGGCCCTAAAAAAAAGGGGAAAATTGACTAAGGTCCTAAACGGTCTAAGCGGTAGGATTTAAGCCACCTACCAACTATACGGGTACATTCCATACATTGAATTAATAGTTAAATTTATATATGGCAGCAGGATTGGCAGAATCATATACAAAAAGGAGGGATGAATACCATCAAGGCCTTGAGCCTTTGACTAAATAAATACCTAACTTTCGACAACATCAGCACTATCTGAAACAGAAAAACTAAAGCCAGGGGAAAGGGTATTCACGAACTTTCGGCACTGAACGAAAGGACCTGCCTTGAAGGAACAGAAACAAATGTTTAATTGAGGACATTTTCATCGATCGTCAGCTGGTATGTGCCTTGGGTTACCTATGCGAATGTTTCATAGGTTTTTCCGCTCTTGAAGCCCGTGTAAGGATGAACCGAGTTCATAACTCTGTTACGAGTTGAACAATACAGTCGACGCAACTCATTCAATCGATTACGTTTCCAAGTATTGTAAGCCTGATCTCGTTATTCCATTAATTGTAATACGTTTATTATTTGGATTAATATCTTTTTTAGAGGAAAATATTCATCAAAAATATGAGTGACTTTTCGCGTTAAACACGCAATCTGATCACTAGATCTGGGCATATGAAGTATTTTATATATCAGGTATGCTTTTCTAGTTCCCAAACATTTATATTGTAAAAATCACCACAAGTGAATTAATTGTACTCAAGGCTAAATCTTAGACTTAAAAAGATCAAGTCAAGCTTCGAAAATATAACAGCTGAAAGCTGGTTATAAAAAGCTACCTTGATAATGTCAGTTATGATTATCATGTCTAACAAATTTGCATCTCTACGAAAATTATGAGATGGTGTACTTGTGTTACCTGGTCTTAAGTTGAAGGGTCCTATATCATCTGTCAGAAGATTATGGCTTAACGGGTTGCAATTAATGTATAAACAAAAAACAATATTAAGGGAGCTCAGAGTGAAATCTTTGTGCTTGATAGGCCCGTAAATGACACCTGAGAGTAAGTAATCTATTATATTAACGAACAATTATTCTATGATGCTATCGGCCGCTGAAATCTTAACATGAATCGCAGCGCCACTCTCCCAATACGAAACGAAAAATACGATAACCCTCTAAGCAACAAACCTCATCACCTTAATCCTCCTTCAACCATGTTTCATTCACACAAATAACATTCACGTCTAAATCAACAAATAAAAATATGCAAACAATACAAATCTGGCCAAAGCACTGCTCCGTGGGGAGCTCCATGTCTGATAGCAAAGGCGTTAGAGAACCAATCATTAATGGAAACTTTAATGTTTCGTCCTGTATGAAAAGATTTGATATTTTTTATCTACATAGTATATTGAAAAATTAAGCACATATAATTTGTGAATTAACCCGCTATGCCATACTGTATCAAATGCTTTTTCAACATCGAGAAATGCTACACCCGTGCTTTTCTTTGAATTATGGCTGGTCCTTTTTTAATTTTGTAATTCGGTCAATTTAGTTTATATGGTTTCAGCGATTTAAATAATTTCTTAAGTGATTCAACTGCTACAATATCATTGAAAAAGCCGATTCCATGATACTATAGCTTACACGGGTGTTAGTTGTCATATGGCTAGCAAAGAACGTTTTGGCTAACGAGTTCGCCTTTTCTTCATTTGTAGTCAATACACTATTTCCTACCTTTAGGCCAGGAATATACGTTTTTTTCTTTTTAATTACCTTGACCATGTTCCTGCTTTTCTACCCTTCTCTAACTGTTGTAGTTTCGAGTTCCTCAGCTCAAAAATAAGATCTTTAATAGTTTTCGTCAATATTTGAGTTATACTACGAAAACATCGGATTCTAGTCCTTGCACAGAGATTTCGGAATTTGTTTCTTTGTTTTTATAATGACCAATATATAATGTGGAAGGCAGTTTGAGATAATATTTGTTCTAACTTTTTTCGGTATGGATTGTCAACACCTTCTAATACCGCTGATGTAAAAATTCTAATATATTTATTAATTGTATGTTCTGATAATGTATTTGAATTAATATCATCGAGGCTCAGTTTGGATCGTATTGCTGTGTTGAACACTTCAAAATCGTTGGCAGAAGTCTGGAAGACCGTTAAATCCAATACGGTAAAACGAACAATATCGCACATTCGCTGAAAGCTCCAGTTCTTAGGGATCGTTTAAGCAACTTTCTTAGTTCTCGCCCTCGTCTTCGTTCCAATATGTATAAAGCTGATTATGGACGAGTTCTTAAATACTCCATTCTCATAAACCAAAGTACAGGAGGACATTGCCAAAGCCAAAAACGCCCACATTCCCACGCCCACGGATATTATCGACATTCTTTTTTTTTATATAAAATTTCAATCTTTGGATAAATGTTTAAGTGAATGAATTTAAAGTTTTTTAAGTTCCTTTCTCTTATGATTTAAGTATTTAAGAAGTTAAAGAGATTGGTTTCACTATTTGTTTGTTTACCAATTTGTTATTACGATTTTAATGATTGTTTTATCTCACCACCGTACCAAGTTGGATAAAGCTTTGAACATTTGCTTGAAGTAATCGGAACGGGTTCTTAAATAATGTCAAATAAAAAGTTATACAATTTAAATACATTAGAAAAGAACTATGACCAATTCAACAAAGATAAACAATAATTAAAATTTACAAATAACAATATCTTTTGAGTCAAATCGTTAAAAGATAGTAATACAATGAGTGATGGATGAAACACAATAGATCCTAAGTCCCGTGTGGGTCATTTGATCTGTGTCAAATGTAATTAGTAAAAGTCAAGTATTTTCCAATACAAGTTCATAATATTGTTCAGTTGACTTAAAACAAGAGATATAAAGTTGTCCACAGCTAGGCAATAATTTGGTTTAAGTTTTTGAACGAAAGGACCTGCCTTGAAGGAACAGAAACAAATGTTTAATTGAGGACATTTTCATCGATCGTCAGCTGGTATGTGCCTTGGGTTACCTATGCGAATGTTTCATAGGTTTTTCCGCTCTTGAAGCCCGTGTAAGGATGAACCGAGTTCATAACTCTGTTACGAGTTGAACAATACAGTCGACGCAACTCATTCAATCGATTACGTTTCCAAGTATTGTAAGCCTGATCTCGTTATTCCATTAATTGTAATACGTTTATTATTTGGATTAATATCTTTTTTAGAGGAAAATATTCATCAAAAATATGAGTGACTTTTCGCGTTAAACACGCAATCTGATCACTAGATCTGGGCATATGAAGTATTTTATATATCAGGTATGCTTTTCTAGTTCCCAAACATTTATATTGTAAAAATCACCACAAGTGAATTAATTGTACTCAAGGCTAAATCTTAGACTTAAAAAGATCAAGTCAAGCTTCGAAAATATAACAGCTGAAAGCTGGTTATAAAAAGCTACCTTGATAATGTCAGTTATGATTATCATGTCTAACAAATTTGCATCTCTACGAAAATTATGAGATGGTGTACTTGTGTTACCTGGTCTTAAGTTGAAGGGTCCTATATCATCTGTCAGAAGATTATGGCTTAACGGGTTGCAATTAATGTATAAACAAAAAACAATATTAAGGGAGCTCAGAGTGAAATCTTTGTGCTTGATAGGCCCGTAAATGACACCTGAGAGTAAGTAATCTATTATATTAACGAACAATTATTCTATGATGCTATCGGCCGCTGAAATCTTAACATGAATCGCAGCGCCACTCTCCCAATACGAAACGAAAAATACGATCACCCTCTAAGCAACAAACCTCATCACCTTAATCCTCCTTCAACCATGTTTCATTCACACAAATAACATTCACGTCTAAATCAACAAATAAAAATATGCAAACAATTAAGTAATTAATATTTGAAACTGATGATAATAAAGGTGGTTACCATCTTGAAGATGCAGTTAACTGGAACAGCTGTGTCACTCGTTTCACATTTGATGTATATGGCTCCACGTGTAGAGAAGACAGTTGAAATAATTTTGCTCCTTCTGAGTTCGAGAGCGCGTTGCATAACGCGTTTGTTATTTTGTGTCAAGTTCTCATTGCATTTAATGCATCTCTCGCTATGATTTGATTCACAGTAAATAAATTTCAATAGCAGCTGTGTTGGTGAAGTTGGTAGAGCGCCTGCCTTTCAATTGGATCTTTCAAAAGCTTTAAAAGGCAATAATATTTCCCATGCACAAAAAAGGCGACTTTTACGACCCATCTTACTAAAGACGAATATCATTTCTAAAACTTTGTCTAAACTGTTTGCTGCTGTGACTGCCAACAAACTAACCCAATGGGTCAATAACAGCAACATATTGTGTTAGTAGCAAGGAGGGTTCAGGAAAAACTATTATACAATCAACCAAATATTTAGTCTTATTAATATGCTAAGGAATCGAATTATTTAGTAAAATAATTAAAAACTTGAGAGCGATGTAGTTCAAGTATGTCATGGTGAATAGTATCGAATGAATTAACAACATTAATGGTGGTAAAGCAGGCATGTATTCTTAGCGAGCTACTGTTCATACTTTAAATCATTGACACAAAAGAAGTTTTTGGAGCTCAAGTGTGGGGATATTGTGGATTCGTAACCGTAGATAAGTTTATACTACGCTACTTCAATAAACGGATATTCCGAGTTGTACTCCTTATTAAATAGTACATTTCGAAACATTAAAAAAGCATTTCGACAACATTGCAAAAGTGATGACATTGGAAGATGAAAGGCAGAAAAAATAGTTTTGATGAGTTACTTATCGTGACTTTGCGATTTTGGTCTATGTCAAAATTGAACCCCAACCATCAGATACTAAGATAATTGTCAGTCTGTTAGACGGCCACTGGCTAAACCAATTAAGAGTTTTATTATTTGTATCATGAACTTTTATGTTAATAAAAGTAATTCAAAACTAACAATGAGGAATTAAACCAGAACTATCTGCTTCTGCACTGTGAAAAGGTTAGAACGTTCATTTCAGCTGGACATTTTAAAACAGCGTCTGCCACGAAGTTTGTTTTTTATGGTTGATTATTCTCAAGTTTCCCGTTAGGTCACCTTGTTTGTATTGATGCCAGTGATGCCCAAACAAGCTATATATTTGACTTTTTCCATCTATTTTGTTACTTCTTAAGATTTGAGCCTCCAAATAATGGCTGCGTATGTTATAATGGGTCTAACTATCATTATGTACAACCCTCAAAACATCTTAGGTTTGAGATCCCAAGTCCTACCATAGAACCGCTAACAGGCCTACATGGCCTTGGTGGCGCGTGCTGTGATGGAGTTGATATATGAAGTCAAGCTCAGTTGCTTATAGAAGATAACAACGATATACTTGAAGTCAAGCTCAGTTGCTTATAGAAGATAACAACGATATACTTGGCTTCATAAGACTATCCCAGATAGGTTCTCTGAATGAGTATTACTGCTGATTGTAAAGTTTAAAATGCACTCAACCCTCTTATTTGTGTTGGTACTACCACAGACCAGATGGTGTGCATTTGCATCACATCCAGGTCTGGCTGTACTTGATGGTATAGTTGTCTCTAGTGGAATTCTTGTTATGGGCGCCGTTTTTTACCGGATTATCTTTTGCGGCCGCAATAGCACTAAAAAGGCTTTCGCCTCTGCGCAAGTCAGAGAGTAAAAGTAAACTGCGAGTAAGTTCCGAAAGGCGAATAGCACCTTATAAAATAAGAAAAGAAATACTGCACGCAATTATAAAATAAACGATGTGGTCGCCATAACGGTCATCCAGTTCGGATCTCTTTTTCAGCTCCATCCAAAATTTCGAGGTCCGTATAGAATTACCAAAATCTCTAATATTCCAAGAGGGTCCTCTCGAGACGACCACTTGTGTAGATAACATGAAACCTTAGCAAGGTTACGCTAGCGACTTATCCGATCCGATGAAGAAGCAATCCAGAGCTATGAAACATACTGCATTATTGGTTTCAAAGTAACGAGAATATATATGCGCCCAACACGATAAGGCCTATTATTACTCCCATACCAAATTAAGAGTTTTTCAACAACGACGCTACAAAAGTAGAGCGACAGGGACAGCAAACGACGCAATATTTCTTGCCGTTCTTTTGACATTTCTCTTCAGTAAGGTTTGCCATTTTATGATGGAAAGATATATGAGCCAACAACGAGTCGAAATTATTGAAATTAACTACCGAAATTCGGAGTCTGTGGCCTCAACGTTAAGAGCGCTACGTCCAATTTATGGTCGTCATAATCGACACGCATATCAACAATTGAGCGTCTAGTGGATAAATTTGAATCCACAGGCACAGTACAAAATGTTCCCGTGCCAGTGAGACAAAGAATTGCCCGTAGTGACGAAAATATTGCTGCCGCTGAGGCTTCAGTTGCAGAAAGCCCAAATGTGTCTCTCACAAGTCGTTGGGCATCTCTGTGACGTCGTTGTGGCGAATTTTGCGAAAAGATCTTGGCCTACCTAATATTTTTGGCCCCAATTGGATTACATGGACTTGGAGGACATGGCGCCACAAGCCACACAGCGAATGTCATAATCAATTTATTGGAAAGCAAGTTTGGAGAACGTGTTATCTCACCAGTCGCTTGGCAGCCTCGGTCGTGCGATTTGACGCCGATTGACTATTTCCTTTGGAGCTACGTCAAGTCTTTGGTCTATGCCAACAAGCCAGCGATGATTGATGAACTCCATACGAATATCGAACGTGAAATTGCAACAGTATCGGCCGATTTATGCTTGAAAACCGTCGAAAATTGGGTTTAGCGTCTGGACTTCTGCAAGCGTGCCCGTGGTGGCTATACAAAAGAAATCGAGTTAATGGCATCAAACGTACTTTCACAGGAATAAAGAATTTCAGTGATATCCAAAACCGTATTTTCTTTTATTTAAAAAAAACTTTTGTAGCGCTCTTATTGAAAAACCCTTTAAATACCAAAATACACAATGACTATATTAACCCAAACATTGCAACGACGAAGGACTGCAGGTTGGTCAAAATTGAAGGAACAACCTCTACCAAATTGATTCAACGAAGACGAGTGTTCTACGGCGGTCGCATAGCCGAGTATTTTTCACTAATTTAATTTTTTCTAGTTTTTCTTTAATTTAACAATAGAAATAAATAATTCAACTTAGACTTTTACTGGCCACGGGTTATTTCTACATATATATATGTAAGAAAATGAAAAAACGAAAAAAAAAATTAAGGCCGTGAGAAAATTCGTTTTTGATTTTACTTTAAAGAAAACAAGGCCGTAAGGCAATAAATTTAACGAGGGTAGTCGCTTCGTCTTCCGCGTGCACTATGCTGTTCGACCTCTGTTGTAAGACATTTTACCTTCGACTAGTGCTATCAATAAATTCCTTATTGCTCCTTCACGTAAAGCATCCATCTGATGTTCAAATTGGATCTGCAACTCCTCTTTAATCTTTTATCGAATGCTTGTATCTTCATGCAATTTCATTTCAGTTCCTGTCAGAAGCTTATTTGGCGATGTTTTAATTGAACGTTGTTGTGAAGAATGTGAAGATACACAACATTCAAAAAATCTTTCAATTTCAGATTTCGTGTTTGGAAAACAAAGTTCCTTCACGAAAGTAACTTTGCTTTTCGAACTTTAAAATTATTAAGATTCTGATCCTTGCGTTGTGTGTTCTATTTTTATCTAAAAAATTACTTTTGCTGAACAACAATCTTCTCGGCGAATCTTTTTCTATAGATATGATTTATAAATTTTTGAAAAACACTTGGTGAATTTTTCATGCCGAATGGAACCTTATGGAACTTAAAGTACCTATTGGATTTAAGGACTGCAGTGTACTTTCGTGAGCCCTCATCTTAATTTATTGTTCTACTTCTTACTTAATGTCTTGGTCGTTAATATGACTTAGATAAACGTCTATCTCATCATTTGGATCAATTTTGTTTAGTACAACACCATCCTTGTCAAATGTAAAATCAAGTGTTCAAATTATCTCTCCTCATGTTTCTCTCTCATTTCATGTTTCATGCAATTACTTTTCTTTAAATTTACTTGGCGGATTAAAACGTCATTTACAAACCCTTTTGTATGTAACCTGCTTCCCAAACCTGAGATTGGTATTTGATGTGGGTTAATTAGATTGGCGTCCATGTTGACCCATTTTGCTAACAAGGTGAACAATCGGCTTTTTTTTGTCAGCAGTTTTCCGGCACTCGAAGCTTTTCTATCCGAAAGAATCACAGCCTGTATTAAAATATTCGCAGGAATTGTATCGATTCTCTAAACTTCTGCTTGGAGTTATCAGGGTCTGGTTTAAAAGATTAACTCTCTGCAGCTTTGGAAGTGTTTGATGGTCAGATTCACTGTGTCGTTTAAGTTGACTGAAATTATTGGGATGGCTTTGCACATTAATAGAATTTCGCAAGGGTCTTTGTAATTGATAAGAATGCTTCAGAATGCTTAATGCCATTGGTATGTGACTTTGACTGGAATTCTGAACTGGCTCTTGAACATTAGTTTGATATCTAGAAATAGATGTGTCCAATAAAATACTTGATTAGCAAAAATTTGTAAATTTGGTGTGGTTTTAATTTTGTCTAGATTGGTTATTTGTTGTATTAGTGCTTCCTTTAGAAAATGAATTCGGCAAATTATATATTGCCTGGTTGGCCTCAAGCTCCTGTGCAAGAGCAAGTGCACCTGGCATATTAGAAGGTTGAGATGAAAATAATACATCGCACATGGGGATCTGTAGACCAGAAATAAAAATCCTCAACGCGTCCTGCAGATATTTTCTAGAAAATGGCTCAATTATAGGTTTGTTGCACTCATGAAACATAATTAAGATAACAATAAATAAGAGTCAACTTCTTTTCAACCAGGCGCAGAGTCAACATCTACTGTTGTATAAGGTGAATATTTCTTTTATCGGAAAACGTGAGATTCAACCGTGCTACAATCGCCTTAAAACTTAGGACTGAATTGAAAGATGACAAGACCTGATCTGCGGTGCAAACAGACATTCTTGTCACATAACTTCTTCCCTCACGCTTTCCCTTATAATGCGTGACTTTTTTTCTGTTTGATCTTCCAGAATTCTATTTCATGACAAATGTCAAACCAAAAAGTGAAGATTGGCAATACAACGTGGAAGGACTTACCGGACGTACAATGTTGCGTTCGGTGACCGATGAATTGTTCGATTTTACGAATTTAGACTCTGTTTTTTCTTGGAAACGTCAAGCCAATATGCTCAAAAGAGTTACTCAAACTGAATGTCTACATGGACCACTTGAAACGTAGTTGTGGACATCATTTACGTAAAATAATCTTTGAAATTTATATGGCGAGCATTTAACTATTCAAATAAAAATCTTCTACGCTTTTGCAATATTATTTTTTTTGCTGTTAAAAGCGATACGCTCTCAAAATCATGCGTTCTTCTTTCAGCAATGAATTTTTTACTTTTTCGGTTCTGTCCAACTTCTAATTTAAATATATATATGTGCATACAATTTAAACAAAATCATTTTTTTCAGATAGTTCCACTTCTTGTTATTGTCTTAGGCGGAATGCTGGTCCTTTCGGGATTTATTTTTCGCAACACTGTGACAAGAGATGATGTTCGGTAAATTTTAGTTGAAGTTAAATTTCTATTTTTGATTGTTAAAAAAATACTTACAAATATTTTCAGCTTTCATAAAAAGGGACAGTTTGGTTACGAAAAGGAAGAAAATTTTGATAAACGAAGAAAGGTGGGTTGAATATTTAAGGAGAACATGTCATAATTAATTTACTTTTCAATTGTTTTATTTTTAGTTCCTTGTATTTAACCAAAAATTCAATGCCCCAGAAGGACTAAAGGAACTGTATGATGAATTAGAACCGAAAAACTGAGCACCATTATAAAATGCTTTTAAGTACAGAATGGGAAAAAATATTGTACAATTCCTGTGTGAAATAAATCATTTGCTTACAAAGGTTATATTTTTAAATTCTTCATCGCAATGCATGACATGAAAATCGAAAGCATGAAAATCCCCCATTTGGGTTAGATATTCGTTGCAGGCTGAAAATATCGTTAGTACACGACATGTAGAATTTATTCCAAAAAGTCGCAGGTTTCCATGCTACGGTGGCCCCAGCATGGGTCTTGCGGTCATGCTGCACATGTACACGTTATGCCAGACGGTTCGCGTGCCTGTCGTTCTATAAACAAAAAAAAAATCACTGCGCGACTTGTATCCTCGCGCTTATTTTTTCAGTGTCATCCGCAACTGTCGTTTTGAGGTTTCTTTTTTGTATGCAATTGTTTGCAAACTTTACTTTGTTATTTTGTTAAATATAAAATAATGGCAAAAAAGAAGTACGCTGTCGTTATATGTCGAAATTGATACCGAAAAAGCCACAAAAGACACAAATCTTAAAAAATGCATATTTGGGTGATATGTCACAGCTATTTGTTTGTTAATACTAGATTCCTATCGGGGAGCTTTGGAGATTATTGTGAAGGATATCCCAAGCCGAAGCAGTGAATGCCTAAAGAGCCGATCTGAATAGAGCTGAAGAGTCAAAGGGTAAATGCTTCCTCGAGTCCAGACAATCAATTATTTATCTATTCTATTTATACTTAAAGTCTGACATGCTAGCTTATGGGTAACATAGTAGACATAGATATAGTAATATTTTAATATACACTTATTATACTTCCCACTTTTTCATTGCTTTCCAAAACAAAACACTCTCGATGATTACTGAAAGGTTAAACACCATAAACATGATAACCAGCTCGCAACTTGTAGTTGGATTTTTAAGGATGTGCTATTGGGTTGATTGTTCGCATTTTCAAGTTAAGCAATGTGGTTCATTCATTCATTAAAAAGTTATGTCACTACTCACGTGCAAAAGGAAATACGTTACACATTTTGCTTTTGCATGCGCTGCATGATCAATACGGAGAGGTGTATGTGCTACATGGGTGAAAAGGTGACTGCACCAGCGCGCTGTGCATGGCTTTTCTGCAAAGCCAAAAGGCGAAACAATTCAATTACTTGCAGTGTTAGGTAACATCCAAAAATCTGTCACCAACATGCAAGCAAGTACTTGGCCACTGGCGATTCAGCGATTTTAAAAGTACATCTTTCGGCAGACGACTTTATCATGCAATACACGAAGTTCTAAGGACTATTGATGAAAAAGGATTATTCATTTTTCACTTCTGTACAACTTTGTTCTCTTTTCAACATCATTCACATATGGTTAATCTTTCTCATTATATACATTACTTTGCTTTAATAAAGTTCTTTCCTTCTACTGTTAACTATCATAACGATAAGACGTGTTTTTTTCTTCTTTGGCTCAACAACTATCTTAGGTCATATTTGTTGTCTTCAGTGAATATTCTGCAACACCTACACATAGGTGTCGTAAACCGAAGGCGAATGCGATGCTGTAGCACAACAGTTCAGTGAACGATGGTGGCGAATTTTTCCATTGTACATTTGGCCAAGTGTTGGACGCCATACAACAGCGCATACCGCTACCAAAAGCACTGGTTGTCCCAAAAATGCCTGCTCCGTACGCTCTCGAGTCCGAAGATCCATTCGCAATGCAGCGAAACATCATGAAGCCGTATGAACAACGTGGTTTGACGTTCTTGCAACTCAACTACCGTGTGAGTCCAACTCCCCACAATATATTGAAAAATAAATCAGGAGATATAAAAACTGTCTTCGGCATTATAAAAACTGTCATCGGCATTATATGACGGCGCGACTCCGAGTATTGCTTAAGCCAATTCATTTAGACGCTGAAAAGACTTAAATTGTTTCGCTCACTTATTATTTACTTTATAATTATTTGATAAAATCAAATTAGGCGAAATACGCGCCGAATAGGGCAACGACATATCAAAATCATTATTATTATTACCTTTTATAATTTCTGTGATATTTAAATAGATGTATATATATATATATATACATATATGTTTATAATTAATTTATAATTATTTATTATTTATGATTTATTATTATTCTCTCTCCCCTGTATTCAAGTCTGGTATATTTATTTTAAAAAGGATTTCTTAGCGGCTTTTTCTTTGAATTAATGAAGTTATTTACTGTGATATTGATTAAAATAAGTTAAGAGAAAGAAAGTTATAACAAATCTTTATCTCTGTAAACGTATAAAATTTTAAGTTTGAAAATTGTAATTTTTGCACAATAAATAAAGAAAAAGCATATCAAAATCATTAATGTTCTTTCTCTGATCAAAGCGACAAAGCTCAGACAATGTCAAAAAAATTTAACATACTTTTCTGAAGAAGGCGATGTTGAATGGCAATACAAATAAATTTGATCAAATTAGACATTTATCTTAAACAAACATTTTATTAAAACATAAAATTTAATGTGAAAGAAAACATTTGAGGAAAAAATTATGTTAATTCAGGCCGTCTCCTCGACAACACTCTTGCTCGCGGTTATCCTATCCGGAGCTTGTTTAGCTCCGAGGATATTCGCGGTGTGTGATGTTGGCGTCTGCTATTTCCAGCGTGACTACGGCTTTGTTTAACACATTCTTTAATGAAGTGTTTCACAAAGCTGACCATTAAGGTGGCATTGTTGTATCGTTCCGCTATTTTATTTTAATGCCTTTTGAAGTCCCAGGTTTGCTTGGCTCAGGGGAAACCAACAGTCATTTAAGTAGACAGTGATCGTTGACAGCAGTCGCCTGGAAAAGAGGTAAATATAAAACACGAAAACTATTAGCAATTCCATCGGGTAGCAAATAGTCTCAGCGTAAACTCCAATGCATGTCATAGCGGTAGGTGATATTTCTTTTACATTGTTGGTCTGTAAAAACCATAACAATGTTACAGTCAGAGACGTTTTATATTTTCCCCCTTTTTGCACAAATTTATTATTAATTTCTAGAAAAGTGAAAGTAGGTTGAAGAGAAGCATTTAATCATGTGTTCTAAAGTACATTCGTATATTATTTTCGAGAAAACCGATATGTGGTCGTGCTCTTTGTGATTGTAGATGAACCGAGCGATGTTATTGTAAGCCACCTTGAGCTTTCTTTTGCTTTTGTAGTCGACATTACAAAAAACATCGATGCCATGGAACATCATTGGCAACAGCAGAGTTTTTGCAAGGATTATTTTTGTTTTATTAGGCGTATAGGCCCGTAAGCCTTGTCAAATGTGACGTAACATGGTTATCCCAGGAAAGATTCGTGTTAATTATTACTCCACAATTTCTGGCGTTGTTCACATACTCTATGCTAGACAAATTTGGTTGTAGGAAAACTCTTTAAATCCAACAGACTCCGATAGATTTCAAGTGTCTAAGATTTACTGCGGTTTAAGCCTTAGCCCTCCTGTGACCTGTTAAGGTCATCGTTCATTTTGGATGCGGATTCCTTGTGAACAATGGGACGTCACATACATACATGTTAATGGAGCAGTGCTTGAAAAAGATATGCCCGAGAATGGAACCCTGGAACCCGAGTATGGAACCCTGCGGAACACCAATAGTCATTGCAATTAGGTAGTGGAACGATTTTCGTCTTTTTTCATTCACCTGAGAAAACGGAAGTGGTCAAAATAGTATTGAAAAGTACAAGTAAAAGATATTTAGGCTAGAATTGACAGTGACAATTTTATGAATTTTGAATATACTTGATCGAATCCATTTGCATTCGACTTGGTTGATAGCAGCGCCTCTAGAGCATCTGAATCGCTCAATCTCCGGAAATGAAGAGTACCAGAATTGTTCGAATCGGAAGTGAATTTTAAGGGCTCAACGACTTACAAGAAGGAGAAGACGACAAAATTGCTTTGAGAGCACCGCAATCAATTTCGTCTCGTTACTTAAGCTGTTGTTTGCTCATTCCAATACACAGCTGATCGAAATGGCTATATGTATCAGTCGTTCACAGACTTTTAGTGGAGCCAAAAATAAAGTGGAGCGTTTAAATAGTGATTTTCAAGTGCGAAATACGAAGGCCGCTATACTGGAGACAGTAATACATTCCGTCTTTGGCGACCTCGGATACCGACGACCAAGACGATGCAATTTTCCAACTGGAGGCATTTTTAAGTCCTTGAAGGCTCAACAATTGGCACGTCGTGAAAAATATGGACAATTATAGGCGCGCAAGTACAAAAGCAATCGGCTTATAACAGCCATAAAACAGTACCAGCAGACAAGCAACTACAACTACTGCGGCCTAAGCAGCAACAAAAACAAGAGTTGCCAAAGCAGCAGTATCAACCAGAGTCGCCGAAACAGCGAGGGCAAAGGTGTCCCCAATTAACACCTATACGATGGAGCTGAAGGACACTATACAAATATGTAAGTCAGCCATTGGCGAAAATTTTAAAATTAATAGATTGAGTAAAGATAGCCATGCTAACCACTGCTTCACAGTGGAGCATCATAAACAAGTTACAGAACTAGTAGAAAAAACAGCGACAGAGTTCTACTCGTTCACCCCCGAAAGCGAGAGGTTGCAGACAATGCTCCTTCGAGGTCTCGATCTGTCCACCAATCCTGAGGAGCTCATTCAGAATTTTTAAGCGAAGGAGTGTGATGGTCCTGAGTTTATCGGGGTCAAACAGCAAAGGCCAGAAGGGAGAATCGGAAATTACCGTACTTCCTGGTTCTGCTTACTCCCAATAGCAAGCTAGATAATCTACGGAAAATTAAAGTCCTAGATTATCAACGCATAAGTTGGGAAAAATTAAGCAGCAGCGATAACATCTTACAATATGTTCGCTGTCAGAGGTTCGGTCATGCCGCTTCGAACTGTCAAATCCAGTTTCGGTGCGGCAAAAACGCAATGAACTACAAAGCGGAGGAATGTCCGCTAGATAAGGACAGGATTGTTGATGCCACGACTCTCAAGTGCATTCTCTGTGGTAAATCGGGACATACTTTGAATTATCGAGGTTGTCCTAGGTACAAGTATGCTAGAAAAATAAACCTGGCTCGTAAGCAGAAGTTGGAGGTGAAACGCCCGCCTGTTCCTAAAACACCAGCCGTAACCCCCAACTTAAGCTACGCCAAAATGGTGGCCGGCCCTACGGTACAACAAGCACGGAAGGCTGCTCCACAGGTCCCACGACCTGGAGCGCCTACCGGTGATGCTGATCTGCTGGCTGCTTTCTATTCAGGGGCAAATCAGTCAGCTGCAACAGCAAAACAGGAACAGGCGACACATCGTATCTGCACTCTGCTGCGGAGTCTAACGCGCGTCCAGTCGTTATGCGTTCGCTGGTGGAGAAACACTTAAAGATCCTTTCAGTGAATGTTAATTCACTTATAAATATCAAGCAATTGATAGAAGACCGAAGCCCTGATATTCTTCTGGTTAGCCAATCCAAGCTTTCTCAGAGGCACAAATTGAAGCACAGTCAGTATAGTATTATAAGAAGAGACAGACCCACTTCTAACGGAGCTGGTGATGTCGCTATCTTTGTAAGAAAAAGAGAAAACATAGTATTTGGATATATTTGGATATATTGTGGCGACCCCTAGTTTTCATAATTGCATTAAAATATTTCTGTTCGTAGTATACACATTTTTTCATTTGTTACTATTGGCCATACTGATTATTAATTTCCGCCGGCCGCGAAAAAGTTAACCTTTATCTACTGCGCCAGCTTCCCGAGTCGAACGGACGAACAAATTGTAAGATTGAAAGTGGATTTATAAAAAATAAAGTTATTTATAAGTTTTTAAGTGCAGTTTTTTCATTTAGAAACTGTAAGCTTTCCAAATTTTAACAATTTCCACAATTAGTAACCCCGAGTACACGCTACTACAATGAACGAAACCGAGTACAAAGAACCTGCGCCCGGGCTTAGCTCCGCAGAAAGCAATATCGCACCAGAGATCATCACAAGAGTGGCAATTCGCATCCCACCTTTCTTGCATGAAAAACCTCAGATATGGTTTGCACAAATCGAAGCACAATTTCATACGGCAAAAATAGTAAGAGACTCAGCAAAATTCAATACAGTCATTGGAGCAATAGAGCCAAGCGCACTTACACAAGTTTCTGATGCAGTATTGGACCCGCCATCTGAAAATAAGTACGAGAACCTAAAAGCAACAATAATCGAACGCTTCGGAGATTCAGAACAGCGGAAAATTAAAAAACTCCTCTCCGAAGTCGACCTCGGAGACAAAAGGCCATCGCAGCTGCTTAACGAACTAAAGGACTTCGGAGGAAAACAAATCAATGAAGACTTCCTTAAATCATTGTGGCTGCAAAGGTAACCACCCCAAGTCCGCGCAATTTTGCAGGCATCTAGCGAAGAACTACTCGCTCTTTCGAAATTAGCAGGCAAAATAATGGAAATCGGCGATTTTTCCAATGCTGCTGAAGTTAATTCGACGGCAAGAGACAGTAACACTTTCACGACCTCAACCGAATCGTCTTTACACCAACAAGTCCTACAGCTCGGCCGTCAGATAGCCGAACTGATTAAATTCACATGAGGCGGACGCCAACGCAGTCGAAGTGTCAGTTCTGCACGCCGACGCCACAGCAGGTCACATGTACAAGCACGTGAAGACGAAAACTTTTGTGGGTTCCACAAGAGACTGGCTACAAAGCAAGAAACTGCCGTAAGCCGTGTTCATTTGAAATCGCACCAAAAAACTAATTGTAAAAAAGTTGATCAATGTTACAAACACACGTAAGCAAGGCATTGGTCAGCAAATTAACAGATTACTTGTTTACGACTCATCTTCACACAAAAAATTTCTAATCGACAGCGGGCCGACATCTCAGTGATACCACCATCGTACACCGACCGGTTTTCTCCATCGCAGACTAAATTATTCGCAGCCAACGGCAGCCAAATAAAAGCATACGGAGAAAAGCGCCTTACATTAGATTTAGGACTGAGACGTTCATTCACATGGACATTTGTTGTGGCCGTGGTCACAAGGCCCATCATTGGAGCAGACTTCATTCGTAATTTCGGCATTTTAATCGACCTGAAGCGCAACCGACTTATAGGCAGCACGACACAGATAGAGACAAAAGCAACTGGATCCTTTGTGACCGGGGTAACTATTAAAGCTTTCGACATCAATCAGCCTTTCACAAAAATTCTATCCGAATTCGAAGAAATACTGGTACGATCAAACAAGCCATCCGCGTGCACTTTAAGCACAACGCACCACATCGAAACAAAAGGACCACCTGTATTCGCCCGTCCTCGGCGTCTTGATGCTGAGAAGTTAAAAGTTGCCCAAACTGAGTTCCGTTACCTGCTGGGAACAGGTATCTGCCGACCATCGAAGAGCAATTGGGCCAGCCCGCTACACATGCAACGAAAAAAGAACGGCGAGTGGAATGTTATCACGAAGCCGGATAGATGCCCTATACGATTTATCCAGAACTTTTCAAATATTTTACATGGACGGCAGGTATTTTCGACGATAGACTTGCAGCGAGCATACCATCAAATACCCGTCGAACCTCGTGACATTCCCAAGACAGCGATTACGACACCATTTGGGTTGTTCGAATTTGAATATATGACCTTCGGTCTGCGAAACGCCGCACAGACTTTTCAACGACACATGCACGAAGTTCTTCGTGGCCTAGAAGACATTGCATTCCCTTACTTGGATGACATATGTGTTGCATGACACAACGAAGAAGAGAATGAGCAACATCTGCGACAAGTTTTGCAACACTTGAAAGAATTTGGACTGTCTATAAACCCATCGAAGTGTGTTCTGGGACAACGCGAAATTGAATTTTTAGGACATGTGATTAACGGTCAAGGCACAAGACCACTCGACAGAAAAGTGAAGATCATACAGGAATTCGAAAACTTTTACAGACGTTTCTTACCGCACGCTGTCAACAATCAAGCGGCCCTGCAAAGATTCATCAAGGGAAACAAAAAGAAAGACACAACCCCGATCATTTGGACAAGTTCAGCGGAAACTGCGTTCGAACGGTGCAAAAACGACTTGGCAAAGGCAACACTTTTAGCACATCCAGCCGTCAACGCGACGGTATCGCTGAGTACGGACGCATCGGATGTGGCAATAGGAGCAGTATTGCACCAGCTTGTGAATCAAGTACCACAGCCGCTGGGTTTCTTCTCCAAGAAATTCACCGACGCTCAACAAAGATACAGCACATACGACCGCGAACTACTGGCGATGTATGAGGCGGTAAAACACTTTCGGCATATGATTGAGGGGCGGAATTTCTTCATTCATACTGAGCATAAGCCATTAGTCTTCGCATTCAAGCAGAAATTGGAGAAAGCATCGCCAAGGCAAATAAGGCAGCTAGACTTCATTGCACAGTTTAGCACGGACATTCGATACGTCAAAGGCGAAGACAACGAATTTGCTGACATATTGTCCAGAATAACAGAGATCAGAAAGGGACTACCTATTGACGCACCCACTATTGCTGCAGAACAAGCAAGAGACGAAAATTTCAAGAAACTATTAAAAGAAGGTAATTTTCAATCGACATCACTAATTATCAAATCTTTTCACATTCCAGAAAACAACGTGATGTCAAAGCAGCACGAATTCGACCTATATTTCCAAGAACTCCTATCATCGAGAGGTTACACGGCATGTCTCATCCAGGCAGAAAGGGAACTGCCAGGATGATTTCCGAACGATACGTTTGGCCGGGAATGCAGAAAGATATAGCAGCAGCAGTCAAAAGATACGTACCGTGCCAAAGAAGCAAAGCCCAAAGGCACAACCAAACTCCGTATGGTACATATTCACCACCACAAGGACGTTTCGACCATATCAATATCGACCTCGTCGGGCCCCTGCCGACCTTGCAAGGTTTTCGCTATCTACTTACGTGCATCGATAGATTTTTGAGATGGCCTAAAGCATTTCCGCTGCAGGACATAACATCAGAGACGGTAGCAAAAGCACTGATATCTGGTTGGATATCACGTTTTGGCGTACCACTTCGCATCCCCACAGATCTTGGAAGGCAGTTTGAAAGCAACGTTTTTAAAGAATTGATGCGTTATCTCGGCATCAAGCATCTTAAGACAACACCCTACCATTCACAGTCAAATGGAATAATAGAAAGATGGCACCGAACGATTAAAACTGCCATCCGCTGCTACGAGACGGACGACTGGGTCAGTGTTCTACCATCAATACTGTTGGGTCTACGGTCCATTTACAAAGATGACATCAAGGCGACCGCAGCTGAGATGATGTACGGTGCTAATTTACGACTGCCAGGTGATTTCTTCGGCAATCAACGAGAGTTTCGGGATGTAACGGAATTCGTCAAAGATCTGAGGCGAACAATGTTAAAGATACGTCCAACATTGTCATCCGCACACGGGCAAGCGAAGATCTTCATCCAGCCAAGCCTAAAAACAGCGACTCATGTTTTCGTACGAAACGACAAGGTGAAGGCACCGCTAGATCAACTTTATGACGGCCCATACGAAGTACTCAGCCGCAACGAGAAGTATTTTCAAGTGAAGATTCATAATCGAACAGCCAACATCTCGATCAACATACTAAAGACAACGTTCATGCATAACGAAACAGTGCAGAAGGAAAACGTAAGCAGAATCGATCCACCGCTGCGGAATTCACCATATACTATATAACCAGAGCGGGCAGAAGAGTACAGATACGCAAAATTTATTCATTTTTTTTAATCAACTCGCACTAAGTAATTAATTTACTCATGCTAATTAATTTGAGGGGGAGTGATGTGGCGACCCCTAGTTTTCATAATTGCATTATAATATTTCTGTTCGTAGTATACACATTTTTTCACTTGTTACTATTGGCCATACTGCGCCAGCGCTAGCTTCCCGAGTCGAACGGACGAACAAATTGTAAGATTGAAAGTGGATTTATAAAAAATAGTCAACCAAGCACTAGAGGGAACCTACTGCTAAATTGGTGGAGTCAGAATAGTGTCGGGTATCGACTCGATTTAAAAGCGACGGATAGTCTGTTTTATCCCAAATCGGGCTCAAACATAGATCTTATGCTGTTTGACGAACGGATACAGCTAACTGACATGGACCGACAGACAATTAACTATCTTCACACATTCGTGTATGACAGCGACCATTGCGGATTCAGTACCGTAGTAACGATCCCCAACGAGATTGCGGAGTTGGAGGAGTTTGTTCAACGCATTCTTACAGTTATAGTAGGACGCGATGGACACGCTTTTCCGGAACGATGACGAGAGCGCTCTCCTTGAACTCGCTCAACCCACCATTCAATAGGAATTTGTCGGACGAGGAAATTGACACTTACCTTAAACGGATAGACGACACCATAAAGCAAACAATGGACAGAACAATCCCAAAGTACGAACTGACTGATAATGTCAATATTTACAGCAACGCTACGATCGACGCTCTACACAGACAAAAAAAGTAGGCTATTGACGAGACTTAAACTCCTATACAGACGTTTCACCGGCCCACAAAACTAGGAGGTTAGGACACTGAAGTTACAACTTTTATTGCTTTGTTTGTCGCCCGGGGGTCAATCCCGGACATCTTTATTAACTTTATACAAGCAAACATCTACTATTATTTTCAAGGAAGATTTGGAAAAGTGGAAATCCAGAGATTGATTTGCCGTCCGAAGCATTTTGGACATTGATTCGAAATAACAATAATTTGTGCGAAGATTGGAGAGACGAAAAGAGGAAAAAAGGCCGCTGATCTAAGGTTACGGGGGTTAGTGTAGAGGGAGATCATTTGTAGGAGAGAAGAAGAATCAGTTGTACCGGAGAGAAGTTGTTGAACAAATAGTGCATCGGCAACATCCCGATTTGATTTAAGGATTAGAAGGTTAATCAGTTTTATTCGGTCCTGGTAGGGCGGCAAGTTATATTTGTCAGTCCATTGAAGACCGCGAAGTGCGAAAAGAATAAGCCTACGTTGGACTGCTTCAATTCTAAGGGAATGGGTGGCGTAGAAGGGGGACCAAACTTGACAAGCGTACTCAAGAATTTGTCTGGCACACGTTATATAAAGGGGCTTTGGAACATATGAAGTTGAGAATTCTTTCGACCATCTTCTAATAAAGCCCATGGTAGAATTAGCTTTGCGTAAGATTGAATCGATGTGAGAACGAAAATTTAGTTCTCTATCACAAAGAACTCCAAGGTCACAAATCGAGTCAACAATGGGAATAAGTTCGCCGTTAAAAAAGTAAGAACGAGGGGTTGAGGAAGACCTTTACGAGAATAAGTGATGGTCTTACACTTAGCAACATTCAGCTCTAAGTGGTTGTTATTGCACCAAATGTAAAAGCTATCCAGATCGTATTGCAGTTCGAGGTGATCGGAATGATTCTCTTATCAACGGCATAGAAGGACAGATCGGAGTGAGTTAAAATGTGTTCAGCGCCCCAACGTATTTAATCGTTAATATAAAAATAATAGGGCCTAAGTGACTGCCTTGGGGAACAGCTGAGGTAGCAGCGAAAGGATTGGATAGTGACGAGCGGAAAAGAACTCTGTATTGCCGACATTGTAGGTATGATTTTATCCAGTCAATGAAGTCAGGGGGGAATCCAAGGGCCTTGAATTTGAAAAACATGATTTGGTTAGGGATTTTATCGAAAGCTTTATCAAAGTCGGTGGTAATGGCATCGACTTCTTTCCCATCTTGTATAGCTTGCAGTGTTTTTGATGTATATTAGATAAGTTTTGCGGTAGTGGATCTGCCCCTTATAAATCCGTGTTGCTTTGTGGATAGAATGGATTTACAATGAAAGTATACTGAATCATAGACAATACTTTCAAAGAGCTTAGGGATGGATGAGAGTTTAGCAATGAGGCGATAATTTGATATTTCCTCTTTCTGTCCTTTCTTGTGAACGGTGATAATATGCATGCCCTTCCATGCTTTCGGGACAACGGATTGTGCGAGCGAAAGTTGGAAAAGAGTGGTAAGCGGCAGAGATATTACGATTACACATTTTTTCAATACAACTGCGAGGATACCATCAGGCCCAGGGGAAAAGTCGTCCTTCAGGCTATTGATTTTTTCGCTGACATCGTCAATTGATATATCCAGAGACGTGAAGGATGTTTGTGGACATTTATTTGCGAAGAGGCTTGCAACTATTTAAAGGTCTGAGGAAGAAGTGTCCAAAAATTTGAGTGCAGAAGGAAGCCGTCAGATTTTCTTCTAGTGTTAAATAATTTATAGAAAATTTTGGGATTTGAACATATAGTAAGTTGGCCTGTGTTCGGGTATTATAACGATGGTACAGTGGTTCGCAAAGTTCGGAAAAACGGATGTACATCTGATGGGCCTACAGTTTCAACCGCTTGTTGGTAGGCAATAACTGGCATGGAAGCGCGGATATAACAACAGAGGATGAAGATGTAGCGCAAAGGAAGTTTAATCTTAACGAAATCGAATTCAAAGAAGGAGATGTTGGTATTTTAAACCAGGGTTGCGTCGTAACTGTCTTTAACAGCAAGAAGTACACCGCGTCCACAAAGTCCATCGGCGCGGAAAACGTTGAAGTTAGGAGGAAATAACTCTTAGTTATAAATACTAGGGGTTAGGTTACTTTCAGTAAGGGCAAATATGTCACATGGTAACTTCTGCGAGGTAAGAAGAACGTTTGATATTTTTGATCGAAGACCTCTGACATTTTGGTAGTTAAGCGAAATCATTTCAGTAGCAGCTGAATTGTGATCAGAATAAGGGACGAAAATAGTTCTTGAGTTGAGACCAAGTTCTTTAGAGATGAGAAAGCCATTTAGAAGAAATGTGAGAGGCGTACGTTGGAAGATCATTCGCAACATCCTTCGGGGAGACATTGAAATTTCATGATAACGCACAAAAATTTTATTCAATTCACCGGGTTCTGTAGAGATACCTTTTTTTTGGATTGATACAATGACATTGGTTCTGGTAGTTCCATCAATGCAAGATTCGGGAAGGTCATGCAAATAGGCAAGGTAAAGTCGAACGTTGGAGTTAAGGAGAGGGAGTAGGGTTAAGGATGTGGGAACGAACGAAATTAGGGTAAGTTGTAGTCGGTTGAGCGGTTATAGGGTGGGAATCCAGCAGAAGATTAAAGAAGACACGTGGAGTTTCAGCTTCATTTTTAAGTGGAATGGGGATATTTTGTGAGGGAACTGGAGTTTGGTGAACGGGATAATTATTTGATGGATGGCGTTGTTGTGGGGTTAACATGGGAAAAACGCCTTTGGGTTGAGGATGCTTAACTTTCTTATTCTTATCCGGGCGACTTTTGTCCTTCGATGATGACAATTTGTTGATTGTTGGGGTCCACATTCTAACGCTGAGTTTTCCTAGCCGTATACCATTTGTAAGCAACCATCTGCACTTGCAAGGAGTTTTAAATCTAAAAGATCTGGCTTGTTTAGATTTCTGGCACTAGTATATATGGATAGAGTTGTTCAGATGAAAAAACGTGAGTACCCATGAAAAGTCAGCAAGTGCCTTTGATAACCATGGAGATTTAGTTTTCCGGACTGTTGATTTTCCTTAGTCGTTTAATCCGTTCGTTCCATTCGTCAATGGTCCACATGGAATCGAATCGACTGATAGGAATAGGAACTGCAGGTGAGGGAGGTTTTGTAGAAAAGGGAGTCACAATATTGTTGTTGCTGGCCGGAGGTTGAGTTGAAGTGCGTGAGGATGGTGAGTATTGATGAGATTGAAGACTTCTGGACGATGTGGCTGCACCTTTCAACATTTCTCCTCAGGTCCTTTGCAATATCACCAAAGGTTTCGCGAGTTATTTGGAGCTCTTCAGTAATGATATGGTAATGGCGGTTCACGGTGAAATGGGAGGTATTTTGAAAACGAACTCGCGCTTTAATTCCCGGAAAATGCTTTAGTTTAGTATCACAGGGGTCAGACGCTTTACGGGTGGACAGTTCTTTTTCCATAAACTTAAATTTGATCAATAAATTTATTGATTGAGCATGAGAGATCATCCATGCATTTCACTTAATCATCGTACTTTGACACATATTCTAGTTGTTTTTTGTAAAACAGATTATTTTCCACTATCATTAAGCTCATTGAGTCACTAAGGGTATTCACGGCAAGAAGAACGTGGGAAAAGATATCTGCTTACATTCATCACAGTAAAAATTTGACTTGAATTCTCAGAGGTGGTTCAATGCTCTACGACCAAGTCCAGTGCAAGTCGTATGGAATTGCTTACCTGAATATCCATTATTTGTTATTATTCTCATTTTTTCTTTATAAACGAAAAGATTGGGGTCACCGACTTGGGAGGGGGGGATTGGGTTGGTTTAGTAAGCAAGTGTTTATAAAAGATTTAATTGGGACTGCGACACTTTGAGCAAATTCGACGAAAATTTGAACTACGGTAGTTCAAAGCGGTTCAGCAGAAATCAGGCAATTACTTTAAAATAGCATGAAGTAACCATAAATAGCATGAAGTCACCACACTACGTCCTACCACATCATGGAATAATCAAACCAGATAGTAGTACGACTAAACTAAGAGTTCATTTTGATGCTTCAATGAAAAAATCGACGAATATTTCATTGAATGATTTGCTGCTAGCAGGGCCAACAATCCAGGACGATATCTTTTCACTACTGCTTCGTTTTCGAATGCCACGTTATGTTTTTACCGCCGACATGGAAAAAATGTATCGGCAGATATTGGTAAAGGAAGAGGATCGCAGGTTACAGCTTATATTCTGGCGGAAGACAAAGGAACAAGATTTAATGTGTTATCAGCTGACTACGGTGACATATGGCACTACTTCGGCCCCATACTTGGCAACACACTGCCTGAAACAGTTAGCTATTAACAACGCTAATCGATATCCATTGGGAATTAAAATCCTTGCAGAGGACTTCTACTTGCATGACATCATGTCTGGCTCTAATAGTATGTTGGAAGCACTGGAAATGCAAACCCAACTCATTCATATTCTTCAATCAGCGGGATTCAACCTTCACAAATGGTGCAGCTGTACTCCCCAACTCTTGAAGCATATTACCCGCAACTCTTGAAGCATACTCCCCAACTCTTGAAGCATATTAACGCGGATTAAAGGGCACTACAATCCGATTTCCAAGATAAGGATTCAACCACATTAAAAACGTTGAGCCTCATCTGGAATATACAAACAGATGAGTTTTTCATCAATACCAGGCTACAACCTAACCACAGATTCACATAAAGAATTGCCTTATCCGAAATTGCACATATTTACAATCCCTGGGGAATCGTTAACCCAATAATGATTGTGGTAAAAATCGTTATTCAATAGTTATGGGAATTAAGTGTTGATTGGGACGCCGCTCTGCCGCTGGAATTACACACGACCTGGAATAATTTCCGTTAGGACGTAACGGCTATAAAGGACATCAAAATTCCAAGACCCATATTTTCAGCCAAAAATATAGAAAAGTTCCAGATACATGCTTTTGCCGATGCTTCCGGAAATGCTTTCGGAGCCGCCATCTACATCAGAACGATTCATCAAGATAGCACAATAACAGTACGACTACTCTGTTCTAAATCTAGAGTAGCGCCAATTAAACGAGGACCAGATAAGGAACTAATTTATACCACGACTATACCCCGCTTGGAACTGTGTGCAGCCAAATTGGCTACAGAACTCACGCATCGGGTCATAAAGGACCTAAGGATAGGGGAAGTTGAAGCGTACTTTTGGACGGACTCCGAGATTGCATTAGCTCGGATATATGGTGAGGCATCAAGCTACTACAGCAAATCGAATAAGGTCTATACGAACTAGGACTACCCCACAGCAGTGGCGACATGTACCAACTAAGCTGAATCCAGCGGATATAGTTTCAAGAGGAGTATCTGCTGCAAAATTCAATACATGTACAATGTGGTTTTACGGGCCTTTATACCTATATGGCCCAGAAAATTCCTGGCCATCAATATTCAATTAACAGACTGCGAACTTGGAAAAGAAGAAGTCGAAAATAGTGCTGGCGGCTGCATATGAAACAAGTATCATCAACGGAGTGGATCACCAGAACTCGTTTCGGCGCTTACAGCGCATCATTGCCTATGTTGCACGGGTTATTCATCACTGTAGGCATAAGGATCAAAATAATCGAATTATAGAACATCTTCGTGTGAGGGAACGTGACAATGCCTTGACGACGATTTGGAAGGAAGTGCAGCATCAGGTGTGGAAAGAAGAACTCAGACAATTATCCAAAAAATATGTAGACAGTCAAAGCCCGTTGAGCAGTCTCTCCCCGTTCTTGGACAGTGACGGGATTTTTCGAGTTGTGGGGCGCTGTGAAGCAGCTAATTTTAAATATGACGCCAAGTACTACATCTTACTGCCTTATAACCATGAGCATAACAAACTCTTGACGCTGGATATCCATTTGCAAAATTTGCACGTCGGCCCACAAGGACTGCCGGCAATTGTATGTCAGAAATACTGACCCATCAAAGGGAAAACTATGGCAAGGTCAGTCGTACAAATGCGTTCGTTGCGCAAGCTCAAGACCTATGCTGATTAGTCAAATAATGGCGAATTTACTTTCAGCACGCGTTCAACCTGCCATACCATTCGCTTATTCAGGGGTAGATTTTTTCGGACCTTTATTGATCTATTTCAAGGTCAGAGGCAAGCAGTCTTGTGTCGGATCTAACTGGGGATGCATTCATCGGAGCGCTCAAACGTTTCACAGGAAGGCGGGGATATTGCCAGAACCTTTACTGCAATAATGCAACAAATTTAGTGGGAGCACGAAACAACTCCAATAAATCACATCATCTATACATGCGCCATCGTCGAAGGAAAAAATAACTTCATTCTGTTCGAACCGCAGTATAGACTTTCATTTCATCCCACCGAGAGCCCCATATTTCGGTGGACTATGGGAGGCTGCGGTAAAATCATGCAAACATTTTTTGAAACGAAACCTTCTTTCCTTGAATCTGACTTACAAAGAACCCTTATGATAGAGATAGAGGCGATTCTCAACTCAAGACCACTGACGCCTATGTCATCCGACCCGAATGATATGACGGCCCTGATCCCGAGACATTTTTTTAATGGGGAACCATTAACATTTAATATGGATACACAAGCCCACGATGTAACGTTAATGCTCGGCAACAGTTTTTTTTAATTTATTAATTAAAGGTGGAAGTCAATCACCGCAATCAAGGTACAATCCTGGCAACGTTGCTCACAGGAGTACCTTAACAAGCCGCAACATCGGTAAAAAAGGAAACAACAACAAAAGGACATCTTACCTGGGATGCTGGATATAATTAAGGACGATAATTTGCCGCCGTTGCAAAAGCAGATGGGACGAATAGTAAACTGCATTCGAGGAAACGACAAGTGGTGGTGGTTAAAACGGCGAACGGCATGTGTAAAAGACCTATTCACAAACTCGCGCCATTACCTGTAGATGCGACCCAGTCCCAATCGATCACAACCAACAATCAGAAATTCAGGTATATAATGATCTGGCAACAGAATTGTGTCAACCACAATTGCATCAATTCTTTTGGTTTTACTTACTCTTCCCATTTAGGAAGGACAGTCGGCAACCTATGCGAAAAAATAATCATTCAAATACAGAATCTGGAGGAAGAACTTTTAAGCACGAACGATCTTTTGACCCCGCAATCGTCGAACAATAACCGGAGGAGGCGAGGCGCCCTTAACCTTATAGGAAACGTAGCTAATGCATTGTTTGCAGTGCTGGATTCAGACTATGCAGACAGAATTTCAAGAACTATTGAAGCTTTCCAAACCGATGCAGAGTTACTAAAGAACCACATTAGAAATCAAACATCATTCCTCGCAGCAACAATAAATATAATCAACCGTGATCAATAAACCATTGCAAACCAATTCGGCCCACATCACTGAGATAACCTACAACACCTCACGGGAACTATTCCAAGAAGATTTATATCAAACCTTTATATTATTGGCAATACAAGTACTTACAACTATTTCAAATTTCCAACGTATCCAAAGTTTTTTACTAGACGTTGTAACACACAGTCAACATGGAAAAATAAGCCCACTGTTAATGCGATCATCACAATTGCAAGAGCTACGCTATATAAGGGCGCATTAACCATCATCGTTAAAACTTGATGACCATTGAAGGGAAGATCTTGCCGAAACATGCCATTTTCGAAATCACCATACCATTAATATCATCAGAGGACCTCGAAATGTTTCACGTAATACCGGTACAAGTGTTGGTTTATGGGACTTTTACCGCAATACAACCATCAACTCCAAATATGTAGGATGTGACAATCCTTTTATTAAGAGAAATACTTTCCTTTTTTTATATAATTCATATTAGTTTATTTGTCACTTCATATGGGCTTGACGGCCACGTTTAAAATACTAAATAATTATTGGTCTCTAGACTCTGCGGCCAACCATTCCCTGTGACTTATGAACACGAACTGCCCCGTTCTGCTGGTCGTTCCTTTTCGTCTGTCTTTCCCTAAGTTATCCGTTCGTTGCCTATCATTGTCTTTTCCCTATCTAATTGTTCGTTGGTGAGTTCTGTGTCTAGTGTAATGTTTGGTTGTTTGGCTCAATCCCACAATCGGCGATCCTGACGGTCATTCGACCCGAATGATGCGTATAATCCCATTTCTTCATATGTTCGGCCACGGTTGTCGTTGTTCCTGGTCCCTCGTGTTAACCAAATTTTTGCACTTCATATCCTGGCTATTGATGCGGATAACTTTGTATGGCCCAACGAACTTTGGCCTCAATTTCATACCCGTTCCAAACTGGGTGCGCTTGCTGGCGACTAGTTCGTTGAGCGCATACTCCTTCCCTGGAGATCGCTTCCTGTCGAAGTTTCTTTTGTTCTCTCTCTGTATCTCTTGAATGTTGGCTCGAGCTTCTTCTCGCATGGTCCTCCTGAAGTGTGGGTATTCGGCAACGCGCATTTCAAGGCGTCAGTATACGAAATGGACTGAACTTTGTGCTCCTCGGCGGGGTATTGTTAAGTGTCTGCTGAACACGGTCAACATGTTTGTACCGCTTTTGTGAACTACCCACACATAACTTGGCAAGCATTAGCACGACAATCTTGTGGATTCTTTCCACCTGTCCGTTCTCTCGCGGTACCCCTGTAGCTATGAAGAGCTGTTGGATCCCCTCTTCTCTACAGTAATCACCAAAAGCGATAGAGGTGAACGCGGTTCCCCTGTCGGTTATCACTCTCCTCGGGCTACCGAAAGTCGCTGACAGTTTCCTCAACTTTTCTATTACCTCCTTCGTTCCTGTGTTTTTTGTCGGATACAGCCAAAGGAAAACGCATCTACCACGACCAGTATGTAGTTGTACTTCTTTTGCGTTGACTCCATTGGTCCTACGTGGTCGATATGAAGGGTACCTAAAGGCTTGCCTTTCTTGTTGATTGGACTGAAGTAGCCTTCCTTCTTCCCTATTTTCGCTCCGGAAATTATACACCTCATACAACTTCTCACCGTAGCCACCACCCTCGCTGCCACATTTGGGATTTCTTCTCCAGTATGTCCTGCGTTTTCTTGGCCGAGAAATGCCCTTGTTGATGCGCAATGGTTATAGCTTCTCGCTCCATTTCATTGACCAAAAGTTCATTGACGTGATCTTTGTATAGCACACCAGCTCTCTAGGATTTTAACCACTGCCTTAATCCAATCGTCTCATCTCTGCGCTTCTCTGATTTAATGGCTCAGCGAATCCTCTATCATCAAACACGCGATTCGGCTAAATGCATCCACGTGCTTCATCTTGGAACCTGAGCGATGCTCGATATCATAATCGAATTCTTGCAAAAACATCGCCCACCTGGACACTCTTAGCGGGACGTCCTGTTTTTTCATCGTCATGGAGAAAGCGTTGCAATCCGTAACAATCTTTATCTTTTTTCCCATCACGTAGATTCTCCATCTCTTCAAAGCTTCTATAATGGCCAGTACTTCCAATTCATAGGAGTGATATTTCTCCTCCGTTAGCGTAGTCTTTCGGCTCATATACTGTATTGGGTGAAGTTGTTGATCTTCCGAGTCTATCGGCAATAGTACGGCTCCATAGCCGAACTTACTCTCGTCCGCATGAATTTCCGTTTCCGCCCTCGGGTTGAACAGTCATTTAACTAGTGCCACCTTGAGTTGCTGGAACGCCAACAATTGTTCATCTGCTACAGCAAACTCTGTACCTTTCCATAGTAAATCCGATAGTGGTTTGGCCACTACTACATACCCCTCAATAAATCGTCGGAAATATGACGCAAGACCAAGAAAACGTTGTAGCGCCTTCCTATCTCTTGGCACTGGGAAAGTACTTACTGCCTTTGTTTTCTCTAAAGATGGGCTTATGGTGTTTTTTCGATGACGTATCCGAGGAACTCAATCTTCCCTTTCAGTAATTGACATTTCGTCCAATGTATCCGTAGTCCCTAGTTGGCTGCTTCTTCTAGTACTCGTCTCAGTCTCTTTATACCCTCCTCTTCATCCTTGGCTAGAATCACGAGGGCGTCCATGTACGCTATCACGACACCTTCCTGAATCAATTCTCGAAACACGGCGTAAACGAATCTTGCAAACACTGCCGGAGAGTTACATATTCCAACTGGAACATAGAGGAATTCAAACTGCTGGTCACTGGTGACGAATGGCGTATACTTCCTCGAGGACTTCTCCATTGGGACATGGAAGAATCCATTTTTTAAGTCTTACGTTGTAAACACTGCTGCTCCCTGTATCCGATTAAGCATATCATCGATTAGACTCATTGGATAGTTGTCTCTTACTATCTTTTCGTTCGGTCTCCTATAGTCGCAGCATATGACGTGCTCGGCTGGATTATCTTCTCCGCTAACCACTGCTTGGTCAGGTCCTGCACTACTTTCTGATCTTCATATGCCATGCGTCTTGGCCTCTGAAACACTGGTATGTCATCCTAAGTACGATCTTTATCTCTACTGGTGATTTCTTTATTCTTATTGGAACGTAACAATCTATCATACTTAGCACTGCTCTCTTAATAACTTTGTCCACTCTGCTTTTGCCTAAACTCGGCACCCCCTTCGGAAATTATCAAGTCAACTGTATCTTGCACATCATTCCCAATCACTGCGGCATATTGCATCTCCTTCTCTCTAACTACATGGAAAGTTACCTGAACTTGTATTCCATCTACTTCGATGTCTGCTTCAAAACTACATATCGTTGTCACTCGGGCCTGTCCTATTCCTAACAAGTTCCGCTTATTCGACTTCAACTCCACGTTATCCATCAACAACAAACAGCCATAGCGTAGAAGGCATAGATCGCTTCCGGTGTCCAAGAATGCAGAAAGTTGATGGCCCTTCACACAAATGCTCTTAAAAATAAGATTGGATCCGATTACAAAGCGACTCGAGCCATTGGTGTAGGACTATCCTCATCACCTGTTGACGTGGTGTGAACATTACTGTTGCCAGTTCTTCCATGCTGCTGTTGACCGTGAGCTTGATTGCTGCATTCGAACGATCGATGTCCCTCTTGTCCACATCTAAAACATTTCCCAATTCTCTTTACTGGACAATCCTTCATGAGATGCGACGTATTCCCACACTTGAAACACTTTCTTTCCTTCCTCTCCAGCTTTACAGGCTGTATATTCATCGTACTGCGTTGGGCACCTACCGAGTTTGACGACTGTGGATTTAAACCCCCAACCTTTTCGTATACCTTTATCTGAACCTTAAGCTCACTCACCGTTCTTGCTTGATACAACAAAACCTTGTTTAACTTGTGGTCCTGTATCCCGTTGGCAAAATATGTGATCAGGCTTTCCTCGTCTAACGCGATTGATTTACCTATCTCCATCAAGCTATAGAGATATTCATTGAAAGTTTCTGTTGGCTTTTTTACGACGACTTTGTAACCTACGATGAACCTCAACAAACGACAATTTGCTTCCGAACTCTCGAACTAATGCATCCCTCAACAAACTCCAGTTTCTAATACCCGTTTGGCTACGAATAAACATTTTAGCGGCTCCTTTTAACAGTTGTTTACCATTAACAAATTTCTGCATGGTGTTCCACATAATGGTGCGAGCATTTTCTTCAAACTCTTCCACCCACTATTCTACACTAGGACATCCGATTCCATCGAAAGTTAGCAATGAATCCTCAATATCTCTGAGCGTGAACACACCTCTTCCACTTGTCGCTTCCTCTTCGCCATATTCATCGTTAATCGAATCATCTTCTCCTTGAGCCTCTGCTTCCCGCCTAAGACCGTAATGTTGGATGAGCCTGTCTTGTAAAACTGTCTTAAGTCCCGTCGTTTGTAAGTTTAACTGTCCTAACTGTTTTTGAGTCCATCTACCGTAAGGGCTAGTTTAGTGTCTAAGTTTATATCTAAATTTAAATTTATCTTTTACAATACGTTATTTCACAAAATCAAAATGTAAAATACATGTGCGAAATCAACAATATTCAAAATTATTTAAATCGAACAAAATATTAATTGTATTTGTACAAACATCCGCTAACTTGCCCTATTGTTTGCCGCTTTTTCTTCTTCTTCTTCTTCTTCTTCTTCTTCTTCTTCTTCGTCTTCTTCTTCTTCTTCTTCTTCTTCTTCTTCTTCTTCGTCTTCTTCTTCTTCTTCTTCTTCTTCTTCTTCTTCTTCTTCTTCTTCTTCTTCTTCTTCTTCTTCTTCTTCTTCTTCTTCTTCTTCTTCTTCGATTTTCGAATTTATTAAGCCAGAAACTTCTTGCACCGTTAACGCTGATGATGCCGCTTGTCTTGTACCGCTTCTTCGTCAATTTTTTTCTTTGTCTGGACACGACACTCTCCTTACTGCTCACACACGTTGGGACACACAACGGCGATGCGGTTGAAAATTTTTCACTTGTGTCGGCAATTTGATGATTTTCGAGCACAAGGGCTGTTTTTCACACACAATCGCTTTTGTGTTGCTGCCACTTTTTGCCACTCACCTGCATATGACCAATGTCGGACACAAAAATCTGGTAATGCGCCTCATTGGATCTAGCTCCGCAACCCAAACGAATGGATATACGCCTTACGACAAGAAACCATATTGAACGTGGTATGCGGTCAAAACACAACGTATCTAGCCATCAGAGGCTCGGTTATCGCCAAACTACAAAGGGAATGTATAATCAAACAGCAATTCCTAACGATTCGAGGACATAACATCTATCCGTCAAATACTAGACAATCTTACAATCCCCTCAGTAACCTTACTGATGTGACAATCACCGTGTCAGAAGTAGCCCTAGTTCCTCCACAAGAAGGTTATCAACGGCAACTATCCGAAGTAAGGGTATTGAAGCAAAACATAGAAAAATTTATGAACTCAAAATCATAAATGACGTCCACCATACCATAGGCTATATTGGTGGGTTAAAAGCCATTTTAATCGTTATCTTTCTGGCCGCTAAATTTTTATCTTAAAGCCAAAAGAAAGAAACAATGTCTTTAACCAACTCCGATTCCAAGGATACGAGAAGCCAAACAAAATATTCCAATCAGACATCATCCATCGCAACAACCACAAGCACATGAGGATAGGTTTAACGTACATATTGAACAGTAACATAAATGTTAAAATATAGTTTTCTTCTAATTAAAATATATAGTATATATTTCTAACTAACCTTAAGTACAAATTGTAATTTTTACTTTCATACTTTCCTTTATTTAACTATTGAACCTGCTGTTCAACGCGGGGCAGAATGTTTAACTCCAGTACGTACATTTAATTTTAAACACTACTGTTAAGCTCTCATCTGCCAAACACAACCCTAAAGAAACATGGAAAATGGTCAACACTATCCTTGGAAAAAAAACATTAAATCTTGACCAAACAATTACTAAAAATTTTACGAACGAAATAAACTACCGCGATTTATCAAATAAATTCGCAAAACAACTTGCAATTTCAAACACGGTTCATGAATGTAATAAAAAAATATATAGATCACACATTGTAGATAATAGCATCCAAAACTCTATATTTGTTGAAGAAGCAACCGTCACGGAGGTGCGCAACATTTTAAAGCAGTTGAAAGAAAATAAGTCCGCGGGGCTTGACGGTATAAGAGCTCTTGATCTTAAACGCAATTGTGAAGTTCTAGCACCAGTAGTTACAAAATGGGTTAATATGAGTTTTGAGCAATCCAATGTTCCAACTCTTTTAAAAAAATCAATTGTGCGACCCATTCATAAAGGTGGAAAAAAGAATGAAATACTCAACTACAGACCTATTTCCATTTTTTCGGCGGTGGATAAAGTGCTCGAAAAAGTCATGGCAAAAAGACTGAATGAATATATAGAAAAATACAAAATTATAAATAAAAACCAATTTGGTTTTAGAAAGGACAAAAACATCAATCGACTGTTGGGAAATTTTGCTGACAGACTAAACTCTAGCCTCGAACAAAACCATAACTGTATAGTATTGTTTATTGACTTCAAAAAAGCTTTTGATACATTGTGCCATAAAAATATACTACGGCAACTGGAGAAAATAGGAATAAGAGGTGCCATACTTAAATGGTTCGAATGCTATCTCAGCAAGAGAAAATACGCGGTCAAGATTTCGGAGCATCTAAGCGAGGAAGAAGATGTTATCTTCGGGGTCCCACAGGGATCGATATTGGGACCTCTTCTATTTATAATCTATATAAATGACCTATTGTCTGTCCTCAAACAAAGTACAGGATACGCGTATGCAGACGATACAGCCATCGTTGTCAGCCACAGAGATGTTAACGAAGCCGAAGGAATGATGCAAAAAGAATTCAACGCGATCACAGCTTGGTGCCACGATAATGGTCTCATTATAAATGCAAACAAAACGAAGGTTATGCACATACGCCCACCACACATGCCGAAAGCAATGCTTAAAATAAAAATGCACGACTTTGAGTGCTTGCACAATGCAGGTACATACTTAAATATACAAGAAGACGATGAGTGCACATCAGTCATAAAAAATGTTTCTACCTCGGAATAATCGTAGACTATCAGGTAAAATGGAGATATCATATACAAGAGTTGACGAAAAAGCTGCGACAAGCAACATATGCTATGTTTCATTTAAGCAATTACTGCACATATGAGGTTCTACGGCACTGCTACTTCGGGCTAGTAGAATCACATCTTCGATATGGTATATTAGCGTAGGGAAATGCTCCACATATGGAGGCACTACAAAACATACAAAAAAGAATACTAAAAATAATATCGAGGCGGGCGAATCAAAACGAAAATGGTTTAAAAATGCTAAACATCAAACAGCTTTTCAAGCTAGCGGTGATAACTGAGTTCTATTCATATGACACATACAAGACAAGAACACAGCAAACAGTGAACACAAGACGCAGGGAGCAGGGCCGATTTGCGTACCCACGATACTGGAACGAGTACGGACGAAGGAAATTTGCTGTTGCTGTTCCTACAGTATTTAACGAATTACCCACGGAATTACAATACTTACCTAGGTCTTCTTTTTTGAAAAAAGCAAAGGATTTTTTCCTTTTGTCAAATGAAAATAGTTAAATGTCAAATGAAAATATTACATGATTTAGTCCTTATAATTCCATTTGCATTTTAAGCTTATTTATATCTTTATTCTCAATTTGTTCTGATAATGAAATAACGTAATACATCGATAATATATCAAAATCTTGAACTCACTATAAAATTGATATAGTTTAAACATAATCTTCTGCAGATAAGCCCTTAGGGCTTTGCGGATGCAAAACATTAAAGTGGAAATTATTTTAAAGCAATAAAAAAAAAAAAAAAAAAAAAACTAAAAAATCTTGTAAACTAAGCCATGGCCAAGGATTGAATTACACATAATTCGATCATTCTTTAATTTGTTTTATCGTTTTTTTGTTTCTTATATTTGGTGTCTTTTTAATAATTGCCTGGCGTGCAATTATCGCAAATATTTATTGTAAATTACTTTTAGAAGAATAATCATTTTAGCCGTAAGAACTAGCTGTAAATTTGGTATAAATAAGGCAAGATAAATAAAGAAGGAATCATTATTATTTGATCAGCGATCAAAGACTGCTTTTTCACTTCATTCCAGTGAGTCTGCTGGAATAACTGTTCGATTTAAGGTTAATCGATTAAGGTATCGACTAGACCGCAATATCAACAGAGTCTAGGTTTATGTACCTAAGACAAAAGGGGTGAATAAAAGAATTCATCCGAAATATTATTAGTTTTCTTTATTATTAGTTTTATATTATTTATATAAATAAATATTCAGAAGTCGAAAGACATATTTTTAATTGTTATGTTTAGCTTAGAACGCCCGCAGAGGGCCAGTAAGTTAGTTTGTTAAAAGTTAAGTTAACTAAGCAAGCTTTAAGCATTTCTTGTCTAGCATGTAATCCATTCCGATATCCTCAAAAAAATGTTCAAAACGTTACCCTGCTTGGTACGATGGTGAGATAAAAAATCTGAAAAATTGTAGGAAAAAATTGTGGTTTGTATACAAACACACTCATAGTGAAACTGACCTCTTAAACTATTTAAATTCCAAAAATAATTTCTTAAGAGTATCGAGTTTAAAATTCTTAAATTATATTCAGGGGGTACAAAGTGACTTAAAAATTAATCCCAAACATTTTTGGAATTTTATACACAAAAAAAGTCTGTTCTTAGTTATGATGATAACTCTAGCCATAACCCTCTAGTTATAGCTAATCTGTTTTCTGACTTTTTTAAATCTGCTTTTACAAACTGTGATATTTCTAGCTTTGACAATCTTGACGAAAATGACCAACTTATTGATCATTCGAAATCTTTTAACCATCTTGACCAAAATGACCAACTACTTGGTTACTTGAAATCTTTCAACCACTTGACCAACATTAATTTAAATATAAATACTGACACCATTACGACATCTTAATCCAACTTTGATGACAACATAGCTTCAGGTCCAGATGGTGTTCCATCTATTGTTTTAAAAAATGGTTTGTTCAATCAATCTTTGTCTGATGGTATATTTCCTGTCGCGTGGAAGTCGTTTATAATTCCTTTATTTAAAAAGGGTCGAAAAGATGACATCCAAAATTTTCGTCCGATCGCGAGGCTGTCATCCATACCTAAATTGTTTGAATCTGTTCTACGTGAATAATTGTATTTTTATGTTTAATCTATAATTGTCCCTAATCAACATAGGCCGCTCTACAACAATAACTCTTTTACTTGAACTCATACAATCCTGCGCGAACTCATTTAAGTTTAAAAATCAAACAGATTGTGTACTCACTGATTTTAGTAAAGCTTTTGATAAGCTTTCCCACCGCATCTTACTTTTATAGTTAAACAAAATTGGCTTCAGCACAAAATTCTTAATTTGGCTTGAATCGTATTTATCAAGAAGATCTTACTCTGTTATTTTTAATGGTTGTTCCTCGAGCTATTTTACTGTCAACTCTGGGGTACCACAAGTCAGCCACATAATTTGTTATTTATACGGTTTCTATTTAAAAGAGTTCACAATGACTTATTTATGCTGATGATGTTACTATCTTTAAGAAGATACAGAACATTGGAGACTGTCATGATCTGCAGCGTGATCTTGATGCGTTTTATGTGTGGTGTTCCAATAATTGTTTATTTAAAATGTCAAGAATTGTAATGTCATTAATCTTATACGAAAAAGCTCGCCGGTTTCTTTCGCATACAATTTAAATGGCTCGACAATGTGCAATGTTGATAATCAGCCCTATTGCGAAGATCAACTATCAATTGATAGTTGATACTTGTCAATCAATTTCTTATAATGGTATTGCGAGGATCAATCATCAACAGAGTGTTGATCCATTGTGAACGTGCATCAATTATCAATTTTCGGTTGACATATCGGTATTATGAACGTCAATTGTGAACAATTTTATTGTTACTGGTCAATTCTTTTGTCAATCGCGATTTCGGTGTTGATAAAGGAGATAACTATATGGAAATGTAAGTATTTTTAAAATTTTTGAAGATCAACATTTTTACTTGTTTTTGTTTTTTTAAAGGACGAAAATAGTTAGTAACAAAAGACAACTCAGTAGATTGGTTGAGTTGTTGGAGCAGAGTCCTGATATCGCTAAAGGATTTTGTTCCAAAACTGGTGCGCAGGCGAAATGGGAACAGTTTGCGACAGAGTTAAATAGCTTAGGACCACCGGAACGAGATTGGCAAAAATGGCAAAGAGTAAGTTGTACGCATTTACAAGAAGCTTATGTTCAATTTTAAACTCTGCATTTGTTTAGGTATGGATCGACCTAAAATGCAAAATAAAAAAGAAGAAAATGGAAAACAAAATAGAATTATCTGCAACTGGTGGTGGTCCAAACCGATGTCATCAGTTTAATGATATGAAACAGGCTGTGATTCGACTTCTCGAATTAAACACTTGCGTAGATCCTCCTGGTAATGAATTCGGGTTAAACGAACCAGACACAGCACTAATGCCAAGCTCCAGTCAGCGAAGTATTATTAACGATTGCACCCAAAATGCAGAGAAACCAACAGCTCTAAGAAAAACAAAAGTAACATCGCGAGTTGAAGAATTACAACAGAATCGTATGTCATTATTGGATGAGCAAACTTCTGCTCAAAAGCAGTTTTACGACAACATGAAAAATGTTATGACTGAAATAAAAAGAAGTATGAAAAACATAGAATACTATACGAAAAAAAAATTTCAACAAGACCATGAGTACAACACAGAAATCCTAAAACTAAAAACAGAGAAATTAAAACTTTACAAACAAAATAAGGAAAATAAGGACAACCACAGAAAAGCTAAATTAAAAGTTAAAATAGAAACATTAGAGCTTAAAAAGCAGATGCAACATTTAAGAAATCTTTAGAGTATAGAAGCGTAGTTAATTATTTATTTTTTTATGTTGAGACTGAACTCAAATCTTTTTCATTTTTTTATATTCCTTTTGTTGAAACTGAATTAAACTTTTATTTTTTCGTTAACTTAAATGTTATTTTATTGTTTTTCACTTAAACTATTTACATAAAACGTAAGATCGCATCTCTAATCCGTCTACCTTCATCAACGTTATCATCGGTTACGATATCTTCAACGGTGTCATCATTAATTTCCTCCTCAGTGGTATTAATTTCTGGATTTTCAACGGCGTATTTAATACAAATGTTATGTAATGCCGCACATACATTTATAATTTGTGTTGCCTTTTCAGGAGTGTAATGCAATTCTCTGGCTGTTAGCAAACACCTGAATCTGCTTTTCAGCACACCAAATGTTCTTTCCACAATATTTCTTCCTTGTGCATGCCTTTTATTAAATCGTGATTGTGGAGATCCTGCTTCAGCATTCCGGTAAGGAGTTAGCAGATATGGAGCTAAGGGATAACCACCATCTCCTATTATGAACATATTTGTTTAAATTGCGAAAATAAAATTAAATCAAAAATTTAACAAGAAGTCGCAAATCGTTACGCCCGTTTCGAAGGTCTTCTACAAATTTGGCTTTCAATGATGACATATTCCATATGCTGGCGTCATGAGAAGCTCCAGGGTGTTTTGCACAAATGTATTTGTGCTCTACGGATGACATGCTTTCAAAAAAAAAAATTACACTCCTAAATTTGTAACACTCGTAGCTCGACTCGTTAATGTTTATTTAAATTGCTTGAAATTCAAATCAAACCAAAACTATTTTAGAACTGTCAAAGTTTAATTCACATTCACAATAACAGTTTTTTCTGCTTAATGTTCACAATAGCGTCTACTTTTGTCAATTTTATTTCATAATACCAACATCAATTTTAATTGATAAATTTGTCAATCGTCAATCGGTTGATAGTTGATCTTCGCAATAGGGCTGAATATTTCTGTCTTTGGGGTTGTGTTGGATCAAAAACCCGAGTTTAAGCAACATATCAACATAATTTCCAATAAAGCGAACTGAATGCTTGATTGGATTAAAAGAGAATCTAAGCAATTCAGTTCATGATTTTCGTCCGTCCGATCCTTGAATACGCTTGTCGAGTGTGGTCTCCTCACTATAAATGTCATATCGACAGGATTGAGAAAGTTCAAAAGAGATTTTTAATATTTGCCTTGAGGGGACTGGGATGGCAAGACCCTTATAACCTCCCACTTTATACAAGCAGACTTAATCTAATAGATTTGCCTAACCTTGAGAGCAGATCGTATCTATGTTTCCCTCTCATTACCAAACTTTTTGATGGCAACATTGATTCTATGTACCTCTTGTCTCGTCTCAATTTCAATGTACCGCAAAGATTTTTTAGATACATAACTAATGCAATCTCTGTATTTCACCATCGTACGAACTATGAACGGTTTTCTCCATTTAATAATATGTTAATTATCTTTAATAAATATTCACAACTTTTTAATTGCAAAAATATTAACCTTAATACTAAATCTTCTAAAAATATGTTCCTTTTACATGTAAATAATAATGTACAATTGTAAATGATAGATATTTAGCATTCTAAATAAATAAATAGCATAAAATAAAAAAAATAAATAAATATAAGAATATTTATTGAGAAAAATAAAAATGCATTAAAAGGGAAAAAATGGCAATATGTATCGTCTAAACGTGCATCATTATGGAGTAAGTTTTGTATCATCGGCAGAAAATGACTTTAATTTATGGCAGCGGCGCATGGGTCACATTAATGAACAGAATATGATGAAACTAGGAGACGGCTTAGTTCAAGGAGATGAATTTTCTGAACGATTTATGTGGACCTAGGGGGACAAATCCTCTTAGGGTTCGACGTATTTTCTCACATTTGTTTATGACAAGTCAAGATATGTGTGTGTACACTCTGTCGAACATGATAACGACCAGGAATTTTTCAAAGTAAAAAAAGAAAATCAGCTCAGAAACTCCGATAAATGACTCGTGTCCTAGATTAACTTTGCTGTTAAGGTTATCGCAGTGCTTAACTATGTTAGGCAGCTCATTAAATTATATACAGAACACGATAGGCCCGAGTATGGAACCCTGCGGAGCTCCCGTAGTCATTGCAATTGGAAAGTGGAACGATTTTCGCCTTTTTCCATTCATTTGAGAAAACGGAAGTGTTCAAAATAGTATTGAAAATGCGTATACTTTAGGGGAGAATAGCTGGTACTGACAATTTTATGAATTTTGGAATTACTTGATCGAGTCCAATTACATTCGACTTGTTCGACAGCAGGACCTCTAGAGCATCTTCATCGATCGATCTCCGGAAACATAGGGCACCAGAATTGTTCGAACCCCTATTGAGCTCTTACGGGTAAACCGTCAGAGGCTAACAAGAATGAGGAGAGAAGAAATGTCGTCTCGTGGCTTTAGCTGTTGCTTGCTTATTCCGATCCGTCGTAAGTTCTTTCAAAGATTTCCTTTACTGACTGATTCAACTAAAGGGATGATGTTATTGCCACAGCTGAAGTATGTTTTGTTTTATCGGCAGAAAATAACTTTAATTTATGCCCACGTCGCATGGGTTATATTGGTGAACAGAATATGAAGAAACTAAGAGACAGCTTAATTCAAGGAGCTAATTTCATGGACGATTTATGTGGACCTATACCGACAAAAACAAAGATTTTAAATTATGTAATGAACTCCCAGTATCTACCAGGAAAGAATTAATATTAAAGAATTTGAATAAAAAAATGTATAGAATTCGCTAGATTTAATTTTTAAAAATGTAAAATAATTTTAAAAGAAATCTAATTAGCTTCGATGAAGCTATATATAATAAATCTAATCTAATCTAATCTAAACAATCCTCTTGGGGGTTCGAATTATTTTCTCACATTTGTTGAAGACAAGTCAAGTTATGTGACTCTGTCTCCGTCACACATGATAACAAACAGGAATTTTTTGTTTTAATTTTACTATATTTTTCAAAGCAAAAGAAAATGGAAGTTAGCTCATAAATGCTTGTCTCACTTAATAACAAACAGTAGCTAAATCTACCTGTTAGGAACTTAAACTGAATCACTTCAAGTAGCCTGCTGTGTAGATTTATATATTGCTGTCAAATAATCTAGCGAAATTTCGGACCAACCTCGTTATAATCTCCTCAGTTTCATCATATTGCCTCCTCTCTCCTTCATTGACTTTGCTTGAAAGGCAACCCCACAGGTTTTCTGTGATGTTCAGGTTGGATGAATACGGCGGAAAAGATCTTTCCAGTATCGATTTTTAAGTGATTGCCGTCATTTTGAAAAATTAAAAAAATCACGAATGCTCTCGTTCCTTTAGCAAAGCATTTTTTTCACATAATTACTAAACCGACCAAATCCACAGAGGATGCCATTTTAAGGATCTGTTTTGATTTGTTTATTGGTGCTAACACAATTCAGTCTAAATGGTTCTACATATTTATCAATATGACGAAAACATTCCATATGGTGGATCTGAAGTTATTATAACGTAAGCTATAGTCAAGTCCAAGCTTCCAAACAGTTCAGACGTGCTTTCCATTCGCTCTCTGTATTTCTATTTACCCTAGGTCCGCTGTTTTCATTAAACGCTTAACTCCACGCGACATATATTTACGCTTTTTGCCCCAACCCGCGATTTCTCTTGACTTACGCGAGCGAGCGTCGCCCTTTGTGACCCAGTTACGTTATTTGTTTTTTTTTTGTCACTGCGATTTTTGCTGACTTACGTGAGCGTTCGACGCCCTTCGTGACCCAGTTTCGTTATTTATTAACAATAAAGATAAACCGATATGGAAAAGTGCGGTAATCAAAATTGCTTCGACAGCTCCAATGATGACCTAATTCGCTGCAATGGTCTTTGTGGTAAATCCTTTCATGCCCCTTGCACTGGATTAGGAAGGAGAGCATTGACCTGCCTGAAGGAATTCACATGCAATTATCTGTTTTTCTGTGATGCATGTAAGGCAATTCCTCTCTCACTCTCTGATGTTCTTGAAGCAGTTAAGTTGTTGGGCTTAACAACTCATCAAGCAATCAACGAAAACAAGCTCCTCTTAAAAAAACACATCGACAAAACTAAGTTCGAAGACTTATTAAAAGCTGTTGACGAACTTTCCAACTCCATCGACTCGGTTAATAACTCAAACAATGTAAGATTCCGTAATATTGAAAAACACCTCCTCACTCTCTCCCAACCCAAATGCACTCCGGAGACAAAAAAAGACTCTCTCGAACTAAAACGCGATTTGAAATCGTCAATCGAACTTTTGCTTGTAACCCATAGCCCTCATTTAATCCAACAATCCCTTGACTCTTTGCGATCCGACCTTGAGATATACTTTCAAAACTCCTCAAAACAAGTGCATCTTACCCACCGGGCTGAATCAGACCCATTGCTCGTCGACCTTTCCCGCAAAGTCGGAGTGATTAGTGATGAACTTATCTCGTCTCACATAAATATCGCGGAAATGTTCGATGAAATTAAAACGGTTACCCAAAAACTTGAGCGTATAAACCTCCAAACGCATTCCGAACATCATGCTAACAACACTTCTATCCTCGCCGAACTAACTGCTGCCAATTCTCCCCCACGTGTCGATTATTCTACCATCTCTATGACGTCATTCTCGAAAACTAACACCTCATCTGCATCTGTTCATCCACCGAACCTCATTCAACGCTTCAACACACATTGGACAGCCTCCGAATGGAATGAGCGTCTCGCCAAACTAGACGCCGTCAACAAGCAAGCTGAAGAAGACAAGGAAATGACATTGATTGTGAAAGGCACCCCTCGTCTTGCGGATGCTTCTTGGATCAGGAATTTCTTTCATCGAAACTATGCGATCCAGTGCCATAAGATTTCGCGGAACAGAACTAATAAAACTTCATCGTTTAAGGTTAACATCCCTTATAAATATGGATGGCTGTTTGCTAATGCGAAAAACATATTCCGTTTGGCCAAAATAACCATCACCAAATGGACAGACAAAATACCACCAATCGCCATCAAACCGGACACCTTAATCCCTAATAATAGTCTTAAGCCTCCTTCTAACCACGGAAATTTGTTAAAACAACCCTCACGCCAAACGCCTGTCCAATCCAACTCTGATCCTAATTGGAGCTATAAAGTTGGAATCTTTCCCAACTTCACTCCTCTCGCTTTACGAAACGTTGTCCAACCTTCCAAATGGTCCCCGCTCCTTTCAAAACCACCTGTTAACGGTCCCGATCCAAGCAATAGCCTACGCGACAAATCACCAAATCCCAATCCTCCTAAACCTTCTTCATGCCCATCGAAATCATCAAACAACCGGGTATCTTTCAACCTCACCCCCGACATAACTCCGACTAAAGCCTCTCCCACGGTCGACTACCCAAATTTCCTTAAATCGCACACTCTCAACCCTGCCGCTCCCACAGCCTCTGTTGATGATGACACACCCTCGTTTCTAGATCCTTTGGTCCCCCCTTCGGCTAAGCTCACTAAACATTCTGCTCTTCTCAAAGATGACGGCCGTTACATTCTTTCACGTCTAAGGGACCATAGAATATACGAAAATGTGCATCTTTACCTCGCCTACCTTCACAATCAGCCTGAATCCTGCATCGATGGTAAAACAAAAACTAATGTAATGGTATCTATGCAGCAGGAAGGCCTCCCAACTAACCCAGCAGACCTTAGAAAAATTTTTTGCGCAACCATGAAAACCTCAACATCTCACCCAACGATGTCGACAAAGATCTGTCTACATTTGCATCCCATATCTCGTCTAAACGTATAACACACCTGCAAAGGACACGTTCCCATATCAAAAACTACTTTCGCTCTTAACCCTTCTTCTTCAATTTCAACCCCACACCAATTCATCTCCATTTATTACCAAAATGTCAGAGGACTGCGTACTAAAACCTCCAACGTTTTCCTCAATTCTCAAACTCTACCCTACGATATTTTCGCTCTATCTGAGACCAATCTCACCTCCGACTACAAGAACAACGAGCTATTCACGTCTGACTTCAATGTCTTTAGCGATGACGGGGTCAACAAACCAGATAACTCCTCTGGTCGCGGCGTCCTTTTGGCAATAAACAACCGTCTACACTCGAGTCTCATCAAATCCTCACACACCGCCGACTTCGAATACATTTGTGTCAAAATAACGCTTCCTAAGCACAATATCTACATTCTCTGCTGCTATATCCGCCCATCGCAACCTATTGAAGGTTACCAACTAGCGGTAGATGCAATCGACTCTCTTTTTGAGACCACGGATCCCCGTGATGAAGTTATTATCATTGGAGACTTCAATCTTCCATATCTGAAATGGTCTAAATCTGATGACGATACCCACATTACCGCATCCAATGCAACATCAGAGAAAGAGATCCTCTTTACCGACTCTCTCTCGAACGCCGGTCTTTTCCAAATCAGCGGCATGACTAATAATCTGAACAGACAGCTCGACCTTATTTTCTCCTCCGATCCGCATAACTGTGTAACTTCAAAGTCAACTCATCTCTTGTCCACGCTCGATTCTTTTCACCCTCCTCTTTCCCTGACTTTCTCTTGCGAGAATAGAATAAATACAAACGATCACGAGGACCTCTACGGTCTTGACTTTCGTAAGACTGATTTCGACAAATTAAACAGCCTCCTTTCAAACGTTAACTTTAGCTTTCTTAACACCTCACACCATAATATCTCTATCAACGAAGCTCTTACTATTTTCTATAGCGAAATCACCGGATGTTTCACTCAATCAGTCCCTTACCTTCCCCAAAAAAACGCATCCTCGTCTCCACCGTGGTACACAAAAGAGCTTCGTTCACTTCTTAATAAAAGAAATAAATTATGGCAGGCTTACATCAAAACTCGATCTGACTCCATACACTCGCTCTACCAAACCGCATATACACAATTCTCTGACCTATGCAACTCTCTCCACCTAGACTATGTTAACCATATGCAATCCTGCTTATTATCCGACCCCAAGCGATTCTACCAATTCATCAAAGTCAAAAGTAAATCAGATGGCTATCCCTCCACTTTCAATTATCTCGACTCTTCCTCACCAGACCCCAACATAATTGCTAATTTCTTCGGCGATTTCTTCAGACAATCATACGCGGTGCATGAAGAAGACCCCGGCCAGGATTATTTCAGATACCTAAATCATAGTACACATACAACCATGATATCTGTCGAAATAATACCGGCAAAGGTAGCAGAGAAGATCACAAAGCTTAAAGACGATTTTTCCCCTGGCCCTGACGGTCTGCCTGCTATAGTGCTCAAAAAATGCTCCGATATCCTTGTTCGGCCTCTAACTTCACTGTTCCAACTCTCCATCTCGCAAGACATTTTCCCCAACATTTGGAAAAACTCTTACATAGTCCCAATTCATAAGAAAGGTCCAAAAAATGATGTTGCAAACTACAGACCAATCGCGAAACTTTCGTCTATTCCCAAACTTTTTGAGAGTATCATCTACGACGCTATGCTCTTCCACTGCAAATCCATCATATCTCCTAACCAACATGGATTTCTCAGAGGAAGATCCACAACCACTAACTTAGTAGAATTTGTCTCCCGAACTCTATGCGCCTTAGAAGAAGGTAATGAAGTTGATGTTGTCGCCACCGACTTCAGCAAAGCCTTTGACAAAATATCGCACAGAATAATTATTCTCAAGCTCAAAGCTCTCGGCTTCCCCATAAGGTTTATTGACTGGATTAAGTCCTACCTAGATAACCGTCAATACGTTGTTCTTTTCAGATCCTCCAAATCCAAACCATTCTCGGCTACCTCAGGAGTCGCTCAAGGGAGCCATATTGGACCCATTATTTTCATTCTTACTATTAATGATGTCGACCTCATTATCCAAAACTCATACATATCTATTTACGCCGACGACATTAAACTATATACGCCCATATCGTCACCCGCTGACCACCACCTTCTCCAAGATGATCTGAATAGGTTTTCGATTTGGTGCCAAAAAAACTTCCTAGATCTAAACATTAGTAAATGCCAAGCTATCACTTACACACGAAAACGTCTACCACAGCCTTCCAGGACCTATTTCATCTTGAATCAACCTGTTCCGTTAGTCTCTTCTCTCCGCGATCTGGGTGTTATCTGTGATAGAGAACTCAACTTTCGCACACACATGGACTCCATCATCAGTCGGGCTAATTCCGCCCTTGGCTACGTTAAGCGATGGTCCAAAGAGTTCTCTAATCCCTACGTCACGAAAGCCCTTTACATTACTTTCGTTAGACCTCTACTTGAATATGCTTCCCAAGTCTGGTCCCCTTTCTATGAAACCCAAATCCGCCGAATCGAGGCTGTTCAGCGCCGTTTTCTTCGCTTCGCACTTCGTGGTCTCCAATGGACAGACAGCTTAAACCTTTCACCATATACACATCGCTTGCAACTCATCAACCTACAGTCCCTGGAGCAACGCCGTGACATTGCCGACATCGTCTTCATTCACCAACTCTTATCCGGTTTGATTGACTGTCCCACGCTGCTCCAATCTATCTCTTCATTTACCAACCCACGTAACTTCAGATCAGTCCAACTCTTCCGCCTTGACCCACACCGCACCAATTACGGTTCTCATGAACCTATGTCTCGAATGTTGCGAAAGGCCAATGCCACGCAGGACATTTTTAATTTCCATCTCAACAGATCCACCCTTAAAAATATCCTTCCCTTTCACCTCTCTCATTCCCCAAATACCTAGATATAAGTTAGAATTAAGCATCGCTTGTAATAAGCTGAGTCCGGGGCATGCCCCCGGGCACTAAATAAATAAATAAATATATTCCAGCTATATAAAGCTGGTTTTGAAGGAATAGTACATTAACGGATAAAATTGTATTTGCTGGAAAGGGAACAGAGGATGTTAGCTAACGCTTTTTAAAGTGCTGCACTTAAGCTTAAAAATTGCGTTCTACAGGGATCAGTGCTGTTGCCTATATTGTTCCTCGTCTTTATTAATTCTCTGTTCATTCATTTTATGGCAATCGTAGTGCATTTTAAGATACTGCCGCTTTCAATTAGACTGACCCTTCGATCAAAGCATCAATGCATGGCAAAAGTTAATTTCGATTTTCAATCATAAAAGATTTGGTTTTCGTTCTACGAACTCTTCATCAATCAAATATATCTTTTAAAGCCATACTGCACGCGCAAAGTTATTTCAATGTTCCAGTACGGGTTAGTTCAATCTTGAAGACTTCGAATTCAATATTGATTGCCCAAAATCATTTAATCCGGATCATGTGTGTGGAGAATCGTTATACGGAAATCTGGCTCTTCTTACCTAACATGCGCATCCTGCCATTCAGGAATCTTTTTTTTTTTTAAAGGTGCTAAGAGAGAATATTAAACAGAGCGGCAATGTTCTATTGAAAAATACTTCGATATATAATTTTTTAAGCACTATTTGACATTCCACGTATGTTTAAAAGGTATTTTATGAACTTTTATTAAGTATCTTCGTGCAGAACTTTTTATAGACTTACCATAACCATAAAATTAAATAAAAACTTTTACTTATTATTAAAGTTAATTAAAGACTTGCTTTTAAGTGTATTAACAAGAAAAACAAGATTCTTCCATTTTTTTTAATGATAGCATTCATTTTTATTTTTGTAACTGTAAGTATATCATAAGAAGGGCTGACGGTACACCTCGTCAGTTATTCTTTCTTAGCTATCACGCGGCACTAACTTTAAAAGTAACACGATGATCGAAAATGATTTAAATTGCTCTTGCAGTATGTCTACGAACACTGATCAGGTTTGCCCCATTGAACAGGTCTTCGTTACTATAGAATTTCTTGTGCACAGACTCTGAAGTTTTGTAAAAGTGAAGAGCAGCCTTTAATATCGTCCCTGGGAAGCTCGAATCTTTTCCATTGATCCCACATTGTACCACACGAACAGGCCGAATGGGGCCGTGTGAAAGATCACCTTTACCTTTGAATCGAGTTGATTGCTGTAAAACAGTCCTTTTATCAAGGCATACGCATCTTTCAACTCTCAATCGCAAAATCTATGGAGTGAAGGAGTGAGCCTACAAGATCGCTCGTGAAGATTGTAAATAAAACCTGAGAGGTAATTTCACCCTGTTCTAGACCGTTGTTAATTTCAAAAGTCCCAGCAGACGTCACACTATAATTTTTCACAATAAACTTTCTGCTAGCAATCATATCTAAGAGTATGTACCGCAGTGGTTTGCTAATGCATACTTAACTATTTTAAGAATTACCCTTTCAACAACTACACCGTGCATCATTGCTCGCCTTTGTTTCTTTATATTTCCGATACCAATTTAGAAGTGTCATGTATGGTATCATGCCCTGCTCTGAAACCGAATTGGTTATCCGGAATTATATTTTTGTCCTCAACCCACACGCGCTCTATTGCTCACATTTTCAAATACCTTATTGATATTGGGAAGCAGACTTATTGACCGGAGTTTTGCTAGTTTCATTGTGTCTTTTTTCCATTAAGGAATCGGTTGCACCACCGCTATCTTCCAGTAAGCCCATCTCAAAGCCCAAAAGTCGGTAGTGGACGCGATTACTGACGATGTTTCCTCGGAAGGGTAGTGGCAAAAGAAAAATGACGATTTTCACCATTATCATTTGGACATTGCCATCTTTTCGAGCTAGCAGAACGCCCAAATGGAGGTGTATTTCGAGCTATGTTCGGAAACGGAAAAAATAACGGTTCTTCAGAAACCAACAAAGAATGAGGGCAACGGAAAGAAAGCTTCTGAACTTGGAGAAGCAGAGGGGATCACAACCATTTTCAAAGCAGCCCTCCAAAAGCGCAATGGTATGGTATCACCGGAGGATATCCCAACGGAGTCCGCGGGTAGGAGCAAGATGAAAACAAAAGCCCAAGGCGCCCAAAAAAAAAAATGCAGGCTATCCGGCGGCTTACTCACCCACACATAGTAACAGACAAAAGAGTGAAAAGAGTAAGTACTGCACGAGGACAAGGACTTCCTCGGGTGAAAGAAAGCTGAAAAGAACACCCAAGAGGACCGCCATCAGCAAGCGGAAAAAGTGTCACTCACAGAAAATCTCGCCCTGCGAGGACATATGGAGAAGTACCACTTGATAGCTTGGAGTTGGTTGAATATAAGACCAATAATGAAGAGGGAAAAATTCAGGGGGAGCAACACCCCCAGGTTAAAAAAAAATCTATTTGATGCTCCGGCCCAGGTACTATGCACAGATTCGACGTTAGTCCTTCATTTCACCAGAGTCGGCTTTAAAAATGGTAGATACCACTTCAGGTGCAAAAGATCAACAAATAGTAAAATCAGTGATGAATTTTACTTCCAGAATACATAACTGGGAAGACACAAACCTCGAAGTCCTACAGGCTACAGAAATTCCGAGACGAACACGGGTTTCCGTAGGGATCGCAAAACTTGTCGAAGATCCTGCAACGCTCTTTACGCGCAAATCAACAGATCTTTTATTTTAGATATTTTTATTTAATTTTCATGCGACACTTCACAGTTGCACAACTAATGCCTAAAGGGCCATCCGGGGTCTAAAAAGCAGCCGCAAACGAACTCAGTTGACCTGACCTACTTTACTTTTCACCTGATCAGCATATTGAACGATTGCACTTTCGAACTGTCAATCCAATGGTCGTTCCACCCTTTTAAGGGCAGGAAGGTAATAGGATGCAGTGTTTGCATATTTGGTCTGGTCAACAATGAATTTACACTCATAAACCATGTTGCTTGGACATCTACCTTATATTTCGGCTAGTATTATATTAAAGGGAAGAACCGGCTCATGCTACCTGCCATATGACTCACCGCAACCACCACAAAGCGACGACTTCAAATAATTTGTTGCGTGGACCATATCCCAAACTTGGGCTGCATTGTGAGGATGGATGCAAATGCACACCAATGCAACTAGGGCAGCATAAATATAAATGAAAGTGGTGCGGCACTTCTAAGTTTCCTAAGCTTTGAAGATATGCGCATTTCAAATAAAGTTTTACGACTACTTTTATTACAAAAGTAGTAGTAGAAGTCCTCCAGAGAACAAATTGGGAGGTAAACACAAGCAATTAAAAAACAACTAGGCGACCCCAATTATAAAAGGCTTACTAGTGAGTACACAAAGCTAGAACCCCGCTAATGCCGACTGCAACAAAGCAAAAACTAATGAACGGGAGTCACAGAGAAAAGCACGAAATCTGTTTAATAAAAACAACAAACCAAGAAGCAAACGAAAATACCAAATTCTTACTAGACCAGCCAAAAGGAAATCCATCTGTTCCGAAATTTGTGACAAGAATGGGGTAGCCCAAGTGAAGGAGATCTTATCGAAAGAGGCACTACCAGTTTATACAGCAGAGCGGATACTAAGCAACTATGGCGGAAACCTTAGAAGCACATCTAGACACCCATTTTCCCAAATGTCTAATCGACCCAGCGAACCCCTCGTCCTCAGGACTAACGCAGGGAGATGCTAATTGGTCAGATGCTTTAAGTCACCACGAACAGATGGTGTACTACCAGCCTTTCTGCAAAGAGCAGAAGATACTTTGAAACATTTCCTTGGTGATTTTCAGAGTATGTTAGTATGTTACTTAGGGTACACCCTAGAGCAGTAGCAGTAAGTAAGGATAGTCTTCGTACAAAAACCATGAAAAGACACAAGCAAAAGGCTATCGACCAAAAACATCTTTTACACCGAAAACAATATAAAGGATCCGTGGCAACCATATAAGAACACACAAATCCATAGAAACCGCACTATACCAATAAGTATCAACAATCGATGTTGCCTAAGAATATAAAGAATCAATTGAAGGAGTGTTTTTAGACAACGAAGGAGCTTTTAACAATATCAAGATACCGAATATGGTAGACGCCCTATAGATCTGCAGCAATAACACACAAATCAACAAGTGGTTGGAACATCACAGCCTCTATCGAAGATAAAAGAAGGGGAGGTAAAGTCCTAATTGGAACACCATAAGGAGGAAATATATGACATCTTCTGTGGGTACTAGTGATTGGCAAGTTGCTTGAAAAATTTAAAGAGACATGCGCCAAATGCATACCATATATACATGACCTAGCAATCATAGTTCAAGGAAAACATCTCAACATATTAGGGGAAAATAAAATACTAAAGAACTTGAGAGTAATCTCAATACCATTGCAAACATCAGAACAATGCAACCAGCCAAATTTCATGAAGAAAATATTAGTAAACATAGTTGTGGTTCATTCAATGAAATCAGTAATTCAAGCTAAAATGGATAAAGATTATCATCATAAATGAAATCTTTATGACCTTATTACTTCAAGTCTGTCCTACGGCACTACTTGCACTATTAGTTGTTATGACTTTCGCTTGAATTTTAAGTTAACATTTCGACGCAAAACATGTTTTATTTGTTTTTGACTGTTTTATTAAAAAGCTTTAAACGCATTTTCAACACAGGAATTGCATAGGTTTCTTCTTTTGTTCCTCTTGTTAGATTATGTCGATTATAATAAAAATGCATGCTTCTAGTTTTATATATTATATAAAAAAAAACAGCATATTTTTTCTTATCTATTTAAGTCCATGGAAATAAATAAGCACGTCATCCTTAAAAAACTACCCTCAGGTTTGCCTTACAATTGAACATGGTCACGCAATTTCTAATATTTTAATAAAACGATGTCCTTAGAATGTTTGCATTTTTAGTTTTTTGTTGGATTGAACACATTATTATTTTTTCAAAAGATGTTTTGAGTTCCAAATGTAAGTTGCCCTTCTACGAAAACAAGAATAAAATCGCCGCATTAGCTTGAAGCGTATTGAGTTTTAAAATAACATTGCAGCCAATTAATGCGCATGTTTTTTTCCGAAACAGTTGGTTTACTAATTGACACTTCGTGCATTCCTTGTCAACCTTTACAACATCAGTTGAAAGTTGTATTTTTGGGAGTGTATTGCAGATTTTTTTAATTATTAAAATTCATTCAAATTAGTTTTCACAAGCTTCGAATAATACTGAATAGTGCATTTTGAAATATATAAAAAAAGTGAAGTGAGAAATATGGAATCCCTCCAAATATTGCAATTGAATATGTTTACATATATAGTATATGTTTATTCTCGATTCAATTGTTCATCATAAGGAAATTTGAATTGTATGTGTTTAAAAGAAAGGAACATAAAGGAATTGAATGCTTAAATTTCATAAGAAAATTTATCAAAGAAGTTTCCGGATTTACATAATCGTTGCCTTTTCAATGATTGCTTTAAATTGTGCGCAGTTGTTATCAATCTGTTAATTACTCGCGTATCGAAAGGAACCCTTTTCGTTTCGGATTATTCCTAATATTGATTTAACATATTTATATAAACACGGCTGTATGTCAATTTCTATTTGAAATTGAATAAAATGACGTGTACCTACCATAAAGTTGAAATTGTTTGCTTTATCTGGTGGAAGGATTTTCAAGTGTTTTGGCTTTTCATATGATATGTGATACTGGAGATATAATTCAAATTCAAGTTAATGTACATATATATGCATACATAAATGTACAGGTCTACATTAATCTATAATTCTAATTTATTGGTTAATTCACTAAAGTTTGTAAGTATGAAAATTGTCATTAATTATAATAATTAAATTTGAAATGTACTATATACTATATACCTGAGGCATTTTGAGTCTTGCCAAGTGCCCACTGCCATTCAAAGTACCCGATTGCTTCCCAAGTGTCCAATTTATTATATATTGCATTGCTTGCAACAAACAATATTTCTTCTTTATAATTGTGATATTGGCAAAAATGAAAATGAGTACTTAAACTTTACAAGGTGATCAATTTTCTACATCCTCCGCCCCAAATGATTAAATAAGTTAAATTCAATTGACTTCTAAATGATACAATAGTTATTCTGGTCGTCGTAGCTTTGTTCCATCGGCCGATTTTATTTGACATGACCTTTTTTTCTTGTCACGCTCGGGTTAAACCTTTTCGATTACCGCCAACTACTAAAACATTTTGTATGGTGATGAATCCAGAATATCGACCTATGTTCGAGTGGTGAAATGTTCGAAACTGCTGCAAATATTTATGCCTCTAATGATTCTTAAGGCACTTCAAAGTATTTAACATCGAATTCCATCTAATTGTAAGTCGAAATTCGACTCCTGACGAGTCGTTCCCCAACGCCATTCGCAATCGTCAGGTCCCTGAATGAACTCTTAAAAGTTTTTATCTAATACATTTTTTTCAATCTGCAATGTCAGGATGTAATGAATTCACAGCCTTTTTTCAGACCAAAAGTCATAAAACAAATTATAAATGTTTTTCTTGACTATTGCTGGTCCCTTTGTAAAAAATAAAATTCTGTCCACATAAATATTGTCATAATTTATAGTAATGAGGTAGCCCGTACATTGCCGTGAACTAAAATTGTCAAGGTAAAATTCGGCTACAAAAAAATGCAATAAACTGAACTTTGTGTCTAATATGGGTTGACTCAAAACCATCCACGATTGTACTGGCCGCAAATCACCTGCACGGTTTATTTTGTTTTGTTTTGTATTGTATTTGTATTTATTGTAGCATATGTAGTACATTTGTTCCTCAACTATATTGCACATTTTTCTAGAGATATGGTAATTATACCTTACTACTAAAAATTATTATAATCGTGCACAAATATTATCACAGATATATATCCTTACAAACTCCAGTTTAAGGAAAAGCTACATTAAAAACCTTCGCAAATATAAGAATGAATGAGGTTAGTGAGAAGAGGATTTGGTTCTAGGAAACAAAAAATAAAAACTACGTGTATATAATTAAAGGAATAAATATCTAACTAAGTAAGCACAAAAAAAAAAAAATAAATAAACAAATAAGTAAATAAATAAATAAAAAAATAAATTAAAAAATAAATATATAAATAAATAAATAAATAAATAAATAGATAAATAAATAAATAATTAATTAAGTAAATAAATAAATAAATTAGGAAATAAATAAATAATTAAATATAAATAAATGAAAAAATAAATAAATTAATATTGATTAAATATATAATAAATGGGAAGCAGTTTCCCCAAACAGGGGAACCATAAAACATGATGCCTTGAAAGATTGCTTTGAAAATTAAAAGTTTGTTCTCATTACTCAATTTAGACTTCCGGTTTATGAATGGGTAAAGTATTTTTATGCTTAAATTGATTTTGCTTATTATCTCCTGCACGTGAAGACCATACGTAAGATGTTTGTCAAGTTGTACACCTAAATATTTACCACTTGACCCCCAGTCTGCCTGTATTCCACTGATGGTAAGACTGTTGCTTGGTATGAGACAAGCTTTTCCTTTGCGTGTGAAAAAGACGGCCTGAGCCTTTGAAGCGTTTATTTTTATCTTCCAATCGTTGAAATATGAGATTAGTGTATTCAAGCCAGATTGCAAATTGGTTACATGATTGAGAAGTTACATGATACATACAGAAGTCGTCTGCGAACATAGCAAACTCACAGTTGTTAAGGCGAGGGAAGTCGTAGGTGTATATGGTGTACAATATTGGAGATATAACTGCGCCTTGAGGTGCACCAGCGTCAATAGGAATGCCAACTATTAATAAATACTCTAAAAGTTATTCTTGTGAGAAACGATTTAATTATTCTAATCAGGTACATTGGGAAGTTAAGAACGAGCAGCTTATGCAGCAATCCATTATGCCACACGGTATCGAAGGCCTTTTCCACATCCAGGAAGACAACCCCTGAACTCTTCTTTAAACTAAGATTAAAATTAATATGTTTGGTGATTCGGTGTACCTGATTGACGGTATTGTGAAAGGATCTAGAGCGCAATTGTTCGGGAGGCAATATTTCGTTGGATTCTACATACAACAATATTTAAGCTTTTATAAGCTTCTCGAGGCATCTACTTAGGGAGCTGAGCAAGCTTATTGGCCTATAATTTGAAGGCATGCAAGCGTTTTTTCCAGGTTTCGGAATTACAATCTCTCGTCTGGAAAGTAACCCAATTTAAGACATACATTAAATAATGTTTGGAGATATTTAACACTAATGGTTGTCAGCTGTTTTAAGTAAAGATTACTTATTTCATCAGAACCGGTGGATTTAAAGGGTTTCAAGGACTTAAAAATACATTTTATGTCATTTACAGAAACTAAGTTGCTACCAACGTTTATAAGACGCGTATTAATGGACTCCATTGACCGCAATACCATATTCTCTACAAGGTTGTTGGGCGTAGTGTTGTTATTATGGTAAGTAAAGAGCGTCTGGGCTAATAGGTTGGCCTTTTCTTCATTTGATACAAAAGTAGAGTCTCCTACTCTAAGGGCCGGAATATAAGTCATTCTTTTCTTGATGACTTTAAAGATGTCCCAAAATAGTCTGCTACCTTTATCTAGATGGTGAAGCTTCGTATTCCAAGCCTTATTTCTGAACTGAAAAATTAAGTTTTTCATAAGTATATTCAATTGTTTTGATGTATCAAGAAAAGCATAGCTCCGGGTCCTTATCCACAAGTTCCTTATTTGATTTCGACAGTAAGTATTGAATGTGGGAGAATATTATCACCGTTATTACCCCTTACCTTTTAAGGAAGTGATTGCTCAATACCTTTCATATACAGCTGTTGTAAAAAATCTTATACTTTCGTCAATAAGGTGTTCTGTTATATCCTCTTGGTTCAAATCTGTAGCCGATCTCAATTTAGAGCCTACGGTTTGCTTAAATTTTCCCCACTTAGCATTTTCAAAGTCGTAAACTAATTTATTGCTTGCGATAATAATATACTGCATTTCACAGGCAAATGATCCGAGCTGAGTTCGTTGAAAATTATTGGCTGTGATATTAGTTCGGGAAAGTTGGTAAGAAATAAGTCTAACGCCGAAGGACTTAATCGAGAGCAAGCTGGAAAATAAGTGGGTTGAGGGGGATATAAAATTTCAAATCTGTGCCTATGGCTGACGTCAGAAAGAATGTTACCCCACGCATTGGCCCTAGAGCAACCCCCAGTCCTATGCCTACAATTCAGATCACCTCCAATTAAACAAATATTATTAACGCTTACAAGTCTTCGTAAGTCGTTTTGAACATCATTGCGTAAAGCAGTCCCACCCGCAAAGTAAACTGCATAAATGCTTATACTTTGTCCGTTTTCGAATGGTATTTCAATTCCGATATTTTCAATGTGTTTAGTATTTATAATGGGAAGTAATTCGTGTTTAAATGTCTTTCTTACTACTACAGCAACACCGCCTCCTCTTCTCCCATCCCTATCGGTACGATAACATTTATAGTCCGTGTGAGAAAGTTTATTACCGGGCTGTAGCCATGTTTCGGACACTAATCCTACGTCAATTTTACATTTGCTCAGGAAAGAAAAAAATTCAAGAGATTTGTTAAGAATGCTTCTTGCATTCCAACATACTACATTCAAGTTGCCATTCAATTCAATTTCTTATTGTACAAATACTTAATTGCTAAACATGTAATGGTATTGAACTGTTCTGCCTTCGTGTTTCAATTACAGCTGGGTGGCGGAGTTGGTAGAGCGCCTGCCTTTCAATTGATTCAATTGATAGGTCCCAGGTTCGATTCCAAGAGTAGTGGTCTAGTTTTTCGAATCTGGTCCAGTCACCATTTGCCATTGGGATCAAGTTAATGGCACTATCACTGGATTGGTCGACCAGTGATAGAAGTCTGACTAATGGGTGGCTTTGTTGTTGTGGTTGTTGTATCGGCTTAGTTCCTAATTCGTGTTTTCAAAATAGCTCTGTTTGTGTAAATTGTGTGTAGATGGCTCTGCTGTGAAGGCATAACACTGACAGCGGGGGTGTCTAAGCTAAATCTTCCAAACTTTCAAAGTTGTTGAATGTCGAACAAAATCCTGTGAATTAGGTTAAAGTTAATAGATCGATATCAAAATACTCCGTCCCGTTTCGGGCTCCACCCACGGAAGTGAGTTGAAACCAATTACACCTGAGTTTCTCAAACCACTACACATTCTTCTCCTAATTCTTCCGCTCGCTCTGTGCTACACGCATTATAAGAGTCCTAATATCCTCTCGAAGAGCGAGCAAATAATTAAAAAAAAAAAAAAACCTAAAAGTGTAATCATCTCGGCTGTAAGCTCGTTGATCTCTTCCAAAGAGAATAATTGATTCGTCGCTGCCGGAGCTGGTGCATTGATGTTGTTGTTGGTCCATGCATTTCGGTTTAAGTTGCTGGCTGAAGTTGTTAAATTGCTCGTTACAGCTGGTGTCTGCGTATGGTTTCTATTTCGTTGTGGTCCAAGCGGAGGAAAATCGGCGAGGTTAGTCTCAAATGTTTGGTACGTCATTCTCTTAGACCTGTTTCTGCTGAGGAGCCGTTCCCTCACATTGAAATAATTTTGTCCACTCAGGCATGCTGGATCTGTAGACTTGTGGCTGCCGTTGCAGTTTGCACATTTGGTGTTGTTGGAAGTGCAGTTTTTCGTCTTATGATTGCCCGAGCAAGTAGCACAGTGGGTCTTTACATGACAATTTTTTTCCCCATGCCCAAACATCTGGCAGTTGTGGCACTGGGTTACACGTCCCTTCTGCCGCCGTGCGAAATCCCATTTGATCTGCGTTTTAAAAATTGACCTAATATTGGCTTGGAGTTTCTTGAGTTTAGTAGAACCACTTTCAAGGGACACGAGATAAAAAAACATCAATGTATTTCTCGTAGTGCTTTTTAATTAATTTCACGTTTATACATTTGAGTCCAAGGTGGATAAGTTCGTTTTTAATATTTTCAATTGGTAATTCATCCAGTCCGTACAAAATCACTTTAAAAGTTTTTGTGGTCGGAGAATCGTGAGTGAAAAATTGCCAGTTCTTGGATCTTAAAGCAGCACATACACTTTGGTGAATCTCAACACTTTCACAAAAAATTTTAATGCGGAGTGACATTTTTTTGACACTAAAGTCACTTATATTATTTTCTTGCATTATTTTATGCACATTGTTAGAGGTTTTTTGCAGGACGCAAATTAAGGGAACTTTCGCATTCCGTTTAGGGACTCGCAGCACAATTAATTCATCGGAATCAATATCATTGTCCGAGTCAGGTAAACACTGAAGGGGTAAGAAATAATTCGGTCTAGGGTTTCTTTCACCAGAAAATGTTTTTCGGTTTTTTGTTTTTGAAGACATATTGTCCTCAAAATTGGCAGAACGATCTCTCTTTGGAATTTATTTTTTCTTTAAGTACCGCACAGATAACACGACTTGAGAAAGCTATTCAGCGTCTTTACAGAGTTACGTCGGCATCTTCACTTCCCTTCAGCTTCACCACCCCTTTTTGACCTAAATCCAGACTCGGTGCACTAAACGTGCTGATCTTGCATATTTCACAATGCACAACATAAGTCGCTACACGCGCATGCCGGACGTATCATTTGACACCTGCACAAACAAGCTGCATTCCATTCCCACGGGAAGCAGCTTGATGAGCCAGCAGTAGATAGATAATAAATACCTGTGGAGAAGCTCAAGTAGGTGTCAGTTCAATTAGTTCAGTTCACTCGTCATTCTGTCAACATATTTAAATTTTAATCTTTTTATGTTCGTTCAGTAAATAAAATAAATACACAAAATTAATAACTTACTCGATGTTACTTTTATTAATAATATTTGCTAATAAACATTTAAAAAAATAAAAGACAGTTTTTTGGTAAACCGGGGGATAAGTAACGTAAATGGCGCAGTCGGTACTTGTGTGTACGCGTGGTTCATCGTGGTTAATTTTAATTATTTAACACACAAAACAATTATTTAAAAACTAAGTGCAAATAGATAAATCCGTTCAAGGATTATCAAAAATAAAAAAGTACAAAAAGTGCAAATAGATAAATCCGTCCAAGGATTATCAAAAACAAAAAAGTACAAAAAGTGCAAATAGATAAATCCGTCCAAGGATTATCAAAAACAAAAAAGTGCAAAAAGTACAAATAGATAAATCCGTTCAAGGATTATCAAAAACAAAAAGTGCAAAAAGTACAAATAGATAAATCCGTTCAAGGATTATCAAAAACAAAAAGTGCAAATAGATAAATCCGTTCAAGGATTATCAAAGAAAAAAAAAAGTGCTAAATCCGATAAGGAACCCCAACCAAGAAGAACTAATAAACTGGACAAACAAAGGAGAGCAACACTATTCGACCAGCGAAGAAATCTAGAAAACATGGCAACATCAAATACAGTAAGCCACCTAGTTTTAAGCATTGATCCAATTAAATATCTAAATAACCTACCAACTTTTGATGGAAATAGGGACAGCATACATAGCTTTACAGATCTTGTAGATAGAATCTTTCCAACTCTAGGACAGTATGATGCCGCTGGCCAGAGTATTTTTTTCGACATAATTAAAAGTAAACTAATAGGTAAAGCAAGAGAAGCTATTGAAATTAACAATAACGCACAAAATTGGGATGAAGTGAAACATTCTACCAGTATTTTGGTGACAGAAGGTCGATAGAACAATTGTACGATGACCTCAGAGGCGTTCAATTCAGACATAACTGCCAGGATTTCTATAATAACATCAAAACATTATTAAGACGCCTTAATAATAAAACCAAGATAGAACAGGGAAGTAGCTCTATAGAAATAGAACAAAATTGCAAGGCAGCCTTGCGTATATTTACCAGTAAGATCCCCGAACCCATGAAAGGTTTGCTTTATTGTAGAAATCCAGCTAACCTAGAAGAAGCAATGCAAATTCTTCACGAAACAGGATACGCATACGTAGGACCAAACCCCACACAAAATAGACAGAACAATGTAGGACAACGAAAAGACTTTAGGAATATACAACCTCAAAATACACACAACCAAAATAGCGGGAATTATAGGCGGCAATTGCACGCAAATAATTCAGACGCATTTAGAACTAACAGCAACCAGGTAAGAAACAACCACAACCCGTTCAGAAATAATAGTAATCAGTTTAGAAACAACAACCAGAATCAATCAAGAAATAATAGTTTTTACAATGATGTAGAGCCCATGGACACACTTTCAGCAAACAGTAGACAAATTAATAAATTAGAGAGCAATACGGATTTTCGGGAAGAAAGCCTTGCGGCAGACTACCTTATATAGTGGTCAAAACAAAAGATGACAAACGCCCACTAAGACTACTAATAGACCCCGGCTCAGAAACAAGTATACTTAACACAGGAATATGCCATCCTAAATGGCAAACTAAATTACAAAAACCTATCCAACTCCTAACGACTAGCACACCTTTATACATAAATACTAAAGTAAAAATACCGCTTTTCCAAGAATTCGGAAAACCGAACAAAACCGCAGAGTTCCTCGAATTTAAATTCCACCAAATTTTCGACGGATTGATAGGAAATAATATCCTACTACCCCTTGAAGCAATCCTCGATTACAAAAGAAGGACTTTAGTAGTAGCAGAAAACGAAATCCCAATTTTCTTTAACAGAGACGAAGAAGAGTTAAGATATGAAATATACCAAAAACAAGTACCTAGCCTAGAAATATATTATACGGAGCCGAGCAAGGAACCTATAATCAAACAAATCAGAATAAATCATTTAAACGAAGAAGAGAGTAAGGGAATATCCAACCTTGTCTCCCAGTATTCATCAATATTTTACCAAGAAGGGAGTGATCTTACATTCACTAATGCTATAAAGCACCGAATAAGGACAAGGAATGACATCCCGATCTACACGAAAAGCTATAGGTACCCAGAAATACACAAGGACGAAGTTAAAACTCAAATCAACGAAATGCTGGATCAGGGCATCATTCGCCCGAGTAATTCACCATACTCGGCCCCAATATGGATCGTCCCAAAGAAAAAGGACGCCTCCGGCAGGCAGAAATGGAGAATTGTCGTAGACTATCGAAAGCTCAATGATGTGTCGATAGACGACAAATTCCCAATCCCAAATATCGAAGATATCTTCGACAAACTGGGAACGGCGCAATACTTTACGACCTTAGACTTGGCGAAAGGTTTTCATCAGATCGAAATCGCCGTAGAAGACATACACAAAACAGCCTTTTCAACCAATAGCGGGCATTACGAATTCGTCCGTATGCCCTTTGGCTTGAAAAATGCGCCGGCGACATTTCAAAGACTGATGAATTCAGTCCTTTCGGATTTTATCGGAAAAATATGTCTAGTATATCTAGACGATATTTTAATTTTTTCGACAAGCCTCGAAGAACATCTCCAATCGTTAAAGAAAATCTTCCAAAGACTCAAGGACGTAAACCTTAAGGTTCAACTAGATAAAAGCGAATTCTTGAAAAAAGAAACCGAAATTCTTAGGGCATATTATAACAACTGATGGCATTAGGCCAAATCCGAACAAAATCGCTGCCATTAAGAATTATAAACTCCCAAAAACGCCAAAACAAATAAAAGCATTTCTAGGTATCACCGATTATTACCGCAAGTTTATAAAAGATTACAGTAAAGTTGCCAAACCAATGACGTCTTTCTTAAAAAAGAACGCCAAAATAGACTTGAACAATACCTAATATGTTGAGAGCTTCGAAAATTTAAAAACCCTAATCACTAGCGAGCCTATACTCAAATATCCAAATTTCGAAAAAAAATTCACACTTACGACAGATGCATCAAATTTCGCCATTGGAGCCGTGTTATCCCAGGAAGGACACCCGGTTTGTTACGCCAGCCGCACGCTTAACGATCACGAGACACGATACTCCACAATTGAGAAAGAACTGCTGGCGATCGTGTGGTCCACCAAGTACTTTCGACCTTACCTCTATGGCAGGAAATTTGTTATCAGGACCGACCATCGACCCCTAGTTTGGCTTAGTTCACTCAAAGAACCAAATGCTAAACTGCAAAGATGGAAAGTAAAATTAGAGGAATATAACTTCGAAATCGAGTATGTAAAGGGCAAAGATAATCAAGTAGCAGATGGACTGTCTAGAATGGAGATTTACCTCAACGAAAATGAGAAAACTCCCGAAACCCGACAAAATAACGACAACACAGAAGACATCCAATCCATGGTGGCCACTATTCACAGTGCAAATGAAGATAGTAGCGACCATATCCCGATAATAAACACACCAGTGAACCTCTACAAAACCCAAATTATCTTGAACACAACAGATAAAATCAATAGTCATAAAGTTTACAGCGAACTCGGTAAGAGAAGAATAGTTATCGAATTAAAAGATCCTAGGGAAGACTTTATTCTAGAAATTATGAAAAAATTTTTCCAGCCAAAGGAATGGTAGGAGTCTACTGCAACAACGACCATTTGTTTGCCAAATTCCAGGACGTTTATCTTAAGTATTTCTGTAAAAATAAACTTTTGAAAGTAATAAAATGCAGTAAATTCTTAGGAGACCTTTCAGACGAGGAAAAATTACTAGAAGTAATCGAAAAGACCCGTAAGTTATTAAACCATAGAGGAATCAATGAAACATACTCGGAAATAAGAGATGTCTATTACGCACCAAAACTCAAAGAAAGAATCCAAAGGTTCATAAACAACTGCGACGTTTGCAATAGGGCCAAATACGAACGACAACCGTACAAAATTCCGTATAACATAACTCAAACACCACATAAGCCTAACCAAACCATCCACATTGACATATGGTATGCTAATATCAATCTGATGTATGTCACAATGATAGACAAATTTACGAAACACGTGACAGTATATGAGATCAAACATAGAAATTGGACGGCGCTTCTGAAAACCCTCCAACAAAGATTTGCAAGCCTCGGCATACCAGAAAGGATAGTCACAGATGGAGAAACTGGTTTCTCTTCGGTCTTAATAAAAGAATATCTTAAAGAACAAGACGTTGAACTTCACATAACAACCCCCTATAATAAAACAGGGAACTCAGACATAGAACGTTTCCACTCCACCCTTAACGAACACATACGAACCTTTACAGCCGATAACGACAATAGAGATACTTTACGCAACATGGTTTTTAAAGCCGTGACTATTTATAACAAAACAATCCACTCAAGCACTAATAAAAGACCAATAGACTTCCTCAACGGAACCATAAAAAGCGAAGATTATACAGAAATCATAGAATCAGTCAGGAAAAAAAAAAGAAAAATACATAAATAAGCTTAACAAAAATAGGAAAGACATCGATTTTACAGAGAAAAAACATACGTACCTTAAATCCAGGAATAATAATAAACTTAAGCCTACCCATAAAAAAGCAGATGCTGTAGTTTTAGATAAAAATCACGTTAAGAACGAGAAAGGGAACAAATTCTATAAAACACAAGTGAAGCGAATATATAAATATGAAAACAATTAATTTCAGGTACTGATCTTATTAATGTGCATTTTGGCAGCTCAGACGCAACGTATTGACGTACAAGACCTTAACAACGGACAGGGATACGTGACAATACAAGACGAACGACTCCATGTAGTAACCAGCTACACAAAAATTCTACACACTATAAATTTAACTTTGTGGACAGAAAACCTGAGTATAATAGAACATAACATAAAGCAACTTAACTACAAGAACAAATACCCAACGATGACACATGACTTCAACCTTTTAGCTAGCGAAATAGAAAGCCTGCTAAAACGTAATCACCATAAAACAAGAAGAGGTCTATTTAACATAGTTGGCAAAAGTCTAAAATACCTAGCAGGAACCATGGACTACGACGACGAACAAGAAATCAAGAAAAGTTTAGAAACCAATAAAGAAAATAATCATAATTTAATAAACGGTCTAAATGACCAGATCAAAATAAATCACCATTTCAATGAGGTAGTAGACAATATCACAAGACATATTAACGAACAACAACTCGATATAAAGAAACAAATACTGACGCTAGGCAACTCAATAAATCAGGAATTTTCAGAAATAATCCAAATGCAACAAGTTTTCCAAATACAGTACGATCTTCAATTATTGAGAGACCAAGTTAGGAAGGTGAAGGAAAATTTACTATTAAGCAAATTAGGAGTTCTAGGAAGAGACCTTTTATCACCAAAAGACGCCGAGAAATTTAATATAACACTTTACGAATTATCAAACATTAAAAGTTCCGTCATTTCACATGAAGATCAATTAATTTTCATTTTGATGCTTCCAAATTACTCCAAAGTTAAATTTCACAGGGTTCTCATAGAGCCTCTACCAAATAAAAATAAACTTGAACTAGCGACATCATACAGGTCATTCATTACTGATGGAAACCTTATTTTTGAAAATGTAAATCAAACAGTAATAAAGAATAACCTCAAAATAATAAAAGATAATTGTATTTCAAATATATTTAAGTTAAACCCAATGTGCAATTTTAAGGAAAATAAAGATTTTGAAATAAAACAAATTACAAATAATATTGTTATAACTAAAAATGTTCCATATACATCTATTAGACATACCTGTAATAATTATAGTCTAAGTATAATCGGTAACAATGTCATACGTTTCGAAAATTGTAAAATTACGATTAACAATGTTACATACGAGAATTTTATAACATATAATAATTTCATTATACCTAACTTTAGCAATTCAACGATACAAAAAATTGTAATGAACTTCACCACAGAGGAGATGCATGTTAAACATCTAGAAAACAGAAAGCTAATAGAAGAAATAAAATTAAGAAACATTACACATGAACGTATAAATTTAGGAGTAATCTTCATAATAACCTTGATTCTATTCACAATCAATTTATTAATTTATAGGAAAAATTGTAATAATGAGACAAAAACAAACGTAAAAGTCGAAATTAAAAATTTGGATTCTCCGGAGAAGAATCTTAAGGCGAGAGGAGTTACGTCGGCATCTTCACTTCCCTTCAGCTTCACCACCCCTTTTTGACCTAAATCCAGACTCGGTGCACTAAACGTGCTGATCTTGCATATTTCACAATGCACAACATAAGTCGCTACACGCGCATGCCGGACGTATCATTTGACACCTGCACAAACAAGCTGCATTCCATTCCCACGGGAAGCAGCTTGATGAGCCAGCAGTAGATAGATAATAAATACCTGTGGAGAAGTTCAAGTAGGTGTCAGTTCAATTAGTTCAGTTCACTCGTCATTCTGTCAACATATTTAAATTTTAATCTTTTTATGTTCGTTCAGTAAATAAAATAAATACACAAAATTAATAACTTACTCGATGTTACTTTTATTAATAATATTTGCTAATAAACATTTAAAAAAATAAAAGACAGTTTTTTTTGGTAAACCGGGGGATAAGTAACGTAAATACAGATCGGAATGCCGATTGGTTTTCCGAAATTCTGCTCATAATAAAATTATATGATTCACAATTAAGTATTAAAATTAAACATTGTTATAACGATATAGATAATCTGGAATAAGTCCACAGCTCACTAGAGGTTGACATCAAGAGTGAAAATAAAACAAGTCTACAACTTTTGAAATAACAATTGGTGTGTGTGCGCTCCGAGTTGCCTAACCTATGAGCTTCCCATCTACAGTTAAAAAAAAAAACATTACCATTAATTAAACCATCTAATTTACGTGGACAACGGTAGGACTATTTTAAATTTGTGCATTCAGAGATACATTAAATTACTTACTTTTCTTTTTATTTAATCTTTTATCATATTGGTACGACATTCAGTCGTACATTAAAACATAGCCTTTTATCGTACTAAGGGTAAAATTTTAATTCAATATAATTATCAAGGTATTCAATATAATTTATTTGAAGATAATTAAAAACTATGTAGAAAGATGGGCAGGGAAGAAGAATAGAAGCTCTGAGAAAGTGCTATTGATGCATTGTATTTACATAAAAGTTTTCAAAGATTTTGGTATTCAACACAACTCTAATGTGCAAAGTGTATTCATTCCTGAGCTGAAAAGCATAAACAAAAAATTATCGAGTCTGATTTGTATTTATATAGAAGGATTTTCGAGAACAAGGAACTCCAGTTTTACATTTAGATGCAGTGGTGAATGGATGTTATTATTTTGTGATATGTAATTAAGTAATGTGTAATTCATAGTTTTCATGTATTGTTGCGATGAGCAGCCACTGAAGCTCTGCAAGTACGCGAAAACTTGAACAAATCTACGCAGCTTGAATATGTACATAAAACCATTATTGAAGCTGCTTTGAAGCTTGCGAAAAGATGAAAGAATAGTGATTTCACAAACGTGTTCTTAATGGTGTATAGCTAGCTGAAATCCAATATTTTTGCAATGTTTATGTGATCATAACGAGATTGATATGTATGTGTCGATTAGGACAAAGCCAAGTCAAGTGGCAACATTCTACTAGTTTATATATCGGGGATAAGATTTATTTGAAATGACGTATATGAGATAGGAATAGCTAGGCATTTTAGACTGTTCAGAACTTATCCATTGTTCCCTGCCCAGTAATAAACTGCACACACATCCTCGTTTAAGCACAAGGCGAGGTCATAAATCTTAATAATTGACTGGAGTTTATTGAGCTGAACATCATCAGCGTTGTTGTGAATAGAGATATATTTCCACTATGAAGTCGAGACATTGATATACAAGAGCAGAGTATTTGCGACTCGCAATAACTGTCTGATATATCTCTCTCTCAAGAAGCAAGAGTTAAGGAAAAAAAAACGAAAAACTTTAATTTGTACTAACATCACAAAAAAAAAATGTAATCGCAACTCACCAAAAAGAATGCACGTATGCGAAATTTAACATAAAATAAATTTGTAGTATGCAGCATATTTCGATACTCACGAGGGAATCAAAACCTAAAGAGTACTACATACAAAGACTGTGATTACATAGCGCATATACTATATGTGATGCGCAGTTCTTGGTGATTTTGTTTTGAAATGTTATTCCGTGTTGCGCTTATTATTACACGAAGATTTTGATTTTTTGCTTCGTTATTTTGACAACTATCTTTTATATTTTTAACGATGTTCGCAGATGGACGAATTATTGACGTGCCCATAAACACAGATGACACAATACACAATACAGATAGTGATGTATGAAAAATCTAATTTTAAAAAATCTTTTAAAAAACTTCAACTTCCAAAAAATTCTTAATTTTTGCTTTACTTTAACTTGATAACTTGTTACTAACATTATAAGGCAGCGGAAGTGCTTAAGCTTGCATAAACAACCGATGCAGGCCAGCTCAACGGCCAAAAGCGCTATGCTCCAACAAAAAGCAGGGGAAAGCGTAAATAAAAAATATAATATTGATTTGGTGCGAGTAGACCTGCCATATTTATATCTTCCCATCTCAAGATAAAAATAAAATCTTTATTTGACGCAACCATCAACTTCACCTTGGGTTATGAAAACATGAAACACACAAATGCATTACAAACAACAAAATAAGATACATATTTTTAGATGACCCGTAGGAACATATTAGTTTTTACATTTTTTAATCATATCAAATACTATATTAAACATTTTGGTAATTACTCGACTTGCAAATGACAGCACTTGCGGACCTGATGGAATACCTCCAAATATTATAAAAAACAGCGGCACTGCTTGGCATACACCCTTGCATTCATATTCCAGGCATCCATCACAAAAGATATTTTCCAAGGTTATGTAAAAATGGTTTCGTAATTCCGGTGCACAAAACAGGTTGATGGGTTGCTGTTACAAAGAATAGGCCTATGCTAAGCTATCTTGTTTGTCTTGACTTTTTGAGGCTATCATTTATGACAGTTTTTTCTTTAGTAAAACAGCATGGTTTTCTAAATAAAACAAATTAATCGCGACTTACTTGTTGGAGTTTACTTCTAGTAAAGCATTTGTAGGGCTTTTGATAAGTTTTCTCATAAACTAATAACTTTTAAAATGAAAGCCCTTTGTTTCCCATTCCCGTTCTTTAGGGAATGGATATCAAGTCTGGTTTTGGGGATCAAACTTTAAATCAAGTAACGCTACCTCAGATGTGTCTAAGGGTAGCCACCTAGGTCCGCTGTTATTCATTATATCTATTAACGATTATTAATTAATGCCGACGACATACAAATATTTAAAGGAGTGTACAGTCTTTCAGACTGCTGGACTTTGCAGGATATTCTTAATTCTTTCTCAAAATGGTGCTCCGATAATAGTTTAGCATTAAATTTTCAAAATTCTTTTCGAAAATATTTAATCCTCAAGTCTCTGCGTACACCATAAATAGTTTTGAGCTAGCCTATGCTCTCAGAATTTTGACTTCTCAATTCATATTGAACAAATGGTCAACAAAAGTAACTCCCTCCTCGGCTTCATTAAACGCTGGAGTAAAGAATTTAGATGTCTATTAAATACGCTTGGACTGTGTGGTTACTCAGCACATATTGACTAAACCAAGTCTATGCAACGTGAATTTGTTCGTTTCGCGCTTCGGCAATTATATCGGACTGAACTTCTTCGCCTTCGATCTTATAAGGACCGCCTTCTTCTTATCGGCCTTCATTCTTTGCAAAAACGTAAGCAAGTCTGTGGTATTGTGTTTTTGCATCAGCTTATAGCTGGTAATATTTTGACTCAGCACTTCTTAACCTTAGTAAATTTTAGTGTTAAGTCATTTAATTCCCGAAGAACAGTTTTTGCACCAACCCTGGCTAGTTCAATTTCATTACCTTCGATTCCTGGAACCTATCATTACCTAACTTTGTTATGTTGGGCTAGAGATTGTATGGCGTCGTAGCAGCTTTTTACACATTTTTATTCCATTCGATTGGATGACAACGCCGTTTGCCTTTTTTAGCCTTCAGTTTACCATATTAAGTTTCTAGGGTCGGGAAAAGAGTGCTGCTCGACCAACGATATGGCTAGAAATGTCTACCTCAAAGAGACGCCCAAAGCAGTATGTTGCCTTCATGCTATCTGGGATCGAGAAGTACATGTCTTTGTCCGTGATGAAGTTGATTTTTTTCTCAGGTGGCCCGTTTGGTCACCTGGTTTGTTTTTCATTACCAGTTGCATCTTTAGGACATTTCTGGTGGCTATCTTTCTAATGAAAATGTCAATTGGAGACTGCTTTTAGTGCTGCCATAGGGCAGGTGCTTACAGCAGCTGTGATGTTCAAACAAGCTTTAAATTTTTTTTTTAGCTTCTTAGAAGTTGTCAGTTCTAAAGTTTGGGACTCCAAATTATGGCTGCGTGGGTCTAACCATCATGATGTAAAACCAGGATCATAGAATTGCGGTTTTAATAGAGTTTTAACTAGTATTGTCAAAAGCACCCTCAATATCTATGAAGACGCATAGAGCAATTTCCATAGACTGAAATGACTTTTCAACAAGGGTGATGGTGAAGATGGTGAAGTGCCACCTCAGTTTATTAACCCTTCCTGCAGGATTAAGGTAGCTCCGGAAATTTGTTTCCAGGTTTTGGTATGAATACAACGTTAACCTGTCTCCTGATCAGTGGAATATATCCCCTATTTAAGCGGGCTTGAAACAAAGCAACGAGAACCGGAAGGATATGGACCATGACCTTTTGGAGAAGGGTAGGGAAGTTGCCATCTCCATCAGATGTTTTGAAGGGGTTGAATGAGCCGATTGCCCAATTTACTTTGTCAATACTGAAAATTTTTCTGAAAGGCTTTTAACCCTTTTCCTATGGTAGCTTTCAACTGGAAAGTGAACACTCAGCAGAGTTTCCATAGTAGTTGCATGGTCCGACGTGTAAAATTTAGATTAGATTTCCTAAGTGTTCCTACATTATTTACATGATTCTTGCTAATGGTTTTGTGGATTCGTGCTATAGTTGGCATTTCAGCACTTTTTGCATGCAGGCGCTTGGACCTTTTTCAACCCAGAGTTGTACTCCGAGAAAACCGATCTATATTCGTCCCACTTTTTAGTTTTCTAAGTACGATTGAATAGTTTCCTCGCTTTCCTCCATCGCAGAGAGGAACCAACCATGGAACTTTACGCCGACACGCATTGGTTCTTGGGATGCTGCTCTCATAATAGGAGGACAATAGTATCTAGTTTAGGCGACTGGCTGTCTCGTCTTAGCTCCCTATGGATTCAATAGCCGTGGCTAGTGTGTCAACTTTAGAAATGACTTGAGTCCGATAAAGATCTCAATCCATAGATTTGGGGTTGCATCTGGTGGGAATGCTAGCTGGATTGCAGATAATGTCGAACCTGAGACATATGCCGGTATATTATTATTGTAAAGGTAGGTTTTTAACCTTTGTATTCTATTCAACCTCTCGTATTCGTGTCGGTACTACCCCAGTCCGAATGGTGTGCATTTGCATCACATCCAAAAACGATATGCAGATTTTCCACCTGGCAGTACCGAATAATTACCTGGACTTCAATTGGTGGTATATTTTCGTCATCACCAGGGAAGTAGGCTGAAGCGCAAATCAGCTTCCGTACCCCTCCATCCGTAGGCATCTCAAAAATTAGGGCAACGAGGTCCTTCGTCAAAAACTCTGGAATTATAAGAAAGTTAAAAACTTTGTTAACAAGACAGGCAGCTTTAGGGGGAATATATTACCTTCATTCCAAGGTAATTTAGGTCACTGATATGTCCGCCTTTAACCCAGAGTTCCTGGATGAACCCTTTGGTTAAATTACTTCGGCGAATCGCTTGTAAATGGCGGCGAACGTTCCCTTAGCATGATTCAGGTTCGCTTGTAATAGCTTGGGGACACTCATCTCTCTTTGAGGAGCGAGCTCGCCTGAATAATTTGGGGTCTTTTTCTCTTCGGCAAGGAGCCACATCTGGCTGACCTTCGGTACATTTGGTTGAAAATAGTAACATAGCAAATTTATTTTCCAAAATGTTTTTCCATTGAATCAAATCATATATGAAGTCATAAAAAATAAGTCATTACGAAAAAAATGTTCACTCAAAATTTTTTTCAAATAAATATAAGGAAAGATAAACAAACTATACACTAATGTAAAATGAATTATTTATTCAATTAAATTAAATGAAGATAAAAGATTTTGATTTATAAATTAAATAGATGATAAACATAAATAGATCTATAATTTCAAGAAAATTTTAATAACGTACAATTTTTGACGTTTATATGATATGAATCAAAGGCAAACGCAAATAAATGTCTGACTCCAAACCTTAACATATGAACTTACTTAAGAAAAAAAATACGATCAAATAGAACTCAGAATTTTATTATTACTGAATAAAATAAATATATTTTTTTCCATTAAATAAGTTAAGTTAAATTCGTAAAAATTAGAAAATCTTTACTTTGCAAAATTACTGTTAAAAATTTTTTTTTCTTTGTTAAAGTAGCGACATGCAAAGGTTACGATATAATACTTAAGATATGAATTCAATATAATTTAGTTTTTCGTTATTCATCTTTTTGGGGGCCAAAAACAACTTTATGGAGGATATGTTATATCATTAAAATATGCTCCCATATCCTTCCCAATTTCGCACCACACTTTTTTTTCGCCCATCAAATAATAAAAGAGTCTGATCAGCATTTTATGTGGTCTCTCTTACTTCATCTTTTGAGAATATAATGGTGGAGATAACATAAAAGCTATGTATTTTGCAAGGCAACAAAACAAGGCTATGGGATCAAGCTGATGCTGTCCCTTTGTTGTCGCGGTTGGGGCTAGAGTTCTTATGTGTTATCTTGTTTTTGTCAAACAACAATTATTTTCCCGTAGAGTCAGCGTTAGTCTTTAGTCGTCCATTAGACCCGCAGGTTACTGCTAAGGTATTGACAAATTATTCAAAAAATTATTAAACTCATATACTATAATTCATGGAGGCAGTGAGTCTTCTTGGAGCGGTAGCTAGGTAGGGATCGTCCAATAACTTTACCCTACAAGGCCGCGCCTGACCACCGTTTACATAAATATAGTATAGTATGTGTAACATTTGTTATTTTCTCAATTATTTATTTATATATTTCGTGTTCCTGTGCATGGTGTTAGGCTATTTTTTTTTCAATTTTAATGCATTTTTTATTTTTCTATTCATAACCTTACATGGTTGATTTTAAGAAAAACTTAGAATAAGGACATTTTGTTATGTTTAAAATGAGACTTAGATACTAAACTACAAACTAATTTTAAACTAAAAATCTAAATCTAACCTAACACTAACATTAAAAACAACTTACACTACATTAAACATAAATTAGCAGGCCAAGGATGACAGGACATGCTATAACTGCCATAAGGGCACCCATGATACATAACGACGAAGAAGTTCATTCTCCGCCCAGCCGTCAATAAAGTCGGTATTGCCTTACGCCATTAGCCTTGTCGCGGTCTGATACCGTCCTACTAAACCTGAGGGTCTCTGGTGTGCTACTTGCGACGTCTTTGTCGTAGTTGTCTCGCACGTCCACAGCTTTTCGAAAAATGTGGAATGTCCTACTAAACCTGAGGGTCTCTGGTGTGCTACTTGCGACGTCTTTGTCGTAGTTGTCTCGCACGTCCACAGCTTTTCGAAAAATGTGGAAGATTAAAGGTACCGCTAATCTATCCTGGACCAGACCTTTCAACTTATCGAGATAGAGAAAAGCTTCAGGGAGAATAAGGCTGTTGAGGCGTATTGTCTCATGGTGCATATCATTGGGGTAGAAAGCCCCGGAGATCAAGTTGTTGGTCGAAGTCATTGCTCTTCCAATGTGACATCGCAAGTTTTATCAGAAAGTTATCTACTCTGATTAGGTTGGCCCCATTGTACAGGACCTCATTTCTATAGAATTTTTTGTACTCAGACTCTGGAATTCCCTTAAGCATGTTCCCAAGTTAAACCAAACGGGACAGCCATAGGCAAGAAGGCCTTATAAGGGCCGTGTAGCAGATCACCTTTACCTTGGCATCGAGTTGGCTGCTGTGAAACATCCTCTTTGTCAAGGCCAAGGCCGCTTTGGCTCTGGCTAGAGCGGCATCTATATGTTTGTTAAAATGAAGATATTGATCTAGCCCGTTCCCAAGGTATCTGACAACACTTCGATTCGCTTTTGGCTATCCGTTTTGACCACCTATATTATTTCTAGTATTTCTAGCAGCCCCAGACAACGGAGCCCTGAACAGAATGGTCTCGCGCTTTTGGAAATTGATCTTCAACTTCTAATCGCAATTACACTTTGTAATTAATATGAAACACGTTGCTTCTGTTAGTTTAAACATTTAAATAATGAATTTATTATGTAAAATGTCCTGCTATTTACACATGCATTTTAAACAATTTAGCAATACAAAAAATTGCTTATGCGAAAGGTAATTGTGCGGCATTGATTCCCGAAATGGGTCAACATTCACGGTGCAGGTCAATCGGCAGTTTAATGTGAAGTGGCGTCAATGAAAAATGGTGTAAGATGTGTATGCAATTTTTCGGTCGATTGTTTCGGAAGCGTTATTATCATAAACAACTTCCAATCATCCCAATATCCCTGAATCTTTTCGGAGTCAAGTTGCAAAAGGCTTACAATGACCTCGATCTTTCTGCGTACGTAATGAAGTGGCGAAGAGATCCTACAAGATCACACCTACACCCTGTTGTAGACCGTTGTTAATTTCAAAAGTCCCAGTAGACGTCACACTGCCATTTTTCAATTAACTGTCTGCTGGTGAGCATATCTTATTATGTATTATGTACAGCAGCGGTTTGCTAATGCCGAGCTGGTCTAACTTGAAAAAGAGCCACTGCAACTTTACAGTGTCAAAGGCCTTCTCCAAGACAATCAACAAGGCGCCCGTGCATTGTTTCTTACCATTATTCCATTGTACATCCAATACCAATTTATACGCAGCATGAATAATACTTTTGTTTTCAACCCACTTGGTCAGGGCTCTATTGATCACTTTTTCGAAAACTTTACTGATGTTTGGAAGAAGACTTATCGATTGGAGATTTGCCGGATTGGATATGTCCTTGTTCCGTTTAGAAATGGGTTTCACCACCGCTGTCATCCAATGAGCTTGGATACTGTGCATTATTCGGCAAATTGTTAGTGTTTACCGCTTCCAGAGGAAGGTGTTAAAGAACAATGTTTGGTATTTCTTCGATTCCCACAGATTTCTTACTTCTCAGTGCACCGAAAATAACCAGGAGATCTTCCTTTAATATGAATGGTGAATTTGTCCCTTCATTAGCGATGACATCATTTGCCAAATTATCGTTATTGAACATGGTAAAACTAGTTTTATCCGATCGCCAGTGCTCAATGTCATATCGCAAGTAGAACTTGTGCAATAGGACACGATTTTCCAAGATTTTCCAAGATAAGGTGAACCATTCCTAGATATGATTCACCTTATACACATCTTGAAACGGCGCACCTATTACTTCGACTTTCTCCTGAAGATTTTCGATCAAAGGTTGTCATCTTCAATCGCTTCTAATGGATCTACGCCTGCTGTCACAACTAATTGTTCATTTTCGGAAGTTCGGGAGTGCTTAAGACACGGAAGCTCATTCTGATTTTTTCGTCGAAAGAATTTATTAATATCTGGGAACATACAAGGATTGCTAGATTTAACAGCCCGGATTTTGGTATTCCAAAGCGAATTAATTACAACAGGGTTATTTTGCTGAATTATTTGCTGTAGCTTTTTAAGCTGTGACTTCAGTGTCCTAACCTCCGAGTTTTGTGGATCAATAACTTCTGTTCAGTAATTTGAGCCTAGTATCCTACTCTTTTGTCGTTGTAGAGTGTCAATCGTAGCGTTGCGGTATATATTGACATTGTAAGTCAGTTCGTACTTGGGAATTGTTCTGTCCATTATTTGTTTTGTTGTGTCGTTCATCCTTTTAAGGTAAGTGTTGATCTCCTCCTTCGACAAGTTCTTATTAGTCATTATTCATTATTCGGGAGAAGCGTGTCCACCGCGTCCTACTGTAATTGTAAGAATGCGTTTGAACACACATCTCCAACTCCGCAATTTCTGTGAATCAATATTAAGGCACTAAATCCGCAATGGTCACTATCGTACACGAATGTGTGAAGACAGTTTATCGTTCGTCGATCCATGTCAGTCAGCTGTATCTGTTTATGACAATAACGTTTTCAAAACAAACAACCAAAAAAAAGTGCATACACGTCTTTCACCATTTTTTGTATGCCACTTCAGCTAAAACTGCCGATTGACCTGCAGCGCGAGTGTTGACCCATTTCGGAAATCATTACTGCACAATTACCTTCCGTATAGGCACTTTTTTGTATTGCTGAATTTGTATTATTCCATGTATAAATAGCAGAATGACTTCTTTAAAAGTGTAAACTAACAATAACAACGTCTTTGATTTAAAGCAAATACAAGGTGCAATTGCGAACAGTATCTGTTCATCAAACAGCATAAGATCTATAGAGGTCCCTGATCAGGGAGAAGACGGACTATCCGTCGCATTTAAATCGAGTCGATACTCGACACTATTCTGACCCCACCAATTGAATAGTATGTTCCCCCTAGTGTTTGGTGAATGATTTTTCCAATTACTATGTTTGGAGTTTAGAACACTGGCCATGAAGTAATAATTCTCCTCCGAACCCAGATGTAAGTATTGAAAAAGTGTCTCGAGCTCTGAGATAAAACAGGTTTGTTGTGAAGCATCAGTTGCATAGGCTGCGATCATATACTACTGTGTCCATAAAATAAGGTGTCATATGAATTTAAACTGCGCGCGTCGAAGGATTTGGAAATGTTTCTTTCTTTTTAGGTTGGTAGTACTGTCAGTGACATCTATGTGAAATTTCATGCAAAATATATTCATAGTGTTTGCGATACGCGTCGTTTTGTGAGCTGCTAAAAGTGAGTTTTTCGTTTTTTGCGATGTCGAAATTTATTGAGCAAAGAATTTGCATTAAATTTTGTTTGCGGAATCAATTTTCTGCTGCGGATACGTTGAGGATGGTGCAAAAAGCCTTTGATGATGAGGCTATGTCTAAAAAAAATGTTTACAAGTGGTATAGTGATTTCCAAGCCGGCCGTGAACGTGTCGAAGACGAAGAGCGTTCTGGGCGACCATCAACCTCAACCGATGAAGCTCACGTCCAACAAATCAAAGATTTGGTGTTGAAAAACCATCGATTAACGATTAGAGACCTTGCTGATGAAGTTGGCATATCGAAAGGCTCAGTCAATACCATTTTGAAGGATGCTTTGGGCCTCAAGCGCGTCAAATCTCGACTGGTACCGAAAACATTGAATTTTTTTGGAAAAAAGCGTCGCGTTGAAATGTGTGAAACAATGCTTTCCGACTACCAGGATGTCATGAAACGCATTATAACTGGCGATGAGACTTGGATCTATGCTTCCGACCCCGAAACAACCGATCAATCGAGCGAATATCGTGCCAAAGGAAAGCCGAGACCAAATAAACCGCGCCAAAGTCGCTCAAAAATCAAGGTCATGTTTACTGTTTTCTTCGATTATCGTGGTGTTGTGCTTTATGAATTCCTTCCAACCGGCCAAACAGTCAACAAGGAATATTATTTGAACGTTATGCGTCGTTTGCGTAACGCTATCCGCCTAAAAAGGCCGGAATTGTGGAAAGACAATTCTTGGTTTTTATAATGCACCATCCCATACCGCACTCGTAATTCGTGATCATTTCGCCAAAAAGTCAACCCATATCGTTCCGCAACCACCGTATTCATCTGATGTGGCGCCGTGCGACTTCTGGCTGTTCAACAAGCTCAAAAGACCGCTCCGGGGACACCGTTTTGATACGATAGAGGAGTTTCAAGCCGCAGCGAAGATGGAACTGAAGGCCATCCCGGAAAGTGACTACAATCAGTGTTTCAAAGATTGGAAAATCCGTTGGTATAAGTGCATTGCATAGGGAGGGGATTACTTTGAAGGGGATGAAATTGATTTGGAAGAATAAATAAAGAATTTTCAAAATAAATACAATGTCACCTTATTTTTTGGACACTGTAGTACAGCCTCTTTCCACTACGGAGGAGATGCATATGATGCAAGGCTCAAGCACCTGGAATCTACGCACTTCACCGCTGTTCATAACCTTATAACGCAGATTTTTTCTATTAAATATTGCGACACCACCAGCTCCGTTGGAGTTGGGTCTATCTCTTCTTATAATACTATTGTATACTGACTGTGCCTTAACTTGTGCCTCTGAGAAAGCTTGGTTTCGCTAACCAGAAGAACATCGGGACTTCGGTCCTCTAACAACTTGAAGAGGAGGCGCGTTAGCTCGGCAGCAGAGTGTAGATACCATCTACGCGTGTCGCATGTTCCTGTATTTTTTGTTGCGTCTAACTAATTTGCCCCTGACTAGAAAGCAAAATAGCCAGCACATCAGCATCACCACTAGGTGCGTCAGGTCGTGAGGCCTGAGGAGCAACCTTTGGTGCTTGTTGTACCGTACTCCTCTGACCGGCCGCCATTTGGGCATAGGTCACATTGGGAGTTACGGCTGGTGTTTTGGGAACTGGCGGGCGTTTCACCTCCACCTTCTGTTGACGAGCCAGATTTATTTTCCTAGCGTATTGGTACCTAGAACAACCCCGATAATTTGCGGTGTGTCCCGAGTTACCACACAGAATACACTTGAGCGAAGTGGTATCAGTGACCCTTTCCCTACCTAATGGACATTCCTCTGCTTTGTGGTCCATTGCGCACTTGACGCATCGAAACTGCATTTGACAGTTCGAAGCGGCGTGCCCGAACCTCTGACAGCGAACACATTGTCAAATGTTATCGCTGCGATTTTCCTCAGACTACCTTATTTGCTGTTGGGATCTAGCTGAACCAGGAAGTACCGTAATTTCCGATTCTCCCTTCTGGCCTTTGCTGTGATGAATGGCTTGACACTAACGAACTGAAGATCATCACATTCCTTCTCTTGAAGATCCTGAAGGAGCTCCTCGGGATCGGTGTACGCATCTAGACCACGAAGGAGCATTGTCTGAAATTTACTATTTTATAATATTCCACTGTAAAGCAGTGGATAGCGTGCCTGTCTTTACAAAGTCGTTTGATAATTAAATTATCGCCTATAGCCGGCTATAGGTGTTTTGTGGAGGAACCTGTTTCTGCTGTTGTTACTCTCTCTGCTGCTGCTTCTGCTGGTATTGTTTGTGTTGCTGCTTGGCAACTCTGTTTGCTGTTGCTGCATAGGCAGCTTTGTTTTTTGCCGCTGCTTATGTAGCTGTGGCTGTTGTTGTTGTTTGTCGACGGGCGCAGGATTTTCGATCGTACTTGCCGATTGTGATGTTTGCTGCGCTTTTTAACTGGCTGCCAGACGCTCTCGTTCGCGCCGAGCGGATTGTTTGGCCTTAACGGCCCGTATTATTGCCTCTAGTTGGCAAATTTTGTCTTCTTCGTCGTCGATCTCTGAGGCCGCCAAAGACACGAAGGAGTTGCTGTCTCCAGTATAGCGGCACTCGCCGCCATCGGAAACATAGGGGAAATCTTCCCGGTCCTCTATTGTTTTTGTTTAAACTGACGTTGCTACTGCCGCTATTGTTGCTGTTGTACCTGCAGATGCCGTTGGCGCCCGTTCCCCAGCTTCAGTCGGCAGCTTTTCAGCTGAAGTTTGGAGTTGGTTTAACCCTCCTCCTCCTCTTCCCAGTCACCGATGATGATGATGACAACGTAGCGGTTTTGGGTCAGGCAATGCCTTCCCCGTTCCTCCCCCAGGTTGGTGAAAGAATTAAATTTATAATTGCCCCAGCTAGGAATCGAACTCTAAACGTTCGGATCGAGAGTCCGTGACACAACCACTGCACCGGATGGTTAATTATCGGCGCAATAGCAAAGTAAACACTTGCAAAAATACTTTCGCTTGTTTCACTAAAATAAGTCAAAACACCTGTTGATCCAATGAAGGTCTGTGAGCGACTGGTGTAAGGCTATTCCTATACAAGTATGTTTGCAAACAACTAGCAATACGCTGAATGATGACTGTGACACTCTCACTGAGAAAGCTTGTTTTATAAGCTTTACTGAGAGCGTTTAACGAATGTTTTATTTCAAGTGATTAGGATAACAATTTTTTTGACTATGTAACATTTCTGCTAAAAACAAGTTTTACTACAGAAATAACTACTATATACTATATATAATTTAAAATGATGATTTGCTTCTTTTTTTTATATTGATAGCCAATTGGGCTTTTTTTTTTTCATAAGTTATTTAATTACAATCTCCAGGTAACGCTACAGTCCGCGTGTCATTGAAAGTTTATCCTTTTGGTAAAGTCGTTGTCGCTGTATTTCTCGTGCCGCACAGTTCGTTGTTGATTTTCTTCTCCACTCAACGTCCATGCAGAGGGACCAAAACACTTTTCTCTCGAAACAACTTAAGGCTTCGAGATAAGACTTTACTCAATTGCTTTCTTAGCCCAAAGAAATAGTGATTAGCATGAGATATTCTTGGTTTGATCTCAACACTAGTATTATTATTTGTGTTCACAGCGGAGTCTTGCTATCTCGTTAAGTTTTGACCAAGACGTCGGATTTTTTGTCTTTTCTGAATGATAGCATATGCTTCCTTTTGCCTTCGTATACCGTCAAACTTATTTTTGCCGGTTCTGTCAGCACTCATTAACGCACTGTTGACATCAAGCTGCATTCGCTAATTATATCAATATCTTCGGCGAATGCGAGTTATTGAATAGATCTTAATCAACATCCTCGTTCGCCCGCTTCGAAGTTACGTCTTGGTTGTAAAAAATTAAAAGCATTTTGGAGACAGTACGAGTTAGTTATTTTTTGTTCTGATCGATAGAATAAAACTACGGTACTTTCCGAACAAATGGTCACTTTATTTTATGCTTATGTTCGTATTGGCCACAGTGCTTTAAGTTGTGCAATAAGATTGTAGCCGAAATTGTTTTCCAACTTCACCAATAAATTGTTTCAACTCTTTACGGACAGACAGCCAGAAACAATAAATAATATGTATGTTAATTTCAAGAGTATTACATTTATATTACGCGTTTTATAGGGATTCATGTTTCAAAAGCTCGAAGATCAGTTACATGCTTGGTCGCCAATCATAGCTGGAACTTAATAGATTTTATCTTATTCGGTTCAACTCTGAAATTTCTTTGCAAACTTGACCTTCATCAGAAAATCTTTTTAATAAAATGTGCGCTGAGCTATCACTTAAACTTCACTTACAAATTATTACTATTACTGGTGCTATGCCGCGACCAGGCTTTGCTTTTGTATTATTGTTTCGATAAATTATACTCCTCAACTTTCATCAAATTCGTTAGATTGTTTATTTTTCAAAATGTTTACCATTTCTCGGAATATGAAAGCGTGATTAACCATATGTCCTTTTAGAAAGGGCTTAAGAGTATATAGTTTTAATCGAGAGATTTCCAACAGCCCTCCCTTCCCAGCAGGGGAAATCTTCAGCATAGAATCTTTTTCTTTCTCATAAGTAGATGGCTTTAAGGGCATCACATCTATGTTTATCTCTTTGTCATTTTCTGGAAGGACCTCTAGAGTTTGGTTCATGTTTAGAAAGCACTACCGTTATAAACAAACTATGATAAATCGTTGGATGGTATGATCTTCCTTGCAACGTGTTTTTAATATACGAGTAAAGAAATTTTATCCATGTGTCTTAACTTTGTCATTAAGCTTTCACTTAATGATTTTTCGTCTCAATCATTTGCCTCGTGCTGTTCCATGAGTTTCCTTTTGCTTATATAGTTTAACGATATGAAGGGTCAAACTACAGCAGAGCAGGTTTTGACCAAAAAAAAACAGGTGGCTCCATAATGTTCTAAGTATTTTTCAAGTGTCAGTATTGTAGACGTCATTCGGACTCATGAAAAATAAAAAACGACTTACAGGGTTCACATTTTTGAAACAATTTTCGAAGCACTGCCATGTAAATGTTGATCAAGAAACAGAGAAAGGGGCACATCAAGATATGAAACGGCATCAACTTAATACTGTCTTAGTCTTTTACAGTACATAACTAATTTAATTTACCCAATTGCCCAAAATAACATAACATTGACATGATGAAACTTATGGACTAAAAATTAAAAATAGAAACTTACATGAATGCAGGAAGTGTCTACAAGTTGACGAGTACCACTGTACGAAGGCGACAATAGGGCGACTTACATAACTGACGACACACGACAAGGACGAGTAACCTAAGCAGCTGACAGCGAAGCCCAATGCTTAAGTACCTAAGGACAACAACACGGCGATCACATAGCACAGACACACATGCGCATACACAATTCACGAGCAATATAATTACAGACAACGCAGTAGCAACGAAGCACTCAGTTAAGACGATTCTCTTTTCTTTTTTGGAGATTCAACGAGAATAGAGCTATTAACTAATCTATCGTGTTGCGAAAAGTGACGCCATAAAGACGTATCGCTGTGAATTTTGTTGTTCTGTTTATGGAACAGTGAAAAATTTATGAAGAACTGAAAAAAATTGGGCCGTTGTGTGCTCCAAGGAAGTCATGTCCTGACAAAAGAAGCAAGGCGAAAGAAGAAAAAGACGACAACAGAAGAAGCGCACTCCTAACAGGCAACATTAGCGGACGTAAAAAGGCGCTCAGTTTATTTGTGTTTTGTTCATTTAGTTGATTTATTACCATTCACTTCTAGCATTTAAATTTAACTTTTATAGAATGGACATACTATAAATGCACAGGGAAAGAGAATGTTGTTAAAAGAAGTCGATATTAAAAGATTGGCAGTAGAAGAACTGAAGGGTAAATTGAGAAATGAAGGGTTATCTTTGACAGGCAATAAAAATGAATTGCAGAGTAGGTTATTACAGTAGTACGGACATGACGACGACGATGAGAAAAACAGTAGTTCGGAAAGCACTGTTTAGTTATTGGTTGCAGGACCGTCAGGCCCTGGCAGGAGTAAACATAGGAAGCGATCGAGACAGAATCCAAGGACGAATGAAAAGAAAGAGTATGACAGTACATTTAAGAAAGTTTTGTTGTTGGTTAGGATTAAAAAATGCCTACTTAAGTTTTCCGGAGAAAACAAAAGCTGGCGTCAGAATGCTAAAACGGCTAAGCATTTTTTCGAAAATGACATAGTGGCTTCGAAAATTACATAGCCGCTGAGAGATACTACCAACCTCCGGGAAAAATAGAACAACATGTGTAGATGGATTAGTCGATCTTTTTCAACTTCAATGCAATTTAAAATTTCGATTACTTTTCTCAGTCGGGTGTCAAGATCTGCCTTCAGCGATGAAGAACTCGAGGCGAACCATCATAAGTACGAATTCGCTAGACCCTTTGAAACTCGAGCTACCAGACAAAATTAAGTTCCGTATCGAAATAGTACTCATTATAGGAGATTGAGTAATTATCCAATTACCACAAATAACATGAAAGTAAAAGCAACGGATACATGATAGCGGGTAGGAGAATTTCGGTATAACAATCAAACAAGTTCATAAGTTCTCAGACGACAGCCCGAAAAAAACAATAATGAACCTCAACTATTCAAACTCCATTCAATATTATTCAACAAATCAATGGTTTTAAAAACAACACAAATTAGACAAATTGAGATAACCTAAAACTCAACGTTTAAATCAAAACCAACAGTTAAAATCGGAAATAAATAGACCGAGGTCGATACTTATTTAGGCCTAGCTTTGAAGGCACTACATTTTATTATAGAAAATCTTTACGATTCTGTTTGGGCTTGAAATTCTTGTTGACCCTGTTACTGCCAAAATTTATACGAAAAAAAAACACATCTGAGAAACAAACAGCAAACAAAAATTGTTTTATTGCTAAGACTCTCAATGTTCAAAACAATATTACAGAAAATGTAAAATTATGATAATTTATTAAGTATTTAAACAGAATTTTGTTTGCTCTCTCCATCAAAGACATTTGAAGCCATAATTGGGAACGTTCTTCTTGGTCGCATTAAAAACCAATCAATTCTGAAAAAGGTCTTCTAATCCATACCTATAGATGGAGAAGAATCTTTTGAATTATTTATTGTGAAAATGCACATATGCACAAAACTTTCGAATTATTCAGGTATACAAACTTACAAACACACAAATGCCTTCGCTCATTAAACACTTCAGTTAAAGCGGAAATTGGAACATCAAGTTTCGAACCCGTCTATTTTACACTCAAACCATATCAGTTGCAGATTTTGGTAATAAAGAAATAAAATTTGCTTGAGGATGGTATAATCCAACCATCCCGTTCGTCTTAAAATATATCATTTTTTGATGCAAGCAAAAATAGATTGAATGACGACGATACTCAGAAATTAAGATTGTTTTTTGATAAGAGAAAAGTACTACGGTACTCAGAAATTAAGATTATTGTTTGATAAGAGAAAATTAAACTAACCAACAGTAACGGATCGTTATCACATTCCAGGTATTTTTCGTTCATCCTCTCTGATTAAGGTTAAGCCAAATACTATTCCACAATCGATCTAAAAGCTGGTTTTCATCAAATACTCAAGATTGAAAATGACAGAGAAAACAGCTTATATACTTACTTAATGGGCTGCCGAACCATAAAGAGCTTTGTTATATCATCAGCGCCAATAACAAAATGTGTTTAGTCAATTAACAAGAGTATTTTATTATACTCAACATTTTCTGTTTGACGCCTGAATGAAAAGTAACACTAGGAAAGCAAACCAAAGAGTTGTCATCCAGCCGTCAATTTGTGGAATGCAATCGTTGAAGGTGTATGTTTTTTCTGTTTGCGAAAATGAAATTAGTTTTATTAAGCTTTAGTCCCGCATTATATAATTAAATGTTGCGTCAAGTCTTTCGATATGCTCCTTTAGATTCGGTGCCGCAATAATTATATCATCAAAAAAGTTGACTACATCCTCGATATCACGGGCGATTTCAATATACACAATTCTGGTTGGCTTCGACATTCTGGACAGACAACACCCGAAGGAAGGTACGTCGAGATCTTCGCTGCGGTAAATAATTTAACCCAGCTTGTAAACGAGCCCACACGGATTCCAGACATTGACGGTCATGCCGCCAACACACTCGACTTGTTTCTTACCTCCCACCCTGATAAATACACCTTAGACGTATTGTCGCCTCTAGGCTCGTCGGACCACTGTGTCATATCGGCTTACTTCTCGTACCACAACCCAACAGTTAAAGAACCAGTTCCTAAAAGAGTAGTTTGGCAATACGAGAAAGCCAATTGGGACGGCCTTAACGATTTCTTTAGGAACTTTAACTGGTCGCTATGCTTTTTCAATAGCGACGTGGATGCCGTCGCCGATATGGTCACCAGTATTGTTCTTCTTGCTATGAGAAACTTCATCCCTCACAGGGTGAAAGTAATCAAGCCAAAGACTAACGCGTGGTACGACTCGAGCTGTAAAGAAGCTATCAGTCTGAGGGAGTTAAGTTTTCGGAATTATAAAACCGATCCATCTGAGGAAACCCGAAAAAAGTACAAACAAGCTCGAAATGACTGAAATGCTAAAATCCGATGTGCAAAATTTACCCACGAACGAAATCTGAGACAAAAAGTGTTACAATGTCCCAAGGGTAGCAAGAGCTTTTGGTCGTTCGTGAAGAATGTAAAAAATTGTGTCTCATCTTCCATCCCAACACTTGTTTACAATGACACCCCAGCTGTCAGCTCTGTGGACAAAGCAAATCTTCTCGCGGCCCATTTTGCCGCCAGCTCAACACTTCAAGAACTTGCTTTGCCGCCTCCTGTACTCGAGCGCGTCAACTATTCCATGGGACGGATTTATTTCCGCACTCGTACAGTAGCAAGAGTACTCAAAGATCTTGACATCCATAAATCCGCTGGTCCAGATGGTATTCCCCCCATTCTTCTGAAGAGGTGTTCTTCCACGTTGGCAAAACCATTGCGTAAGCTTTTTCATCTGTCCTACTCTTCTGGTCTCTTCCCGAGTAGATGGAAAACAGCATTTGTCCAACCCGTCCCTAAAAAAGGCGAATCTTCTTCTCCCTCCAACTATCGACCCATTGCACTAACGTCCCTGTTTTCCAAGGTCATGGAAACGCTGATAAACCGTCAGCTAATGAAATATCTCGAAACACGAAAACTCCTCAATGACCGGCAGTACGGTTTTCGTAGCAAAAGATCCACTGGTGATTTGATGGTATATCTCACTGAAAAGTGGAACAACTCTCTACATCTTTCTGGTGAAAGCAAGATTGTTGCGCTTGATATTTCTAAAGCATTTGACAGAGTTTGGCACCAGGCTCTTTTGTCGAAAATGCGTGCATTTGGTATCGACGAATCTCTTATTCAATGGATTAGAAACTTTCTTTCGGGCCGTTCAATTCAAGTTGTATTGGACGGTGTCAAGTCTGATTTCCACCATATAAATGCTGGTGTTCCCCAGGGCTCCGTTTTGCCACCGACTCTCTTTTTAATCTTCATTAACGATCTTCTGTCTGCTACATCTAATCCAATTCACTCATTCGCTGATGATAGAACTCTCAGTTTTTCATATTCGTTTTCAAATTCGCGTCCCTCATCTTCGGCCGTGGAAATGGAACGGCAGCGTATGATTAACTCATTAAATTCCGAAATAAACAGCATACTATCATGGGGTTCTACGAACAGAGTGGAATTTAATGCCTCCAAAACTCAATGCTGTCTTCTGTCTCTAAAGCGAAACGAAAACCCTCGACCATTATCCATGAATGGCGCTTGCATTGCTGAAGCCGAAAAACTTTCAGTACTTGGTATGTGTATCAATAAGAACCTCGGTTGGAATGATCACATAACCGTTATCGCCAAAAATGCTGCGAAATGTTTAGGTTTCCTGAAGCGGTGCAAGAAATACTTTACTCCATCTGATCTGGCTGCCATATATAAAGCGTACATTCGCCCCAAACTGGAATACAACTCCCATTTATGGGCAGGCGCTCCAAAGACCATCTTGAGCCTGCTTGATAGAATTCAAAATCGAGCGATAAAACTCATAGGGGACAAAAATGTTACAAAGTCAATTGACTCTCTTCACCAACGTCGTAACGTCTCCTGTCTAACACTGTTTTATCGCTTCTACCATAAGCAGTGCTCTAGCGAATTAGCCAGCTGCATTCCACCCTCCTATCACTTTCACCGTAACACCCGTCTCGCCAGGAATGCTCATCAGTTCACCCTCAAGCCCAACTTCGGACGTACAGACAAGTATAGAGACTCGTTTATTAGCCGTACAACACGAATGTGGAACGCTCTACCACGCTCGGTATTTCCCACTCATTACAATCTGCAGAAATTCAAAAACAATGTGCATCAGTACTTATCCCTATTTCCTCCCTGATCCCTTCCACTCGCATTATGTATTTACATTTTAAGGGTAGTCATAACCCCTTGTACGCGTGTGCTCTGTTAAAAAAAAAAAAAAAAAAAACCGGCTCTGTATCGAATTTGGCCTTGACTATCAATTTTCTTCTTAAAAACCCATTTGGACTGCACGATGGTTGCATTTTTGGGCGGCTCCACAAACTCCCAAGCATCGTTTTCATCAAAAGACTTAAGTTCCTCTTTCATCGCTTGTGTCCAATTTTGTCTCTCTGGTCCCTTCATGGCTTCACTCAATGTTATATATCCTGTCGCTGTAACATTTTCCACACATAAATTTGTGAAACCAAATCGTTCCGGGGCTCGTCTTGTTCTTTCTGGTCGTTTTACTTCAACCCTCCGTTCAGATTCAGATACATCAAAGTTATCTTTGATTTCAGCCATCTGCCATGAATTATTTGAAATTTCAGAATCTTCACCTTTCCCAAATTCTACTAAGTCAGATTGTAATTCATCCTTTTCTGCAACGAAGATACTAACTTCTTTTTCCCCCACTTCATCTTGATTTTTCTCCCTTTCTATTTTGTCGTCAGCAATAGCTTTACTGGTTTCTTCATAAGTCTTTTCTTTTATTATTACATCTCTGCTTGTTGTCACTTTGTTGTTTTTCGGATTGTATATTCTATAGCCTTTTGTGTTTTCTGAGAAACCCAAAAGGATATGTTTCTCAGACTTCCTGTCCCATTTAAGCCTTTTTTCCTTAGGAACGTGTGCCATCACTAAGCTTCCAAATATTTTTAAATTGCTTATATCTGGCTTACTTCCTATCCACAACTCAAATGGTGTCTTGTCTTCTAAGACCGTGGAAATAGACCTGTTCCTCAAATACACCGATGTGTTAACTGCCTCCGCCCAGAACCTCTTCTCTAGTTTCGCATCAAATAAAAGACACCTTGCTTTTTCAACTATTGTTCGGTTAAGCCGTTCACAGATCCCATTTTGCTCCGGCGTATATGGTTTGGTTTTCTGATGAATAATTCCTGCATTCCTTAAAAAACCATCGAATTCCTTATTACAGAATTCACCACCATTATCCCTTCTAAAGACTTTTATCTTTTTATTTTTCTGGTTTTCTACCATTAGCTTGAACTCTTTAAAATGAGCAAACACATCGCTTTTGAATTTCATGAAATAAACAAAAGTCATTCGGCTATAATCATCGACAAGAATCAGGAAACATACAGACCCATTGATAGATTTAGTTTCCATTGGACCACATATACTTTATGTCCATATCCCCATGTATCACTTGCATTATGTCTTTGCTTCTGGTACCAACATGTGAAAATGGCAACCTGGATTGCTTTCCTTCACAACACACTGTACACGTCATCTTGGTTATGTTAGCATCGTCAGAATACGACATGCCTCGAACAGCACAGTTTTTAATTTTTTTCATGTCGTTACCATTTATGTGACCAAACCTTCTGTGCCACACTTCAGCTGAGGCCACTGGTGCTACTAACAAGCGGTTATTATATTTGCTAGTATTCAATTTATAGACACCATTTGTCAAAACTGCAACAACTTTATTTTGCAGATTGTAAGCATAATAGGCATCTTTCTGGAAGGAAACTCTATTTCCGTTCTTTATCATTTGACTAATTGATAACAGATTCGTTGTTAACGATGGAACACACAACACATCTTTCACTTTGATATCAAATTGACATTCCTCCATTACAGTGGTTATGTTTACATCGCCCAAACATAGTACTGGAATTGTTGTTCTATTCGCGACAATAATCTCCCGCATGGTATTTTGATACGAAGCATTTTCAATCCAATTTTCGTTGGCGGTCATATGTACACTGGCACCAGAATCAATATACCTCTCATGTTTGCTTAATTTTCCATTTCAAAATACAGCACTAAAGGCATTAGATTGTTTTCGCTTGTTGTCGGAGAGTGAAAATTATTGGCATTGGTTCTTGTAGTGACCAGTTTGCTTGCACTTGTAGCATTTAATATTTTTTGCATATGACTGTGGGATTATATCGTGACCTTTTTTGTTTCCCGCGTTTCTGCTTCGCTGCCAACCTTTACCGATGAATGCACTATCATGAACCCCATTGCCTTCTGGTTCCATGTCTATCAATTTTGTCTTGATTGAATCTGCTGTGACTGCTGTGCCCGAATGTTCAATTGCCATTATCATAGGTGAAAAATGTTCAGGCAAGCCGGCTAGCATCAGTGCACCTATCCATTCATCATTAATGTTGAACTCCGTACCGCGTAGTTTCTGTCCTGTTTCTATGATCTGTGTGACGTAGCTTGTAATTGAACTGCAATTTTCCAGACGAACAGAGATCAGACTTCGCAGCAAACAAATCCTTCTGGAGAAGCCGGTGTCAGCGAACATCGTTTGGAGCTTGGTCCATAATTCCATGGTTGTACCTGCATCTTTAATGTGAACAAATAGGGATGGATCAATACTCAAAATTAATTTCGCCTTAGCTTTTGCATCCTCGATAGCGGCAACTTCTTTTGCTGGTGTGATGCAATCAAGCATTCCTTCCATAATCAAAAAATTCTGGGCTGCGAAAGCCCACTCGCTGTAGTTTTCGCGACCCTTTAGTTTTGGAACGTTAAGTATGTAACTCGCAGCCATTCTTGTGCAACTCAGAGATAAAAATTTAATTTAATAAGGAAAGAACTGGGTCTGGGCCCATAACCTATTAAAACGCACACGTTGGCTTTTCAGCACAGACTGACATTTATTTATGGCTGATAGAGCAGACGATAATTGACAATGGTTAATTCATGTTCTGTCATATAGATGGCAGTAAGGTATTTTGATATAATTTCAACAAGATTATTTTATTATACTCAACACTAAATTCTTAAATTGATTTAATTTCAAGCTTTCTCTTTGACTCCTGGGGGTCAATTCTGGTTCTGTGTAAGCGTGAATCGAATAAATCTTTTTCACATTCGCTTTCACGCATTGCTTTCATTTTTTCGATTCGCTCAGTACTAAATTGCGATTCTCGTTCAATAAGTGAAACTGCTGTGTTGAACTCAATTTCGCACACAGTGGTGATTAAATTGCTGTCATTTAAACACATTATGAATGTCAAAGCAAGCAGTTTGTTCATTTTTGTAATTTTAATTTTGTCAATTGTTTATATATTTTTATATTATAAAATGCCTTCAATATATACTATATAAGACTTCTTATCGAAACAAGGCGAAGAAATGTGCAGAGGTTTGAAATATGTTTGTGACTAATGTGCTATATACTATAAATAAATACACAATTCTGTTTTCAAGGAACAAAATGCGGATTATCAGGCGTCGTCTCAGAGACAACGAAAATCCTTTTGATGTGATAACGGAGGAACACTTAATACAATTATATCGCTTTCCTAAACATCTATGCAGAACCCTGATTGAAGAATTGATCCCGCTCCTTAAAACATCATCAAAAATACACGCTCTTATATACCAACGAGCTGTTGGTCAGGATAGCTTGTCTTCCTTGTCTCAATCATCGGTTTTTCGGTGCATTACAGAGGTTGCAATTAGTTTGAACTGCATAGCGAACCGACATGTCAAATTTCCAAGCTCTTCACAGTTCTCTGAGATAAAAAGAAGTTTTTTTGATATTGCTGGTTTCCCGAGTGTTATTGGTTTGATTGATGGCACACATATTAAAATCGCAGCACCAAAAAAAGAAATAGAACATGTTTACTACTGTAGAAAAGGTGGTCACTCGAAAAATGTTCAAATAATATGTGGAGCAGATTATTTAATTTTTAGTGCCAATGCGCGATTCGGCGGAACGGCTCACGATTCTTATATTTGGAGATGTTCGAAATCAAAATGTACATTGGAATCTTTATACTCTTCAGGTGAAAGACATTTTTTTTTACTCGGTGATAGTGGATATCCATTGCAGCCGTGGATAATGACTCCCTTCACTGAAACAAATTCTGAGGCAGAAGAAGCATATAACAGGGCTCACAAGATAACTAGGAGCCATGTCGAAAGGTGTATAGGCGTTTTAAAAAGTAGGTTTCGTTGCTTGTCAGCAGAAAGGGTTTTATTTTACGCTCCTGGCAAATCAGGAGTAATTATTAATGCGTGTATTGTTTTGCATAACATGTTGATTAGAGCTGGAATTCCTTTGCTCGAAGATGTATCAACTGAAACCGGTATTGGAGCTGATGAGACAGATGTTACTGCGAGTGGAAATTATAACTATAATGAGCCTAATGTTTTAGCTGAAGGGAGAAATGTTCGACAGCAAATTGTTAGAAATCATTTCTCTAGTTATTAACAAACAAAAAAATTAAATGCATTAATTATAAATCAATTTGTTTTTTTTTTATTAAATTAATAAGCTCGTACAGAGATTTTCCAATGCCTTCTAAGGCTACCACCTTCCTTTCTTCCAACTTAAAGCGCTCAGCTTTTATTTCTACATTTTTTTGCTCCAACTGCAAGAAAAGGTTTTCATTTTTTGGCAACAAGGGTGTCCGCCTTCTACTTGGACGCCTAATTGCCGGAGTTCTTGGAGGCAATCGGGCTTCCACTTGTCGCGCGGCTGCTGAGGTTGATGGTTGCACTACCTGAGCAGCAGAAAATGTTGACGGCTTTGCTTCTTCATCGAAAACTTCTTCGTTCTCCTCCTGCAACAACTGCTTCAATACTGCTCCGTCCTATGATAAAAGACGAAGAAAATTCGTAGCGTATGTAACTATTATATTAAATATGTATTCACTTACAATATCCGTGCTGTCATTTCCAATCAAAACTGCGCCATCCCCCTCAACATTTCTCTCCGACATTATTTGAACAACTCGTTGCTCAAGTTGGCTCAGTTGCTTAATTTTGGCTAAGCCGTTCATGCCACTGCGGTTTTCAGCTTCTTTAAACTCGTCATATTTTTTCTTGCTGTTTCGCCTGAAAGCAGAAATCTTATAAACGTTACCGATTATAAACATGTAAGCAATTACTTTAAGTCACCCCACGTCTTCCTCCACTGTTCATCAGCCTTACTGGCTCCTCCTAAAGCATTGAGGTCCTTTGCAACACTTTTCCACGCATTGTTCCTTACGTGGGCTCCGTCTGCTGAAACAAATCTACAAAAAAAAATTAAAAGTCATTGAAATTGGTGTTTAAATTTGTTTCTCATACCTGTCGTGAGCAATTTCCAAATTCATTTCTAAATAGCTCAGTAAATATTCCTTTTGTACTTGCGCAACGCTTTTTCCTCTATTTTTTTTTGTGAAGTTTTCCATTTTCACCCTTTCACTACAACATTCACTTGCGAATGAGAAAGTGAAAACAAATTATTCCTGTGAAAAATTTTGACGTTTTGTTTCACGCTTTCGCAGAACGAGAATCTAAATTGCGGTGAAAACGTGAAAATATTTTCATTTCATTTTTTCACAGAACCAGAATTAACCCCCTGGATGATAAGTGACAATAGAAAGGCAAACCGAAGAGTTGGCATCCAGCTGTCATTTTGTTGAATGCATTCGTTGAAGGTGTACGGTGTTGCCAAATGCATACATCACAAGTCTCTGTCTGCGACTCGGCAGTATTCAACTCTTGTCGATCCCGAGCATAACGCTTGTTTAGTTACCTAGAACAAGCGCTCTGGCATTCGCGATCGTTTTGTCATCAAAACGGATGTTCGGTCGTCTCGAACCTGGGGACTTTGATTCGAAGATCCTCTTTGCTGGAGCATTATTGTTCATTCGCTTGACTGACCGGGCCACGGTGAAGTCACCTTTTTTGGCTTTTTGGATTCATCCACATCTTGATACAGCTACTAAATTTCGCGGTAATATCCTCCTCCATTCGCCCTCCGCGGACGAGACCAAATATTCGACGAAGAATATTTCTCTTGAAAGTACTCAAAATCAGCTCTGCCTTTTGGCTTATCGGCTCAATATAGTAGAACTGAACTTTTGAACCAATTGGTTTCCCCAAAGCGGTTTCATAGGGTGTCTTCGCCACCTTAACCACCTCGAAATGACTGTTGTCAACAGTGACGTTTTCTCCTATACGGTTGACAGATTTTTCTTATTGACAACATGTATTTGGTTTTGTTCTGGTTTACTTCAAGGCCAACTCGTTTCATCTGTCCCCCTATTGCCAAAATTGCATATCACAGCACCTAGGGGTGTTGAAGATAGCGTCTTCTGTATTTATACCTGCCCTGCGCACTATCTGTTCGACCACGAGATCAAAGAAATCACATGATAGCGCATCTCCTTGGTGAAATCTCGCGCATGTTTCGAATAGTTCATAGGAACTGTTTCAAAATTCCACGTTGCACCATGTGTTTTCCAGTGTCCCGCAGCTCAGCTGGATCAATTTTGCCGGGATCCCGAATTCTGCCATCGCCTTGTAAGGTCAAAAACGATTAATGCAATCATATGCGGCTTTGAAGTCGATGAAGAGATGGTGAGTGACTTGTTCCCGAAAACGCCACGCCATCACGCTAATTGTGTGATGCATTAAGACATCAGAAAAAGCTTCAGACGTGCACATGATATGTTGGATGGGACCTAGTTGCGACATTAAGTACACAGGATCGCCTTTCTTGAAGATGGGGCATAGAGAGCTGACATTCCAGTCATCTCATGACATGGCTTCATCCGAACATACTTGGCTGATTATTTTGTGCATGCGTCCTACCAAAGTAATGGCGTCATGCTAAAAAAGTTCCCATGGGAGACCAAACAGCATTGTTATTCCTCAGCTTTTATATCGCTGAGCCAACCTCTTCCAAACTGGGCAGAGGATGGGGATGTATTGACTTGATGCGGATGCTCATTTTGATCTTCCATTTTCTCTCCATGATGCCCAATAAGCGGCTGGTGGATATGCTGCATACATATACTATTCTCTGTTCTTCGGTGACAAGGATTTCTTCACTGTTTCGAAGAGCCTGCGTGCCGGGCATAAAGCAAGCTGCCATTTTCTTGGCAGAGAAGACGGAAACGTAAGTTAAAACAAGTCAAGAAACATTTAAATAGACCTAGATCCCGATGCCTTAGACGCTTTCATCAGAATAAAAAATATTTTGGCATCCTAAGATGTTTTTCTTCTCTATTCAGATTTGCAAAAACCCTTCGATCTTAAAACAAATGCGTCATCCCACGCTGTTGGTGCTACACAAAATATATTATGTCTTGCAATATAAAAAAAGTTGCAGCGACGAGTGGATACATGTTTTAACTAGTATATCACCTAATCCAAGCATAGTTCGATGAGAGTAATTTAAAAAAAATATTAAAAATATTAATAAAAACATTTAATAAAAGAACTGCTGAATTAAAAGACAAGACTGGCGCTATTGTGGTAAGAGCTGAAAAGAAAAATAATTTATTTGTATATCAAATCGTACAAAATGCATGGTTTTATTCATCTACTGTTTATACATTGAGGTGGCATGACAGATACGGACATTGGAATTTTTCAAGTTTGCATGAGCTAACAAATAAGAAGATGGTGCATGGAATTAAATCTTTGACTATGTCAAGTGATATGGCATGCAAGACATGCATGAAATATAAAATTAGTGCAAAACCATTTCCACAAGCAACACAAAATCGATCAACAAATTTGTTAGATGTGATTCATACTGATGTATGTGGCCCGATAAGTAAACCATCAGTTGGAGGGTTGAAATATTTCGTCACTTTTATAGACGATATGTCGAGGCATGTTTTTGTCTACTTTTTAAAAACAAAAAACGAGGTTTTCGAAAAATTTAAATCATTTAAGGCAATGGTAGAGTGAAGAATGGTAGGAAGATCAAAGCTTTACGTAGCGATAATGGTACCGAATATATATGCAATAATTTTAACTCATTTTTAAATGAACAGGGTATCAAGCGGCAGCTCACCGTTCCGCATACGCCTCAACAAAATGGTGTTGCAGAACGCGTCAATCGGACGCTTCTTGAGATGGCAAGGAGCATGCTACTACATGCCGGGAAGGACGAATCTCTATGGGCGGAAGCAATCGCAACCGCAGCTTACATACGAAACAGATGTCCGACAAAAGCCCTGATTAACAAAACGCCACATGAAATATGGACCGGGAAGAAACCATATGTACACCATTTCAAGGTTTTCGGCGCAACAGCTATAGCTTTAGATAAAAAAAGTACAAGTAAATTTCGCCCTAAAGGTAAAGAATATACTATGGTTGGTTATTCTCTCACATCAAAAGCATATCGCTTGTTTGATTTCTCCGCTCGGAAAGTAATCGAAAGAAGAGATGTTTTGTTCGACGAAAATAATATATCCAGTTTAAAAAATGAAGCCTCATTTGAACTTATTCTTCTAGATAATCCTGAGTATTCCAGTGCAGCCAGTGAAAGCAATCCCATTTCAGAAGTAGATGTCACAGCAATCAAGAGAACTGAGGATTCCCAGAACATAATCTGCAAGCAACAAAACCACGAAGACACCAACAGAAACACGAACGAAGAAATCGTAAAAGAAAAGAATTGTCGTGCGGATGAAAATGTTAAAATAGGACCAGGTAGACCACGCATTATACGAACAGGAGCGAGCGGGCGGCCGCGAAAGCAGTTTAACGTTCTGAACCTGCTGAATTCGAACGTGGACATCAAAATCCCTCAAACTGTAAAGGAGGCCGAAACGACTGCGAACGCCGAAAATTGGAGAGAAGCCATGCGTCAAGAGTATGAAGTAATTACTGCGAATAACACGGGCTGACCTGCCACCCGGTAAAAAAGCAATAGGCAGCAAGTGGATATTCAGCGTAAAGAGGAATAGAGATGGTACAATTGATCGCTTTAAATCCAGGCTCGTTGCTAAGGGTTGTAGCCAAAAATTTGGAGTTAACTACACCGAAACGTTTTCACCAGTGGTGCGTTACGCAACAATACGAATGTTGTTTGCTGTTGTGAGTGAGCTGAATTTATATATGCACCAGATGGATGTTTCAACAGCATACCTTAACAGTGAGTTACATGATGAAGTGTATATGGAGCAACCGGAAGGATTTGTCGATTTGCAATTTCCTAATCGAGTGCTGAGACTTAATAAGGCTATATACGGCCTTAAGCAGTCTGGACGGGAGTGGAACTCCAAACTTGATAAGGTTCTTAAAGGAATAGGTTTCGCCGCGTGTAAACACGAACCGTGTTTGTATAAAATGAACTACAATGGTAAATTTAACCTCATTGCTGTTTACGTTGATGATATCATTTTAGCATGTTCGACAAAAGAAGACTTAACCAACATCAAGATCCAAATAGCTTATGCATTCGACGTAGTGGACAAAGGACCGTTGCAACATTTTTTGGGAATGGAAGTTGAACGAGATGGGGACCCGGGTGCCATTTCTGTGTGTCAGAAACAGTATATCAGCAAGCTCTTAAAGGAGTATGATATGGTAAATTGTCGTCCTGCCGAAACGCCTCTGGATGCTGGTTATCAAGACAAATGCGATAGTGAAAAATGCAAAAAGATGGACCCCACATCATATCAATACATTATTGGAGCTTTGATGTATCTAGCAATAACAACGCGTCCCGACATTTTGCATTCTTTTTGCAAGCTGGCACAGCGAAATATGAATCCACACGTAGAGCACGAAGCGGGAGCAAAACATATTTTAAGATTGGAGTGGAGATCAAACTGATCGAAGATTTTACACTGGCTATGCGTTTTTCCTGGCTGGAGGCATTTTCTCTTGGGAAAGCAAAAAGCAGAACACAGTTGCCTTGAGTTCTACTGAGGCCGAGTATATGGCTCTGTCTAGTGCGGCAAAAGAAGCTGTTTACTTAAGAAGGCTTCTGATGGAGATCGACTTCCTTAAACCTGATTGCCCAATTGTCATCAACGGAGATAATCTTAGCGCAAATCATCTTGCGAAGAATCCGGTGTATCACGCTAGAAGCAAGCATATTGACATAAGATACCATCACGTACGCGAAGTTGTGCAGTGCAACGAAGTAACGCTGAAATACGTTCAATCTAGCGATATGATAGCGGATATTTTTACTAAAAATTTATCAAAAATTAAGCAACTTAAATTTACTGAACTAATGAATTTATATTAGAAATTTAATGTAAACGAAACATTTGTGTTGAGAAGGCGTGTTGGAAAGTTAAACTAACAAGTGAATTATAGCAACGCAAATGAATCGTATATTTTCTCTTTCGCAATAACCTGTCTATCTTCTTCTTGCAATGTTCTATGCCTATAAATTTACCGAATTATACTTTTGCTTTTTGAGTTCTGAATAAACCATCAACGTGTTCGTATTACCGCTCTTCATATTTAATTTCATTTCTCCAATAATTATTATTGTAAGCTATATTTATGACGCACTTATTCAACGAAAAACATTAGCTTACTTCCATTTAACTAAACCACATAACAATACAATTGATCTTAAAAATAAAACATGTTTTCTCAATTGAACAGATTTTTTTGTTTAACGCAACACTTTTAAGATGGAATTTAAGAACAAAACAAAATAAACATGAAGGAACTCAATTCATACATTTCAAAATAAAATGTAATGAAAGTATGTAGCTATAATTACGACGTGCCTAAGCGTAATAAAACGTACCATACCTCATTTACCACATACAAGTAGGTACTTTTTATTTGTTTGAATGCAACGATTCCGAAATGGAGTTAAGGAAAAGAAGCTTTGATAATCTAGTTCCTAGAAGCCTATTTCTATCCTGAGTGATGGTTGCTCCAGCCTTCGAGAACAAACGCTCGCTTGGAACAGAAGTCGCAACGATGGGAAGATATACCATTTGCAATCTTTGCAAGTTCCGGAAACAGAGATTTCATGTCCTCCCATATCTCAATAGTGTCTCTTTCTATTGGTGAAACAGGAGACGACAGGTACATCTAAACTTCTGTTTTGCTGATGATTTCCGTTATGGCTGTTGCATTAAGATGAATGGATAGTTTATTTTTCATGTTCTTGTGTGTCAGCTGTTTGTGGTATTTCCAGATATCAAACTCTGAATCATCTTTATCAGACTCATCAGATGTGTTACTGTTTGCAGTAGATGAGCTGTTGTCTTCCCGCACGTATTTGTTTAAGTAATTTATAACTTTGCCTTTAGCCACGGCATTTTTGAAGTGCATAAACTTAAATCGGGGGTCGAGAGTACTTGAGATGGCATGATTTTGCATCGTCATTGGACTTAATTACGAGTAAGTTGTGTGAGCAAAACAAGGAATAATTTTTGTTTTCCCAAAAAATTTACGGTTAAATTTCATAACCGTGCTATTATTATCTGTGATGACAGCAGAAACTTTGGCAATGGAAATATTCCAATCGATAAAAATGCCATGAAGTTTTTCAGTTATGTACGCCGATGCATGACTTCCTGTCAACTCAAAAGCACCTAAGGTTCCACTGAGGAGTTTTGATTTATATCAAAAGTGTATTGTAACACCTACAAAGGATTTATTTTGCATTGTTTCAGTCCAAATATCATACGTGATGCAGAAATTTTCAGCATTTCTTATGTATGTTTTAAAAATATTACTCATAGCGTCATATTTATCATCAATCTTGGATTTTATTGTCTCTCGAATTGGTACCTTGTACAATGGACAAACTTCTCTCATTAGCTGTAAAAAGCATTTGCCCTCTATGGCGGAAAATGGTCTTGTGTCCATGATTAAAAAATTCGCAATTGCTTCGGTTATTTTTTTAAATTTTACTCCATCCTGTGTGGTAATGCTTTTTATGTTGTTTATGAAGTCATCAACATTTGGTTGGAAAGCTTTCTTGGAACCACGAACAACTATGCTTGATGGTGTACTCAGAATAATATTTTGGGACGAAACTGTGCCTTTAACGTTGCCTGAACTGGTTGAAGGACAAGCATTTAAGTTGTTGTTCGATGTTAAAGAAAGTTCGACATTATTTACATCACTAGTTACAGGAGTTGCGGCATCTACTTCCATATAATCCGTTATGCCACTAAATTTTCTCGCCTTCTTGATTGGCATTTCATTACTTTGCCATTGCTGTGAGTGTACATTTTTTAAATGACAACGAAGATTAGTAGTATTGCCTGAATCCTTAAGGTTCTTATTGCACTTCTTGCACACAGCTACTTTTTCATTAATTTTGGTAAAATAATTCCAAATTTCACTCTTTCATTTATTGGGAGACATTATTTTCTGTCAAGAAGCAAAAATACAATTTTAAACGTTTATTTGAAAACAAAGTAATAAAATAGTAAAACAACTGAAATTTAGAATACATAACTTACCTTCCAATGCAACAACAATAACACAACAAAACAGAACAATTAATTAAAGGAGAGCAACGTAAACACGTGTATTCGGCCGAAAGAAAACGAATGGAAGGAATAACGATGTTGACGTTTAATAGGTTTGCCGTCGATGTATGGACGATGTATCGTTCATAAACATCGATGTATCGTTTATAAATATCGATGTATCGTTGACGAAACATCGATGTTTTGCAAACACCGTTTGCATCCCTATTTAAGGCGCACTGTCTCATGGTGCATGTCATTGGGGTAAAAAGCCCCGGAGATCAAGTTGTTGGTCGAAGTCATTGCTCTTGCAATGTGACTTCGAATAAGTTTTATCAGAAAGTTGTCCACTCTAATCAGGTTGGCCTTGTTGTACAGGGTCTCATTACTATAGATTTTTTTGTACTCAGACTCTGGAGTTGTATATAAGTGGAGACAAGTTCTAAGACATCGTCTCCCGAAAACCCGTACCTTTTCCATTAAGCTTGTTCCCACGTTAAAACAAACGGGACAGCCATAGGCAAGGATTGGCAGAGAGATCCTACAAGATCACTTGAGAAGATCGTAAATAAAATCGGCAAAATAACTACACCCTGCTGTAGACCGTTTTTAATTTCAAAAGTCGCAGCAGACGTCACCCTGTCATTTTTCACAAAAAACTGTCTGCTTGTGAGCATATCTAAGATTATGTACAGCAGCGGTTTGCTTATGCCGAGCTGGTCAAGCTTGAAAAAGAGCCCCTGCAACCATACAGTGTCAAAGGCCTTTTCCAAGTCAATCAACAAGGCACCCGTGCATTGTTTCTTACCTTTATTCCACTGAATATCCGATACCAGTTTAGACGCGGCGTGTATGCAATCATGCCCCGCTCTGAAACCGAATTGGTTATCCGGAATAATATTTTTGTCCTCAACCCACTCGGTCAGGGCTCTATTGATCACTTTTTCAAACACTTTTCTGATGTTGGGAAGGAGACTTATCGACCGGAGATTTGCCGGATTGGATGTGTCTTTGTTCCATTTAGGAATTGGTTGCACCACCGCTGTCTTCCAATGAGCTGGATAATGTGCATTATTCAGCAAATCGTTAAACAGGGTAATGTTAATGTTTACCTCTTCTAGAGGAAGGTGTTTAAGAACAATGTTTGGTATTTCGTCGATTCCCGCAGATTTCTTACTTTTCAGTGAACCGAAAATGACCAGGAAATCTTCCTTTGATATAAATGGTGGATGTGTCCCTTCATTGGCGATGACATCATTTGCCAAATTCTCGTCATTGAAAATGGTAAAACCAGTGCTCTCCAATCGCCAGTGCTCAATGTCACATCGCAAGTAGAAGTTGTGCAATAGGACACGATTTTCCAAGATATGATTCGGGCGAGTGCTAACATTCACCTTATACACATCCTGAAATGTCGCACCTATTACTTCAACTTCCTCCTGAGGATCTTCGATCACAAAAAAGTTGTCATCTTCGATCGCTTCTATTGGATCTACGCCTGCTGTCACAAGTACTTGTTCGTTGTCTCTAGTTCGGGGAGCTTAAGACACGGAAGCTCATTCTGATTTTTTCTTGCTAGCTTTAACAGCCCGGATTTTGTTATTCCAATGCAAAGCAAGGTAATTTTGCTCAATTAATTGCTATAGGTATTCAAGCTGTGATTTCAGTGTCATAACCTCCGAGTTTAATGGATCAGTAAAACGTCTGTATAGTAATTTGAGCCTGGTCAGTAGCCTTCTCTTTTGTCGGTGTTAAGCGTCAATCGTAGCATTGCGGTATATATTGACACTGTCAGTCAGTCAGGGAATTGTTTTGTCCATTGTTTGTTTTATTGTGTCGTCCATCCGTTTGAGGTAAGTGTCGATTTCTTCGTTCGACAAATTCCTATTGGATGGTTGGTTGAGCGAGCTCGAAGAGAGTGCTCCTGTCATTGTTCAGGAGAAGCGTATCCATCGCGTCCTACTGTAATTGTAAGAATGCATTTGAACATACTCCTCCAGTTCCGCAATTTCGTTGGGAATAGTTACTACGGCACTTAATCCGCAATGGTCACTGTCGTACACGAATGTGTGAAGACAAATTATTGTTCGTCGGTCCATGTCAGTCAGCTGTATCCGTTCGTCCAACAGCATAAGATCTATATGGGAGCCTGATCTGGGAAAAGACGGTTCCCTCTAGTGTTTGGTGATTGATTTCTCCAATTACTATGTTTGGCTTTTAGATCTCCGGCCATGAGGTAATAATTCTCCTCCGAAACCAGACGCAAGTATTGAAAAAGTGTCTCGAGCTCTAAGATAAAACAGGTTTGTTGAGTAGCTTCAGTTGCATAGGCTGCGATCATATACAGCCTCCTCCCACTACGGAGGGGGATGCATATGATGCAAGCCTCTAGCACCTGGAATCTACGCACTTCACCGCTGTACATAACCTTAAAACGCAGATTATTTCTAACGAAGATAGCGACGCCACCAGCTCCGTTGGAGTTGGGTCTGTCTCTTCTTATAATATGATACTGGCTGTGCCTCAACTTGTGCCTCTCAGAGAGCTTGGTTTCGCTAACCAGAAGAACATCGGGAGTTCGGTCTGCTAACAACTTGAAGAGAACAGCTCTTCGTTCGATATTTATTAGCGAATTTATATTCACTGAAAGGATCTTTAAGGGTTTCTCCACCAGCGAACACATTACGACTGGGGGCGCGTTAGACTCCGCAACAGGTGACTAATTGGCCACTGAATAGAAAGCAAAATAGCCAGCAGATCAGCATCACCACTAGGTGCTCCAGGTCGTGAGGCCTGAGGAGCAGCCTTTGGTGCTTGTTGTACCGTACTTCTCTGACCGGCTGCCATCTGGGCGTTGGTCACATTGGGAGTTACGGCTGGAGTTTTAGGAACAGGTGGGCGCTTCACCTCCACTTTCTGTTGACGAGCCAGGTTTAATCTCCTAACATTTTGGTACCTGGAACAACCCTGAAAGCTCATGGTGTGTCCCGCGTTACCACATAGAAGGCACTTGAGAGTCGTGCTATCAGCAACTGCGTTTGATAGTTCGCATCGGCGTGCCCGAACCTCTGACAGCGAACACATTGTAAAATGTTATCGCTACGATTTAATTTTTCCCATATTATGCATTGATAATCTAGGACTTTTACTTTCCTCAGACTATCTATTTTGCTGTTGGGAGTTAGCTGGACCAAGAAGAACGTCAATTTCCGATTCTCCCTTCGGGCCTTTGCTGTAGTGAAAGGCTTAACACTAACGAACTTAAGATCGTCACATTCCTTCGCTTGAAGCGCCTGAAGGAGCTCCTCGGGATCGGTGGACGAATCTAAACCACGAAGGAGCATTGTCTGCAAACGCTCACTTTTGGGGGTGAAGGAGAAGAACTCAGTCGTTGTTTTCTCTAATAAGTTTTTAATTGTTTTGTGATGCTCCACTGTGAAGCAGTGTATAGCGTGCCTGTCTTTGTTTAAACGTTTAATTATAAAATTATCGTTTAATATAATAAAATAATAAAAATTAATTATTATAAATTATTATAATTCTGTAGTGTGTTAAAGTTATAATTGTCAACGTAAAAAAGAAAAAGACTTTAAACAAGAGATTGCGTAACATTGAAAAATTAAAAAGTATGAAAATATTGATAAGCCTTTTGTGCCTGAAATGTAATCAAACACACAACAATTTTTTAGAAAATATAATTATTGTCAATGCTTTAATTGGTGATTAACTCCGCCCAGCAAGAGCTAATGACACACACGGATATGACACTTCGTTTTTTTTTAGAATGCTTGAATGCACACCATGACATTTTGATATTAAAACAATTATTTGTTGTCATCTTTATTCTTAATTTTTAGTTAATGCGTTTCAAAATGCCCCTATTGCATATTTCCTATTGGAATTTCAGGTAGACCGACTTCGAGGTTTTAGTCGAGCAATTAAAGGTCGAATTACAATGTGGCGGTCGCGCGTTCCCAACTTATGAGAAACACAAGACCTCAAAAGTTGTAACACACAATGTGACTTCATGACGGTCGTGCGTTGCGAGGTTAGGAATATATTGTCATATTCCTGTGTATGTTCAATTCGCTCAAATTCGTAGGGCAAGATTTCGCAGTAATAATAAGATTAGAAATGTTCTCCTTTTAGTTGATTGATAATATAAGGAAACGCAAATATAATGCGGATTCTTATTTCGATTTTTTAAAATAGAAGATAAATATCAATTTAAGAGTTCAGACGCTTTTTAAAATTAATTTAAATCAAAAAAACATTTTTCCGCAGTCAGGTCAAAGTAAAAGAACTCATTACCAACACAATTACTAACCCTGTTGTTAAAATCTGACAATCCAAGAAAAATTTCAATGCAAAAAATAATCAGCACTATCAAAGTAGAGGATTGCTCTACTACGACGTTAAGGTCTGGCCTACGATATTTACGATCAAACGCTAACCAACGCCAGAGGTCACATTTAGTGTAACTACATAAAATCTCATTGTTTATACTTAATCTGTCTTGATTCGTGTTGATTGGGACACACGCGTTGAGATCAAGTCCTATATCAAGTTTTAAATTCGAACGAATTAGTCTTTTTTAAAAAATTCAAAATTCAAAATTTTCAGTAAATTAAAAACAAAAAAATTAAAAAGCAAAAAGTTTTCTTAGAATGAAGTGCGGTTTTTGCGTCTTAAAAATCGAAAGAATCGATCTAAAAATTCAGTGCTCCAATTGTAATGAATTTTTTCATGCAAAGTGCGCCAAATTGGAAAAGGGACAAAAAGAGTTCTACGGAAAGAGTGATCAAGTGTACAAATGTGATAGCTGTGTTAGTTTGCGAAGAAAATCTATCACGTACGATCGTGCTCTCACTAACTCACCTACATTCCTCACCACGCCTAAGGATCAACCATCAAATCTTTTTTCTGCAGAATGCGCTACTAACAACAACCACCAACCAGCTCTTTTTACTCAACTCTTTTCTCTGCAGAATGCGCTACTAACAACAACCACCAACCAGCTCTTTTTACATACTCTCCTGCAACATCTGCGTGTTCTAAGAAACCAATAACTTTAGAGATCCTGTGTTAAGATTTTAGATATTTTATTCTCTTTCGCTCGACAACCACGAGACCAAGATCACCTTCTTTCATATTCTGCAATGGATGATGCCACTTCATGATGTCCTGCAGTCGTTGAATATATTCAGCTGTCCACCTCTGAGAGTTTCGACTTCGGTAGATGTATTAGATATGGTATTGGAACTGCGTTGATTGCTTCTTCAGTAATGAAGTTAACAGGTGTTAGTTCTCTCAAATCGCTGTGATCATCAGACAAGGGACAAATGGGACGTGAGCTCAGAACTTCACCAACTTAAAACCAAAATGATGACATTTCTTCCTATGTAAGAATAGTATCACCAATTACCCATTTGATATGAAATTTGATCGATTTCACAGCGCTTCCCATTTTCCCCCAAAATCGGGCGAAGCAGGAGGGTTGAAAGTCCATTTTGTGCCGTCGTTAGCTTGCAAATCTACCAAGTGCTTGATGTCATTAGAAGCAGAATTGCCCAACTTACGTAGCTCGGCATCAGCACCGAAGAAATTGGTTCCACAATCGCTAGATAATGTAGAATATATACCCCGACGTACAGTAAATCGACACCAAAATCCGGCAATTGAAGGATCATTTATGTTAAGGTTTTAGATATTTTATTCATTTTCCTACTTTGGTGCCAAAAATTTTGTGCAATTTCAAGAAAAACAATCTTTAGTACACGAGAGTCAGAGCAGAACTGATATACTTTATTACATGTCAGAAGGGCTAGAGTATGTTGACAAATAACACATTTCAAATTATATGCTTCACACTTCCACTTTTGTCTACATATTCAAATTAACACAAAACTAATTCATTATGATTTTAGTACAATACAGATTTTTTTTTTTTTGTTACATATTCAAATTAACGCAAAATTAATACATTATGATTTTAATACAATTCATTTTTTGTTACTTTCAAAAACAAAAAAACAAACCGAGTCCATTTGCAAAATGTTTTCAATTGGATGGACATTCAACGCTTTCTTAAGTTTGTGAAATTTAACTCTAAGCAATGGTTTTGTTAAAATATCAGCCACCTGATTTTCAGTTGGTATGTACTCTAATTTAAAACAATCATCTTCATTTTTTTCGCGAATGAAATGATAACGTACGTCTATATGTTTGGTACGTTTGTGGTACTCCGGGTTTAGTGTAGAAGACCCACAAGAACCTTGGGTTAATTCCTGAAGAAGTTTCGGTAGCCAAATCAACTCCTTCACGGCCTCGGATGCAGCGATGTACTCCGCTTCAGTTGTAGATTTCTGTCTTTGCGATTGCCAAGAAATAGCCCCTCCACACAACATAACAACTAGACCACTCTTAGACCTTCTTGTTTCTACGTCCCGTGCGTAATCGGAATCGCTGAAACAGTCCAAAATTATTTTATTAGAATTATTATAAATTAAACCATCATATATGGATCCATTCAGGTACTAAAATATACGCTTCACTGCGACTATGTCTGCATCATTTGGCTTCTCTAAATGTCGACTCACGTAAATAGCAAGAGAGATGTCAGGCCTCGTACAAACTGCCAAATACATCAGGCTGCCAATAGCTTCGCTAAAGGGAAAGTTACGATTATATAGATTACTATTAAATGCATCATGTAGCTTTTCAGGCGGAGTTGAAACAGGTCTAACATCCGTCATGTTAAACTTGCTCAAAAGCTTTCTCACATATGTTGCTTAATGAATGAAGACACCACCATTTTCCTTACGCACGATTTCAAGACCCAGGTAATAATCTGCGTTGCCATTTGTGACTTCCAACTCCCGCTCCAGACATCTAAGAAAGTTGTTGACATCTTCTTTACTCGATACTGCTAGTAACCCGTCGTTAATATATATTGCTAATAACTTTATTCGTCCTTCAAAATTGCTGCTGTACACACAGGGATCAGATTCACTCATCTTGAAGTTGAACCTTTTCAAGAAATCATTAGACTTCTTGTTCCAACAACGCGAAGATTGTTTCAATCCGTAAGGGCTCCTCAGTAACTTGCACACCTTGCCAGTCTGGTCGTCGTAACCCTTAGGCTGCTTCATATATATTTCCTCCGAAATGTCCCCATTTAAAAATGCAGTTTTAATATCAAATTGATACAAATGTAAGTTATGTGCCGCAGCTATAGCTAATATAGTCCTTATGGATGAAAATTTGACCACTGGACTAAATGTTTCAGTATAGTCAAATCCATATTTCTGACTATAGCTCTTTATTACCAGCCGTGCTCTATACCTTCACCATCTGCTGAAAGTTTAATTTTGAAATTCCATTTGTTATCAATCGCTCTTCTGTTTTTAGGTAGATCCATCAACTCCCAGGTTTTATTCTTTAGCAGGCTGGTGATTTCGTCATCCATCGCTGATTCCCATTTGTCAGCTAAAGCTGATTGTAAAGCTGATTCATAGCTATTGGATTCGATACTTTCACACACAAATTCAAACCCTTCAGATATTATCGCGTTTGTTTGACTTTTCGAACGCAATCTGTATTTAATTGAACTTTGGTACGTGTCGCTTGCTTTCTCCGACGTTTCAACTTCACCAGCTTTCTTTTTATCCTCTTTGCTTTGATGTGGTCTCCGAACATTGTCAATGTTTTTCTCTTCTAGGTACTCAGATAAATCCTTATAAGCATCTGCATCATAATCTTCAAGCGGGAATGTTATATCACTTTCTTCATCTTCACTATTCGAATAAATATCCAAGACTCTTGAGTGAGAAATGCTTTCCTTGATCACTGCACTTTCAGTTGAAACTTCTGTTTCGTTGAACAGCACATCACGGGAAATCTCAATTTTACCACTTCCTTCTAAAAGAACCCGATGCCCCTTTGTGTTCGCCGCGTATCCTACCCATCTTGGACATGTACATATACAACGCAACCAAAAATTTTAAACTCAATTTCATCACACTTTTTATTGTAACAGAGATCATACGGCGTTTTCTGGGCGAACTGGCATGGACCGCTCCTGTTCAGCACATACACAGCTGTGTTAACAAGTTCAGCCCAAAGTTTTTTGCTTAGATTTATCGTATAACTCATAGATCGAGCTGCTAGTTCGTATGTCGCGTTCAGCTCGACCATTCTCATGGGGGGGGGGGGGTCTTCGGTGCAGGCCTTTGATGACGTATGCCGTAACTTTTCAGCAATTTTTCCACATCACTGTTTACAAATTCTGATCCGATATCTGATCGAAGTACTTTTACTGAATAGAATCTCGTGCTCAACTATTTTTAGATAACTTTCCAGCAGTCTTGTTACTTCAATTATTTGTTTTAAGAAGAACACGAAACGAAAATTCCGGCATGGGACCGGAAAAATCGCGATGCACGAGTTCTCCTGGTTTTGAAGCTCTACTTGCACTTCTTGTAAATGATAGGCGATGACTTTTTCCTAGTGCACAGGCCTCACAGAAGAAAGACGAGGTTTCTGAAAACCGACGCTTTTCGATGATAAAAACCTTTTAACGTGCTCAACATTTTGATAGCAGAGACGCTTGTGCCATATCCTCGTATTTCTTGGAGATTTACTCTGTAAATCTTTCGTAGCTGCGTTTACGAATGAATTACTCCCAACAACTTTAAAGAGCAGCTTAAATATTTTGTTTTCTCGTTGCTGTTGCAACAACAACACCTGCTTGCAACAGCTCACAACGATTCTGGTTGGACCTCATCTCCAATCCCTAGCCCAAAGCGCAGGTTGCAGAAAACAAATTTAATTTTATGTCTGGGACAAATAAAACGTTTGAAATATGTTTTTCATTCCATTTAAAGTTGGCAAATGCCAAAATATTAATGTCGCCGCGGCCATGCGCCAAAATAACATCGCCATTGCCTATTTGAATTTTTATTGGAGTGTCAAACTTTGTGAAAAACAATTTTTCCGAGCTGTCATATGATAGCTGGCACCGGAATCTAGAAACCCGCTGTCTCTTTCTGAGATGTTGTCCTATGACAATTGACTTATAAAAGCTTCTCCCGTTTTTCCGTAATGAGTTGAATTGGTTTTCTCCTTCTGTCTTTTGGGGCATTCTGCTTTCCGCTTTGTTACACAAGAAACATTTTCCCGCTTTCTTGCTTCTGTTGCCTCCGTTAACTGATAATTTATTTTTCGCTGCAATTTTACTCTGCCTCGCAAATAATGCCTCACATTGAACTCGATCCTGTGTGTTCAACCTTGTTTCTTCCATCAAAAGTCTGGCTGTCAATTTTATTAGGGTTTGCTCCCTGACTGCTGTAGATTCCCATGCGCTAGAAAAGTGATTATTTGAAGAAGGCAATGTCATCAATATCTTCGTAATGATCATAGAATCAGACACTTCTTCGCCTAAGTCTTTGAGTTGCTGAACTATGTTTAATAATTTCGAAATATGAATTGAAAGACTTTCTTCCTCATTTCTGGCTTCATCCACATGTTATAGGCATTGTCGCAGCTCATTATGTGTAGTAAAGGCTCCTGCCCTAGAGAGGTCACAATGTATTTTTGAGCCTTTCCATCAGACCTAATCCAGCGTTTCAATAGTTCGTTGTCGGCTGATGTAGTCTCCGTTTTAACTTCTGGTTTCTTCAAGGTACCATCCAAAATTTCCCAAAGATCATTTGCTTTTAGAATTACCTTCACTTGAAATTTCAAAATAAGCCACTGCTCACTACCTTGAAGCTTTTCTATTCTTTGCAAATCTGCCTCCATTTTTTTGCCCACTGGATGACTTGTTCAAATTGCTGAATCAAAATTATTTAAAACGCGTTTTTCTGTGCTCCAAATATGAATACGTATTAAAAATATATCTACAATTTTTCACGATTTAAGGTTTTAACTTTTAAATTTAAATGTCTCTAACAACTTAAGTACTGGTACACCACGTGTCTGAGCCCATAACCTGTGAGATATCAAGAAAAACGATCTTTAGTACACGAGAGTCAGAGCAGAACTGATATACTTTGGTACATGTATGTTGACAAATAACACATTTCAAATTATATGCTTCACAAAATTGAGCAGCAAAAAAAATATGAACCACGTTGTATGAGTTTTACGAACGAACAAACAAAAGATAGCATAGATTTATTGTACCAAAGAAAATTCTATTACAAATTGAATGACAAAAATGTAAGCATGCTGTTTGTTGACATATTGAAATTGCAACAGTTAAATACTGAGGATCTAGTAAAAATCAAAGCTCTGCAAGAAAAAAATCTTAATCTGGTGAACAAAGTCGTTGCTCTTGAGGTGAAGATTTATTCACTTGAGCAACCGGAGAAGCAGTGTTTTGAAGATGTTGTTGCTATTCCTGATGTCAGCCGCGCCAATGCATACGAGAGGGTTTTGACGCTTTTAACTGCTGGTGTTGGTGTACAAGTCGCTCCGGATGTGATTGAGTCTTGTTACGCAAAGCAAACAGAAATAACAAAAACAATAAGGAGTTATACTGGCAATATCGTGTGTGTGCGATTCTCACCTCTTTCCTCTAAAGAAAGAGTGATTCCCAAGTTTCGTGTTTTTAAAATTAAGCTTTCTGTGAGCATCTTTAGTTGAGACAGCAATAGAAGCGGCAGCGGTGGAGGCAGTTACGGCAAGATTTTTATGAATGATTCTCTTATTAATTATTTATTACAAGATTTCTTCTTGAAAAGGCAAAGTATTTAAGACATGGAAAAAAGTGCCAATTTGTTTGGATAAGAAATTCATCTGTGCTTGTAAGAAGAAAAGAAGGAGATAAAGCTATCAAAGTAATTAGTTTAATTAAATAATTAATTTAATTTTTATGATATATGATGAATTTTGATTCAAAACGAATAGCCCTCTTAATAATTCAAGTGATCATTTTTCGACCTCCAGCTCTGATTGTTTTGAATGTTTCTGCATAGATTATCCAAATAAAGTGTCTTTTTTTAGTCTTTCTGTAGTGCAAAAAATAAATATAGTATATGAAAATATATTGATACATTTTTAACTAACCTTGCGTCTTTAGATCACTTGCCGGATATCAAATTTCTTTCCGGCGGTACACCTTATCACAATTTTCTGAACAAAGTAAAAGCTCCAAAGTGAAGTGATTTATTAGTTCCATAGTAAACAATTTATTGCCATGTTAATAATGAAATGTTTGATGAATTTATTATTTACGTTTTGTGGAAATCGAAACAAAACTCGAAAGGGACACCCGTGTCTCTCTAGTCCCAAAGATACACAAAGTTTTTATAAATTCTTTGAGCTTACGCTGTTATTTTTTTAATTAAGACTTACTTTTTTTGTTTTTTTCTTGCAGATCATGATGGTGACGATGATGACATTCAGCAACTCTTACAAGCTAAAAACTGTAATAGTGGAGAATTATTATTACTGGATAAAGAAGATCAAAACTTCTTGACGCAAGATGTCGCTCAAGGATTTCCGCAAGTGATAAAAGTTGCTTCAACTATGCATCCACATGAACCGATAGCATCACAGCAACCCGAAACGAAACACCGACGTCATCAGAACATTGCAACTTTTAACCAGTTTTGAAGTTGAGTGAAAGAAATGTCTTAAGGGCAATGTAATCACAACTTTTGAAAAATTAAGAAATATTAAGATGCAGCAATGACATTTTGCTTGGAAATAAACCTCAATTCTCCATTCCAAAACGCATTGAGTAACACTCAATTTCTATCCATTGATGAGCATATGACAATACTATATAAGAAATAAGCCTGTGAAGGGGTGCCTGAAATTGTGCTGTAGATGTGATGCAGAAACGAGAGTTTGATTCATATGCTGGCAAAAAACAGGACTTCCTGAACTAAGCAACTAAGCATGCATTTAGTGAATCAGTAGTGCCACAGTTGGCGGAGAAAGTTGAAGTCTTGGACTTCGAAATTGATATTAATTTTTTTCAATTCACATTTGTTGCAATACCAGCTGATTAGCAATAACATCAAATGCTGTGGAACGGTGAGAGCTTACCGGAAAAGCCATCCTACGACTGCACTAGCTGATTAAAAAAACATGACTGAAGTTTGCACTAGAAGTTGTGAAGGAATTAGTTAAATGCAATGGATGGACAATAAAGGTGTACATCTGTTGACTACCTTCGAATAACCTGGAGAAACCGATAAAGTGAAACGCCGCAAAGCAGCTTCGGCAGAAAAATATTGAGTTGTTTTTCCTCAAGTTGTAATACAATACAACAAAAAATGGGAGGAGTTGACATGATGGGTCAGCGAAAGGTAATCAAAACCAAACTTCAAGCTGACAAACGGATTGCTTGCAATTCAGTTGAAGCACACGTATTGGTAAGCGGATTGACTGGAAGACAACGAGCTGTCCTAAGTTAGATATTATGTTAATTGTATAAGTTACTTAGTCTGAAAAAATATCGACTCCTTCGAAGCAATTGACGAAGAGTGAGTGATTTTAAAACAAAATTTAATTGTAAAAGTAACTGACTAATAAGACAAGGGACATTTTTGTGAGTTTTTTTTGTAAAGTACAAAACGATCTCACACGTGAATGAAGTATTTCTCACAGTATCGCCCATAAATATGTAGGAGTAAAACGCTGGCAAGATTAAAAGATAAATTGATGCAGACTTATTGTAGAAGTGTGTGAATCAATGATACTGATTTTTGTTTCGGCAAAATAAAGCGCGGAAGTCACATCAAACGGAGTGAAAATCGGTCGGAATCCTTCCACTCAAAAAGGAGTGACGTTTGTGCGAACTGCAATTTCCCACCCTAACGGGGTTCACATCCGTGTATGTGTTTTGCTGTCGCAACTAAAGACATTGATTATATTAAGTAAACACACTGATACATACTGCGCACAAGTAAGAACCCGATACCAACAAAAAACAAGATCAACATACCAAGATACCGTGGGCAAAGATAAAGTAACTCCGATAACAATGAACAAAAATATAAAAACACCGTGATATCGTGTGCGCAGGTAAAAGAACGTCAATAAACAACAAGTACAACACACTGAAATATCGTACGCACAGATGAAGGTACCGCGATCACAACAGGACTGCGAGTAAAGGCGTCGGGAGGAGACCCGACATTTGGTAAGAATAATTCTCAGGTCACAAACAAATATGTCCTCTTTTGATCAGGTCTTCGATGCTTTTTCATCCATGAAGCCCCTTAAAGAGGGTGTCCAGCAAGGAGGAAGAACATCACCAGCGCTGTTCAACATCAATATGGCAGATCAGCCAGAGAACGATCCGCAAACAAAAACATTGTTATATGCGGACGACTCTGTCATATACGCAGCATCGCTTTCAACCAAAGCAGCGCGAAGGATCCAGGACTACGTAAGGAAGCTCTTTGATTAATATTCAAAGTGGGGGCTCAATGTCAACAGCAGTAAAACGGAACTCATTTGTTTCAGGACACCAACGACGGCAATTAGAGGAAGACGAGGAATACACACAAATTATTCCACAAAACACGACCAAATACCTGGGAATCAACTTCAGCTAGCGGATCAAATATAACACCCATGCAAACAACCTCATGAAAACGGTCAAGTTTGCCCTTCATATTTTTAACCCACTGCTAAGGAAGAGGAACAAGTTGAGCAAAAAAACGAAACTCCTGGTCTTCAAGCAGCTCATAAACCCAGTGATTACTAATGGCTGCCCAATATAGTTCACCGTGTCATCATCAACCATGAAGACAATCGGTCTCATGGAAAGAAGGATACTTTGGTCTTACAGGTCTCTGGCGAAAGCGGGACACGCTGAAATACTTCAGCAATAGCTGTATGCTGATGCTGATGCGTGACGCCAATCCATATGTAAATGCTACAGCTTTCTGGGAGGATACTTGACAAGTTAAAGGACAATTTAAATCAAGAGTTCAGGAAGATCAGCCAGCAGACCTTAGAGCCTGCTCTCAGGTACCACAGCCCGCGAGAGATTCGAGGTCACCGTGAATTGCGACGAGACATCGTTCTACGAAAAAGCAGACAGCCAATACCATAACTTTAATTTAAAAAAAAGCGAATAAGTCGCCATTGTCATACCTTTTTGTAAAAAAAATTTTGTAAAATTTCCATAAGAAACACGTCAGGCCGTTATTGTTGAGCCGATAAAACTTTACCTAAGTTTTAAGTCTAATTTTAAGCCATGATTGTAAATAATTAAGACAATAAATTGACATCTTAATCGGGAGGAATTCCTTGTAAATTTAAAAATTGTATTCAAGTCATAAAGCTTTTGTTATACTTAATTATCGTGTTAATGCCACAAAATAGGAAGAAAGAATTCATCGCAGTATCCAATCTAAAGGAGAAGGACGGGAACGCAACAAAACAAGCAAGATCCAGGAAGCAGTTACCATCCTTTTATCAACCCATAATGAAAAAGTAGATCACACCCGAGAGACTAGCTTCGCGAACGGCAACGCGGCAATATACACCGAGTATGGGAGGGTATTCCACGTCACTCATCTACAATACCTAGAAAATCTAGTGACATACATTAAAAGACAAATGAGCTACCTACAATACACCACTAATGAAATAGAATTAAATAATGAATAAGACTCAGACACAACTAAATTCAAGACATTACTGACACATCTTAAAATAACTAGACATTAACATTAACTAGACATTATATGATAACTACAAGCCATAAAATCAGGTGTTCATTTGAAACAAGCAAACGAAAACAACAAATAGTACAGACCTTTGACTTAAAATAACTTATTGACATGAAAAACATGAAATACCTGAAACCGAACACTTTTACTGGATGAATCTACCTTTAAAATTTTAGAAATACATGACTTAACTGTTGTATATGTTAAATATCTAATTTTAAACAAAAATTGTGACCTTTTTGAGGCAAGAAAATTAATATTGGATAGAGAAATTATAAAATGTCATAACACGTATTTGAATGTCAATAAATGTTCATTGAAATTAAGATATACATTCTGCGAGCTTAACTCACACAAGTCTCTTTTATCAAGTTAAAGAAAGAAGTAATAAATTAGAAATAATCAAATAATTAATGGATCTATTTGACTGAGCGGAAAACACATCTTAGATGACGCCAAATAAAAAGGAATGTATGTTATTAATTTCAACAACGAAAAGACAACAAACGGCACCATGTATGAAAATCTTTCCAAAGAGTACAAGCATTCAGGAAGACCAATAAAATAGACCAGTATACAATCAAGGAATACTTTGAATCCACAGACGAAAAGCTAAGATTCAATAACATCAATCTTCTTAACACAAATGCGGATTATGCGAACAACAGTCCAGTGATAATATCTTTTTTACCCTTGTAGTAATTATCATTTCAATAACTTTATGCTTGATTTACCTTTTCAAGACGCGTACAAGAATCACAGATGAGGATCAAGATATTAAATTCCAAATATAACTCAAACACATTAACGAACTCACGTAAGACACGGGACGTTCTTCTTAGAGAAGAACGGGAGTAAAAGCACTGAAAGGTACTGCGCACAGATAAGGACTCGATACCAAAAAAACAAGATCAACAGACCGAGATACATAGCGCAGAGATGAAGGAAACCTAGTTACAACGAACAACAATATAAACACACCGAAATATCGTGAGCACAGATAAAGGAACCTCAATAAACATCAAGATCAACAGAATTAAATATCGTACGCACATATATAGCAACCACCATTGCAACAGGACCGGAAGTAGTTTAAAAAGGTGAAGCATTTTGCCTCGGGAGGAGTTGCTGGAGGCACACAGGCTTATAAACTTAAGAATGGAATCCAAGCAAAATTTTGATATAATTAATTATCGTAGGTTTAAATTTTAAACTTTACTAACTATAACCTGCGCGCGTTGCAACGCCGCCAACCAAAAAAAATTTTAAGGAAAGACATTACACAATTATTTAATTCATTTTGAATCCTATTATTGATTTTGTTAATTTCGAAAATATTTGACATTACAGCGTTTCGTTTCAGTTCAATATTAATTCAAGTGCTGTGGGATACATAATATTTTTTGTTTTTCCATCTGGTGCGAAAACGAATAAATCAGAAGGTTTTCCGACGCGTGAGCAGGCAACATAGAACTGCCCATGTGAAGAGCATTGAATTTCCAAATTTAATCTACACACTTGTAACAATTGTCCTTGTGCTTTGTTGATAGTCCTTGCGAAAGAGAGTCGTACCGGGGACTGCAAAAGTTTGAATTCGAATGACATATCTGTCGGGATCATTGGGGTACGGGGCAACAGTACGTTTTCACTTTTGAATTTTCCAGTCAAAATTGTTGCCTCGATAACATTGGTCATCATTTCGAAGATGAATGATGGGTAGGCCAATTTACAATGTAAGAACGTGCGGTTGGATAATTGACAACTTCGTCTTGCTTCACCACAGTATCGGTTAACTTATATGTTGTAGTTACGCCATTCTGAATGGTGAAGTTGATGGTATTGACATCGATGTTATTGGCCGCCTATAAAGCACGCGTACAAAGCCACTAATGATTTTTGTAGTTCAGTGCAATGTTTGGGAAAACTTTTTGCACCATTTCGTCTATGCTTTCTGTGATCTTACAGAAGTTTGCTGTCAAGCTAAATTCATCAATATACATTAGCCCATTTACAATATCCATTTATTGTTTTGCAAAACTTCCAGCCGATGCATCCCGTTGTGGTTGTACACGCATATGGGTTTTCAAAGTCATTTCTGTAATATCAAACTAATGATTTGAGACATGCATTAAGTTCATCAGCGGGTGTTGAACGAGGTATAACCGGCTGTCTTTGTCAAAAATCACCAGAAAATAAAATGGGTGCGCCGCCGAAGAACCGTGCGTTTCCTTTCAAATGTCGTTTCCAATGCTTTCTTGATGATAATTTGACACGTTTGGAGTACTTTGCCCATTCCAGAGTTTTTGTCGATGTTGCATGTTAGTGCCTCAGTGTTTTGCAAATTCAACGCCAGTTTCAATGCAGAATGTGCTGTTCGGTCACCATCCAAAAGAGTTCACAACTCCAGATGACACAATGGCCAGTGCCGTTCGCCGGTCGGTTCGGAACAAGCATTCCCAGTTACATCAGTGCCTTGCCTCTAATCGAAATCAATGCCTGATTTGGAATTTTTGATTCGCAGCGCACAAACGATTTATAATGTCTTCACTTATATGTATAGTCCTTCTATTTTTCCCAAAGCTATTTTGGATTAGATGGGAAGCAGATTGTCAATATTATAGCAAATAAAGTGCGTATTTGCTGTGGTTGGGCAGTATACGATGCATCAGCAAGTGCAGTGTCCCAATGCGCATCATTCAAGAAGATTTAGTTCCTGGCTTGGCGACAAGTGGCGTACAGATGACCGTTGATTGTTCTTATATCTTTGATGGATGTCGGTCGGTAGAAGCATTCTATATTGTTCGAAAACAAATTGGGATGTCCTTCAACTGCATTACCTTGCTTGAAATGTTAACACTTTTTAGCCGATGCATTCTATGTGTAAAATTTCGATACCTATGAATTAAAGCCTTTGCAAAAAGATCATCTTGGCACAGTGAGTAAAATGCATTTTAAGTTGTTGCTAGTAGAACCAGTGCTCTTACACGTACATTATTTGCTGGCAAGTACACGCGCTGTCCGTTCTCGAGATGCACCGCAAAGTGTACTATTGTTGGATGTCTGTCGTTCATGGATTGGAAATGATAAGATGCGCCATAGTGCTTCATTGCTGCTAATGAAGAGTCCAAGTTGATATTGGTTGATTTCATCGAGCGGTGCGGTCATATTCCCTTCTTCGAAGATTGCGATGCTAGAAAATTCTTGCCAATTCGTTTGGATTCACGTTACAATCATTAACGATTGCGTCTCGTAAAAAGATGAAGTCTTCAGAACGCTACTCGGTTTGATTCAATCGAATATATAGGAGACGTTCGGTTTCAATCTTCGCGTGTATGTTGACGATGTATTGATGTATTGTCGAGATATCAGAATGTGGTTCGCAGCGTCTTGACGAATCATCAATCGATACGAATAATAATTCAAGTCACTGACTTTCTAATTCGTTTCCTCGACTGAATGTGAATTTTTCATTTTGATGTTGAAATGATATCCATATTCTACTCGCCAAAATAGAATCGGATACTCCAACCCGTCGTATGAGCAATGAGTTGCGGAGACTTGCTGAACGTCACCACTTCTGCGATGAAGAATTATGTCGCGCAATTCGAAATCTTCGCCCACTATCAAGATCGCGACTTCATCGATCAGGCCAGCGAACCAAGTCGCGCGAATATAATGTTCCGTAATGCCGCGAAGCACTACAAGAACATCAAGCTCGTCGCATCAATAATAGCTACTTTCCCTCGAAATGGAAATGAGCTTAAATTGTTGCAATCCCCAAGAGGAAAGTTGAGGAAATGTCGCTGGGTATCAACAAATTTTGAAAGCATTTGACACAGTCTGGATTCAAGGTCTCGTTCACAAACCGACAAAACTAATTTTTCCAGCGTCACTTAAAAATAATAAACTCCTTTCTCAGCTACAGAAAATTCTACGTTCAGGTGAACCAGGAGCAGTCCAGCTTGAAGATAATGGAAGCAGCTGTAGTCCAAGGATCCAAAAATGGCCCGAAGCTGTTCAATATAATGACATGCGACTCACCGCTGGAAAATACAACCAAATGCTGTATGCCGATTACTCGCTGAAATATGCCAGCTCGATGTCACAAAATATTGCTGCACGGAGAGTAAAGACACACATCCGCTGTCTCTTCGAGTACTACAGGAAGTGGGGTATCCAAATAAACCCCAACAAAAGCGAACTGTTCGGCATCAGGAGCCCGATAACAACAGCCAGGTGGGCAACTAGACGATCAGCCGCCACCTGTCGAGGCATAAATATTGGACACCATAACGGCACTGAAATGATACATCCATAATGGCCGCTATCTTGGGGTGCTATTCCATGAGCGGAAGAAAATCAACAGCACGTCGAGTCCATCGGACCTAGCTACTGCTGTATAAGTAGCTGTTCAGACCGGTAATTACATATGGGTTCCCGGCGTGGTTCACCGCATCAAAGACGTATATGCTGAAACTGGAAGCCTTCGAAAGGAAGATACTCAGGATATGCACCGGACTGCACTTGGACAGAGTCACTATGAAGCACATTAAGCACAGCGAGGCTTCCCGGATAACACTGCTAAGCATATTCATGCCGCGGATGGTCAAGAATATTCTCAAAGCAACAAGGACCCACACCAACGAAGAAATACCGTGAGAACATAGTCACCTCAATGCAATGGCGATTTTGCAAGAGGCCCTCTTTTCTCTGGAAGTCGACGAAGGACCAGTGGCATTCAACAAGGAAGTATACTCAACCCAATACCGCGGATGAGGCCGCAAGCGCACAACACACAACACATCAACAACAACAACAGCAAAAATTGGATTTTTTTGACATATTTAAAAAAAACACAATGTAATTTAATTTTAAGATCAATTATAAATATTTTCGGTTCAATCAAATGTTAAACTGTTATTGTAAATTATAAAATATTAGTTTTTGGAAAGTATTAAAGATAAAAGTTTACAAACTCATCAAGCACAATAGACTTAAAAAAAACCCATTCCTAATTGTATTATTTATTAATTATTAGAATTCTCTTTAGCTAATTATGTATGGGCAGCAGTGATTAAGACCTAAAGAATCTGAGTTAGCATTTTGAATCTGTCTTGATTTATTGTTTTCGAATTCAAAATCGATTTTAATAAGCACATTTTCAGACTCTTCGGACCATAATCAATCTGAGTGGTGGATTGAACCTTCGATGACCAAGGGACAAAGGGTCGTTACTGACAATCACATTTGTTTTCAAAAAGTAAATTACAAGTGTAAAAGTGATTTATTAGTTCCACAGTAAAATATTAATTGCCAGGTATGCAATGATTTTATTATTAACGATTTTGGGAAATTGAGACAAAACTCTCTAGGGACACCCGCGTCCCTGTAGTCCTAAAGGTATACTATATACAATTTTATAAGTTTTCATTTGTTTTGTAATCAACACTTTTTTTGTTTTTTTTTTTCTTGCAGATCATGATGCATTATGTCTTTGAGTTCAGGGAATATGATATTCAACAACTTTTGTTGGCTGAAAATAGTGATAGTGAAGATACATTATTACTGGATAAAGAAGATCAAATCCTCTCAACGCAAGATGTTGGTCAAGGAGTTTCGCAAGTGATAAAAGTCTTTTAGACTTAAGTTTCAGAGTCCGTAAGATTTGTGTATCAAAATGGACGGGAATTTACGATGGGAAGCGAAGAAATGAGAGCGTTTCTAGGAATGAATTTAGCTATGGGTTATCAAGTCTTGTACGCATTGGAAGGCTACTTTTCGACACAATCTAACATTGCAGTACTATATTTATCAAATCAGTCATGCCAAATTTAGTGATCCGAAAACATATGTAAAACCATTTCTACAAAAAAGAAGGCGAGTCAGACGTAACTTCCTCATTACGAAACGCATTGAATAACACTAAATCTCAATCCATTGACATACGATAAAATTCTAACAGCATTATGTAATGAAACAGCATATAAGAAATAAGCCTGCAAAGGGTGTCCTGAGATTATGCTATGGATATGATGCTGAAACAGTAGTTTAATCTATATAATGGAAAAAAACAGGACTTCCGTAACTGAGCACGGAGCGGGTGAATATGAAATGCATTAGTTTGGCGGAAAAAGATGAAGCTGCAGCTAAGAAATAACTGCTAACCGATTCATTTCCAACTGCCGCTTAGTTTTCAAGCAGTGTATTCGTGTGGACTTGCAGACTAGTGATTTGATTGGTCAATTATTATTATACAATTACGTACTGTAGAAGTGATTGCAAGTGACAGTGACAATGGTCAAAAAATCAAATAATATAGGCAGCAACTTTTTTCTATATATCGCAAGCACCGGAAAATCAAAGTGCAGTGTGTGTAATTTGGAGTTAAGTGGTCGTTATTTAACTTGTTTAACTCTGTTGGAAAATAAAATTATTAAAAGCAGCATCGAAGTTCATAAAAGAGATTGAAAATATAGTATGTTTGGAAGTGATTAAAGTGGATTTTATTAATTTAATTATTCATCCAATTAATAAAGGTTTAGGAATCAATATCCCCTCAGAATAGAGGGTTTTTCAACAGGGACGCTACAAAAGTAGAGCAACAGGGACAGCAAACGACGCCATATTTCTTGCCGCCCTTTTGACATTTCTCTTCAGCCAACAACAAGTCCAAATTATTAAAATTTACTACCGAAATTCGGAGTCAGTGGCCTCAGCGTTAAGAGCGCTACGTGAAATTTATGGTCGTCATAATCGTCCTAGCAGATCAACAATTGGGCGTCTAGTGGAAAAATTTGAATCCACAGGCACAGTACAAAATGTTCCCGTGCCATTGAGACAAAGAAGTGCCCGTAGTGTCGAGAATATTCAAATCAAATTCAGCGATGAGACTCATTTCTGGCTGAATGGCTACGTCAATAAACAAATTATACGGTGTTGGTCAGGCAGCAATCCACACGTACTCCACGAGTCATCATTACATCCCGTAAAAATTAAGGTTTGGTGTAGTTTATGGACCGGCGGCGTCATTTGGCCGCACTTCTTCCGTGATGATCAAGACCAGCACGTTACTGTGAATTTTGATTGCTACCGTTCAATGATAACTGAATATTTTTGGCTCCAATTAGATGATATGGACTTGGAGGACATGTGGTTCCAACAGGACGGCCCCACAAGCCACACAACGAATGTCACAATCAATTTATTTGAAACCAAGTTTGGAGAACGTGTTATCTCACGAAATAGTCCAGTCGCTTTGACTATTTCTTGTCGGGCTACGTCAAGTCTATGGTCTATGCCAAGAAGCCAGCGTCGATTGATGAACTTCGTACGAATATCGAACGCGAAATTGCAGCAGTATAGGCCGATTTATGTTAGAAAACCGTCAAAAATTGGGTTCAGAGTCTGGATTTCTGCAAGCGTGCCCGTGGTGACAATGCAAAAGAAATCGAGTTCCATACATAATGACATCAAACGTTCTTTCACAGGAACAAAGAATTTCATTGATATCCAAAACCGTTTTTGTTTTATTTTAAAAATCTTTTGTAGCACTCTTATTGAAAAACGCTTTATAATCGAGTTTGTTAAGTGAAAAGTTCGGTCCTTGACAAATGAAATTAAAAGAAAAATAAAAGGAAGACTCTTGTCTTTAAAAATTGACAGTGAAATCCGATTGGAGAGATGGATTCTTGGTTTAAATTGTATTTGTAGTTCATTGAACTTAAAGCGAATTCAATTAATGTTGCTGTTAAAACGTTAGGTATGGTGCAGTTATTTGAACGTCATACGGGGCGATTCATTAAAAATTTGCAAAAAAGTTCTCCGATACTTAACGAAAAGTAATTTCAAATTCTCTGTCTTATTCCATGCATTTCGGTTTTTAGTTTTACCTAAAGGTAAAAAGGCGAGAAGGAACGATTTCGAGAGAGGTCTAAGAAAAACTATGACCCGGTGTTGCACGCCTTTCGTCTTTGTGCAACTGATATGAAAAATTGTTCCATTTGCTTGTTTCTCTGTCGTCGTTGAGTTGGAAAGAGTTTCAAGAATGAGTTTTCAAAAACAGTTGGCGATTTTTTTTTTTTTTTGCTTGAATGTGTATTACTACGTATGGAAGGTAACTAAGCGACACAGTGGCACTGCAAATATTATCGGATGATCAGCATGAACAACCGATTGAATCGAGCAATATCCGATCCTTGTGCGCCTATTCCCTTATTTGAGGTACCTTCTATAAATTTCGTGTGCAGGCTTTAAGAGGGGAAGCAGCATATTTTTATATATATTATCCTAACAGCCAAAACGCTAAGGTTGGTTTTCCCCTGTGTCGTCCACACAGATATAAAAAAAATGTTTAAGTCCTAACGATACAGCGACAGATGACTGAAGAACAAGAAGGGGAAGGAAATCGAAGCAGTGACGTTAAAAAAAATAATTAGCTTACCCACGTTTGCCTAAGAAACAAACATTCTTTAATTTTTCAATACATTAAAGCTAAAGTTTTCTTTTATTTTTGAACTGTCATTGGTTGTGTTTGGCGGTCCGGTAAGGCAAGTAACTGTTTAAAGAGCCTTTTCGTCCTTACATTTTATCTTAAACCAGAAGGAATAACTTAAGTTCTAAAACTATTGAGAGTTTACTTTACTACTCGTTGACATTGATCGTTCGGTTGGGTGGTAAAAGTTCAAAGCAGACAATTCCTTTGTAGTTCCCCCAAACTGATAACATAACTTTCTTTTTGAGCTGGTTCACCTGACTTGTTCCACGATCTTTTCCGATTGAAACTGTGTATGCATTGATTCATTTTTGTTATGAACAAGTTGCTTTTATATATGTGTTCAATGCCATTAATTCGACAAAAATGCTTTAAATCCGAGAAAACGAGCTGAGTACCGTTTTCCGTAACCAACGTCTTTGGCAAACCAAGACGCGCAAAAACTTCCCTTAATTTCATCAACGTGTTCCGCAAATCCGCCCTTGATACTTCAAAAATTTCTGGCCACATACTAAATGCATCAGTTGTTATTAGAAACATTTTATTCAAGAATGGACCAACATAATCTTCTTGAAAACGCTCAAAAACGAAATCAGTCTTATGCCATTTAACTAAACGTTCCTTAGCTTGTTCAGGCCTTGCCTGTACACAAAGCTGACAGTTTTAAAAACTCAGTCTATTTCCCCCACATGATCACCCCATCTTCTATATGGAGCTCGGATCTTCTTCTGTAATACGAATTTAACTCTTCTTCAATGTCTTCTGGCCATCCATTTTGAATGGATTTGTAGACTTTTCCCAACGATGTGTCCCGTCTCAACTCTTCTCTTATATGCTGAATACTGACTGTTAGAAATTCTTCCACCCAGTTCAGATAATCTACCCCTTTAATCTTCTCAACACCTACTCTCAACGGCAGCCTGGATAACCCGTCAGACGCAACATTATCTTCACCCCTTACAAAACTTATCTCATCATCGAAATATGACAAAAACATCGCCTATCGTTTGAGTCTCCCAGCTGCCATTACGAGCATGACTTTGCTTTCTCCAAATAATTTTTGGAGCGTTTTGTGGTCGGACCTTATGCAAAATAGTCTTCCACGTTGTTGGAAAATTTTCGAACACCCAATAAATCGCTAAGGCTTCCTTATGTAAAACTGCATAGTTTCTTTCTGCCTTGGTAAAAGTTTGTGAGGCGAATAAAATCAGCCCTTGCCCACCATCTGGCATTTTAAGCAGAAGGACTGTTCCGATTCCATATTCCGATGCGCCACAGGCCAGAGCGATTTGGTATTTTGGATTAAATGCACCAAAACTTCCTGTGACGTCCACTCCTTCTTGCACCTGTAAAAAACATTTCCACAGTCCCTATTCCAATTGAACTCTACGACCTTCTGTAAAACTCCTTACAATGTGGCACGTAAACTCCATAAATTGGGTATAAATTTGAACGCCCTCACTACCGAAACATTATAAGGCCGTTGCAACTCAATAACAGCTTCCACCTTTGTTGGATTTTTCTTTACCCCTTCCTTACTCACAATAAAGCTTAAGTAGTTTATTTAAGGCTAAAAAACGGATTTTTCCTCATTAAGCTTCAGGCCTGCATCTTGTTATCTCGTCAACGCTTTTTTAAAGTTTGAAATATGTTCCTCCAAATATTTACCTGTCACTGCCATAGCTTACTAGGTTCGCGGTACTCTCGCACCCCTGAAGTGTTTTCTCTACTTCCCTTTGAAAAATTTGACAAGGTGGCTTTGTGCCGTATGGTAAACGCAGAACTTGAAAAACCGTGATGCTTACTCCAAGCAAGTCTCTTTTTCTGGTTCTTTATCTACTCTCATTTGGTTGTATGCAGGTATCCTACAGCATAACTTTCTTTTGATGAATATCAGTTTTTGATTTTGTTTCAGCTGGTTCACTTGGCTTGCTTTACGATCTTTTACAATTGACATTGTTGTTAACAACCCATTTATCAATCGTTTTAGAAATGGACCATTTAAGATGATTCAGACGTTTCTTTAACAAATCGCAGATGTTTATGCGTTGTGTTCAATGCTTTTCTTTCAGTTCAAAAGAAAAGAATAAATGGAGTTTTCGTAGTATTGTTGTTTTAAGCGATTTTTAATGCATTTTTGTGATACATGAAGCTTCTCTGCAATCTCACGTGTTGTACTGTGACGATCCTATTCGATTATTGCTTTGATTTGGTCGTCATCAACTTCAACTGGACGACCAGAGCGCTTTTCATCTTTGAGTGAAAAATCACCAAAACGAAATTTGGCAAACCAATTTTGACACTGCCGTTCTTTTAAAGCTTCCTCACCATAAATAGCACATAACTTTTTGTGAGCTTGCGATGCGTTTTTTCCTTTCCGGAAATAAAAAAGGAAAATATGACGTAAATGTTCGTTTTGATTTTCCAATTTTCAACAAACGCCAAACAAAAACTACACAACCGATCAAAATTTTTTTTTACTGATTGACAGTTGAAGTACCAACTATCAAATAACTCAATGTGTTTGACATTTCGTTTACGTCAGCAAACCTAAAAATTCAACTAAAGCCATCTTTAAGTGAAATCTTCAATTATTTAGTTATATATTATTCAGCACAATTTCTATTCAAAATCGTTTATTTATTAAATTTACTGTAAGTTAAGCGTTAATTCACAAAATTAATTCATATTATAATAAAAAAATGCATTCTCAATATTGATCACTCCTGACTTATTTTCGGCGTAGCAGATTTTTCGTTGACCATTTTTGTTTAATTTTTATAAAAAAAAACGTCAACAATGGAGATTTTTATTTGAAATAAAAAATGAAAACTGGGCACAAATATATGTCTCGAAATAAAACCTAAATGAATGTGCCCAAAGCAATAGCTCTCAGAGATAAACTACATGAAAATAAAGGTTGAGAGTTATTTTCGAGCTCTGGTTGAAGCCTTGGCTGCGAAATTTATGTTGACGATTTTTTTAATTCATATTTTTTGCAATACGGGCTGATAAGCAAGATCGTCAAATGCTGTGGAACTGTGAGAGCTAACCAGGAAAGCTGTCAATGAATCTATAATTTATTAAAAAATTCGAAATGAAGGATGTTCGTTTTTGTGTATAGTATATTTTTGTGTATAATATAAGCATTAAAAATTTATTCTCGTCCCATAGACAACTTAAAAAAAAATATTCTCGCCCCGTAGAAAACTCATCTACTACTCATAAAAGAAGCTTTAAAGTTTGTAGAAAAAGTATATTATTCCATTTCATTCTTTAAGTTTCTCGAATAGGTTTGTTGTGAAAGCAATTCGGATTATTCTGAAAAGGCTACAACTCATTTTTTAATGAATTGACTTAAATAAAAATTGTTTTTTTGTGCTTATTTTTTCGTAAAGTACAAAATGGTCTCACACGTTAATAAAATGTTTAAATATAACTTGGCCAAATATAAATAGAAACTCTAAGACGAAGGGTTCCGCGCCTCTATTTCTATTTGATTTAGGATTTCTTACAGAATAAGAAAACGGAAAAGTAAAAGCTTAACATCAGTTTACCTTTAATTCCATATGGGAAATAAAAATATTAAAATGAGGATTAAAATTGTCTCTGACATGTGTATCATGTGTTTCTGGGGGTGTTGTCAGCGTATTCAAGAGATGCTCTTAAGAAGGGATTAACAAATATTGACAAATAAGAAACAATATATCTTAATATTGAATTTCTTTGTGTGCCTTAAATGCGTAATCAACACACACAACGTCATTCAATGCTTACATTATTTTTCATTTTTCTATATTTTTCAAACGCCTGTTTTAAGCGATTAATTGAAATGTTGGCAAAATCATAACACACAATATGTTTAGAATATGAGTCTGTAATATTTTTTTTTCGGATTCAGAAAAATGCCGCCACGAAAGTAAAACACCTACATATATGTAGATAGGTGTGATACTTCTTTTGGTGGTGCACTTCAATTTGCACTTATGCCACTACATTTTGACAATCGTTCCACAAGTTGCATTCCTTCCACAAGTTGCAAAATTATTTCTTATCTTATTGGAATTCGAGATGTGACTGTTGGATGAACGTAATGATTGCATACCTTAAAAGGTTGTTACTGCATGACTCATTGTCTACTATTATGTGCGAAGTTGCGATTTTATGAAAAAACTTTCTGAAGGGTGAACCCTATTTAATTTTAAATTTATAGAATTTTGAGTATTTGTTCTTGTTGCTGCAATGCCAATACACCGTCTGAAAATATTACAAGTGTCTTTCTATAACGACTTAGGAGATTCAATTCTGTGACAGACGGATGAATGGACGCACAGCGGATGCTTAGTAAAAGTGTTTCTTTGGAGCCTTTGGGAACTGAACGCTAAAAAGATTTCCATAATACACAATTTCGAATTTGCTCTAAACATGAATGTCGCGTTGAAACTGCTTCACCAAATTTCTTAGGAATTTGATCATTTGATTAAAGATCGCCAAAGGAGAGGATGAAAAACGATATCTCCAATAAGATTCAATTCATATCAATAAGTCGTTACCCGAGGTAGACGATTTGCACTGTCTTACTATTTGCACTATCTTAATTCAAGTTTGGGGATGAGACTGAGCGACCACGACGCGTCCTTGTCAATGAGCAGCTCAAAATGTTCTTCTATCAGGATTTGTTCGTTCAAAAAATCAATCAATGCTTGAAACACGCTGCATGAAAACAGTAACAACGAACAACAAGTTATTACCACGCACGCAGATGAGGTTGAAGCCTTTTGCCGCATGAAAGGAACTCCAACGAAGTAGTACACGACAGAAGCACTGTGACAGCTTACAGCAGAGAAAATCTCGCAAACATAGGCAGCTCAGAACAATGGCATTTTCACGAAAGCCGAAGAAACAGAGGACTTGATTTTGAGTGGAAACAGCGATTTTGCAGCCACGGAGACGGATCAAGCGATCAATTACCAACGAATCTCAAGCCGTCAATTATGTTTATATAGTATAAGTATGGCAACACAAAACTTTTGAATCATTGTCTCAATTCACTTGTTGTTCATTTTCACTTGAGCAACTTCTTTCTGAATAAAGTTGTCTATGATTTTTGGGCATGTTATACCTTATTTTTTTCTTTCCGCGAAATAAATTAGTTTCCGAACAAAAGTCGTATCGGTTTGATTAAACATTTCTAAAAGGCCATGGGCCAAGGCCGAAATAAATTTAAATTAATAAGTTATTTGTTAGCGAAAGTTAGTTGTTAAAGTAAAGTTTGTTTTTCCTTTAACTAAATAAAATGTGTGATCTTGGTTTGTATTCCATCGAAAAGCTGAGCGATGCAAAAAAAGTACTCCAAATCTAAGAACAGCGATGGTGTGATTAATAACCTTCCCCACTAGGGGGGACGGCAGTAAGGATAAACAGTGAATGTTTTGGCAAGTGTCTAATTGAAAAGAAAAGAAAGACAAAAAAAGTGAATAGTGGTTTTAAATTCTTGCTTCTGCTTCTAATGATTGTAGATAAGGGAAATATTCCTGGTGTATTGACAGTGGAGCTATGTCGCACCTTTACTATGATCGAAGTTTGTTTTTCTCATATGCAGAGCGAAAAGAAAAAAATTATGCAAGTAGGAGATAATTTTATAGAAGCAGAGTGCAGAGGAGACGGGTTTTTTCAGTGTAATGACAAACCCGTAAAATTGAGAAATGCTCTGTACGTCCCATCAATTTTATCTGCTGCTGTAATTGCTGCTGCCGCGATTGTTTCTGCTATTTCTGCTGGCGGCCGCTCCCCCGCTTCAGTCGGCAGCTTTTCTATTCAAGGCGAAAAGGACGGGCGCTTCACGGTTTGGAATCGGTTTTTATTGACTTTAAATTAAACATTAAACTCGGGACTCTCGCACAAGAGGTCCACACTACAACAACTGCACCGGCTAGTTAATGGTCGAGACAATGGCAATACAAACATTTGAAAATATACTTTTGAAAGGTCTGTGAACGACTCTTACCATCTTCGAAGAAATTGAAGAGTTCATGTACAGGGAATATCAGCACCATTTATTCTAGGACGATAACTCAAAGCTTTTGAAACCGTATCAAAAGGTGCCCAAGACGGATTCCTGCTTTCCACAGTCTTAAGTTATTGCCACCTTTCAGTCACGGCAAATAAACAAGTATTTCTACTGCATTGAGCAACACCAAGCTATGGAATGTGCAAAGTACTTGAGAGCCCAAAATCGGAAAGAATTATGACGTGATCATAAAATTTGCATATACTGCGCGAGGAATCGCTTTAACTATAACTCTCCTTGCAAATCAAGGCAAAGTCACATCAATTGGAAGTCCTCATATAATAAGCCACTCGCAGATCCACATTTATAGATCGGCATATGTACCCCTATTGTGTGTCTTGTCGGGTGGATTGTACTTATCTTGTATTCGAGGGATCAAGGTTGGAAACATGACGTTAGTCTACACGACGCTTTCAGAGATCGAGTCAAAAATAATAGAGGACATGGGTGATGACAAAAATTCGTATTGCGCACCAAAGATGGTCGTTATATCGTCCCCATTTCTTGGAAAGTCATAAAGACATAAAGACATAAAACTGGAAACGCAAACTACATTCCATATATGAATGTTAACACGAAGATGCTATTTCATCAAAGTGGATGATTGTATTCAACACCCATGCACTCTCAAGTAACGGTCTCTGTGAATCAACTCCACTCAGGGCGGAATATGCATTCCCACATATTTGATATTATCCATCAAAATCGACAATACAAATTCATCTTCACCAGTAATATCAAACAGATATTCCATCAGTTCCTGATATCTCCGTCAGACCGTGAGAAATTCAAAATTATCCGGCGCCCAAACAAAAGTGACCCTTTAGATGAAGCTCCCGAAGGTATGTCTGACATTCTGGTCATCAAACCAGCCAGGTATTCCTTATTACTTAGTAGATTCCAAAAAACTGAGCGCCCAGTAAGAAAGTTCCGGTCCAACAAGGAAAGTCGCAGGGTCAAGGTAAACTACAATCCAGCAGAGGAGGTGTACTTTTTCAAACTTCTAATCAAGACGACAAAAACGAATTCACCAAAAGAGGCTTGTTATCTCTGGCAGCATCGCTTTACGATCTTATGAATATGGATCCTAGAGCTGTGGATGCTTAAGCACGACTGTGACGATCTGGTAGATGAGAAAACATGACAAAAATTCAGTCACATATTGGGAAATTATTTACAGCATAAGCACGCCGATCAAGCGTATTGGATTTTGTGATGCATCCAGAGATGGATACGCTGTTGTGATTAACAGCCGAGTAAGAATGGGAGTTTGAGAGGGAAATGGCCCAAAAAACACTATTCGCCTGCCATCCGCAAAGAGGTTGCGCACTGTCGATATATCAATTGTCAGATATACAGACTGTATAGATGCCCTAGCCTGTGTGCAAAATAATATAAACATTAACAGCAAAATTTGAGGACAAAATAGTCAACAAAATTCGAAAGGATCCAACCTCATGCGGTACGCCATGTCAATGGTAAAAAATCAAGCTCTATTCCGCCCGCACATTTAGATTTATAAACGATCAGTTACAACCCCCTCCGTGTCAGGAAGTGGCCAATTTCATTGAAAAGTTCTCCTGCTTTAGACATTAACTGCGAGTAATTGCTCATTGTCTTCGCTGGACTAGTAAAAAGGAGACAAGAAGAGCCTGTCCACTCACCGCTGCAGAAATATTCAAAGTTAAAGCAAAAACCATTCGGTTTAAGCAGCATCAATCATTTGCAAACGAAATAGCACATTTCAAGACATCAAAACTTTTTCGTAGAAGCTGGCTGACTTCCAAACTCCTTTGTTTGGTACAGATGGCAACTTATATTATTGGAGCGAAAAGGAAGATCAAACACAAATGGAGCAAGATTGCCACTAGTTGTAAATATAGTTGCGATCCAGGAAATTGTTTACGAAGTGATGGTTGCAAGTGCGACAAATCCGAACGCCGTAGCAGTCGGCCGCATGGTCCCACCACCTCACCCCAAGTCCTCTTTTGTTGGCTAGCTCTCACTATCACAACAACTTAAGCCTTGGAAATTCAAACAATCACTCCAAGAAACCATCAACAATCATGTGTACGAATTTTACAACTACTGCCAACAATATCAGAATAACAGCTACTCCAATTTATATCAACACTGGCATTCCCTAGAAGAAGCAGTTTGACGCGAGGCCATGACAGTTAAGGAATGAGTCAATCATATGTAAGTAAACGAACCAAATGTTCCATCGTACTTAAAATTATAAAGGAATAATGGTATTATCATATAGAAATTGCACAGATAAGGCTTTAGCTGAACTCGATAACTACGACTAGGACGACTGGGAAGGGGCTGCTTCTACCGTTCTTGGCGTCACTCTATATTCAATCATCTGCGAAATCGACGAAAACGTTAGTGACCTCAACAAAAAACACAAGATACCCGGAAGTTGTGTACAGGCATACCTGACTCAACGTAAAACGATACACCAGTCGTCCACAGACCCTCAGAGCAATAAGTCGTGTTTGATTATTCGTTGTGATACAAAGCTAAATTTAGAGAAAAAAAATTAATTGATTGTTTGCCACTGGTCCGATAATAAGCCAGCCGGTTCCATGTGTGCACTACGGACTTCTTGATCCGCACGTACTGGTTCAAATCCCAACTGGGAAAAATACATATTATTTTTTCTTTGAAAATAAATTTAAGCAAATAAATAGCAACGCGAGTGTTGATAAAATGAGTGAGCAACAAGTCCCCACTCGAACCACGAGAAGTTACGGGGAGGGCATCGCCCGACCCAAAACCAGCTATGTCTTCGACCACACAAGAGACAGGAAAGAGGAGGAGGAGGGTTCTTAAACCAACTCCTAATCTTGTTAAGCGCCCGTTTCTATCGGCTTCAGTTGAAACCTGCAGACGGAAGCGGGGGAAGGGTCGCCAACAGCAACAATAGCAGCAGCAGCTAGCACAGCAGCGGCTTCAAAAGCAACAACAAAAGGCGATCGAGACGAGTTTCCATATGTCTCCGACGGCGGGGAGGGCCGCTACACCGGGGACAGCAATTCGTTTCTGTCCTTGGCAACATCCGAAACGGACGACGAAGACGATGAGATCTGTCAACTAGAAGCGTTACTCAGGGCCGTGAAGGCCAAACAATTGGCTCGGCGCAAACAGGAGCGGTTGGCAGTCATTCAAAGCGCCCAGAAAAAGGAGCTTGAACAACAATGGGCAAATAGCAGCCACAATCCGGTAACTCTTACTATCCAACACAATAATCAGCCTAAGCAGCAAAAACAATCAAAGCTGCCTAATCAGAAGCAACAACAACAGCAGATTCAGCAGCAACAACAACAACAGCTGCCTAAGCAGCGAAAACAACAAGAGCAGAAACAGCACCAGCAGCAGCAGAAACAGCAGCAGAATCAACAGCAGTAGAATCAACAGCAGCAGATACAGAAACAGCAGCAGACGACAACGAGGCCCAAGGTGCCTTCCATTAACACGTATAAACTCGAGCTGAAGGGCACAATAAAAAAAAAAGTCTGCCATTGGCGAAAACTTTATTATAAAATGCTTAAGTAAGGACACGCATACAATCCACTGCTTCACAGTGGAGCACCATAAAAAAGTTAAAGAATTGTTAGAGAAAACAACTACGAATTTCTTCTCGTTCACCCCCAAAAGTGAGCGTTTGCAGACAATGCTCAATGCTCCTTCGTTGTTTAGATTCATCCACCGATCCCGAGGAGCTTCTTCAGGAGCTTCAAGCGAAAGAATCTGACGATCTTAAGTTCGTTTGTGTTAAGCCTTTCACTTCAGCAAAGGCCCGAAGAGAGAATCGGAAATTACCGTACTTCCTGGTCCAGCTTAATCCCAACAGCAAAATAGATAGTCTGAGGAAAATTAAAGTCCTAGATTATCAATGCATAAGTTGGGAAAAATTAAATCGCAGCGACAACATTTTACAATGTGTTCGCTGTCAAAGGTTCGGGCATGCCGCTGCGAACTGTTAAATGCAGTTTCGGTGCGTTAAGTGTACAATGGACCACAAAGCAGAGCAATGTCCGCTAGGGAAAGACAGGGTTGCTGATAACACGACTCTCAAGTGCATTCTATGTGGTAACTCGGGACACACCGCAAGCTATCGGGGTTGTCCCAGGTACCAATATGTTAGGAAAGTAAACCTGGCTCGTCAGCAGAAGGTGGAGGTGAAACGCCCACCTGTTCCTAAAACTCCAGCCGTAACTCCCAATGTGACCTACGCCCAAATGGCGGCCGGTCAGAGGAGTACGGTACAACAAGCACCAAAGGTTGCACCAAAGGCCTCACGACCTGGAGCACCAAGTGGTGGTGCTGATCTGCTGGCTATTTTGCTTTCTATTCATGGGCATATTAGTCAGCTGCAACAGCAAATACAGGAACAGGCGACACGCGTAGATCGTATCTACATTCTGTTGCCGAGTTTAACGCGCCTCCAGTCGTAATGTGGTCGCTGGTGAAGAAACCCTTAAAGATCCTTTCAGTGAATGTAAACTCGCTAATAAATATCGAACGAAGAGCTGTACTCTTCAAGTTGTAAGAAGACCGAAGTCCCGATGTTCTACTGGTTAGCGAAACTAGAGACCCAACTCCAACGGAGCTGGTGGCGTCGCTATCTTCATTAGAAAAAAATCTGCGTTTTAAGGTTATGTACGGCGGTGAAGTGCGTAGAATCAAGGTGCTAGAGGCTTGCATCATATGCATCCCCATCCGTAGTAGGAAGAAGCTGTATATAGTATGATCGCAGCCTATGCAGCTGAAGCTACTCAACAAACCTGTTTTATCTCAGAGCTCGAGACACTTTTTCAATACTTACGTTTGGGTTCGGAGGAGAATTATTATCTCATGCCGGAGATCTAAACGCCAAACATAGCAATTAGAGAATTCATTCACCAAACACTGGGGGGAACCTACTATTCAATTGGTGGGTTCAGAATATAGCCGAGTATCGACTCGATTTAAAAGCGACGGATAGTCCGTCTTATCCCAGATCAGGCTCCTATGTATATCTTATGCTATTTGAGGAATGGATACAGCTGACTGACATGGACCGACAGACAATAAACTGTCTTCACACATTCGTGTACGACAGTGACCATTGCGGATTTAGTGCCATAATAACGATTCCCAACGAAATTGCGGAGTTGGAGGATTATGTTCAAACGCATTCTAACAATTACAGTAGGACGCGGTGGACACGCTTCTCCCTAACAATGACAAGAGCACTCTCCTCGAACTCGCTCAACCCACCATCCATTAGGAATTTGTCGTGTCTCAAACGGATGGACGACACGATAAAACAAAAAATGGACAGAACAATTCCTAAGCACGAACTAACTGACAATGTTAACATTTACCGCAATGCTACGATTGACGCTCTACACCGACAAAAGAGTAGGCTACTGACAAGGCTCATATTACTATACAGACGTTTTACTGATCCACAAAACTCGGAGGTTAGGACACTGAATGTTTAAAAACCTACAGCAATTAATTCAGCAAAATTACCGTGCTGCAATTAATTCGCATTGGAATAACAAAATCCGGGCTGTTAAAGCTAGCAATCCTGGTATGTTCTCGGAAATTGATAAATTCTTTCGAAGAACAAATCAGAATGAGCTTCCGTGTCTTAAGCTCCCCCGAGCAACAGACAACGAACAATTACTTATGGCAGCAGGCATAGATCCATTAGAAGCGACCGAAGATGACAACTTTTTTGTGATCGAAGATCCTCAGGAGAGAGTTGAAGTAATAGGTGCGACATTTCAGGATGTATCTAAGGTGAATGTAAGCACTCCCCCGAACCATATCTTGGAAAATCGTGTCCTGTTGCACAACTTCTACTTACGACATGACAAAGAACACTGGCGATCGGAGAACACTGGTTTTACCATATTCAATGACGATAATTTGGCAAATGAATAATGCACATTATCCCGCTCATTGGAAGACAGCGGTGTTGCAACCAATTCCTAAACGGAACAAAGACACATCCAATCCGGCAAATCTCCGGTCAATAAGTCTCCTTCCGAACATCAGCAAAGTGTTTGAAAAAGTGATCAATAGAGCCCGAACCGAGTGGGTTGAGGACAAAAATATTATACCGGATAACCAATTCGGTTTCAGAGCGGGGCATGATTGCATACATGCCGCGTCTAAACTGGTATCGGATATGGCTGATTGACTTTGAAAAGGCCTTTGACACTGTATGGTTGCAGGGGCTCTTTTTCAAACTAGACCAGCTCGGCATAAGCAAACCGCTGCTGTACATAATCTTAGATATGCTCACCAGCAGGCAGTTTATTGTGAAAAATGGCAGTGTGACGTCTGTTGGGACTTTTGAAATTAAAAACGGTCTACAGCAGGGTGTAGTAATTTCGCCGATTTTATTTACGATCTTCACAAGTGATCTTGTGGAATCTCTCCGCCAATCCATAGCGTACGCAGATGACCTGATCGCGTACAGGTCAAGTCTGAAAATCGAGGTCATTGTAAGTCTTTTGCAGCGTGACTTCGAAGAGGTTCAGGGATATTGCGATGATTGGAAGTTGAAAATCAATTTTCAAAAGTGCGAGACCATTCTGTTCAGGACTCCGTTGTCTAGGGCCTCTACAATTACTAAAAAGAAGTGGCGAATATTCTCTATAGTTGGGCAAAATGGACAGCCATTAGCGAATCGAAGTGTTGTCAGATACTTTGGGGTCTGCCTAGATCAATATCTATATTTTAACAAACAAATAGATGCTGCTCTAGCCAGAGCCAAAGCGGCCTTTGCCCTGACAAAGAGGCTGTGTCACAGCAGTACACTCGATGCCAAGGTAAAGGTGATCAGCTACACGGCCCTTATTCGGCCTGTACTTGCTTATGGCTGTCCCGTTTGGTTCAATCTTCGAACAAGCTTAATGGAAAAGATACGGGTTTTCGAGAGACGATGTCTTAGGGCTTGTCTCCATTTATATAGAACTCCAGAGCCTGAGTACAAAAAATTCTATAGTAATGAGGTATAACGGGGCTAACCTGATCAGAGTGGACAACTTTCTGATAAAACTTATTCGAAGTCACATTGCAAGAGCAATAACTTCGACCAATAACTTGATCTCCGGGGCTTTTTACCCCAATGATATGCACCACGAGACAGTGCGTCCTAACGGCCTTATTCCCCCTGAAGCTTTTTTCTATCTCGACAGAAAAGGTCTGGTTCCGGATAGATTAGAGGTACCTTTAATCTTCCACGTTGGTCGAAAAGCTGTGGACGGGCGAGTCAACTACGACCAAGACGTCGCAAGTAGCTAACCGGAGACCCTGAGGTTTAGTAGGGTGGTATCAAACCGCGACAAAGCTGATGTCGTAAGGCAATATCGACACGGGCGGAGAATGAACTTCGTCGTCGTGATATATCTTGGGTGCCCTTATGGCAACGTAGCATGTCCTGTCAGCCTTGGCCGGCTTATTTATGTTTAATGTAGTGTAAGTAGTTTTAATTTTATTGTAAGTTAGGTTAATATTTTACTTTTTAGATAAGTGTGTAGTTTGTACTTAGTATTTAAGTCTAATTTTAATTTAAACATAAATGTCCATTTACTAAGCTTTTCTCTTTATAAATATTTTTCTTAGTTTCTTATTAGTCGTTAAAGTGTATATATAAAATTAGTATTAAGTCGAAAGACACATTTTCAATTTGTTAAGTTTATCTTAGTGCGCCCGCAGAGGGCCAGTAAGTTATTTAAGACACAGTTAAGTTAATTAAGCTAGTTTTAAGCATTTTTCGTCTAGCATGTAATGTTAAAAAAAATTAAATAATAAAAATGCATTAAAATTGAAAAAAAATGTAAAACGATACAGCACATAACCACGGACAGTTTAGATTTACTTCTTTATTCTGGAGTAAGCACTTTTTCCGATAGAAGTTTATGTTAATTGCTCCTTCGAAACAAACAGCCAAAAGTGCAAGCACATCTTTTAACATTTTTTATTAAAGCCGCTTCAGTTAAAACTGTCGATTGTCCTGCCGCGCGAATGTTGACTCGGGATTTCGGGAATTACTGCAATTTTTTATTTTTATTTTTTTAGTTTGCTCAAAGGTTTGTTTTGCTTGTATTATTCAATAAATCCATTCTTTTTAGTTTCAACAAATAGAAACATCGTGTTACGTTAAAAAAGGAATTATAAAGTGTAATTGGGAACGCCAGTACATGTTGATCCTATACCATTGATAGGTATTTGCGCATTTTTTCGTCTAAGTCCGAGTCTTTGAAGACAAGATTCGGTTATGAACGAAAATGGGAAGCCGGAGACTATAAGGATACGAACTTCTTGGTTGAAACCGTGTTGATCTTTATTAATGTAATTTGTCAGATTTTCGGAATTAAAAATTTTTCCGTATCTCCACGTTTTTAGGTCCCAGTAGACGGATTCCATAGTTTTAAGAAAGATTTATGTGTGTGTGTACGTACGATAAGATAATCACGCTTTAAAATTCCGCGCACGAGTATATTTCATCCAAAGAAAAGCAATCTAAGCTAATTTGAAAAAAGTGCATCGTACAAGGTCGTAGAAATAATTTCGAAAATATATTGGACAAGAAGTTGACATAAGCGGTCTTTCACAATGCATATATCGAAACAAGAACATAAAAGCAAGACCTGGTCACGAATTTTAATTTTACTTTTTTTCCTAAAATTGAAGAAGTAAAAGTTATAATTTGTAAGTGATGTTTCAGTAATAACTCAGCACAAATTTTAATAAAAAGTGCTCTGTGGAAGGGATAGAAAGCAAGAAAATTGCAGAGTTCAACCTAATCAGACAAATTTTAATTTCAAAATCAATTCAGTCCAAGTTATGGTTGGTGACCAAGCTTTTGATTGTGCTCGAAACTAATTTAGTGTCAAGTGCAACTGTTCATCAAACTCTTAAAATATTTTTTTCAAAATCTTATACTCTTGAAACTAAGCTATATTATATTTGATAATTCTAAGACTGGCTTCGGTTTTGGGTCGTTGGTCCTATATTTTTGTTTTAAACAACAGGCAATGCTTTCTTTGAGTTGTGTAATGCAAGCCATGGAGAGCCAGAACGCTTTTGCATGCCGTACTGTTTTCTTACAACCAAGACGCAACTTTATAAAACGAGGTGACAAAAGTATTAATCTCAAACTATGCCTACGGTAGCAGCGTCTATGGAAAACCATGTGAAGCGCGCGATGGAGGATGTTTAGAGATAAGGAAACATGAATAAGGTTCGAAAATGCTACCAACAAATAAAACAATCATCTCAGGGTTACAAACCTTAAACATACAAATTCTACATGCGACCTAAGGTCCAGTCTGCATTGACGGTGAGTGCAGAGGAAAATATATGTTTCTAATTTTTTTTGTTTACAAAGCATTTGTGCAGTGAATGAATAATATACGCAAGGTGAAGCAAAACATATCGGATCTATCGGGTACTTCCCGTTGACCTAGAATCAATAAATTTGACAAGAAACAATACCTTATAGCACAATTTTATACAAGACAAGTGTGAAGTGTGCCGCACATCTTGATACTCGCAGGCGAGTTAAACATAGTGGGCACTACACTACACTACAGAAGAACTTTTGACATACCTGTACATTTTTACGGAACCTACGTTGCGCGCGTCTGGCTCGCACTTGACCGCTATTTTTAGTTAAATTTTCGGCCCCCTTTTTTTTCTTGAATTATTGACTATGTAACTTGTACTCTAAGTCAATTCTTCGATCTTTTTTAACAAATTCCGCAAGAACTTTTTCATAAAAGTTAGGTGAACATTTTATTAACTTCACATCAGGAAGTTCTTGTAATCGGTCCGATTTTCGAAATTCAAAATTTTTACATTTCTCCACGTTTGACGGTCCCAGTAGTCGGATTCCACTATTTTTAGAAAGATGTCTGAGTGTGGTTGTGTACGTACGTACGTACGTTTGTGCGGATTCTTTCGTACAGCCTAACTCGAGAATAAATCAAGCTATCGAGGCCAAATTGGTTTCATTCGAAGGGTGTGTGCATAAAGATCACCTGAAAAGCTTTTGGTGGTGGAGGTTTGAATTTTATGACGAAAAAACTGTCAAAAAAGGGACATTTTCACTTCTTCAATTAAAATCAATTTAGTTTTCCAATAAAAAAAAGTTCAAAATCAATTAAATGTATAGTTTACATCTACCTTATCAGATAAGTTTCCGGACGAATTCATATAATTTTTCATTCATCATTTTTTGTTCAGTTTTAATGCCAAACGTTTCATCAATATTATGTTCATTTAGCCAATTGACTAAACTTAGTAAGTAACTAACTTACAGCTACAACTAACAGTATTTAGTTGAGGCCATTTCATACATTGATGTGACCCTTTCTCTATTTCCTGATCCAAATTTCGACGGAAGTTCTTTGAAAATTGTTTCAGAAACGTGAATCCTGTAAGTCTTTCCCATTTTTCAAGACTCAGAGTGACGTCTGCAACACTGACACATGAAAACATCCTTAGAAAATTATGGAGCCACCAGTTTTTTTGTTCAAAACCTGCTCGCCTATAGCTTGACGCTTTTTTATATATTAGCAAAAAAAAGCTCATGGCGCAAAAAAAGCTCATGGCGCAAATTACATGAGGCAATTGAATTTAAAGCAAAAGCATTGAGAGAAACCTAAATGACAAAATTAAAACACATGGATAAAACTGCATTACTCGTATATTCAATCTTGTGCACAACATTAGATAAATGTTACTAAATCAAAAACGATTATTTCCAAATTGTTTTCCTGATCACTTAAAAGAATACTTTCGTAAGTAAGTAATTACCGAAATGTTGAATTAAAATTAATGTTGAATACTCAACCTTACCTTCATAGCAGCTTACCATTCCCCTACTCATCCCCATTTCAAGTAATAAATTATAGAATTTTAACTGAACTAGATAAATTCACTAATGATTCAACTCAATTATTATAATCTCATACCTAATATTTCATCATGAATTTGTTTTAATTTAATTTTAAATTTTATATTTATATTTTCAATATATTAGTCTGATATGTTTTAATTCAATTTAACCAATGTATTCCTTACATCGCTAATCTTTCACAGATTTATAAGTTTTTCGTATTGTGTTAGCATGTACGTAATAAGTATACCATATAATCTATACTTTAGACGCAAATCGTATTTTATATGTGTTGGGACAAATCACAAAGCAGAGAAAAACTTTAAGGAAACACGTCCGAATTCAATGAGTTTATTCAAGCAACTAACTCTTATTGATGACAATTTTCAGTTTTGCTTCTTAGGCATGTAGTAACGGGTCCGCCATCTAACTTTTTTTTCAACTAGTGCTTATTTCGTGAATGGTAACACTTAGCTCATGTCTGATTTGACAGATAATTAGTTTTATCCTTCCGCTGAACGAATATGGTTGTGTTTACGCTTGAACAACGCCGGGAAAAATGCGACATTACTTTGAAAATCATGGTGTGCGAAATTGCGTACGGATTTTGGAAGAAGCGAAGCACCGTCAACTCCGTATGTTCGTTATCTTGTGAAAAAAGTGAAAGAAACTGGTATCCTCATCGATAAACCAAAGCGTGAAAAGCCAAAAACGGTGCGTATACGCGAGAATATTACTGCTGTGGCAGAAAGTGTGCATGAAGCGCCATCAACATCAATTCACCGTCGTTCTCAACAATTGAACATTTCGGAGACATCATTGAGACGAATTTTGTATAAAGACCTTGGTATGACGCCATACAAAGTCCAATTGGTTCAGGAGTTGCAGCCAACTGACCATCCAATCCGTTTTCGCTTCGCTAAGTGGGCCTGCGATCGACTTACAGAAGATGCCGATTTTGCAAAAAAAAACATCTTCATAGATGAAGCTTATTTTGATCTTGGCGGGTATGTAAACAAGCAAAATTGTCGCATTTGGGGCACAGAGAAGCCGCACGCATACATTGAAAAGCCGATGCACCCAAAACGAGTCACTGTTTGGTGCGGATTTTGGTCCAGAGTCATAATTGGGCCACTTTTCTTCGAAAATGAGCAAGGAGTGGCCGTTACAGACAATGGCGATCGTTACCGGGCCATGTTGAACGAATTTATGTTCACAAAAATTGAAGAGGAGGATATTGGCAACATTTGCTTTTAACAGGACGGCGCTACGTTCCACACAGCCGAAGCTACACTCGATGTTTTGCGCCCTGTTTTTGAAGATCGCATTATCAGCCGCAGAGCTGATGTCGTTTGGCCACCTCGGAGCTGCGATTTGCCACCGTTGTACTTTTATTTGTGGGGTGCCCTCAAAGATAAGTGTTACGCCGACAAGCCAGAGACAATTGACGCTTTAGAGGACAATATTCGTGAAGCCATTGGTGAAATACAGCTGCACACAGTCGATAATGTGCTTAAAAATTGGACCGATCGTGTAGGCTACTGCATGGCCAGCTGGGGCAGTCATTTGAATGAAATTATTTTCCATTATTTGGCAGACCCTTTATATAACTGTTTTGTATTTATGATCGTATGATCGTATGATTTCTACTTTACATATATAAAGTAATTTATATACCTACAATATGATTCAAAGATGCAAAAACATATATAAACTTACGGGGAGCTAAAAAAGTGAGTATCTTAAAGTTGATGTTGGGAGAAAATTAAATATCACATGTTTTTTTTATCATGAGGAAGATGGTATGGGCAGGTCTACTCGCACCCAAACTAATTTTTCATTTTAGTGTTTTTCCTAAAAAAACTTTAAGCTGCTTTTCGGTGCTAGGTTTTTTTATTTATTTTTTGCTTTGGTTGGGTTTCATAGTCTATGACAATTTATATTTTTGTGATAAAACGGGAGGTGTCAGAGTAGTACTAACAATTTTATAAGTCACCAAGCGCGTTACTGCTGCGACTTATTGAAAGTTCGGAAGATTTATCCCAACACGCTGCTGTCAGTGTTATGCCTTCACAGCACTACCATCTATGCATAAATCTGCATAAACCACAACACGAACTAAGAGCTCTAGCCGATACAACAACCACTACAACAACGCCACCCCTTAATCAGACTACTTTCGCTGTTCGACTAAACGCCACCCCTTAATCAGACTACTTTCGCTGTTCGACTAATCAAATGATAGTGCCATAAATTTTATCCCAATGGTCAATGGTAACTGGGCTAGGAGTTGAACCCAAGACCCGTCAATAAAAGACAAGCGCTCTACCAACTGCGCCAACAAGCCGTGTTATTTACTGGAAGTTTACACGAAAGGTTCAAAGACGAACGAAGGAACCGGACTCGGAGCATCCGCGATCTCGCCGGAGGTCTCCTTCTCTCTGTCCCTTCGGTTGCCCAACCTCTGTAGTGTATTCCAGGCAAAAGTCAAAGCTGTCTAAGAAGCTGCCCGCTTACTTTCAATAAATCCGATAGACGGGTTATATATCGTTATATAAATAGACAACCAGGCGGCCATCAAGGCTATGGACACACTCAATTACTTTACCCTATGCAGGGCTGGACGTAGTGGTTTTCAAGGAAATGATAGAGCCCACGAGCTAGCGAGAATAGGGCTGAGCTTGCCACTGGCAATAAATCAGGAGACTCCTTACTCCAAGTCAAGCAATACATTGTGCTTACTTCAGATGCCATCAATGTCACCAATCAGAGATGGGTGAAACTAGACACTTGCAGGACTTCGAGACAAATTTGGCCTCTCATTAATTCAAAAAAGAAACAAGTGCCCCATACAATGACTGAGGAAGAATTAAAAGCATGCTACACTACCTGGGCCTCTGTCCAGTACTCGCAAAAACGAGTAAAAGCACTTTCATATCGTGCTAGTACGTATTGGGCAACCTAGAAGATATGTCAAACATCATAACTTAGAACAGCAAAATTCAAAAATTAAATAATATAATAATTTAAATATATAGTATAAATAAATAATAATAAATAATGTAAATTATGAAAAAAACTGGTTACAAACCGGTAAAAAGTGGACCACCTCTGTGTAGACCACTCGTTTATCAACAGCTATTTCTGAGGTATCAGTAAGTCCGCGTGAAAAGAACTCAAAAATTTGCAAACAAAAAACGACTGGATGTGATCCCCCCAAATACCGAACTGTTTTAAGCCATCTTCACTCAAACCTTTAATGGAATTGGATTCCATAAAATAAATTCCTCTCAATATAATGCAGAAGAGAGATTGACAATTTGACTCAATACTAAGAAGGTACGTTCTACGGGAGAATCTGGGATAACCCGACACTGCAATTTTTTTTTTTTGGACGAACATTATGCAATCAAAAAAAATAGCAAGGGTTACACATACGAGCTATGATATATTTTCTTTTAAGAGGTTACCATTCTGATAGGCAATTACGTCAAATTACACATTTGGAAACAGGTCGTAACATAACAATATGAGTGAAGACGTTATAAATTGACTTAAGCTATTTAACAAAAGCAGTATTCAAGCGAAAAAAAGCCAATAATAAAAAAAGAACCTTTGAAGCTAACAAATCACTTAAATCGTTAATTTTAGATCTGTTTAAAATATACCAAAGACTGTTTTATAGTTCAATATGACTATTAAGCATTTTGTTACCCATGAAGTTAAGCAAAGTTAATCCAAAATCAGAACATACGTTCTAAGAGTAGAAATAAGACCCTAGCTTTTCCGAGCGATAATAACTACGTTTTTAATCATCTGATGGGAAATTAATAGTGTGGGGACGGCAAATCATACGCATATCATTTTTCTTAAAGAAGTGAAAAAAATTAAATCTTCACTATGATGAATAAATTTCAAAAGGAAAAAAACAGTTTTTTACATGGATTCGACACGGATGGTTGCTTGGATACGGTGAGCGAATTGCTCATTACTAAGGCCTCGGATTGAGGCCGTTCCCAAATGTTCTGTATCGACAAATTTTGGTTGAATGGGCGTCGGGAAATCGCTTTATACTTTTTTGAAGTTCATGACTTCACCGATCCATTTCTTTATCAGATAGGCTAGATCTATGAAAGTGTCAATGCTCAACCCATTATTTTGCGGCGCAGTCACGCTGTTGCTGGTTATTGGCAAGAAGATGTATTCCATATCTTCCTCTTCCCCCTCACAGATGTAAAATATTGTGGTTTCTATTGATTCGAGTCCGTATGAATGGAGATTTAGCTTAATGTGCCCTGTAATAAATACAACTATTGATCGTAGATTTTTCTCGCTAAAGCTGAGAGCTCGTTTCAATATATTGTTTATCAGTATATCTATTATACATATTGTTTCGTTTTAGCAGTTGTTCTTCAGCTCCTAGTTCGCCCAATCATCAAAAGCTGTTTTAATGGCTACCATGGGACTCTTATTTTCTGGACTTTGTTTTGGTCGCTATTTCCTGCCCCTTTCTAAGCTATTAACCATTACACCATCATGCCCCAGTAACCATCTTGGGCTGAGATCGTTTTGCGTTTCAGGTATGTTGAGTTTGTGCTTACACTGTCTTACCAGTATTGATGCTGATAAGGGCTTTGTGAATACCAATTGTGAAACGTCCTTTAATAGTAAGATAGATAGATATCTTTATTTCGAAACTAATTTACAATATTGGGGTTATCACACATTTTACATTACAGAGATTCGATATTAAGCTATCTTGCTACTGAAACATTTATTTATATTGATGAAGATATGAACAGTGTACATCACGAAGGAAAATTCGAAAAAAAACCTTCACTCAATAGTTGTAAAAAAAAAATATATAATATATAATAATACAGATATAATGACTAGATACAGGAATGATATGAATAACAATAATATTGAACATTTGTTAACATCGATATTATAATACATTGATTAAAAAAATAAATAAATAAATAGAAAATAAAATAAAAAAAATAGTAAATAATTAACTAAATAATAAATAAATAAAAAAATAAATAATTAAATAAATAAACAAATTAATATAATATAATATACATATGAATAAATATATTAAATAAATAAAAAAAAAACAAGAGGTTATAATTATAAGTAAAGAAACAAATATTTACATAAATTTATGAGCAAATTAATAGTATCTACAGTATAAATATAGCGATAATAATATTTAATTAACAAATCAATAAGTCATAAAAGTGACTGAATAGATTAATAATTTATTAATTAGAAACTGACTTTACAGAATATTTAACAAACAAATTTTTAAGAGCACAAATTCGATATAAGAGTATTTTCTACAAAAGCACATTTATTGATGAATCTTTCTGTAAGTTTTTGTATTCTTACAGATATCATTTCAACATTCGCTCCTTTAAGCAGGCTCAACGTGGAGTGATGCCAGGGAAGTTAAAGCATCATTTTAAGCAGTTTGTTTTGTGACACTTGTAATTTTTTGATGTGACAAGGGCTGTGTACAACTATCCCATACTTGGCAACCGTAAAGAAGTATCGATTGGAAATTGACTTAATGTTATATGATTTTATTTTCATTTGTTAGCGCAGATTTCCTGTTAACAAATGGGTATAACATTTTTGTTGCTATCCTTAGTTTGTGAATGGTCTTAGAGAGATGTGCACTAAACGTAAGTTTTGTGTCAAGATTAATTCCTGAATATTTCATACAGTTGCTCCACTGTACTGCGGCTCCACAAATTTGTATGCTGCTGTTCAGGAGGAGGCAAGGACTTCTTTTTCTGGTATAAAAAATAGCTTGCATTTTAGTACAGTTCAGCTTAATTTTGCATTTGTTATAGTAGCTTTCGATAATTTTCATCGCATCCTTTAAGTTTGTGTCAACGTTTTGAGGAAATTTATGAGATGAAAATAAAGCGATATCAACTGCAAAAATAGCCGCCTCGCACTCACTCAGACTTGGAGAGTCAGATGTGTCCTAAAACAGAGCCTTGAGGAATTCCCAGTTTGAAATAAATAAGACTAGACTAGACTAGACTTTGAAGCAACGACCAGACAAAAAACTTTGAATTATATTACATTGATACGGAGGAAAATAAAGACTTATCATTTTGTATAAAATACCATTATGCCAAACAGAATCGAATGTATTTTCAATGCCTAGGAGAATCATGCCTATTGATTTTCCTTGTACTCGATTTCTTTTGACGAAGTTGCATATTGGGAGCACTTGGTGGGATGTGCTATGATTTGGCCTAAAACCAAATTCTATAGCCGGGTATATATTTCTTTCTTCAATAATTTTCGCAATCTTTTCTTTAATGATTTTTTCGTATAATTTACTTACACTACTCAGCAAACTTATTGGTCTGTAATTATAAGGGTCCTCAGGTGACTTCCCAGCTTTAAGTATTGGTATAACTTTGGCCATTTTCCAAGCATCAGGAAAATATTGTATTTTAAGGCACGCATTTATAATTCTTGCAAAAAACTTTATTCCATTTCGAGGAAATTGCTTGAGATATATATTCTTAATGCGATCAAAACCTGCACTCTTATTTACTTTCAAATTGTCGACATGAAATTGGATATCTGCCTCCGGAATAACTGCATTCCCTGTGTCCGTGTGAAAGAGTCAATACCCATGAAGTAAACATCAAGTGTCGCTAGAAAACTTTGTTCCGCATTTTCAAGCATGCACATGTACATTATCGTGGCGTATTTTGCCCAAAATCTACTTACTTTTTGTTTTTACCCAATAATATAGAAAAGAGTGACCCAGTTGTCAGTCGCTGAGTGTAAATGGTAATAGGCACTCATCACTCTCCTGAAACCTCATCTAATGATACGTTAATATTAATTTAAGTAATAATTTCTTACTTTCAAATGGATAGTTGATAATATGGGCAGACTAAATCACGCCCCAAATATGTAATATTATATTACATTATAGACGGCTTTCTTAACTTGTTCTTGTCGATCCTGATTTGGAAAGAGATATGGACACCAACATTCAATTCTTATTTTACAAAGTTATGCATGCTTTTGCTTTTCTAGTCTTGCAGTAAGAACGATGTTTTAATCTATTTGTTTAATAGGTAGTGACAAAGCTTAAGCCTAAGCTAAGTTCTTATGACATATATGTATATATTCAAAGTCGAAAATGTAATGTTTAATCCAAAATACTTAAATATTACATAACTGACCAAAAATTGTTTGCGCGTTAAATTTATTTGGAAGTATAATATAAACCAAACAGAAAGAAGACAAAGCATAGGTTGCAAACAAAACTTCCTTGCCTAATTAAAATTCTACTTGCGTTTTGATAATTAAACTTTGCCATATTTAATGTTTTTTTATTGTTCTTTTTGGTCTGGGTATATGCGCTTGAAAAATTTTATTACTTATTCAAAAGAGTTCAGAGAGCAGTATTTTCTTCATGGGGGATTGACAATGTTATTAGCTGTCGTCGGAAAAATTAAAACGTGCATGAATAATTGAATGTCCGATGAAAAATAGTGTCTGAAATAGTGAAAAAGTGAACATGCGACATGACCGAACGTTTTGTTTTGTTATTTCAAGAGCAAATTGTTATAAAAGTGTTGAAAAAGACATCACAAGACCCTCAGGTCTTTGGTGCAAGCAATGTGATCTTGTTGTTCTCATTTCCGGCAAAAAGATTTGAACGTATTTTATTCAGGCGATTGTGTGTTTTAAAATGATTCAAACTTCGCGGTGAGGTTGCTAGTTTTTTAGCGTGCCATTTCTGAATTTGGTTTAATTAACATGTGGAATGCTATAGCAATGGAACACCAATTTTATAATTTATTAATGTTTAAAATATTATGTACAAAAATATATATGTTCGCTCTGTTAAAGTTTGGATTGGAAGCTTACAAACATTTTTCTCTTCTTTTTCCTGTCAAAACTTTTCTCTTCCTTAAAACTATCTTCATTGATCCTCGAACCAATTACCGACAGAAAATACTAAATAACTGGTAAGTTTTAACTTATATTATACCATGTCCTTCTTTCGATAAGGCCATTATTTACATTCAATAGAGTTGTCTGGATACGATAAAATGCGAAACTGTTTAAAAACTCATTATCTTTTTCGCTTTCCTGTATTACATTTTTTGGGCCGAAATGTTTTTAACCAATAACACCATTTGCAAATGAAAATCCGTTCAACTTATTTTCCATTAAAGGCTTTATTGATTGTTCTTACTAACAGGACAAAATTATTGGTATATTTTCTTGTATTTAATAAACAAGACCATTTTCTGGTCAACGTTTGCTCTGAGCAGTCGGGTGAACAGAAATATCTCACGGAAGTGTTAAACAAAACAAAATATAAAACTATTGACAGTGAAAAAGCAAAAATAATTATAATTCACGGTTAAAATAACCGAAATTTTATTCTTGATTTTTTTTTTCATTCAAAAAACCAAATTAAAAACAAACAGTGAGTTTTTCTTCTTTTTTTTCAATAAAAGAATGTCTCCCATGGGGGATGACACTGGTCAGCCTCACGAGGTTATTACACGTGAAAAATACTTCGCAGCCATAGCTCTCATTGAGAAATTAGAAGAGGAGGTGAAGGAGTTGAAAAAGAAATCAGCGGGGACCGAAAGCGACTACCCCTCACCCAAGTAACAAAGCGTCGTCGTGTACCCAAGAGCAAAAAAAATCCATCAAAAACAAAAACAAGCGGCAATTCGTTCTCGCTGCTGGATGACGATAATCCAAGCGAGCCTTCTGAAATGCACACAGAGCCGACAACAACAACGCGCACACTAATCGCGCAGTTGAAGGCAAAAAAATTAACAGCAAAGGAGACATGAAAATGAAAACGATTACCCGCGCGCCGCATCTCATGTGCCGCTGCCTAATCAGCAAGGTTCCACAAATCCCCAACAGCAGCTTGACAAGCAACAACAACAACAACATGGAAACCAAAAACAATATCAGCAGAACAAGTCACAACAAGATGAACAACACATATATGAAAAAAGTAAATCTGGCCCCCCAGAAGAAGGCCGAAGTTCCTAAAGCACCTCAGGCTGATGTTATGACTGTCTTGCTAGCTATCCAGGCACAGATGAGTCGTATGCAACAGCAACTTCAAGACCAAGCGGCGCGGGTAAATCATATTTACGCACTTCTTCCGAGCCTAACGTCCCTTCAGCCATAATGCGTACGCTGGGGAGGAGACCCTTAAAGATCATGGCAGTAAATGTAAATTCAATGGTAAGTTTGGAGAAACGAGCCGCACTTTTTAAATTTCTCAAAGACCACGCCCCTGATGTTCTTTTGGCTAGCGCAACTAAGCTAAACATAAGACATAAACTTAGACACAGCAATTACATTATTTTTGGGAGAGATCGACACAACTCGCAAGGAGAGGGTGTCGCTATCTTTATTAGAAAAGAATTAAGTTTTAAGGCAGTGTACAGTGGTGAAGTGCGGAGATTCCGAGTACTTGAGGCCTGCATCGTGTGTATTCATCTCCGTAGTGGAAAAAGGATATACATGATTGCTGCCTGTGCTCCTGAAGCTACTCAACCTACTTCTTTTATCGCAGAACTCGAAACACTTTTTAAACGCCTACAGCTGGAGTCAAACGATAACTATTTTCTTTTGGCTGGAGATTTAAATGCCAAACACAGTAATTGGGGAAATAATACTTCTAATATCAGGGGGAACTCATTATTCAATTGGTAGGGTCTTCACAATGTCGAGTAGTTGCGGAGTTAGATGAGTGTGTCCAAACGTACTCTTACGATTATAGTAGGACGCGTTGGACACGCTTTTCAACAGCTTTGGCAAGAGCAATATCCTCCAGCATACTCAATCCACCGTCCAATAAAAATTTGATAATTTGATTGATAATTTTCTTAAACAGATGGATGAGACCATTAAACTAACTATGGAAAAAACGATACCAAAGTTTCCACATACTGACAACAACGACATATACCGCAACACAACAACTGACGAACTACACAAACAAATAAGGAGACTCCTATCACGACTAAAACTATTGTACAGACAATTTACCGATAGACAAAACGCGGAGATTAGGACACTGAAGTCGTTGCTAAAAAATATCCAACATCTTATCAAAGAAAATTATAGAAATTCTGTCAATTCGTATTGGAACAACAAAATTCGCGCGGTTAAGTCCAACAACCCGAGTATGTTTCCACAAATAAACAAAATTTTTCGAAGAAACAATGAGAACGATTTTCCGTGTCTTAAGATCCCAAGAACGACAGACAACGAACGTATACTATTGACAGCAGGCGAAGATCCGATAAACGCCGCTGATGATGAAAACTTTTTTATGATTGAAGATCCGCAGGAAAAGGTTGAGGTAATAGGAGCGACCTTTCAGGAAGTGCATAAGGCAAATGCTTGCATTGGCCTAAATCACGACTTTTCCACAACTTCTACTTTCGAAATGATATCCAACAATGGCGATCAGAGAACCGAGGTTTCACTGAGTTCAATGACGATAATTTGGCATATAATGTATTCGCTGATGACAGGGAAAATCCCCCATTCATTTCCAAGGCAGATCTTCAAGCGATTTTCGAATCACTAAAGAAGAAAAAATCTACAGGAATAGATGGGATACCAAACATTGTGCTTCGACATCTCCCTCTGGAAGCTATAAACATTTTCAATATACTGTTTAACAATTCGTTGAATAATGCACATTATCCGGCGCACTGGAAAACAGCTATAGTACAGCCTATTCCTAAACGGGGCAAAGATAACTCCAATCCGGCAAATCTGCGGTCAATAAGTCTTCTTCCGACAATAAGCAAAGTTTTTGAAAAAGTTGTTAATAGAGCCCTGACTAAGTGGGTAGAGGACAAAAATATAATTTCAGATAATCAATTCGGTTTTAGAGCGGGGCATAATTGCATACATGCCGCGTCTAAACTCGTTTCAGATGTTCAATGGTACAAAGCTAAGAAACAATGCACGGGTGCCTGTCTGGTTGACTTGGAGAAAGCCTTCGATACCGTGTGGTTAGAAGCGCTCTTTTACAAGTTGAACAGGCTTGGCATAAGCAAACCACTGCTGTACATGCTTTTTTAACATGCTTACAAATAGACGGTTCGTTGTGAAGAATGGCAATGTTACTTCTATTTGTATTTTCGAATTATTAAGAGGAATTAACAATGTGCGGTTAATTCCCCGATACTTTTCAGCATTTTCACGATTGATCTTATAGGTTCTCTTCACCACGCCATAGCGTACGCAGACGATCTGATTGCGTACAGATCAGGACCAAAGATTGAGGACATCAGATTGAACTTGCAATGTGACTTTGATAAAATTCAGCGTTATTGTGACGACTGGAAGTTAAAGATTAACTATCATAAATCGGAGACTATTCTTTTCAGGACTAAACTGTCAAGGGCCTCTTGGGATACAAGAAAGAATTGGCGAAAATTCTTGATCGTAGGACAATACGGGCAACCATTAGCAAATCGAAGTGTAGTCAGATACCTAGGGCTCTGGCTTGATCAATATCTATATTTTAACAAACATAAAGATGCTGCTCTAACCAGAGCCAAAGCGACTTTTGCCATGACAAGGAGACTGTTCTATAGCAGCCAACTTGATGCCAGGGTGAAAGTCATCTGCTACATGGCTCTTGTCAGGCCAATGATTACTTATGGGTGTCCCGTGTGGTTCAACGTGACAGCAAATTCGATGGAAAAGATTCGGGTTTTTGAAAGGCAATGTCTCAGGGCTTGTCTTCGCTTTTATAGAACTCCAGAGTCCCGATTCAGAAAATTCTATCGCAATCAGGCCCTATACAATGGGGCCAACCTGATCAGAGTGGATTATTTCCTTATTAAGCTTATCCGAAGGCACATTGCAAAGTCAATGAAGTCGATCAGTCTGGCGTTGCCACTAATCTTCCACTTTGCCCGTTCAGCAGGGCGGTGTCAACCCTCGATATGACAGATGTTCAAAAACAAAAGCAACAATTTTGGTGGCTTTCAGAAGATTTATGAGGAACTCTCTCGTCGACTACCTTCAAAGTAAAGTTTCCTTCCGGCATAAGGTTTATCTCGTTTTGTTCCTTTAATATTTCGCAAATCGCCTTGGCCGGCTTGCATAGATTTAATGTGTATTAGTTTTAGGTAGGGTTAGTGAAAATATATATTATAATAGTAGGTATATATTTGAGTATATATATATATATTTAAAGAAGTTTTAAGCTTAATTATAAAAACTATTAATTAAGCTTAATAAATAAATAATAAAACGTCCAGAAACTAAATTTTTAAAATAAACATCTTTTTTCTTAGTAAATAATTGTAAGTAATAGATATAAAAATAAGTAGGTAGTTTAAGTCGAAAGACATAATTTAAGTACTAGGCTTAGCTTAGAGCGTCCGCTCAGGGCCAGTAAGTTTATTAAGTGAAGTTAAATTACGTAAGCTAGTTTAAGCGTTTTTGTCTAGATAATAAGTTATTCAGATAAGTTAATAAAAAATGCATTAAAAAGTAAAAAAAAAACATTTTCTGGTCTTTTTGATTTTATATCCTTAGTTACAACCAGGAAGAGAAACATGTTTTAATGTCATAGGAACCAAGCACCCAGTGATTTTTCAAAAGGTTCCTATTGCCGGTAGGTTCATGTTCTACTCTACCAGACATAGAAACGGATTTCCAGATTTATCAGTCACACAAAAAACGTATGTCAACTGAAAAGACTGTCTTTTACAAACTAAGTTTTCGGAACAATGAATTAAAATCTTAAGCGAGATTTATTTAAACATTTGTTTTTCTATTAAAATATTTTTAAGACTTAAGAAATCTCCCCTACATAATCTTACTCTAATTTACAGTTAAGTGTCAAGGAAAAGTTCTTAATTTGAACAACACATTATTCTTTTGAAATGACGTATCAGCCTTAAATGACTATTGAACAGCAGTTGGTGTTTTCTTACATCTTTATTGCACTTAGAATAAGTTAATTGTTTATAAGCTAACAACACCATACAATAGAATACAAATTTAAAAATCAATGAAATGGTCTTTGACAAAAATTGACCTTTCAGATGGTATAATTTTTTTTCCTTTATCTTTTTTAATGCACCTCCATAAGATTAAATGCTTTAATAATTTTATGATTAATACAATTTTTCGTATGAAGAATTCGCAATAATTACTATTGATCGCAAAATGATGCAAAAAGATTATTATTTATTGATTTGCCTTATAATTTGTTAATAAATCCACTAATTTATTCTTATATCTAATATATTCGTTTATCTCACTCGTAAAATATGAGCAGGAACATAATACAATAAATGAGTTTGAATGAAACTGGTGAAATATGCTTAATCAATAAAAAAAATATCTCAGTAAAATAAACTTAAAGGTTTTTTCAGCTTTATAGGAGAACAGACTTTACCGTTTTTTTATTTGTTTATTTTCCCCAAAAAAAAAAACAGGATATAATCTGAGAAAAGTACAAGCAAACATGCAAATCTAAGTGCAAATTATGCTATTTTCAGAGAGAAGTTCAAAGTTTTTTGAGCGTTACAGTTTTCTTACTTAATAGATTTCTGATCTGAATACATCAATCATAATATAATTTACATAAAATTTTGGGAGCAAAACACCATGCTTCATAATCGTGAAATTGGAGTTGCTATATTTATTCGTATTTAGCTCTTACTTTAAACCATTCTACGTCATGTTAGAATTAAACTGCACGGAAAGAATGTGCTTGAAATCTATTTTAAGTTAACTCTGTATGAATTGTTTAAAATGTTGAAAATAACAAAAATATTTTTTATTTAACAAGAAAAAACCAAAACGAAAGATACATATACCAAAATCTCATTGTTTACATATTATAAATTTGTAATGATGTTCATTGAGTCAGCATTTTCGGTATCTGATGGAACGATTTGTATAATCCTGTAGAGTTTATGATAAATAGAAGGAGTAAGAATTTATTCGCAAGGCCAAATTGGTTCTTTATATTTTTCAGTGGAAACGGCATTAGGTTCCTTGCAAACTCGTTTAAACACTTCCCGTTGTAACATTTTTGATTGGTTCTTGTTTCAAGTTTTGTTTTTACAGCGTTTTTTCTCATTTCAGAATGTGTGTCGGCATTGAAATATATCATACCTCACGAATTTTGCTTATTATTAGTTTTTCGTTTTCAGTATTTTTTATTCAGTTCAGAGAATTGGAAAAAGTTCTACGAGTGATGTTAATTTTGAAGTGTTTGGATGCCCATGCACAGAATTCAAACAAAACCTTGTTCTTATTTTCTCCACCACAATTGTCTAACCAAAAATGGAAGTTAAGTGCACCTCTCGCCACGTATTTTTCATTTAATTTGAGAAGACAGTTTGGAATTTCTATACACCCCTCTTTGGTGATGGTTTCATCCCAAACATAGCAATTGGCTCCATGAGAGGCATGTTTATAAACATTACTTTTCTTTTGAAATAAAAACAGTTGAAGTGGAAAGTATTTTTCCGAAGTCGAAATACGTGGTAACAGTGGCTGATTAAGCTTGTGCAGCTTTTTTATCTGACCATTTTAATTCTCGATCTTTTTGTTTGTTGAATAAATGTTGATCATTTTCAAATTTTGAAGCTATTTGTTCTTCGGTAGTCATTTTTTCGAATTTCAAACAGAAATCGCTTTGATCTTTGTTTGGAACACATAAGCTTAGAATAAAGTTAAAGTTAGAGTTATCACGAAACTACCTAAATGTTAATTTGTTTATTTAATCGCTCTCTTGATCCAAACTATCTAATTTAAAGACAATACATATGTCCAACTGACTTCATCTAACTACTTAAGTCTTTTTTTTCGAATCTTTTTGGCAGTGTTGAGGCCTCGATGTGTTATTTTATGAAAATTTTTGAGTTTTCTCTGAATTAATTTGTTGGCCTATAATGCTGCTCTTTTGTCTATACAGGGTTATTCCATTTCTCATTGGAATCTTTTCAAGCTGTCCAGATCGTTTGTGCGGAGATTGAAAATGAAAACTTAATTCTACTTTTAGTGCAAGTCGTTTTTGAAGTGATACCAACAATAGTTCGTGTTTTATCATTATTTTCTACAAGACTTGACAAAATGTCCACAGCCATGCTCTGCATCTAGGTTTAAAGAAGATTTAGAAAGATCATACCTGACCTCTTCTGAAATTCTGCTTTCACAATTCATCCTGCAGGTGTCTCCACATTCTTCAAGCATACGTTTTTCTTCACTTGAAACACGTTTTGAGGAAGCGAAAGGTTTTCCTCAATATTTTAAACATTTGACTTGATTCAGTGTGCTACTTGCATATAATAGTAAAAAAAGTATCAAACCGATGGTTATGATCAACAATATTTTTTTCGAGGTATTGTCAAAACACTATGTGCTGGCGTGGAAAAGCTGGAGTCAGACGAATATTCATCGTTCAGCGTCAAAGACTTGACCAAAAAAGAAGATATAGTATTTGTAAGTGAACTGAGAATTGTTCCTATCAATTGTTTGGGAAATTCTAATTTCAGCAGCTTGTAGTTGAGGCCGTTGATCCAGATACTGGCAAATGCCTTCTTTTTGTTTAGTCCCAAGGTGATACTCTGGTGTAGTTTGAGGAAGGTGTACTGGCGATCTCACCGTAAAATCGTAAAATTTTGCTCAAAATTGTTTTGTAAAAGCTTCTCTCCTTCCCATTCATATGTTACCGAATGAAAATTGTTGTTATAAATTTCGTTAAAAATTGAATTTATTTCGAATGTTGACAACATGTCAGAGTTTATAATATTACAAGTAGAAAAGCCTCCGTACGACAGGAATATTTGCATTTAAGGTATATGTCTTACTCCTTATGTTAAAAAGTTTAACATTAATGAAACCAATCGAAACTTTTTGAAGTTGCTTCTTTATTGTTTGTATTGTTTTTTTTTTTATTTATTTATTTATATCAAGAAAGCCAAAAACTCAAAAATCGTCTCGATCTTTTTGAAGTATATTTTTGTCTCGACGTGTATCCCCACAAAAAAAACCTCCACCTCTCGGTGACGGTATGATCCTTCTCCCTCCGGAGCGACCTCTGGATTTCACGTGTTTCGTTTGTTTTGAGAATTATTAAGTTGTTGCCAGCCTTTGTTTATTTCTTATAACAGCCCCCCTTGGTACTACAATTCCAGGCTAGGACGTTGTTGTACCCTTGCCATTTAACTGGAGCAGCGCTAACTTAACAGCTGGCCTTTCAAAAACTCTATTGAAAGTCTGTATAGTAGCACTTCTGACTTGGCCATCGGATGAGGTCTTCACTGCTATAATTCAGCCCTTAGGATAGTTGTTTCTGGGGAGATCTTTATCTATTAAGACCACAATGTCGCCGATTTTCAATGGTGGTACTGGATCATACCACTTGGAACGAAGAGTGAGTTCAGGCAGGTATTCAATCACGAATCGCTTCAAGCAATTATTGGCAAAACGTTCCTTGCATTGGTATGTTTGTTTGAGCACTTTCCAATTGTCATTAAGTAGCATTGCTGGTTTTCCACCTTCAGTGTCCAATCTCAAGAAATGGTTGGGTGTTAAAGCCTCCGATGAGTCATCGTCCAGTGGAACATACGTAAGAGGTCTTGAATTGATGATATTCTCTGCAGCAATTAAGCAGCTCCTCAGTAAAGGGTTGGTAAAGGGTAAAGTGCTGTTTTAAAAGAACGAACCAAACGTTCCCAAGCTCCGCCCATCCGTGGTGAAGCAGGCGGACTAAAATTCCATTTTAATGAGGGTGCTACGAAGTGTTTTGCAATAATATTAGGATCACTTTTCTCCAAATCTTGCCGCAGCTGACGTTCCGCCCCCACAAAATTCGTGCCTCTGTCGGATTATATTTCTTTTGGTTGTCCTCGGCGCTGGATAAAGTCATGGAAGCACAAGATGAATGAATCCGCATCAAGTTTATATGCAATTTCTACATGTACCGCTCTGGTCGTTAAACATGTAAACAAGACACCCCACCTCTTTTCTTGACGTCTTCCAACAGCAACGTTTAGCAGCCCAAAGTAATCAACTCCGGGGAACGTAAATGGGTTACAAAATGGGGATACTCTGGATTTTGGAAGTTGGGACATCTCAGGCTCTTCAGGTTTCACCTTTCTGTTCTTACACATTTGGCAATGTTTTGTTATGGTCGATTTGAAAGCACATCTGAGCTTAGGGATCGCATATCTCTGTCTTAGCTGATTGTCAACATTTTCGTTGTTGGCGTGTAGGAACTTCTCATGGCATTGTAAAATTAAAAGGTTTGTTATATGATGTCCTCTAGGAAGAATGATTGGATGTTTTTGATCAGAGTCCATAACGGTAACTGCTTCAAGTCTTCCTTTAGCTCTTAATAGCCATCGGCTATCAAGGTAAGGACATAGCCTTCTGATTGTGCTTGAACGGTTTACTGTCGGTCGTACTGCATTGGTTGAGTTGCTATAATTTTGTTTTTTCATAAGATTGCGTACTTCATCACTATATACATTTTCTTGCGCTTGTCGAAATAGTACCGTTTCTGCTTCTTTGAGTTCATCGCCGTTTAAGATGCCTCGTGTTGGTAGCTCAGGCTTGAATTTTAGCTTTATGTTTAAGTAGCGGATGACATATGCCATTGTTCTTAAAATTCTATTCCAGTTCGAAAATCGGCTAACGTCGATGATTGGTTTCTGTGCTGTATGTACATTAGGAAGTTCCTCTGAAGTGTCTGTTGCGATTATTAGGTCCTTTGGCCAGTTGTCCTCTTCACATTTCAAAAATTTTGGATCTTGACACAACGGCCATTAATATCCAGTTTTGGTGGTTTAATCCATTTGGTTGCTTCATCAGCAACATTCTGTTTTGATGAGATATATCGCCCGGAACTTGAATATGGAATATCTTGTATCTCGGCTACTCGGAAGGCAATATATATATTGTAGCGATGAGGATTGTTTTTGATCCAGCCTAAGACAGTTTTAGAATCGCACCAGAAAAATGTATGGTTCACCTTGATCGAGAGTTCGTTCAAAATTTGTTGCGCAAATCTACAACCCATCACGGCAGCGTCGAGTTCTAAACGGGGAACAGATCGTAGCTTTATTGGTGCCACATTCGTTTTGGCACCTACAAGCGAGTTTTCAACTTTATCATTTTTGATTATGCGGAGGTAGGCTACCGTCGCACACGCCTATTCACTTGCATCCATAAACATATGAAGTTGTATATCCGCGTTCACCCAATCTGTGAACTGATTCAAAAGGCATCTGGGGATTCGGAGTTCCTCAACTTGTGGAAGTATTTTGAGCCATTTCGTCCATGCTTCAAATTGGTCATCGCTTATTTGTTCGTCCCATTGAAGCTGACTTCGCCAAATATCTTGCAGAAGGATTTTAAGGCAGACCAAAAAATTCGCAATCAGGCCTAAAGGATCATAAATTGACATCAAAATTTTAAGGACTTCTCTTTTTGTAGGACGACATTCGCCACGTAAATCCTTTTTGCTCCCTTTGTTATAACGAAGTGCAAACGTATACTCATCGCTTTGGAGGCACCACCACATTCCTAATATTTTTCCAGTCAAGCATTCTGGATTCATACTTAGGTCCTTTGGTTCGTTAGGCGACCCTGGATTGAGAACTTTCATGACGTTGGTGTTATTTGACCTCCAATTTCGGATTTCAAAACCAGCTTTCGAATGAATTGTAAATATCTGACGAGCCAGTTGCACCGCCTCTTCTTCTTTATCAACACTGTCTAACAAATCATCTACATAATGATTTTTGACGATGCTTTCAACTGCTCTGGGAAACTCTTCTTTGAACTGTAACGCGTTGTGGTTCTTGACGTATTGCGCACAACTGGGTGAACATGTTGCCCCGAACGTCATTACTTGCATCACAAACGTCTCGAACCGGGAATTGACATCGTCACGCCATAAGAACCAGAGTACATGCTGATCTTCGTCTGGTATTTTTATTTCTCTGCTTCGCAAAAGTACTCCAAGTAACGATGAGTTCCAGTCAACACCTTTCATCAATAATGTGTTTAAGGACACTCCGTTTACTGTAGCAGCCGCATCCCAAACGATGCGAACTTTGTGGGGTTTATTTGGGTTTCGAATCGGAAAAATTGGCAAATACCAAATCTTATCCCGTTGCCTTTCAATTTCTTCCTGGGTAAGTTTTCGAATGTATCCCTTCTCTTCACAATCTTTAATTTGTCGTATCAAGTTCTCTTTCAGGTCCTTATCGCTGTCCAGTCGCCTTTCAAGACATCTCATTCTACTCATTGCCATGGGTTTTGAGTCAGGCATATCGCCACAAAAGTCCAGACTCGTAGCGACCCTTCGAAGGAATTGTTTTTTCGTTGAGAATACATAAGGCTCTTTCTTCATCTTGGGATCCTTCGCACTCAATATTCCCAAACTGTCTGTAGAAAAGAAATCTTTTACTAATTGATGAAGTTCAACATCTGGCTGGCATTCACATTGGTGACAATGTTGCTCGAATTCCGTTGTGTCTCTTTCAGATGTGACAGAAAATACAGTCCAGCCAAGCCGACATTTCACTGCTATGGGATCGGTTTCTGTTGCTTCTCTAATTTTTAGAGGAACCGCTACGTGCCAATTCTTGAGTCCAATAAGTATGCCTGGACTCGCATTCTCGTAAGATTCAACAGACAGACCTCTTAAATGATGATACACACTAGCCATACTCTGATAGTCTAAAGATTGGCTTGGCAAATTCAGGCTTTGCACGGTTCTTACGTTGGAAATGTTGAAGCTTGAAGCATTTCGAAATACACCGGCGATATTCAACGAGTCTCTCTGTGACTGTTTTTCTTGACGAGAGATAGTTCCACTCCACTTCAAGCACAAGGGTGCAGTATCTCCTTCTTGATGCAACTGCTTCGCTAACTTCTCATTGAGCAATGTACTGGAGGACCCTTCATCCAAAAATGCGTACGTTCGGACTTGCCTTTGCTTGTTGGATAGTACTACAGGTAGTATTCTGAACCTTACAGATGCACAGGTGATGTGATTCATAATTTCTTCGTTCGTCGCTTCGGTATGCCCTTGTTCTTGTCGTTTATTATGCAAAAGAGGATGGTGTCGACCGTTGCAATTATCTTGCGAGCACAGCACTGGTGCTGTACATCTGTATGGGTGCCTTTTGAGACATTGTCGACACAGCTTTTGCTTTACGAAATCCCAACGTTCGTTCACATTCCAATCAATGAAAGTCGAGCAAGTTAAATTCGATTTACAATTGCCTTGGCACACGTTGCACTTTTTGTTGGAGTTTATGTTTAAGGCTCTTATTTGTTTCTTTCGCGCATCTTGTTGTTCATGTACGTGAAAGTGTTCATTTTTATGCTTGGATTTGTTTGCCAACTCTTTAGTATGGAACCATCTCTAAGCAGGCATGACGTCACATATGTCTCCGGCAAGAGAGTGCAACCAGTCGCCCAGAACGCAAATATTGCTGAAGTCTTCTTCTTCGCGTCTATGTGTTGCCCATGAAAGTTGGAGAGTGGGCGGAAGCTTTTCAACTAGAGTTCTCATCAGATTGGGATCACGCATGTGAGCTTGCAGATCTGCTTGTTCTAACGTAGCACATAAGTTGGTGACCGCAACAGCGTAGTCTAGCACGGTTTCCATTTTTTTCCAATCTCGGTGATGTCATCTTTTTTATTCGGTCGATGTAATGATCCATAATTAGTTCAGGTTGGCCAAAATATCTTCTAAGAGTTCATATTTTTTTTTTAAATTATTTGCTCGCTCTTCAAGAGGATATTAGGACTCTTATAATGCGTGTAGCACAGAGCGAGCGGAAGAATTAGGAGAAGAATGTGTAGTGGTTTGAGAAACTCAGGTGTAATTGGTTTCAACTCACTTCCGTGGGTGGAGCCCGAAACGGGACGGAGGATTTTGATATCGACCTATTAACTTTAACCTAATTCACAGGATTTTGTTCGACATTCAACAACTTTGAAAGTTTGGAAGATTTAGCTTAGACACCCCCGCTGTCAGTGTTATGCCTTCGCAGCAGAGCCATATACACACAATCTACACAAACAGAGCTATTTTGAAAACACGAATTAGGAACTAAGCCGATACAACAACCACAACAACAAAGCCACCCATTAGTCAGACTTCTATCACTGGTCGACCAATCCAGTGATAGTGCCATTAACTTGATCCCAATGGCAAATGGTGACTGGACCAGATTCGAAAAACTAGACCACTACTCTAGGAATCGAACCTGGGACCTATCAATTGAATCAATTGAAAGGCAGGCGCTCTACCAACTCCGCCACCCAGCTGATAAGAGTTCATATGATAATTGGAACGCAGTTGGGTATGGTTAGTTGTGCTTCGACTACTTCCCTCGCTTTTCCCTTCAAACAACGTTGTAGCCGAATAAGATTTTCACTTTTAGTAAATCCGCACGCCACTGTTGTTTGATTAAACGTACTTATAAACACTGGCCATTCTCCTGGGTGACCAGTAAATACAGGAAGATCTCTTGCTACAGCATGTCTTGTTGCAATTTGTTGCTTAGTAAGTTTGATAGGATCGTCATGAATGTTGGATTCGTATAATGGAGTAGGTTTTGCGGACATGTGGTAATATTTTGGCTGTGGCAATTCATATAGGTATTTATTAAGAACAGACTTACCGCACGGTTGGTCTACAAACTTATTTTGCAAGACTTTACCCTGTTGGGCAGCACCGTCCTTTCCCACGTACACCACAGAATCAGATCCACTGTTCGAAAATTTTTCTAAAAGCATTTGAAGCTTTGAATTAAGGTTTTGTCGCTCTTTAAGAATGCGTTCTTCCTCCTCCATCAGACGTAGTTTCTCCAGAATCGTTTTGGACAGGACAGATTTGTTTGATCCTGATTTAGTTTTGTCGGTTAGCGCCACCATACTTCGTTTTATGCATACCGAACATTTCCATCCGTCATCTTGGGCTACTTCATCGCCAACTCCAGCACACGCATCCACGAATCCATGTGCGGCATTTTGTACATTCAACCATGTCGGTGGATGTGTATGGGTTGTCGCAGAGTGGGCATTTTTGCTTTACTATCGTTGTATCGTGTGCAGACATTACTTCGCATTAGATTTTTGAGAATTGTTAAAAACTTTAACATTAATGAAACCAATCAAAACTTTTTGAAATTGCTTCTTTATTGTTTGTATTGTTTTTTTTTTTTTTATTTATTTATTTATATCAAGAAAGCCAAAAACTCAAAAGTCGTCTCGATCTTTTTGAAGTATATTTTTGTCTCGACGTGTATCAACACAAAAAAAAACCTCCACCTCTCGGTGACGGTATGATCCTTCTCCCTCCGGAGCGACCTCTGGATTTCACGTGTTTCGTTTGTTTTGAGAATTATTAAGTTGCATTTGCAACATTTGCAACGGTTTGTGCATTAGTTTTCCCAAAAAACTTTACCACATCCTAGCAGTACGCTGTATCCGAGGCACCTGCCTGGCAAACCGTTTTTTTCATGCCTGCTATGAAACAAAAATTGGTAAATTTAGAACATTTTGGCAGCACTACATCTCCGATGTGTGAGTTGAAATATAACTAAGAGGAAAATACTTACTTCCATAGGTGTGCGTTTTACCTACACCTTCTGCTGACGAGCCAGGTTAGTTTGCTAGCATTCTGGTACCTAAAACAACTACGATCATTTGCGGGGTGTCCCGAGTAGAAGCATCAGCAACCCTATCCTTACCTAGCGAACATTCCTCCACTTTGGGGTTCATTGCGAACTTGATGCACCAAAACTGCGTTTGACAGTTGGAAGCGGCGTGCCCGCACCTCTGACAGCGAACACATTTAAAAATGTTATCGCTTCAATTTAATTTTTCCCAACTTTTCAAGGACTTTAATATTCACCAGACTATCTTATGTTGGGAGTTAGCTAAACCAGAAAGTACGGTAATTTCCGATTCTCCATTCTAGCCTTTGGTGTAGTGAATAGCTTGGTGAACTTAAGATCATCACATTCCTTCCCTTAAAGCTCCTGAAAAGCCTCCTCGGGATCGGTGGACGCATCTAGACCACGAAGGAGTATTTTCTGCAATCGCTCAATTTTGGGGGTTAATGAGAATAACTCAGCCATAGTTTTCTCTAATAGGTTTAAATTATTTGGTGATGCTCCACTGTGAATGGTGTACGGCATTGCTGTCCTTACTTAAATGTTTAATAATGAAATTATCGCCTGTGGCCGAATTACTTATTTTTATGGTGTCTTGGAGATCCTATTTAAACGTGTTGATAGGGGGCACCTTTGGCCTCGGTGTCATCTGTTGTTGCTGCTCCTTTTATTTCTGCTTCTTTTGCTTCTCTTGTTGCTGCCTTGGCAACTTGCTGCTAAAGCTTGGTTGCTGTTACTTCTTAGGCAGCTTTGCTTTTTGTTGCTTTTGATCTGTTGCCGTATTTTGGCTGATATTTGCCAGCTGTTGTTTTACGGCTTTTGATTTACGATTTTTGAATGGCTTGCCGTTCTTTCTCGCGTCGAGTCAATTATTTAGACTCCACGGCTCTTAAAAATGCCTTCAAAGTGCAAATTTCTTGGTCTTCCTCATCGGTTTCGGGTGCCCCCAAAGACAAAAAACGAGCTGCTGTCCCCGGTGTAGCGGCCCACTCCATCATTGCAGCTTTTATGCTGAAGCAGATAGGGACGGGCGTTTCATGAGGTTTGGAGTCGGCTCTACCTTCCTCCAACTCTTTCCAATCTTCTTCGTCGACGAAGCCAACGGTGGCTTTGCGTCGGGCGATGCCTTCCCCTCTTCTACTCCATATTAGAGTGGGGACATTTGTCGTGTGATGGAAACCGACGCTTATGATGGTTGCGTACGCTTCTTCGGTCTTTTGAGTGTCCGTCTGAGAAAAGTTATCGGTCGTCCGTTTTGGGCCAGAACTGCTCCGATTGCTTAATTTAACGCATCGGTGGTATATTCAAAACCATTACTCAGATCTGGGTAAGCCAATACTACTTCTCGAGATATTAATCAGCTTTTTATTTTCGTGACGGCTTCTAATTTTCCTTATTCAAACCTGTCAAGAATAGTGGCCATATTCAGTTTCCTGTAGTCGATCACCTAGAGCGGAACAAATTCAGCTTCCAATGTAAGAGTTGGTGTCATATAATCGATTTTCAGTACTTTTAATATGACGCATCTTGCGCCTGTGTGGTGCAATGTGCTTGCAGAAGCCTGGCTAAGAATTTGGGTCGTTGGACCCATATTTTTTCCTACTCGATTGGGAACAAGTTGGGTATTTTTGCCTCATATAAAACAATTTCGTTTATAATCTTTTTTTTTTGCTTCCCTTAATGTATTTAACAACTGTTGGTTAGACATCGAGTAAATGTTGTAGCTAAATATTTTACTTTTGGGAGATATTGACAGAACTTTGAACCATTGCTCTAAATAATGTACTAATTATGCTAAGAATAGACGCAGGTGAGTTTTAATTCACCCGAGTCACCCCTATTCGCTCGCTGTTGTCGCATTTGGATGTCAAATTAGTGTACAATAATATCTGTCTTAAACAAATAATACTTTTGACGGAAATGTAATATGGTTACGTCTCTTAAGACAAACATGGTATAGAATATAAGATTTTGATTTGATAATCTAATACTTAAATTCATCTAGAATACGTAACACTGAATATTAATACATAAAACATAGGTTTCATGACTGGAGAGCTAGATCAATAGGTCTTTTTCGTTTTAATCTTCGGTTTCTTAGGGTTTCTGCGTCAGATAATGTGTTGATGTCCCCATTGGATTGATTTAATATCTTCGTTAGAAGTTTTAAACTAATATTTTGGACTTCTTGGTCAATTGTGTTGATTTGCAGGTCTTGATGGATATTATCGTTTCGTATATACCATGCTGCGTTGGTAATCTTTCTTAGGATTTTATTTTGCTGTGTCTGGATTAAATTCAGGTTTGTCTTCTTTGCTGTTTCCCAAATTTGGGCGCCATACGTCCATATTGGTTTTATAATACTCTTATAAATGAGTAATTTGATGTCCGTCGAACTTTTGATTGGGGTCGTAGTAGCCAATATAGTTGTCTGAACTTATGTTTTATCTGGGCAAGTTTTTGTTGGATGTGGAATTTCAAGTCATTTTGTTATCCTGGTGCATTCCCAGGTACTTGGCGACGATATTTATTTGTTTCTTGATGATGGTTAATGAAAAGGTGTGAATTTTTTTCTTGTAGTGTAAATAACTTGTATTGTCTTGCCTTCATTAATTTTTACATGCCATTTGGAGAGCCACTCTATTGTCCTGTTTTTCCTGAAGTTGGGATATTGTAGATTGAAGATGGTTTCCGGAATTAAGGTGAAGAGTGCCATCTGTCGTTTCCTGGCTAGGGTTAAGGATATCTGCTGTAAATAGAAGATAAAGGATTGGTTCAAGGATGCTTCCTTAAGGCACTCCTGCATTTTCAGGGCATATTTGGGAACATTTGTCAACATACTTGACATAGAAGTACTGTTCTTCTACATAACTCTTAAGTAATAAGAGATAATCCTAAGGAATGAGTTTACTGAGTTTGTATAGAAGTCCTTTATGCCAAACCGAGTCAGAAATCTTTTTTCGACAATGGATGATGAAATTTCGTTTGCCACTCTATGCATCTTTTCGAAAGTCGAATGACGTCGTCTGAAGACAAATTGGTGACTTGAGATAGCCCCGGTCTGTTTCAGTATAGGATCACGCCTTTTTCGAGTTTTTCAAAAAATTAAGATTTCAGTGGAATCAGGCTGATTGGTATGTAAGACGTAAATTTCAAAACGTCCTTTCCTGGATTAGGAATAGCGGTAACTTCCGCAACTTTCCAAAGTTTGGGAAAATAATTGAGGTTTAAAATGCTTTTGAATTCGTTCCGCACGTACATTATTATTTTTATTATCTTTTATTAACATGATAATATTTTACCATCTAAGAGATCGTAGCCCGGTGCTCGATTACTTCTGCTATCATCTTGGTAATGCTTCTGTTGTCTGTAATATGGTTGTAGTCCAAGATTGTTGGGTCGTTTACGGCGCCACTGTTAGTAAAGTTGTCTCGAAGTACTCGACAAGGACTGTTGCTTTGTCAAGATATTCTCTTGCCCATGAATTGTCTGGTTTTCTGATTGGTAATAAATGCTTTGTTTTGTTTCGTTTCCTTTATACTTCGTAGCCTTCCAAACTGAGTGGTTACTTTCGGAAGTTGGGGTCAGATTTTTTAAGTAGTTTGACAGATTGTTTTTTTGAATAATTTTTAGTTTATTTTTGTTATCCTGTTTAGTTTGCTTTTGTCTTCTGGTGATCGAGTTATTTGCACATTTTTCTGCGATGTCGAAATTTATTGAGCAAAGAATTTGCATTAAATTTTGTTTGCGGAATCAATTTTCTGCTGCGGATACGTTGAGGATGGTGCAGAAAGCCTTTGATGATGAGGCTATGTCTAAAAAAAATGTTTACAAGTGGTATAGTGATTTCCAAGCCGGCCGTGAACGTGTCGAAGACGAAGAGCGTTCTGGACGACCATCAACCTTAACCGATGAAGCTCACGTCCAACAAATCAAAGATTTGGAGTTGAAAAACCATCGATTAACGATAAGAGACCCTGCTGATGAAGTTGGCTTATCGAAAGGCTCAGTCAATACTATTTTGAAGGATGCTTTGGGCCTCAAGCGCGTCAAATCTCGACTGGTACCGAAAACATTGAATTTTTTGGAAAAAAGGCGTCGCGTTGAAGTGTGTGAAACAATGCTTTCCGACTACCAGGATGTCATGAAACGCATTCTAACTGGCGATGAGACTTGGATCTATGCTTACCACCCCGAAACAACCGATCAATTGAGCGAATATCGTTTTCTTCGATTATCGTGGTGTTGTGCTTTATGAATTCCTTCCAACCGGCCAAACAGTTAACAAGGAATATTATTTGAACGTTATGCGTCGTTTGCGTAACGCTATCCGCCTAAAAAGGCCGGAATCGTGGAAAGACAATTCTTGGTTTTTGCACCACGATAATGCACCATCCCATACCGCACTCGTAATTCGTGATCATTTCGCCAAAAACTCAACCCATATCGTTCCGCAACCACCGTATTCACCTGATCTGGCGCCGTGCGACTTCTGGCTGTTCAACAAGCTCAAAAGACTGCTCCGGGGACACCGTTTTGATACGAAAGAGGAGATTCAAGCCGCAGCGAAGACGGAACTGAAGGCGATCCCGGAAAGTGACTACAACCAGTGTTTCAAAGATTGGAAAATCCGTTGTCATAAGTGCATTGCATCGGGAGGGGATTACTTTGAAGGGCATGAAATTGATTTGGAAGAATAAATAAAGAATTTTCAAAATAAATACAATGTCACCTTATTTTTTGGTCACAGTAGTATGTACAATGCCGTTCATAATTTCCTAACAAATTAATAAACATTTTCCGTTTGGTTCAGTTTTAATTGCAAAAGTTTTATCAACGATTTGTTTCATTAGCCAATTGCCTTAATTAAGTTAGTTTTGAACTATAAAGACTAACTAAAAGACTGGAACTTTCTCTATTTCTTAATCCACGTTTCCACTACAGGAATCGGGAAATTGTTTCAGTAATGTAAATTCTATAAACCTTCTGCAGTTCTTATGAGTCAGAATGACATTTTCAACACATGAAAGCATTCAATTCTGGAGCCATTAGTTTTTTTGTTCAAAACCTGCTATAGGTTGAAACTTTTTTATCGTTTAACTATATAAGCAAACTTGCATGAGGCAACCAATTTCGTTGATTTTGTAAATAAGGCATCAATAAAAAACTCAGTAACAAAGTCTAAACATTGATAAATTGCATTACTCGTATTCTAAAAATCGTTGCAAAGAAGGTCATAATATCGAAAGATTTAGTTTGTTTACCGCTGTTCTGGTTTATCATCATGAACCAAAGTCTATAAGCTTTTCCTGGAAATGACATAGACATACATAAATAATCTCTCAAAATCGGCCTGGAAACCACAGTCAAAATCTTCAATGAAAATTGGACTGATTTTGCTTAACTTGAAGACATCTACATATTTACCAGTAAGAAGAAGATTCTACGCTGAACATTTCACCAGCTCGGAAGGATAGGTGGTGGTAATCTCTCGACTGAAATCATGTTCTTTTGAAAGGATATAAGGATAGTCAAAGAAAAGCAATTTCGGTCACAATCTGATTACACAATTAACATTTTTTTGGCAAACAAAACTCACTCACAATGTTGAAAGCTCTGCGGTGACTAAGATAATAAGCATAAAATAGAAACTTCCATCTAATTTTTGCTTTTGATCAGAACAATAACTGCAATTGGACATCAGTTGGAACAAACGTTGTAATTGCCATGTGACCTAGACGAAGTAAAGATAGAAATATTTAAGCTTTAGTTTAAAAAAAACCACTTGAGCGGACGGCTTTGACTTAAACTGAATTGTAACACACGCTTTAAAGAAAGCATGCAAGATGAATGGAATCTCTGTATAGTTTGCCAAATCCTGAAGTAAGGAGATCATCTAATCTGTGCCGATTATAGAGGTATCAATATAACATCTTTTCCCCCGTTTAAGTGAAGTTCTGAAGCCGTTCCTCAACAGCCTGATAGGTCCACAACAATTTGGCTTTCGATAAGAAAAGCCCATTATAGACCAAATATAAACACATATCTTAGAAAAAATCCCATGTGCTCCAAATCGTGAATTCATCAATTTCCAGTTTGGTTTAAGTTTCTGTTTCATTCACAAGGAAGACATGTTATGGTTGGCATCCCTGCCGAGCTCGTCCTTTTGTGCAAGATGACCATGGAGAGTTCAAGCTGCTCCATTAACAAAACAACATCAAACAACGTTTAAGACATGGTGATGCACTGTCATGCGATTCTTTAGAATCATATTTGGAACATTAGTCCAAGAGTCCCACGTCAACACTAGAGGCACTATACTTTAAAGGTCAAAGATATTGATATAATCGAGATCACATTTTAAAGTGTTCAGATAGAAACTATAAATGCGCCTTAGAGAGTAAAGTGTGATCTCTGGCTCTGTCTGCATTGACGCGTGAGCGGAAGAGAAGATTCAATAACGAATTGTTCGGTACGAGTTGTGCAGGGACTTAGCTGAAAGGATAAAATTCCAATACCAAGCGGATTGTAGTTAAATTAAAAATTATATGATTAATGACAAAAATAGTTCAACTAGCTTTCAATGTTTAAAAAGAAAAAAAAATAATATACGTATAAAATTTGCACTAAAAATTACAAAATAACCCTTTTTTTAGTAGAAATGTAACTCATTAAAAAAAATATTTATACATAATAAACATTCGTTAAGAACAATCTTTTAATGTATTTCATATGATTAAAATTGCAAAAATATACTATATACATCCCTAGGGGGCAGCTAAAAATATGTATCTTATTTATTTTGTTTATAATCCATTTGTTTAGGGAATGAATGATGTTTTCTTAACCTTAAGTGAAGTTGGTGGTGGAGGCAAATAAAAAAGCATCTCCAAGTTTTCTGTTTTACCTTGAGATGGGAAGTTCATTTAATGGGCATGTCCACTCGCACCCAAACAAATTTTTTAAACACATTCTTTTGAACTGCGTTTATTGTTTTCCCATTTTTCGCTGAAACATAAAGATTAAGCGGGCTCGATTCGTGAGCAGACTAATAGTATTGCTATGACAATGCAGGTTTTCTCTATATGTACACCTGCTTTGTCCATGGGCTTGCTTTTGTTGTCATTGCAAATACTGCTTTTAGTGGAAACTGCATTCCTTAAATGGCAAATCGGTCGGAGTTATTGGAATACGTCCAATTAAAGCATCTTCTCTTTTTGCCATTCTAATCATGTTCGTAGATTAAAACCAGCTAATATTGTTAAATTGTGGACTTAAAAACTTATTATCTTTTGATCAGTGCACCAATAGGACAGCATCAAAATTGAATGATGCGCAGCCAGCAACATTGACAACAGATTTTGTAATGAAGTGAATCATGTTGGTTGGAGGTTGGTGACAGAATGATTTGTTTTGCCATTGTGCTCAATAACGGATGATCCTGATGGTATAGAAGTACTTACACCGGCACATTTTCTAGTTGGGCAAGCTCTAGTTACTCCATTAGAACCAAGCAAACTACAGATAGAAACTCATAAGCTAACGCAATGGAACTTAATTCAAAAAATGACACAACATTTTTGGAAGAAATGGCAGACCGAATATTTGTCACGGCTTCAACAGCGAACGAAATGGCAAAGCGGCAGTCAACACTTTATAGTGGGAGATATTGTATTGATTAAAGATGAAAACTGCGCACCAACCAGATGGCCCTTAGCAAGGATAACACAAGTTCACCCAGGAGAAGATCGTATCATACGAGTTGTTACACTAAAATCTAAAGGAAATACAATTATAAGGAAACCAATAGTAAAACTCTGTCTACTTCCTATTGATACTGACCAAATTAGCTCAGAAACAATTAAAACAAATGCTACTACTTCACACCCATCTCCATACAACAATACAGTTACTACAGAAACTACGAAACCAAAAAGAATTTCTAGACAACAAAGTTGAACACTATGTTATATGTTTACTCTAATTGTAACGGTGCTAAGCTGTTTAACACACACTCAAGCACAATATGTTATCAAATATCCGCCACCAGGACTTTATGTAGAAAAAGCTGGACAAGTTAAGATCAGCAGGGGAACACTTAAAATCGAAGTCACATCTAACCTTGATATAACTGATGAGAAAAGAAAAGTAGAAGAAATTTTTAACAGAATGGAAAAGTCATGTACGGTCGCTCGGTCTTATCCAATGGAGAGACACACTGTGAGAGTTTGTTAAATCATATTAAAGCCAAGGAAGCTTCAATTCAACGTGAGCTTAAAATACTGGACTCAGCATACAATCCACAGATCAGCAGTCGATCCAAAAGAGGGTTATTAGGAAAATTATTAGAGATGATATTTGGAGTTAATGATGAAGTCTACGCAAGTATTGACAATATAGATCATAACCAAGATCTCGAAAAAAGCAATTCAACAGCAAAATCTATTAATGATATCTACTACTGCATCAATCAATGAACTTCATTCCAATACAACAGACAGATTTGATGCTATAACACACAAGCTCAATAGTGTAATTTCGGAAGTTAACAAAATGTACAGCTGGTTCGAGGATATTGATGCCAACAAGGTTGGATTGCACATTTTGGCAGCATACCAAATTTCCAATGATCTTCTTGAAATGGAGGGACAATATGTTAAGTTCACAACATTCATAACACCAGGTCATCTACATGAAGTAATCAAAAAAGTATCAGCAAAACTTCCAAACAATTTAATAGTAATAGAGAGACCATCTAACAGAGTCCACATTGATCTTAACGATACTCATGCAATTATTAGTAGATACTTACACATAACGGACATGGCAGCATACGACTTGATAAAAGTTACTCCAGTACCTCACCGGACAGCGAATGATACATATAGTATGTTGTAACCGATGTAACAGGCAAATAAGATATGACGACGAGTTAAATTGATGCAGCACGCTGAAGAAGTAAGAAGTAAGATCACTCCTGACAGTAATTGTGTGATCAATCACTTGTAAGGCGAAATACAAAAAATTCTTGTAATTTGAAAAAACTCAAGATGTCTAACCTCACTTGGAAGAAGTTATATCTTCAAAATACATGGCTTTTTGTGGGAAGCAAATCAACCGAAGCTGCAGTAATCTGTGACGGATAAAGAGAAGATATCTTGCTAGAGGGAATTGGAATTTTGCAACTTAGCCAATCGTGTTTAATTAAAACGCAATTTAACACTATTTATGCAGAACGAAACGCTAAGATAGATATACAACTAACATACATAAAACCAATAAACTTCACTCCTTTTGACACACTAACAATGAAATCTGAGGTCCTACATTCTAGGTCCAAACCCATAGAATCCATTTTATTCTCAGATGATTCCTGGCACGCCTTAAGCGAAACAGATGACGCCGAAGACAAATTTAACTACTGGCGCAAAATGGCACACCAATTAGCTGCAGTAAGCGTTTCACTTATAATCATTTTAATCCTTTTTCTTCTTTTGAAACGTGTAATGATGTTACGACGTAAAAAGACGACCAAGCCGGAAACTAAGACCAAAGAAGAATTTATGCTGGAAACAGTGGATGAGGTATCCTGTTCCTCATCGCAGGACCAACGTTAGTCATCTGACACCGGCGGCAGATTGTCTGCAAAGAAGACACAATGTCTACAAAGTAGACACAAGTTTCGAATTTTTAAAATGCGCTTCTCGCATTAATTCACAAAATTACTTCCCACCAAACTCAAATTTGCATAATGCGCTTCTCTCCTTAATTTACAGAAATGTTTCCCACAGAATATCAGGCATTGAACAATACGCTTCTCATATTATCTTTCAAAATTATGTTCTCACGAACTCCCACGCAAAATTTGTAATTAAAATCCTACCCTTTCTTGAGTGCGCGTCACGCACCTGACACAATTCTAATGTACTTAGGTTAAGCTTAAATGAATCAAAAATAAAATCATCACTTATGTCAAACTATTCGAGCTGGTCGGTCGTTTAACTTCTTTGTGTCGCGCCGTCGTTTTCAATATCAATTAAATTAAATTACACTCACATAAACTTAATTAGTGAGCGACAGCCGTCGCTTCACCAACCTGGGGGAGGAACATTGTATTACCTGACTGAAAGCCGCCACCGTTGTCTTCATCGGTGGGAAGAAGAGGAGGATAGTAAGACCAACTCCAAGCCTCGTAAAACGCCCGTCTCTATAGACTTCGGCTGAAAAGCTACCGACTGAAGCGGGGGAACGGACGCCAACGGTATCTGCAGTTACAGCAGCAACAATAGCGATAGCAACAAAAACAAAAAATACAGAGGACAGGGAAGATTTCCCGTACGTTTCCGACGGCGGCGAGGGGCGCTACACATCTTTGGCGGCGTCAGAAACGGACGACGAAGATGACGAAATATGTCAATTTGAGGCAATAATATGAGCCGTGAAGTCCAAACAAATAGCTCGGCGCGAACAAAAGCGTCTGGCAGCCAGTAAAGCCAGTCAAAGAATGCAGCAAACAGCACAATCAGCAAGTATCAGCGAAAATCCCGCACCCGTTAACAACAACAGCACCGCACAGCCGCACAGCCGCAGCTACATAAGCAGCAGCAAAAAACAAATCTGCCTATGCAGCAGCAGCAAACACAGATGCCAAAGCAGCAGCAGACTCAAAGGAAGATCTCTTGGTTATCTTCGGTTCGCTTAGAAGTAAGAAAACTGTAGGAATCAACGGTATATCAAACATTGTATACCCGCCTATAGAAATGGTAGACATCTACACTACTTTGTTTAATAATTTGCTGAATAATCTCCTTCCGAACATCAGTAAGGTATTTGAAAAAGTGGTCAATAGAGCCCTTATAATGTGGGCTGAGGAGAAAAATATTATTCCGGATAACCAATTCGGTTTCAGAGCGGGGCATGATTGCATTGGCCAGAGCCAAAGCGGCCCATGCCTTGACAAAGAGACTGTTTCACAGCAGCCAACTCGATGCCAGGGTAAAGGTGATCTGTTACACGGCCCTCATTCGGCCTATGCTTGCATATGGATGTCCCGTGTGGTTCAACGTGGGAGCAAGATTGATGGAAAAGATTCAGGTTTCCGAGAGACGATGTCATCGGGCTTGTCTCCATTTGCATAGAACTCCAGAGTCTCAGTACAAAAAACCACGAGATAATGCGCCTTAACGGCTTTACTCCACCAGAGGCTTTCCTCCATTTTGACCTAAACGGCGTGATTCAAGACAGAAGTGGAGTACCGTAAATGTTCCATGTTGCCAGAAAGAGTGTTGACAGGCGACTTGTCTACAATGAAGATGTCGCTCGCAGCTCAGATGAGAATCTCAGGTTAAGCAGGGCGGTTTCAGTCCGTGATAGGGAAGACGTGGATAGGCAGCATCAACAGTTTTGGTGGTTAAAGGAAGAGCAGACGCCGTCTTCGTCCTCATCTCAGGTTAGGTTTGCTCCGTAAAGACGAATTAAGAAGCTCATGTCAGCCGGCCGGCTTACTTAGTTTTAGGTTAGTTAGGGTTAAGGTTGATTTAAGTTTTGTTTATATATTTAAATAACACAGCACAAAAAAAAAGTGTACATACTCTTTTATGTACTTATATATATTTTTTATTCGTTTTCTTTTTTTAAGTTTTATTTTAAGGTAGTTCTTAGTTTGGTTACTTTTTAGTTATAAGTTCTAAAGCAAAGTGTTCTAATACTAGGTTTTTTTTTATTATTTTGTAAACAAAAAAAATCTTTTCTTAGTCCTTTTAATTGGTAAGTAAAGTTCTTTAAGTTAGATTGTAAGTTTATGTTCTGAATTACAAATAAAAAATAATCCAAAAAAAAAGCAGCAGCAGAAACAGTAACAGTAGAAAAAGCAGCAGAACAGCAACAACATCAGCAGCAGACGACAGCGAGGACAAAGGTGCCTCCAAAAAAACCTACAAGATGGAGCTACAAGACATCATCAAATTATGTAAGTCGGCTATAGGAAATAATTTTATTATTTAAAGACTAAGTCAAGGCAGGCATGCAATCCAATGCTTCACAGTTGAGTATCACAAACAAGTAAAGCAATTGTTTAAAAAACGACTACGGAGTTTTTCTCGTTCATCCCCAAAAGTGAGTGATTGCAGACAGTACTCCTTCGTGGTTTAGATACGTTCACCGACCCCGAGGAGCTCCTTCAAGAGCTTCAAGCGAAGGAATGTGACGATCCTAAGTTCGTTAGTGTCAAGCCATTCACTGCAGCAGAGGCCAGAAGCGAGGATTGGAAATTACCATACTTCTTGGTTCAGCTTACTCCTAATTTAAATAAGATAGTCTGGGGAAAATTTAAGTCCTAGACTATCGATATATAAGTTGGGAAAAATTAAATCGCAGCGATAGCATCTTACAATGTGTTAGTTGTCAGAGATTCAGACACGCTGCTTCGAAATGTGAAATGCAGTTTCCGTGCTTGAGTGTGCATTGAACCACAAAGCGGAGGAATTTCTGCTAGGTACTAGGTACTACTATATTAGGAAAATGAACTTGGGTCGTTTACAGAAGGTGGAGGTGGAGGGCCCACCTGTTCCTTAAACTCCAGCCGTAACTCCCAATGTGACCTACGCCCATATGGCGACTGGTCAGAGGACTACCGTATAACAAGCAGCAAAGGTTTCTCCTCAGGCCTTATGACCTGGAGCACCCAGTTGTGATGCTGATCTGCTGGCTATTTTGCTTTCTATTCAGGGGCAAATAAGTCAGCTGCAACAGCGAATACAGGAATACCCGACACGCGTAGATCGTATCTACACCCTGCTGCCGAGTCTAATGTGCCTCCAGTCGTAACCTCTTCGCCAGTGGAGAAGTCCTTAAAGGTACTTTCAGTGAAAGTAAGTGAAAGTGCCGTAATAACCATTCCCAATGGAACTGCGTAGTTGGAGTAGTATGTTCATACGCACTATGTCAACTATAGTAACACGCGGTGCCCACGCGTCTCCCGAACAAATACAAGAGAATTCTCCTCGAACTCGGCGTACAAAGTATTAAGTAGGAATAAGTCGAACGAGGAGATCGGCACTTACCTTTAGCGGATGGTTGACACAATAAAACAAACAACGGGCAGAAAAATTCCCAAGTACCAACTGACTGACAATGTCGATATATACCGCAACGCAACACAAGCGCGCTAACGCGGATGCCCTGTCACGTAGACCCTGTGGAAACTGCACGTTCTATATACGAGCTGAAGATAATGAATGCTTACAAACGAACGTGACCAATACTGTTGAGGAGTCCCGTAGCCTGGAGAAAGAACAACGCAGGGATTCATCCCTTCAGCGGTCCGAACATGGGTAAAAAGCAATGTTCGCCCAAGCTGAGAAGACATCTTAGAGGAAAGCGCGGAGGTAAAGTCATATTGGGCGATATTCAATCAGCTTCGACTTAAGGAAGACCTGATTTTGAGGAGAGTGGAAGAAGATTCGGGCTCGGTGAGAGAACTTTTAGCTATCGCAAAATCTATTGTTCTAGATATACTAATGGCGCTACATGATAGTCCTGCTGGGGGCCACCTGGGATGGAAGAAAATATTGCAAAAAGTCAGTAGTAGGTATTTCTGGATAGGCCGGATGGCAGATGTATGGCAATGGTGTCTTAGCTGCAATACCTACAATGCCAGAAAGGGACCATCGCATCGAACCCAGGGAGAGTTACAACCCAATCAACCCGCTCACGCATTTGAGAGGATAGCCGTCGACGTCCAAGGACCATTACCAAGAACGTTAGCTGGAAACCGATACATCGTAGTTGTCATGGACTATTTTACCAAATGGCCAGAATGTTTCGCTGTCCCGAACCAAACGAGTGAGGTCGTACTTCAGCCACTGGTTGACCAGATTTTCTTCTTTCAGGGACCAATATTCGAATCTTCGCAAAACACTCGAAACACTCGGTATCCAGAAAACACGAACCACTCCGCTAGCCCTCAATCCGACGGCATGGTAGAGCGGACTCTTTTGGGTTATTTAGCAAAATTCACGAATTAGCCTATCGAACTACAAAGTACGAGACCACTGGATTCACTCCTGCCAAACTAACATTCGTGTGGGAACTTAAACTACTTACGGACTTGGTTCATGGCAAGCCACCAGGAAGACCACTATTTTGGAATTAGAAGACCGTCTACAGTAAGTACACGAGGTCGCCCGAACTCATCTGCGCACAGCGGGGGAGTCAATGAAAACCATCCTACAATGCATATCCAACCTAGTGTACAGAATCCAACTCCCAGGGAGTCGAAAAAGTAAGGTTCTGCACGTCAACCGCCTAGCACCTTTCGCGCCTCGGGCTAAAACTCAGATGGAACTTTGAGTTTTTAAAGAAGGAGGCAGTGTTACGAACAAGGAAAAACACAAAAAAATATTAGAAACATAAGGCCAGAAAACACACAAAAACAAAAGTTTTTCCATTAAATTATTATCATAGCTTTAACACATTTCGCAAATCCGAAATTAACAATTTATTAAGAACTACTCATCAAAATAAAATCTTATCCCTGCCCCACCACAATAGGCTGCAACTCTGAGTCCAGCGGCCCTGAAATAAGATAAAAAAAAGTTAGAAGACACCGAATAAAGGAAATACAAACCAAATACGGTGACCACAATGCCGCCATTCGGCAGAGAATGCAGCACCGCCACCCGATGCGCGAGGCCCACCTTGGTTCCGAGCAGAGATCAGCTGGCAGACATCAGCTATCGGGGCTGCTGCTGGAAAACCACCTGACAAAACCTGGGACCTGGGACGTAACGCAGTACGAACAGCGATAAAAAAAATAAAACACAACAGCGACCGAATGGATTAATGCCATATTCTTTATTAAATTCATCAACGTGAGATCAACCGGCTGGTCGCGTCCAAACATGAGACGTACCTAACCGGCGACTTTTCCAGGACGTATGGCACTCGAAAATTCGCAAAATTTCCCGAGGAAGTCTAAAATGACGACGAAAATTCACAAAAATAAATATAGGAGATTGACTTCTCGCAAAAATAAAAAGTCATTATGGCGGAATGTTCAATCTTCCAATAAAAGTAGCCGATCCAGTAGTATCGGGGTCGGTTCTGACCTTTAATAATCTAGCTGAGGAATAAAACAGTCAATTTTCAAATAACTTTAATTCAAATAAAGAAAAAAAGCAAAAAGTTTCAAACCCTCTTACCAACTTTTAAATTTTGTTTTTTTTTTTTCATTGCCTAGCCTTGGCTTTTTTTTTTGTTTCTCCACTGCCGCGCGTCACCGAGAACGCGAATTTCGTTACAATATGATACCGACTGTGCCTCAGCTTCTGCATCTGCATTTGACAGTTGGAACCTCTGACAGCTTAATTTTAAATATATAATGCAGTGATAGTCTAGGGAAATAATTTTCCTCAGACTATCTTATTTGTTGTTGGAAGTTATCTGAATTAGCCCCTCGGGACCGGTAGACAGATCGAGTCCTCGAAAATGAATTGTCTGCAATCTTTCTCTTTTGAGTGTGAACGAGTAGAACTCAGTCGTTGTTTTTCTAAGAATTCCTTAACTTGTTTATGATGCTCCACTGTGAAGCAGTGGATAGCATGCCGGTCTTTACTCAATATTTTAATGATAAAATTGTTGCCAATGGCCGACTTACATGTTTTTATAGTCTCCATCAGCTTTATTTTATAGGTATTAATTGGGGACACCCTTGGCCTCGCTCTCGTTTGCTGCTTGTGCTGTTTTTGCTGCTGTTATTTTTCTGCTTCTGTTTCTGTTACTGTTAAGTAAACTGTTGTTCTTGCTTTTGCTAAGGCAGCTGTTGTTATGTCTACTTTTAAAGCGGCTGTTGTTGTTGCTGGTGGATGAGTAGCTTATGTTGTGTTACGTGGGAAAGTGCTACCTGGAAAAACAAAAAGGAATAGGAAAAGCAAAAAAATAAAAAATAAAATAAAGGATAGAATTGATCGGATAGAGGAATGATTCTAGGGCAAAAATGTAAACACGACAGGTCGTATTTACATTATTGCCACCGGAATCATCCCTCTATCCAGACGAAATTGGAATACTTAACTTAGGCGAGTAGGATGCCAGAGGCAGCAGCAGGAGGTTACTTTAAAGATCCGTAGTCCTTCCAGATTAGTAGTATTAAGAAAATAATCAAACAAAAAATCGGGAAACGTATGAAGATATGCAATTTGGGTTAAGGTTGTTTGACAGATAAACAATAACGAAAATCAAAATAGCGATCTCGCTCACACCAATGGAAAAACGAGAAGAGCGTAACCTAGGTCGCTAATTGCCGATAGGAGGTCACGGTGGTGGAGAAACACGACGAAACATTTGTAAGGTTTTTTTGTGATATTAATCTGTGATATAGAGTAAGTATAAGACTGGGATATTAGGAGATAAGTTAGTAGAGGTAGAATTATCATAAGAATTTTTAGATAGGAAGGAAAGTTAATAAAACGAAGATTAAAGTACGACAGAACGACAAGACAAAGTTGGTTCTGGAGGCCACTAAGTATCATAAGCTGAACAACTCATGGTGATCGCACCAAGACTTGACGAAGAGCTTGAGAAAGGGAAAGAAAATGACTACTTTCCCCTATCAATGCTCGGATAATTGATGACGTAGACGAGACTTTCCCCTATGGAACGGGCCCCCAAAAGTGGACTAAACAGTTTAGCCCGGGGACAACGACCAACAATGAAAAGTAGGTCATTTGATCGCAGAGGACAAAATAGAGCGGGCATGCAAACTATGTAAAGGAAGAAACAGAAACAAACAAAGAAAAACGAAAAAAAAAAAGAACCAAAAAAAAATCGCAGAAGAAAAGTGCCAACGTAAAGGGGACTTAGAGGGATCAAGAAAATAAAAACAAGGTACGTTTAGACAAAACAACAAAAAGAAAGATTAATAATAGGATTTGTCTTATCGAAATAAGAAACCGGGACACAAAAGTAAAGGGAACGGTGGACAAAGCCAAGTCCCTGGACCGGGAGAGAATCGGATGTGCCGCAAACTTAGCGGAGGTAGGTTGGGAATTTAAAATTTTAACGGGCGTTTAAGTCAAAAATTATGCTACAGGGTTAGGGAGGAGACATAATACTTCAAGAACTTCACATAGACAAGACACGACAAAGGAAGTCACAAACGCAACAAAAGAACCAACTAAGGAGGCAAGAACAAAGAACCAAGGGGCACAAAATAGTTCTTGGGCGGTCAGAAAACTGCGGGGAGGGTGTTTTATTTTTTTTGAGTTTGGTGAAAAATTTTTTTTGAATTTTAGTTCCTTTTTTTTGTTTTTTTGAATTTTGTTTCTATTAACAACTAAGTTAAATTATTGCTGGATTTTTGAATTTTTTTTGAATTAGTTTTAAATGTAAACTTGTAAAAGAAAGTGAATTTGTGTTATTAATGATTAAGTCAGTGACTGTTCCCCAATCGTGCTGCCGGCAGGACATCGAGGGATCCGAAATTTATTAAGTGAGTCACCTTTTTTTATAATTTCCTAAAATTTTTTTTTTACATAAGTTTTAAGTTTGAATTCATTTTCTTAGGATAGTCTAGTTAAGTCAAAAAATCAGTTTTCCTTGTTGTTGAAATTGTAATTTTAAGTTTTATTGCGAGAATTCAAGTGGAATAAATATAAATAGACGTAACCGAGAATTTATCCACTGAAAATAGCTTCTTTTTTTTTGGCCGCGTAAAGATTAAATTAAAGTCGATGCGGAATCCCAACAAGATGTGCGAGTGAGTTTCCCTGGCCAGGGAGATAGCAAAGGCCGATCCAGAAATATCATCTCCTGGTTGATCCATGGGACAGTGCGACCCTGGGTGATGGGCTCGAGATACCAGAACGGGGACAACTTAGCTAGAACACCTTAGGTAGGATTAAGTTAGTTAAGGCTCAGCTTAAGTTTATTCTATTTTTTTTAGGTTTATTTAGAGTAGTGAGGTTAGTTGGGTTAAGTAGCTAGGATATTTTTAAGCTAGTTTAAGATTAAGATAGTTTTAATTTTTTTTTGGTTTAGCATAGGTATAGCTTTAGGGTAGTTAGGGTAAGTCGGTCCCCGATTCTTTTATTTGGATTCACACTCAGCAGGATACCCTGAACACCGTTTTCCGCTTCGACTCTATCTCTTTCTTCTCTTTCTCTCTCTATTTCTCTCTCTCTCCCTTTCCCAGGCACGACCTTTTCTTTGCTGTTGAGCAGGAGAAGTATGGAAAGGAGGACAAGGACTACCCCGTCCGACGAGCTCAGCCGAGCAACCACAAGCGTGCCGCCGTCCTCCTGACCTACATCAAAGATGCCTCCGTGGCCTTCCTAAGCTCACAACAGTTGTTGGGCATCTTTCAGCGGTTTTGCGTGCTGCAGAGCTATTTGTTTTGTCGTTATGGCATTGAGCATTGTCCCAGATTGGCAAATTTTTTCATCTTCGGCGTCTGTCTCTGAGGCCGCGAAGGACAGAAACGAAGCAGCCCTCGGAGACATATGGGAACTCGTTATAATTGCCGGTTATTTATTGCTGTTGTGGCTGCTGCTGTGAAAGCTATGGGTTTTTGTCTGGGCATCGCAATATCACACGCCTTAGTCACTAGTCTTATAAGCTGATCCCAACGTTTCCTCAAAGCAGTCTCCGTCAATGCGAATCCTTCCATTTCGGACTCGTAATTTTTGGGCGTTTGTGAATACTCTTGGCATCATTTGCATCGCTTCTATGAGGACGATTACCCTCAGACCCTCATATATATGTATATACGATTCATATGTATACGATTACTATATTTGGAGCTTTTTGCAGGTTAGCAGTCATTTCTTCGACTGTTTTGCCCACTGATAGAATAACAGTGTCATCAGCAAACGAAGATACGACTGCTGTCTTCTTTTGGTAAATCTCGAGTGTATAGCAGGTAGAAAAGCTGCTCCAGAAGGCTTTCATACGATATGTCGGGCGAAATTTTTTGTGAGCTCCGAACATTCATATTGATATCTATCACGAAAGAATCGCATGTCTGAAACTTGATTGGCCTGGCCAACTTTGAAATGCTTACTTCTGAACCTCAACTGCTATTCGGGAAGTAAGTTATTTTATTATTTTTACTTTTAACTTTTATTGGCGGCAGATTTTTTTAGCCCTTTGCTGCATTTGAACATCATGCGTATTATTCTCAGAAGCAAGCAAGTTCGTAAGAATTCGTAAGTTGAACACACAGTTCGATATTTTCGTCAATTCCATTTTTTTTTTGCACTCTACTAAATTTGGTATTTAGAATACAGCATTTCTCGCTTTTACACTCTAACACTATTGATTTTTTTTCCGGTGCGATTCACTGGGTTCTAATTCTACTGAACAAAATCCTACCGACTGCGCCAATAAGATAATAATGTATATTCAGGATAAAAATAATAAATTTTAGAAACTAAAACAGCGATCAACTACACACACTTTTCATAAGACTTCCCGATATCTTAATGTTTCGTACGAATTAAGTTCGCTTCTGAAAATAATGCTTATTCTTCGTCAAATGTAGCAGAAATTATTTTATTCCAATGACTGAGTTCATAAACAAATCGCCAAGCAAGCGGTTTTTCTATATGGATTTGGTATGCTTTGGGAGGTTTTTGTCAACATTTCCTGTTGTGCTGCCACTGATGTTTAGTTGCGGTGAAACATCAGGCGCTAGTGCTTAATATGTTAAAAGTATTTTTATTTCGTGATTTGTCAATTAAGCATTAAATTGCCGTCAACAATTATAGCGAACTAAATAGTTTCTTAAATAAAAGAATACTTTATTTCTGGTATACATTTTATTTAGATTTTGATTTGAAATGGGTCGCGCAGAGCACTAGATATGGTCGTGGTTGTAGAATGTTTTTAATTAACCATTTTTTTTCATTACTTACCTTACCACTCTGCTTGCCACCAACTAAGGAGGCAAGAACAAAGAACCAAGGGGCACAAAAACGTTCTTGGGCGGTCAGAAAACTGCGGGGAGGGTGTTTTATTTTTTTTGAGTTTGGTGAAAAATTTTTTTTGAATTTTAGTTCCTTTTTTTTGTTTTTTTGAATTTTGTTTCTATTAACAACTAAGTTAAATTATTGCTGGATTTTTGAATTTTTTTTTAATTAGTTTTAAATGTTAACTTGTAAAAGAAAGTGAATTTGTGTTATTAATGATTAAGTCAGTGACTGTTCCCCAATCGTGCTGCCGGCAGGACATCGAGGGATCCGAAATTTATTAAGTGAGTCACCTTTTTTTATAATTTCCTAAAATTTTTTTTTTACATAAGTTTTAAGTTTGAATTCATTTTCTTAGGATAGTCTAGTTAAGTCAAAAATCAGTTTTCCTTGTTGTTGAAATTGTAATTTTAAGTTTTATTGCGAGAATTCAAGTGGAATAAATATAAATAGACGTAACCGAGAATTTATCCACTGAAAATAGCTTCTTTTTTTTTTGGCCGCGTAAAGATTAAATTAAAGTCGATGCGGAATCCCAACAAGATGTGCGAGTGAGTTTCCCTGGCCAGGGAGATAGCAAAGGCCGATCCAGAAATATCATCTCCTGGTTGATCCATGGGACAGTGCGACCCTGGGTGATGGGCTCGAGATACCAGAACGGGGACAACTTAGCTAGAACACCTTAGGTAGGATTAAGTTAGTTAAGGCTCAGCTTAAGTTTATTCTATTTTTTTTAGGTTTATTTAGAGTAGTGAGGTTAGTTGGGTTAAGTAGCTAGGATATTTTTAAGCTAGTTTAAGATTAAGATAGTTTTAATTTTTTTTTGGTTTAGCATAGGTATAGCTTTAGGGTAGTTAGGGTAAGTCGGTCCCCGATTCTTTTATTTGGATTCACACTCAGCAGGATACCCTGAACACCGTTTTCCGCTTCGACTCTATCTCTTTCTTCTCTTTCTCTCTCTATTTCTCTCTCTCTCCCTTTCCCAGGCACGACCTTTTCTTTGCTGTTGAGCAGGAGAAGTATGGAAAGGAGGACAAGGACTACCCCGTCCGACGAGCTCAGCCGAGCAACCACAAGCGTGCCGCCGTCCTCCTGACCTACATCAAAGATGCCTCCGTGGCCTTCCTAAGCTCACAACAGTTGTTGGGCATCTTTCAGCGGTTTTGCGTGCTGCAGAGCTATTTGTTTTGTCGTTATGGCATTGAGCATTGTCCCAGATTGGCAAATTTTTTCATCTTCGGCGTCTGTCTCTGAGGCCGCGAAGGACAGAAACGAAGCAGCCCTCGGAGACATATGGGAACTCGTTATAATTGCCGGTTATTTATTGCTGTTGTGGCTGCTGCTGTGAAAGCTATGGGTTTTTGTCTGGGCATCGCAATATCACACGCCTTAGTCACTAGTCTTATAAGCTGATCCCAACGTTTCCTCAAAGCAGTCTCCGTCAATGCGAATCCTTCCATTTCGGACTCGTAATTTTTGGGCGTTTGTGAATACTCTTGGCATCATTTGCATCGCTTCTATGAGGACGATTACCCTCAGACCCTCATATATATGTATATACGATTCATATGTATACGATTACTATATTTGGAGCTTTTTGCAGGTTAGCAGTCATTTCTTCGACTGTTTTGCCCACTGATAGAATAACAGTGTCATCAGCAAACGAAGATACGACTGCTGTCTTCTTTTGGTAAATCTCGAGTGTATAGCAGGTAGAAAAGCTGCTCCAGAAGGCTTTCATACGATATGTCGGGCGAAATTTTTTGTGAGCTCCGAACATTCATATTGATATCTATCACGAAAGAATCGCATGTCTGAAACTTGATTGGCCTGGCCAACTTTGAAATGCTTACTTCTGAACCTCAACTGCTATTCGGGAAGTTAGTTATTTTATTATTTTTACTTTTAACTTTTATTGGCGGCAGATTTTTTTAGCCCTTTGCTGCATTTGAACATCATGCGTATTATTCTCAGAAGCAAGCAAGTTCGTAAGAATTCGTAAGTTGAACACACAGTTCGATATTTTCGTCAATTCCATTTTTTTTTTGCACTCTACTAAATTTGGTATTTAGAATACAGCATTTCTCGCTTTTACACTCTAACACTATTGATTTTTTTTCCGGTGCGATTCACTGGGTTCTAATTCTACTGAACAAAATCCTACCGACTGCGCCAATAAGATAATAATGTATATTCAGGATAAAAATAATAAATTTTAGAAACTAAAACAGCGATCAACTACACACACTTTTCATAAGACTTCCCGATATCTTAATGTTTCGTACGAATTAAGTTCGCTTCTGAAAATAATGCTTATTCTTCGTCAAATGTAGCAGAAATTATTTTATTCCAATGACTGAGTTCATAAACAAATCGCCAAGCAAGCGGTTTTTCTATATGGATTTGGTATGCTTTGGGAGGTTTTTGTCAACATTTCCTGTTGTGCTGCCACTGATGTTTAGTTGCGGTGAAACATCAGGCGCTAGTGCTTAATATGTTAAAAGTATTTTTATTTCGTGATTTGTCAATTAAGCATTAAATTGCCGTCAACAATTATAGCGAACTAAATAGTTTCTTAAATAAAAGAATACTTTATTTCTGGTATACATTTTATTTAGATTTTGATTTGAAATGGGTCGCGCAGAGCACTAGATATGGTCGTGGTTGTAGAATGTTTTTAATTAACCATTTTTTTTCATTACTTACCTTACCACTCTATTTGTTTAGTTCGTAAAGAGCAGAATTAAATTTCATCGGAGAGTGGAAGAACTGAGCAAGAGCATTAATTGTTTAAATGTTTCCTTTTAATATAAAGTTTGTTTAACTATTCATTCAGGGAAGATTTATAATTCAAATCCCTCATACATCATTGTACAGAACAATATATAGAGTTTTGGGTGAAATAGATTTTTTCCGTTTTTCACAAAAGTTAAATTTTGTACATATACTGTTGTTCCACTCACTTTAATATTAATTAAAATTAATATTATTTATCAAACATTTTCATATTTTCATGAAGTAATTTATCGTTACACTGGCGAAGTTTTAAGAAAACAAGTTGGCAATATTTGAAAAATAAAACGTTTTTTTATTTAATTTAAATTTCAATAACAAAGTATTTAGTTTAACAGTAATTACTGCAAGAAGTTGTCGAATTATTCTTTTAGAATCGGAAGTATGTTTGTGCGTTTATAATAAATAAAATTGTTCTGTATGTGGTAAATATGCGTTTTGCGATCGTTCGACAGGGAAAATAAGGGGCTTTATCTCAGTTAACTCGTCCAATTTATTCTTTCGTAAAATAAAAATCAATTCAAGGCACCTTTTGTAGTCCAACGGTATTGACAGTGAACTGAAATATTCAAAAAAAATCATGATAAGTAAACGATATTTGGCAAATGAAAGTTTCGTACTATTTTTTATGTAACGCAAAAGTTGAAATTTTTTTTTAGCAGAAATAGTGGGGATTGTAGCTATAGTTTATTGACGACTCGAAACGGCCACAGTTAAGCCCTCGAAGGATCGTCAGTCAATATTTGTACGAGGTTAATTCTCGGATTTGAATCCGGGACCGCAGGGATAGCAGTTAAACGTATTATACAAATATAAAATAATTATTAAAGAATACTTGAAATTACAAATATGTTCCATAAATTTTCTAATTTTCAATAAATTTAAAAAGGGAAACATTGGTTTCTTATATATAAATTCACATAAGACGAAGCACAAAGAGAGTAGGTGATGGGTGCCCATCGATATCTTCAATCGCAGATTGTTATGTCTATAATGAACAACTGCTGGCTCAGATTCCTAGCACCTTCCATTTTCATCGAATAGTTGGTAAAACAGCTTATATATTTTATTCTTTACTTCTTTTCGCGGATTTTGCTTCGTTAAAAAACCCTTATATCACATAAACATTAAGAAACATATCGGTAGTACACGACATGAAGAATTTCTGTCACAACGACGGCAACGTGTTTCCATGAGACCATGGCTCCCACATGGAAATTATTCGCATGTAAAGGGTTTTTCAACAGGTATGCTACAAAAGTAGAGCGACAGGGACAGCAAACGACGTCATATTTCTTGCCGCTCTTTTAAAATTTCTCTTCAGTAAAATTTACCATTTCATGATGGAAAGATATACGAGCCAACAACGAGTCGAATTTATTTAAATTTGCTACCGAAACTGGGAGTCAGTGGCCTCAACGTTAAGACCGCTAAGTCCAATTTATGGTCGTCATAATCGTCCTAGCAGATCAACAATTGAGGTGTCTAGTGGAAAAATTTGAATCCACAGGCACAGTACGAAATGTTCCCGTACCAGTGAGGCAAAGAAGTGCCCGTAGTGTCGAGAATATTGCTGCCGCTGAGGCTTCAGTTGCAGAAAGCCCAAATGTGTCTCCCACACGTCGCTCTCAAGCGTTGCGCATCTCTGTGACGTCGTTGTGGCGAATTTTGCGAAAAGAGCTTGGCCTAAAGAACTGAAGCCGCTTGACCACCAGAAGCCTGATCACTGGCTTGGTTGGAATTTCAGCCAAGGTCTATTTGTAATGAACAAATCAAGAATAGAGGGACTACCACGCACGGGACAAAACAAAGATTGGGTGTACTAAGGAAGTATTTGATAGAACGTTGCCCCGAGAGTTGGCTCTAGAGCTATTTCAATCACGATGTGAAAGTTTTCTCAATTCGATTCCCAAACCTTTTCTGCTTTCGACATTTGAGTTACGACCTGGAAAATACGTGCGATAGATTTTTATTCTTCTGCCGTTTCTACACAGCTCTTCAATTCCCCGATTTTGCACATAATAATAAAATTTTAAATCTGAACTTGAAATGTGCTTAAGTTACTAAGGCAGTATCAATGTTTTTACTCAAAAGAAAATTAATGGACTCAGCACGGTAATTTCTAGTCCCTCTAGCTATCCACGTGACGTGACGACATAAGAATGCAAAAATATGGTAGCTAATTGCGCGATAGCATTAAATTTATCCATTTTGGTTTTACATACATATTATTTGGTTATCATTCCCATAATGAAATCATTAAGTTTTTCAATAGGCGTGATGTTTTTGTAAGTTCTAGGTGGTTCAATAAATGGTGCTGTACATACCCATAAATTCGGATGAGCAACGTCATTGTGATCCGTTTGCAAACGAGTCCCTGATTTGGAAGTGCAGTGAATTTATGCAGCGATGGAAACGAAACATTTCCATTTTTGTTGGTATTTGAGTTTAGATTTTGTTTGTGCAATTGAGAGCGACTGCTTTTGACCTCACTTACCGGGTCGCGTGAGTAAACATCTGGCAGTTTCGGCACTTTGTCAATTTGTTTTTCTGTTTTCTATAGTAGTTCTGTTTGACTTGGGTGTGAAAGATGACACGATTTTATTCTTCAGTTCATTTAATTAATCGCTGCCACATTCGAGATAAACAATGTTGAAGTTGTCCGAGAAATGTTCGTATTGTTTTGTAAACATTTTAATGTCCATGCACTCTAGACCGAGAGAAGACAGTTTTCTATTGAGTTCACAAATGTCATGTTCACGTTACCCGTATAATATGACTTTGAACGATTTATCACCCTTGAGATCGAGAGTAAAATACTGTTAGTTTTAATTTTTTAACGGGGTTTAAGTAAAGTTATATGAATCAATGGAGTCAGACATAACTTTTATGCCAATCGAAATTTTTTTTATCGAATAATCATTTACACTTATATTTTTCAATGTTTGTGATCCATGATGCCCGAATCAATATCAATACTTGGATGATGGGTCGTTTTTGAGAATCGCCAAGAAAGGAGAGGATTTAAGCCTCTCATCCGAAGACGCAACTGTGTCCACACTGAGAAGTGATCTCGCGCGTTTTCGAAAAAAAAATGACAACAGAAAAGTAGCAAGAGAAAAAGCTTAAACAGAGAAATAAGTATATTGTTATGCCTGCTAGAAGGTTAAAATAAAAAAAAAGTTGTTGATTGATCGCAGTCCCTCGTCGGGCCAGTATTGTAGTCGGGTCCATGACTACTGGCGTTTCATTCGAAAGAATTAATCAAAAGAATGAAGTACACAACCGATGCTAATTAAGTGACTCGTCAATCGAAAGTCAGGCAAGAAAAAACCCATTGGAGGAATATGAACAGTAGAACCAAGAACAATACAATCAGCACATATTACCTTATTTAATGCTTTCTGTGTCGCTTACAACATTCGAATCGATTCTCTTGTCTACCGCTAGCTCTATTTGTAATATCATTTTTGCTGACAAATATACGAAATTATTAGAAAAGAACAATAACGTATCCAGGTGTGGGAAAGAGTAATTTATTGCTGACACCATGTCTGCATTGTTGTTTTCGTTTCGATTTGCTGATCGTTGCATTCTGCAAAACACTTACCCCCTTTAGGAAACATCAAAGGATACCTTATCCTGAGATTGGATGAGGGACTTGCTAATTCAACCGCGGAGGAAGCATGGTTCTGTATAGATTGATTTCTCTCGTACTAATATCGTCAATAATTTCGTTAAATTTGTTAGAGGTCCAACTTGCATTTTTGACGCTGTCAAGAACGTGTCTATTCAAATGGCTCATTATTTTTATGTTTTCATTCATACAGTTCTTTTTTTTTAATAATTTCTCGTATATTAATTTTTCCTTTAGATTCTACACAAAACTGATCCATCGAGCATATCATATTTCTGATGTTAAGACTTCATTGCTTCGATGTATAGGCCCTTCATGGTACTCCTATATTATATTATTTCTTCTTCCTATGTCGTTGACTAATTTTCTATGATCTTCAAACCCTTCTGCTTCTACTATGGTAGAAGTTTCATTTTCTTCTACTATATCTTGTTCCGGTATATCAAATGCATTTATTTTATTGTCAGTATTTTCTATTACAACTTCGTTCATTGGTTCCCTGTTCCCCTCATTGGTAATTTAAACCTTCATCTTCTGTAGGACTCATTAAGTCCTCCCAAGTTTCCTCTTTTTTCCGTTCTTCGCACCTTTCTACTGGGCTCGTCAGCTACAGCATTATTTTTAATATTTTTATACATGATAGTACAGTCGAATTCCTCCAACTTGAAGCGGCATCTGACGAGTCGACTTCCCGAAATCTTTTAGCTTAAATAACCACGTTAGCGGTACGTGGTTTGTTTTCATGCAAGTGTACGGCCGATATTTTTCGTGGCCCATTTGATGGCTAGTCACTCCTTTTCAGTCATACTATATAGGTAAATCCTTATCTTAGAGGTATCTGTTGTGATAATAAATTTTTTAACAAAGTATGGGTACTTTAGAATGGGATTTGATATGATCAATTTAAAACCTGCCAAAAATGTATTCATTAGTCATTGGAAACAGGCCGGAGCATCTTTTTTCAGACCAAATGGCATTTTTGTATACTCAAAATGCCCATATGGAGTACTGAATGCTGTCTTTTCAATATCCTTTTTTTCAATAGGGATCTGGTGAAAACCAGACGTTTAGTCTTAAGTTGAAAAGTGAAAAGTGAAAAAGATAGTTTTACCCAATCGATCGGAGATTGCATTAATATTTGGGAGAGGGTAATTGTCCGCTATAGTCAGATCATTTACATTGCGGTAGTCAATTACCATCCTCCACTTTTTATACCACTAGTTTCCGGTCTACGAACCTCTTCAAGATGTACCTTCGAGTGTCTGTAGGTCTTTGTGAACACAGGTTCACAATCAATCCTTGTCTTAGTTTTATGTTTCAGAACTGAGGTTTTTAATTATCTTTCATATTCGATACCAAAGATATGATTATTTTTTTAACAATTTAACCCCCCTGTCTCGGTACAACAATTTCGTTGTTTAAACTACTTTCAACTTTTACTGTCCTTAAAACTTCAGACCTTTCTTTGATATTGACTTCCTCTCCTAGAAACCGTAAAGGTATCCTTCCATATTTTTCGATAATAATATTCTCTTCATAATTGATCGAGAAACCCGCTACCCGGAAGTAGTCTTGGATATACTCAATTTGACCGGCATTAGGCTCCATTTTAACGTCTGAGAGTTTTATCTGCAGGAGACGCAGTAGATGCACTACTACTCGTCTTTATTTGGCTTGAAAGTGGTTAACTACCGTTTGAAACTGGAGAGAACTCTCGAAAAACTGCTGTTTTTTTAAGGATTCCCATTTATCTACAACCCTAATCATTAAAATAGTTGACGCATTGCCACGATCCACGAATTTTTGGTTTAATGAATTAAAGATACCAGTTGATTGGCATCATTGTACGAATCAATGAAGTTCAAAACTTCATCACTGGTACCATTGAAAGTAAGAATGACTGATGTGAACATTATTGGGAACATCGGCCATGTTATCTGTATTTTCCCTGAAACAACTGTCTTAGTTATCTTCGACACTGCTTTGGTAATTCGGACTGTATAAAGCCCACTGACTGACTCACGAAATCTCGAGAACATGAACAATGTTTCACTTTTTCACTTATTTCTTAGATACGCTTTCGAGGGTATAAGACGCAATCACTTACAAAATAAATAGGAAATAAGTGATTTACAATAAAATAATTATTTCCATCGGTGAATATTCCTCTGATGACTTTGCTGACATATGTTTGAAATCATTCGAAAAATAGGATAATGAATTCAGCAGTGTGAGAGTAATTTATTTCTGACACCATGTCTGCATTGCTTTTTTCGTTTTGATTTGCTGATTGTTGCGACCTGCATAATAATATACAGAGGTACGACTGGTGATGTTGAAAGTATGTCTAAGACTAGAAATTCACCTAGAAAACATACCTCTTGATATCCGTAGGCGAATTTTCCTACGGAAATCCAAGCCAGAAATCGTTCTTATTACTACCACATGCAGAGCGTACAAATTGGTCTTTGAGATCAGAATAGGGACAGAGTTATACCAACGAGTTAAAATCATATCGGACGGTTTTCAACGGTGTCCGTCATAAAGACTTTATAGACTTAATTGTTCGCTCCACATGCAAGACTTAAGAAAAACGAATTCTGGCTTGGATTTCCATAGTAAAATTCACATATTGTTCCGAGTAGATAGATTCCTATGTGAATTTCTGATAGAAAAACAAACAATTTTGGGCCATAAATCCTCACAAAATTTAGATCAGAAACATAAGAACATCTAGGGAATAATACCGAAATCACAAATATTTATGAACAGAGTATCATTCGCTGCTTTGGTCAGTCAACACGCACAAATATTTGTTAGTGATACCCTGTGCGGTACTTACGATACTGACGTTTATCGTTTATTTAATGCGAAGTCGTTCTCCTAATCCCGACGGCAATTTGTCTTCTTTAAAATAAAAAAATGTGTTTGAGGGGCAAGAACTCATGAACGTTAATGCTCCCCCAATTGCTTAAGTCAGATAAGGTTGTGCGGCCTCCAACGCTTGGTATTTCCAATCGATGTTGCACGCTGCACTCGGCTTTTTCAAAATAGTTTATTGCCAAAATAGCAATCTCGAACCAGTTCTTTTTCGAAATTTGATAATTTTACAAAATTAAACACTGAAACACTGAAACACTGAAACACTATGTAGGTACTGATGACAGCGAAAATTTAAATGAGCATGGATACATGTCGTGAACTAGGAAACCACTGTTATGTTGTATTTTTGTTTCTAGAACGTTACGCATGCGAAATGTCATGCATGTCGTGTACTATCGCATCATGTGCGCATGAAAACTTTCAACGTTTTAGGATAAATTCTAAATGTCGTGTTCTTCCGATATTTTTGCAACGACATTCCTGCCTGCAACGAATATTTAACCGGGATTTTTCGGTGACGGCAGAGCGGCATGTACAGGCAACTATGTACATGTCGTGTACTACGGGCTTAAGTCTAGAAAACTGAAGTTTTCACGTTTATATAAAAGAGCAAGACGCTTATGTTACCCCGACTACAGATAAAGCTTAATGTGTACATGTATGTTTATATACCATATCTTCGCTGTCAATGGAAATAAGTGTTCACAAATTCTTTTGTATATATTTTTGGTGTGAGAATCGATATCTCATATTGAAGTTTTCCTCACGGCATATTCACCTTAAGTTTACGCAACAAAATATATCATGATGTCTAGTAAAGCAAATGTAGGTTCCTATTTGACAGTGAGTATAGATCACGCATCACGGATGAACTTCGGTATGAGCGGTAAGGCATCGGATCAATTATGTCCCACCAGATTGGGTCACGGAAAGTTCTAGACGTGGAATAGGTTCCGTCCAACAAATCTGCCACGCTGCTTCTTGAATGAATCACTGGAAGACCTAAGAGTTAAATAGGGGAGGAAATTGTCATAAAACTCAGAAAAGTATAATATGCCGCAAATCACATCATGAATCACAAATGCTTACCGTCACGATCGTATGCGATTTCATTTAGCCGTGGTCCCCAGCGGCCAGGTTTAACAGGAGTAGGTGAACCACTCCGTATATATCTGTTTTGATTGGGGTCATGGACTGAACTGGAACGGTAGCTTCTGTCTTGTAGAGGGTTACTCCAATCATCATTTTCAGCAGTCCAAAATGGTAGTACACTACGTGCGCGTCGTGGCAGTATTCTTGCTGGAGACGTAGACCGCCGAGCTGAAAACAAGATGATTGATTGATCAAAAAATAATTCGATAAAAATTTTGTTAATTCATTATAGTTATTTCAATTTGATGTTCTTTGGTTTTCAATAAATTTAATTTATATGGGGATAGCTTGCTTAGTAACTAACTTCGATGGCACTACAGGCCGGAGCTGACTGCCAGCTCGATCATAAGCTTACTACTTCATAAAGTAGGACCAATATGATAAGGGACTTGCTAAATATTCATAACCTAATTCGTTCAAGATTCGGGTATTATTCCTCAATTGATAGTCAAGAGTGATTTTAAAAATATGTGATTGTGCCCTTGCTCGAATTTACTGCATCGAAGCAATTTCAATCCATTGAGATATTTTTCGTTACTTCCAGATGCACTTTGTGTTTTTCGAATTATGTCAATATTGTCTGCATACGTACAAATTGCTGCAAGATTAAGAAGCGAGCATTCACTATCTTCATCCTGCATAATCATCATTGCTATTGCGGCAGTGAATGTTGTTGTTCTTAGTGATTTTCGGGGAATGACCAGAGTTTTTGCCATTGCATATGTAACTCTTCCTTTCTTATATACCACACAGTCTCTTTAAAATAAATAGTTCTTCCAAATAAAATATTAAGATTATTATTGGGATAAATTATTTTTTCGTTGGTAATTTTCTGTTGATTATAATCAGTTTTTTTAACCCGTGTCAAAGAAGTTAATATGCTTGCTACTTTTTTCTATTGTCATAATTTTGTTTTAGGTTTTATCATCTTTTATTTATTATTGTCTGTAACTATTAGTTATTTCACAATATTTACTTTTTTGTAATTTTTCAATTCCTTAAATACAGGTCATTAATATTTTGGGTCATTATCATGGAGAAAGAAAGAAAGGAGGTATCAGGTTGCACTTAAGAATGTCTAAATATTTAAATAAATATAATGCAATAACATAAAATTTTGCAGTTTCATATACCCCATAGCTTCCCAAACCATGATGCTACCTACCACCTTGGTGTGCTTAATATATCACCTTTTTTTTTATTTCACCCAGTATTTGGTGTTCAACAAATCACCTTCGATCTGATCAAAAATAAATAAATTTGCTTTTGTCGCAAATATAACGGTTTCCCAAAACTCGTCAGGCTTATAAATATATTTTCTTGTTTACTTTTAAAGAGATATGAATGATTTTCTTCGAGCGACACGTCCCGAATACTCCCTGCAATTTAAGGAATTTATCATTGCTTTTTTCGGAGCAATAAACTAAACGACCCATACCAGGAGCAATTTCCAAACTGATGATCTTGGGCGTCCAATTATTTGGGATGTTTCAGAAAATGTTTTTGCTTCGTTTTTTATTTTGAAAGTCAGTTTTTGTGCACGAATCGGTTATTTGCGAAGTCTTAACAACTGTTAGCACTTGAATGGATTACAAAACGATACATCATCGTAAATAGTCACTAGTTGTCAGAATAATAACCAAGGCAAATCTAATTATATATGTCAGAATAATAACCAATGGCAACTCGAATTATATAACTAATTTATTACATCTATGAAACTTTTTATAAACTCCGTGCAGTTGAATAAAATCTTTCTTGCTATCAAGTCGTGTTCTCGAATATTCTTTTCTCCGTTTCTCTAACAAAGGTTATGGGCCCAGTCCACGCGTTAAAAGAACAATAGCAGACCTTTCAGTTTTTTCATTTTAACACGCGGTACATATTTTTTTTTTTGAGAAAATAATTGGTTCAATAACTTAATTACTACGTCTGGTGGGAAAATTAATTTAATTGAAAATCAATAAAATGTCTGGTTCGCCGATGCAAATCGATAAGCTCGATGGTGATAATTTCACATCATGGTGTGTCCAAATGCGGAGTTTGCTGATCACATTGGATTATTGGCATGTGGTAGAGAAGCTGAAAGATGAAGAACTGCCTACTTCGGATAGGACTGCATGGGAAAAGACGGATGCCAAAGCCTTGGCAATGCTAACATTATGTGTTAAACCTTCCGAGTTAATACATTTAAAGGGATGTAGTACATGGAAGGCAGCGTGGGATAAGTTAGTTTTAACCTATAACGGAAAGGTTAGGTTTCAATTTAAAGCAGGGCAGAAATTAACTACCCAAATAAATGAATTTTGCTCGATAGTCGATGCTTTAAATGGATTTGATGTTCATATGCCTGAATATCTTGTAAGCATATTAATGCTATGTAGCCTGACAGATGAAATGGAGAATTTTGTTGTTGCAATCGAGAGCCGTGATAATCTTCCATCATAAAGCCAACTTAAGATCAAGATTTTGGAGGAAGAACATCGGCGGGGTGACAGGAGTGAACAAAGCGAAAAGGTATTTGCGGTTAAATACAAAGAGCAGAAGAACAAAACTCAACAAACAACATGGAGAAACAGCCGCAACCATGGTAGGCGAAACGTCAAGTGCTATGGTTGTGGAATGAGGGGGCATATAAAATCGGAGTGGAGAAACCAAAGTTCGAATCAGGCTCAGGCGCATGCTGTTGTTCTCAGCGCATGTACCCAAGAGGAGAAACGTAACAACGACTGGATTTTGGATAGCGGTGCATCATCTCACGTGTGCTCTGACAAGAAATTGTTTTCGTCAATGAAAAAACATCAACAGAAAGTTTTCATGGCATCGGGTGATAAGGTTCAAGCAGATGGAATAGGTCACGTGACATTGAAATCAGATCATACTTATATTACTTTGACTAACGGGCTTTACGTACCAGTGCTCACTTCTTATTTTTTATCAGTTAGTAAAATAATTAAGAGTGGATACCGCGTTCAATTCACTGATGATAAAGCTCTTGTTCATTCTAAAAATAATGAAACAATTTTTATCGCATGTTTGCAGAATGGAATATACTCAACAACGATGAGGATAGAATAAGAAATGGTTTTAAGTGCTCGACAAGAATCTACAACGATTATTTGGCACAAACGTTTTGGACATCTCAACGTGGGAGATTTATACAAGATGTCACAAAAGGAAATGGTTCGCGGTATGAGCGTAAATAAGACAAATAGTTTTCAATGTGTCACATGTGCCTTGTGTAAAATATGTACGAAGCCATTTGATAAATATTATAGATTGCTTACTTCCAGTGTGCTTGATGTGGTTCACACCGATATTTGTGGCCCTTTGCGTGTAACGTCTCAAGGTGGATCCGTTTGCTTTATATCCTTTATAGATGACTTCTCGAGATACACGACCACATATTTTCTCAAGAAAAAATCGGATGCACTCCACGCATTCAAGGAGTTTGTAGCTTCTTCGGAAAAACAAACTGGAAAGAAGGTAATATGCATGCGAAGTGATAATGGGCTAGAGTATACCAATGCCGAGTTTAGTAGTTACTTAAAATTTAATGGAATAATTCATCAAAGGTCCGTAAGTTACACACCCCAGCAAAATGGCGTTGCCGAGAGGGCAAATAGAACCCTGATTGAAATGGCACGATGCATGTTGGAGGAATCCAAATTGCCACAATTGCTATGGTCAGAGGCCATTAATACTGCCACGTACATTAGAAATCGTTCGCCGACAAAAATGTTGGATAGCAAAACGCCGTACGAGTGTTGGTTTGGATATAAGCCATCCGTAAGTCACATGAGGACGTTTGGGTGTGATGCTGTTGCTTTGAACAACCTGGTCGGTAGGCTTTATGATAAGCATACGAAATCAATTCTCATATCTAGAGATGTCACATTTTTTGAGGAAAAGTTCTCAGAAGCTGAATGCGATATTATAAATGGATTAACCAATAAAGCAGAAAGTACTAACTCTACGTTTAATTTTTATCCAGATGACGGCAAAGGCGTAACAGAAATAGATGATTCTGATAATGCTGGTGATGATGCGGCTGGAGATGTCTACGAAGATGCTGCTAGTGACGTTCCTGAAGTTGCTGCTGGAGAAGATGTTGCTAGTGATGTTGCTGAACACGCTGCTAAACATTTCGTTGAAGATGACGATGCAGTGTTAACTGAAGATGTTGTTGCTGGAAAACAACCGAACCGAGTTAATATTACTGCAAACACGAGCGGAGGAAGACGAAGAATCTTGCGAACAGGCAATCCAGGACGACCGAGGAAGGTTTCTGCTTCCAGAACGGGTCGAGAAGTTGCAAATAAACTCGCTTCAATAGGTCCAGATCCGATTAATGTCAAGGAAGCATTACAATGTGAAAATGCCATGAAGTGGAAAGATGCCATGCAAAAAGAACATTCTTCGTTGGTCGAGAATAACACCTGGGATCTTGTCAGTGCACCAAAATCCCAAAACGTCATCGGTTGTAAATGGGTGTTTACAACAAAGCGAAATGCAGATGGAGGGGTAGAGAAGTACAAGGCATGTTTAGTCGCTCAAGGATGTTTCCAAAAACAAAACGTGGACTACTTCGAAACCTTTGCACCGGTTGTCAGACTTCCTACAAGTCGTCTTATTTTGGCACTTGGTGTTCAGAATAAACTTCTTATGAACCACATTGACATCGCAGCGGCTAACCTTAACGGAGATTTGAAGAAGAGGTCTTTATGCACCAGCCGGATGGATTTATAGACCAGAATCATCCAGAAAATGTTTGTAAACTCAAAAAATCGTTATATGGCCTTAAACAAGCCGGGAGAGATTCTAATAAGAAGACTAACGAGGTATTGTTAAGCATTGGTTTTGCTAGATGCAAAACAGATGGCTGCGTTAACGTTTTGAGAAATAACCAAGAAATAAGCATAATCGGAGTATACGTTGATGATTTAGTAAAAGCTTGTTCATCAGAGGCTGTGCTCTCCAGTATTTTGCGAAATTTAAATCGAAATGTGAAGGCTGTTGACCGTGAACCGGTCAAATTTTATCTTGGAATGGAAATCGAGAGGGATGGCCTACGAGGAAATATTGCACTTCACCAGAGACGATACGTTGAAGATTGGCTAACTCAGTGGGGTACGGAAAATTGCAAACCAGCATCTACACCGCTCGCAAGTGGGACAGTTTTAGAAAAATATTCTAAAGATATGCAACTACCATATTTTGTGACAATAAAGGTGCCAGTTTTTTGCCAAAAATGATATTACCCACAAACGTAGTAAGCATATTGACATTTAATATCATTATTTAAAGGACAAATGTTCGAAAAATGTTATATCAATTTCATATATTCCAAGCAGTAATAACGTAGCAGATATTTTTACAAAATGTTTAAATAAGAATAAGCATGTCGATTTATTAAGCAAACTATGTGAAATTTAAATTCGTGAACTTTGTGTTTTTATAAAATGATTTATTTAATTTAATTTTTCATTATGAATTTGGGCTGAGATGGAGTTTGTCAGAATAAAAACCAACGCTAACCTAATTCTATATGTCAGAATAATAACCAATGGCAACCCGAATTATATAACTAATTTATTACATCTATGAAACTTTTTATACACTCTGTGCAGTTGAATAAAATCATTCTTGATATCAAGTCGTGTTCTTGAATATTCTTTTTTCCGTTTCTCTAACACTAGTAAAACTGTTAATATATATATTTTTGGAATTAAACAACATTTCTTATAGGCTGCTTTTTTCAAATAAGGGATGCTGCACGGATATCTCCATTTTTAACCATTTTTGTGTGTTGCAAATTAACTGTAAATGAAATGGTATCTAATATTTTTGATGGATCAATTAGGTGTAATATAGTGTTTGTTTGATCGGCTATTTGTTCCTCATGTAATTTGATTTTTGAATATACTGTCTGTTTGTCAATTCGTTTAACGTCGAGTGCACCGAGTATAATTGGTATGTATAGAGATGCCTTTTAGTGTTATTTGGATGTACTTTTTTGAGTTTGAATTATGTATTTTGTTTGTAATTCCTAATGGGTCCTTTCCATCTATTTTCTCTTAAATCCTCCCTTCTTTCATTAAGCTTGTTAATTTAAAAGTTCCCCATCTATTTCTCACTAAGATTGCCTAGGTGTGGTTTTAATGGGTGAATGATATCTGTTATTATAACTATTTTAGTTTAGTTCATTCATTGAGTTATGTCGCTCAAATTACAAAATTTGGACACTTTTTCTAGTGGCATTTGTTTCGTTGAAGTACATGAAAACTCTGGTAACATAAACAAAAATGTATAAGAACTAATTTAAACAAATTTTAACTTGTGCTTGTGTGTGAGTTCTGCTCAAATAGTCCGGTGACATTGTGTTCTCAATAGCTCAATTATCTTTTTAACTCACTTAATGATCTAAGATCTGAGTTTGAATTAGTTAATAGTTAACAAACAGTTTTCAGAAAAGAAAAGCTAAGCAAGTAAAGCTTTTTCTTTCTTCAAGCGCCGCACCCATTCCCCATTCATCCTTTTTTCATTTTCTAATTCCCTCTCCCCTTTTCATCCACTACAGGCAAAACTAATGAGAAAAATGAAAAATCAAATCAAAATGAATGAAACTCGGAACATAGTTATTTTTTTAAACTCAGTTATTTACACGTTAAAAAATATTCTAAGATAAAACAAAAACCAAAAAAATGCTTACAAAGACACAAAAGAAAATGGTATAGCGCGCAGTATATGACATATGCGACTAAAACAAAGATAAAAGATATATATTCAATTTAGGGAAACAAAAATATATTCAATTTTAGGGAAAAAAAATGTGGTGAAACATTTCTCTAACATATTTTATATTTTACTTCACTTGCAAATATCTCGTTCAGTTACGCTTATGTTCCTCCAGACATTAGCCAAGTCTCCCGAGTGGGCAAACACATATAGAATTATTTCGTCTGTGGCCCTTCTAGCATCCAGATACAAGGACGCCTCAGGCGGTATCTGTCCACTTGGCAATGCGTTTTTAAAATACCAAGGGTTAGAGTAAAATAAATCCGATATTAATTTGTTCTCAACAACATCCGCCGAGCGCGTTAAATGATTCCTCACTAGGCTCAGGATTACATTACATTGCAAGCATCCAGCACTCTTGTTGCTGACGTAATGCCGAAAGTCGGAATGGGCGCTTTTCATACATGCTCGAAGACAATTTAACGAGTCCTTAGTTTTGCCAATGCTGTTACTATTAGGACCAAAGAGATTGGGTTCCCAGCAAAACAAGTTCCAATCATTACAAAGATGGTGAAACAAGTTAATAAACCACAGGCGGTTACATCAATGGAATTCTCAAAAAAGTCATCGCCAGCAACATCCAACATATTCAACGACGCTGAACGACTATTCGGTACCGACCTTCTCACTCGTATACATAAAGCGAAGAAAGTAGTTCAAAGTAACTACGGAAGTCTGGAAGCATCGTCTGTAGTCATCGAAGTATACCACGATGAAACGCTGCTGTGATTTTTTGTATCTTTACGGAAACTCATCAAAAGTCAACTTGAATAATAAGCCCCAAATTATCAACAACGAACGGAGGTGGTTTCAATGCGAGACATACTCTTTGCCAGCACAGCATGTGTTCATCACGATGAAATGCAATCGCAGACTGGTTATGGGATAACTCACACCAGACCTCTTTAACAGCAACTTCCAAAGCACAGCCGACTTTCCCTAAAAATCCATCATTGCATGACTTATTTCTGGTCAGCTCGAATTTGTGCAACACACTCCCGCAGTTTCAAGATTACACGTGTCTAGAACATCTCAGTGACTCTGGCCATTTGACCACTTAGCTATACCATCAATATCAAGAGAATGGACTGGAGAAAACTTTACGCTGATACTGAAAGTAATCTCCCAAAGTTTACCAAGCTATTCAAATCTCTCCAAAGTCGATATTAACAGCACACTAATGATTTTGAGATGGTTGTCAACTACGTTGTTAGCTCCCAAAGTATTCAAGCCACAAGTCACTAGTAATTAGACAGGTATGCTAATCTGCCATTATATATCCAGGCAATCAACGCACAAAGACAACGTCTTCGAAAGCAGCTGCAAAGGATTTTTCTCCGAACATGGAATGCCGTGACCAGTATCAAAACATCCATGCACAGCTGCGGTGAAAGTTCGTTTTGTTTCAACGAGCAATGAAGCATCACACTGATGAAGTACTTTGGAAGTAATTCGAAAACATCAAGCCAGGACCAGATACCTTCAAGAAAAAAAAAAAAAAAACAAAATTGTCGGAAGAACGAAAAATAGCGATGAGGCTCACCCACAACTTTTGATTAGAAATAGACCACGTTCTAGGAGATATTCAGACGTTGGTGCATGAAAACACCCAGGTACAGAACATTAGAGAAAGCAATATATACTAACATCTACCTTAGGAAAAGCAAGACCCAATCGAGAATTTTGGAGTGACCGGCAGAAACTGTCAGAAGGCATGGGGAATTGTTATTCGATGGATAAAACAAGAGAATACTTCTATCGTTATATCGTTATCGAAACATGAATCTGCCATGAAACATGAAACGGGACACTCATCGCAATCTATGCCCTCGATGTGAATACAAATTTTTGGGACTCGATGATTGTATATATAGTATGGCCTCACAAAAACTAGATCTGTAGGCACGAAAGGGATGAGAGCTTTTTTGGGGAACAAGAAAGGAATTGTCGTCCCGGAAGGATTTCTCCTTAGGTCCTTAGAAGACATATCCAACTAGGCTCCACGGAGGCTTCATAAGACTAACAGGTAACAGTCAAGACATCTTAACTGGGTGATCCTTTAAAAACAACCATCATGCTCATAACACAATAAATCCGATCACTCTTAGCGGGAAAGCCATTCGACAGCAAGGGTGGCGCAATCATGCCCGTATTTGGATGCTAATGGGGTCCTCACTGGCTCGGCGCGAGAAAGAACGGCAATCCATTCAAAAATCAAATCAAAAGTGGAAAAACAATAGCTGGCAAATATCAGGCAAAATACGGCAACAGCTCAAAAGCAACAACAAGCACAGCTGTCTAGGAAGTAACAGCAACCAAAGCGTTAGCAGTAGCAACTTCCAGAGTTGCCAAGGCAGGAACAAGAGAAGCAAAAGAAGCAGAAACTACAGCAGTAGATACAACAGAAGCAGCAACAACAGACGACAGCAAGGCCAAAGGTGCCTCCTATCAACACGTTTAAATTGGATCTCCAAGACACCATAAAAATAAGTAAGTCGGCCATAGGCGATAATTTCATTATCAAACGTTTAAGTAAGGACAGCAATGCCGTACACAATTCACAGTGGAGCATCACAAAATAATTTAAACCTATTAGAGAAAACTACGGCTGAGTTATTCTCATTAACCCCCAAAAGACAATATTCCTTCGTGGTCTAGATGCGTCCACCGATCCCGAGGAGGCTTTTCAGGAGCTTTAAGGGAAGGAATGTGACGATCTTAAGTTCATCAAGCTATTCACTACAGCAAAAGCCAGAATTGAGAATCCGAAATTACCGTACTTTCTGGATTAGCTAACTCCCAACATTAGATAGTCCGAGGAATATTTAAAAGCTTGGAAAAATTAAATTGAAGCGATAACATTTTTAAATGTGTTCGCTGTCAGATGTGCGGTCACGCCGCTTCGAACTGTCAAACGCAGTTTTGGTACGTCAAGTGCGCAATGAACCACAAAGCGGAGGAATATTCGCTAGGTAAGGATAGGGTTGCTGATGCTAAGTCTCTTATATAGATTCTCTGTTGTGGTAACTCGGGACAGCCCACAAATGATCGGAGTTTTTCAAGGTACCAGTATGCTAGGAAACTAGCCTGGCTCGTCAGCAGAAGGTGGAGGAAAACACCTGCCTATGGAAGTAAGTGGTTTCCTCTTAGTTATATTTCAACTCACACATCGGATATGCAGTGCTGCAAAAAAATATACTTCAAAATAGGGTGCAGCGATGTTGCTGAATGTTCTAAAGTTACCAATTTTTGTTTCATAGTAGGCAAGAAATAAACAGTTTGCCAGGCAGGTATCCTGCTCGGATGTAGCGTTCTGCTAGGATGTGGTAAAGTTTTTAGGGAAAACTAATGCATAAACCGTTGCAAATGAGGGTTATCTCATGTTCCTGAGGTGAATATGTGGGGCACAAAAACATGGTGGGTCCGATGTAAAACTTAAATACAAATTCCATCAAGTTTGAAATATCGTTATTGCCGTCGTTATTGCCTGAGTATTAGAGTTAATAATGATTAAGACATATACCTTATGCAAATCTTCCTGTCGTACGAGGCTTTTCTTTTAGTAATATATTAACTCTAACATGTCGTTAAAACTTAAAATAAATTAAATTTTCAACGAAATTTATAAGAACAATATTTCATTCAGTAACATAGAAGAAACATTAAGATTCGCTGATGCAGTACAGTACACGTTCAAAGAAAAGTTAAAAAGTAGGAAAATCGAATTATCATAATTAAACGATATTTTGAGCATCGGAAACCAAGAGGTGACTACGCCAATGGGAAAAGGTAAAAGCTTTTGCAAACCATTTTGAGCAAAATTTTCTGGTGAGATCGCCAGTACAACTTCCTGAAACTACACCAGAATATCACCGCGGGACTAAACAAAAAGAAGGCATTTGCCAGTGTCTGAATCAACGGCCTCAACTACAAGCTGCTGAAATTAGAATTTTCCAAACAATTGACAAGATGAATTCTCAGTTCACTTACAAATACGTTCTTTTTTGTTCAGGTCTTCGAGGCTCTTTCATCCATGAATCCCCTAAGAGGGGGTGTCCGGAAGAGGAAGAACAGCACCAACGTTGTTCCACATCTTTACTGCAGATCAACCAGAAAACGATCTTGGGCCAAAAACAATATTATATGTGGACTACTTCAATACATACACAGCATCATGGCACTGCGAAGGATTCAGGACCACGTGAGGAAGCTCTTTGATTACTACTCAAAGTGGGGACCCAAAGTCAAACAGCAACATGGAACTGATATTTTTCAGTACACTAATGACGGCAACTAGAGGAAGACGACAATTTGCAACACGTCAATAAAATCTTCCTGGACAATATATAATTTCTGGCGAAATTGATAGAGCCTTTCAATTGATGCAATTGATGGGTCCAAGGTTCGATTCCTAGAGTAGTGGTCTAGTTTTCGAATCTGGTCCAGTCACCATTTACCATTGGGATCAAATTAATGGCACTAACACTGGGTTGGTCGACCAATGATAGTAGTCTGACTAATGGGTGGCGTTGTTGTAGTGGTTGTTGTATCGGCTTAGTTCCTAATTCGTGTTTTCAAAATAGCGGTTTGTGTAGATTGTGTGTAGATGGCTCTGCTGTGAAGGCATAACACTGACAGCGGGGTGTTTAAGCCAAGTCTTCCAAACTTTCAAAGTTCATAGATCATAACCAATGTCGAATAAAATCCTGTGAATTAGGTTAAAGCCCATAGGTCGATATCAAAATCTTCCGTCCCGTTTCGGGCTCCACCCACGGAAATGAGTTGAAACCTATTACACCTGAGTTTCTCAAACCAGTACACAATCTTTCATTCTCCTCCTTATTCTTCCGCTCGCTCTGAGCCAAACGCATTATAAGAGTCTTAATATCCTCTTGAAGAGCGAGCAAATAATTAAAAATATACACCACAAAATACCTGGAAATCAATTCAAGCGAGAAGTTCAAATGTCCATGCCAACAACATTATGAAAAAGGCTAACTTTGCCTTAATCTGGTTAACCCACTACTGAAGAAGAGGAACGAGTTGTGCAAAAGAAAACAAACTATTGGTCTACAAGCAGCTTATAAGGCCAGTGCTTACTTATGGCTGCTCAAAATGGTTCACTCATGGTAAGAACTATTCTTCGTTAGAGAACTGTAGAGAACTCTGGCGAAAAGTGGACAAATACTTCAGCACACGAAGCTATATGGAGATGCTTTTATGCTTAATGCTTTAAGTTTCCGGGAGGACACTCGATAAATTAAACGACCATCCAAATCAAGAGATCAGGAATATCATCCAGCAGACTTTAGAACCATCCCTCGAACTATTATCGACGAGAGATTCGAGGTCATCGTAAATTTCTACGAGACAAAGTGCTGTGAAAAAGGAGGCCACCGGTTTTTATAGAGGTAAAGACACTAATCTTTTCAAAAAATAAAAAATTTTGCTTCAAAAACAATCTTCAAAAAGTTTGGAAAATAAGTATAGAGACAGCTATTAAATTAAGTTTCCGTTGTTATACTTTTTTTATAGAATAAAATATATTGGATATGTTGCATATGTTATTAATGTTTAGTTATTGAATATGACAACTGCTTATAGTGTCCCACTAGTATGTACTGCCTTATCTTTGTATCTGTCTTTAAGTATTTTATCATCGGATAAGCAATCCTACGTAAGAAACCCTTAAGCTGTTCGTACCCTAAGAATTCTATATTTTGAAGAGTTTTAAACTCTGATTTTAATTTGTTAACGCACCCTTTCACTAATCATCGAACTATTCTTGTCAATTAATTCGGTAAACTAAACATTTTCGTCATGGTAAAGATTGGGCTCTGGAGAAGATGCGCCAAGACTTAAAATTTCATCGCAAAATCATTCCCAGTGACGAAGCTCATTTTTGGCTCAATGGGTTCGTCAATAAGCTAAATTTCTGTAATTGGTCGGGTGAAAATTCATATTTGCTTCATGAATCACCACTTCATCAATAAAAAGGAACTGGTTGGTACCGGCGGCGTTATTGGTACATATCTTTTGGACAACGATAACGATCGTCACGTTACTGGAATGGCCAGCGTTATCGCGCCATTGCCCCGAATTGGGAGATAAGGACTTGGACGACATGTGATATCAACCGGATGGTGCCACAAGCCACACAGGACACCTTACTATCGTTTTATTTTATTTAAAAAAAAGGGCCAAAGACTTACGTCCAATTTCTCAGAAATCCCTTAACTGACTAGACGAGGCAGTTCTTCTTCAAATTTGTCTCTTAATTTAAATGGTATACTATAGGCTCTGGAAAAATAGATAAAAAAAAGCATATTCTTTTTTGACAATATCCGCCTCAAAACCAACAATTGGTGAATTAAAATTTTAAACTTGGTCAGTTGGTGAATTTCAACTTAATTTCATTAACAACATTTACCTCGTTTTTAACTTGTCTAACCGCTAGGTAAGCCCAAATATTGTTGCTCAACCCAATTGCGACTCAATAAAATTATTTTTGGCGTATCGTCTTTAACAATAATGACCCGTAAATTTTGACCGGTAAATTTAACATCAAACCTCATGACTTTCAACTCCTCAATTTTGCTATATGTAATTGAAACAAGGTTAGAACAGTTTTTTTTTTTGAAACTATAGCTAAGAAAATTTTCTCTAAACAAATTCTCCTTCATTTACGGAAATTCTACATACTTGCGTTTAGCAATCGCGTTGAGCTGGTGTTCCACACTTCTAACACTGACTTATCGACCGATGACAACGGTATTTGATTGATCGTTTTGACCGAATGATTTTGTTAGGTTTTCGTCAACAAAGCTCTTTTTGGGATCGTCGCAGCACTCACATTCATGCAGCCTTAAGTCTGCCTATGTTTTCACCTGTGGGTCATCGTGCAGTTGAACAATATTGTGAAATTCAAATCGTTCTACTCGTTTGTTCGGCTTGGGTGTGAACTAACTCCGTAGCAATGATATGTAAATTTCAAAGGACCTTTCACTCAGTTGTAAGCTTTGCCAATAGCTCGTTCATTACCTTGCTCATTTATTCCACAAAGTGTTTTTATCTTCTCCTTTGATTGAATTTAATTTGAAAAAAATCACTTATCTGTTTTCGTAGTTGCTTTTTTTAATATAAACAATACTTCGCACACATTTTTACCCCATACTAGTATATTTTTAATATCTTTATTTGCTTTTTTGTCCTCGTGGCCTGGCCAATCATTGTTCTGTGTTCTGCTTTACAAGTAAGAGTTAATCACACTTTACAAAGTTGAGTTTATAATTCTATTATATCCTCCACAAACTACACAATAGTGGAGATCCGAGAGAGAATGATCATAGGCAACCCTTGTTGCTTCGGTTTGTCAAAACAACAAGAATCCAAATTCCTTACACGATAGACAAAAATACTGCTCTACAAAACGCTGATTTTGCAGGTCCTGCTATGCGGAGCCGAATGCCATTAAGCAAAGCAGGTGAGCAAATATTGGGATCTTTCGAAAGAAAAATCCTCAATCGGATATTTGGTCCTATCTGCAAGGGACCAGAATGAAGGAGAAAGCATAACCGCGAACTCTACTAGCTGTTCAAAGATATGAATTAAATCCGGCAGGCAAGCATCTTGGCCACATGAGGAAAATGGACAATAATGCTCTAACCAATAGAGTTTTCGACTCCAAGCAAACAGGTCAAGAACAACGGGAGGACCGAACTCTACTAGCTGAACAAAGATATGAATCAAGGCCAGCAGGCAAAAATCCGTCGACTACACTGGTTTGGCCTCATCGGGAGAATGGACAATAATGCTCTTGCCAAGAGAGCTTTCGAATCCAACCAACCAGGTCCAGAAGAACGTGAGGACCGAACCTCCGATTCGAGGATCATGCGATCGCGGGCGCTAGGAGCAGCGAGCTCAGGACCAGTCCATTCCTATGAAAAAATTGTTTGGCGTGTTAATTGCTACTCTAGTCCATTTGATTCTTGCGTTGCAAGACTGAAAAGTATATATTTTAATCAGGGTTGCTTGTATTCATAGATTTTTTGTTACTCGGGTTGAGTTTAAAAGACTAGTAGTCTTGAAACCATTTTTTGTAAACATTTGCTGAAATTTTAGATTTTTAATCGACAATCTTGTTCTCATCTTCTGGAATCTAATTAAGTATACTAGGGTTTCTTTCTGATAATAGTTTTTAACATCAGCGATGGTTAACAAATCCTTTATTTCAGTGACAATATTTTCTCTCAATTAAATTAACTCTATTTCTTTAGCAAACCGCTGCTGTACTTAATCGTAGATATGCTCACCAGTAGACAGGTAGGTTTAGTTATTTCGCCGATTTTATTTACGATCTTCACAAGCGATCTTGTAGGATCTCTTCGGCACTCCTTAGCGTACGCAGATGACTTGATCGCGTACACGTCAAGTCCGAAGATCGAGGTCATCGTAAGTCTTTTGCAACGTGACCTCGAAAAGATTCAGGGATACTGCGACGATTGGAATTTTTAGATCAATTTCCAAAAGTGCGAGACCATTTTGTTCAGGACTACGTTGTCTGTGGCCTCTAAGAAATACTAGAGAGATGTGTTGAATGTTCTCTGTCATCGGACAAAATGGGCAGCCACTGGCGTATCCTATATGTACGTACATTTTTACAAACATATAGATAGTGCTCTGGCCAGAGTCAAAGGGCCCTTTGCCTTCACTGACTGTTTCACAGCAGTCAAGTCGATGCCAAGGTAAAGGTTATCTGCTACACGTCCCTCATTCGGCCTGTCTTTGCCTATGGATGTCCCGTTTGATTCCCCGTTTGAGAACAAGCTTAATGGATTCGGGTTTTCGAGAGACGATGTCTTAGGGCTTGTTTCCACTAATAAAGAACTCCAGAGTCTGAGTATCAAAATTTCTATAGTAATGAGGTCCTGTACAACGGGGCCAGCCTGATCAGAGTGGATAACTCGTCGTTTTTGTATTATTCAACTTGAGTGCCCTTAAGGCAAATGGGAAAGCATGTCCTGTTAGCATTGGCTGGCTTACATATGTTCAAGATAGAGTAAGTAGTTTAAGTGTTGTTTTAAGATAGGTTAAGATTTAATGTTAAATTAGTTTGTAGTTTTGTATTTATGCCCAGTTTTAAAAAAAAACATAAAAAAACGTACATTCACTAAGGTTTTGTTTATAATTAATATTTTTTCGTAGTTTTCTGATTATTTTATTGTTAAAATTTAAATTTTAAATAAGTTTTAAGTCGAAAGGCATATTTTAAACATGTAAGGTTTAACATGCCCGAAGAGTGTCAGAAAGTAAGTTTATACATACATACAAGCTAGCTTTAAGCGTTTTTATGTAGCAAGTAAGAAAAATTAAGGAATTAAATGAAAAGCTTTGAAAAAAAATTAATAAATATTTAATCAAAGAGGAAATAATTTTAATAAAAATCAATAAGAACAATCGAAAAAAAAGAAAAATTGTAATTTACACAAATATAAAGTAAAAATTAAATTTAATAAACAGTTATTATTTCGTCGTAGGCCTAGTATAATTTTGTGAAACCGAAAAATAAAATTAATCTGTTCAGATAATTTTTACAAATCGAATAAATTGTTAAGTAAAAATGCGACCCAATTGAATATATAAAAATATTATCATAAAATGCCAGAATCAAGAAGTGTCATGGTCACGAGCTCTAGTGAACAACCCGTCCCACAATATCCCCAAGTAAACTCTTTACCAGTACAACATTCCGTTGCCTCTACTAACGGCCAGATGCCAAATTCAACACCCGAGCCAGATCATTTAATCACCGCGATTGTACACAAAAAAACTGGGCCGAAATTTCGTCCTGAAATCCGGCATCTGTAAATCTAGTCTTTCTCGGAAGTTGATCAACTCAGGGCACAGATCAAACCTATGAATATACGAACCATTTAAGGGAACCCCCAAGTATAACAGAATACAAAACGTTATCCGTAATAATATCTTGGGCAATGCCGATATTGTCCTTGATTCATATAACGTCTCGTTGAACTGGAAGATAATATCCAAATATCTGGCAATGCACTACGCCGACAAGAGGGATCTTGGTACTTTAGAGTACGAGTTTACGCTTATTGTTCAGGTAATTCTATCAAAAAGTGTACCCTCACCTTCCCCTAATCTTGTATGGACGTTGGTGCGATGCACCACCTTACCTTAATCTAACGCTAGAAGGCTCTTGATAGCTTCATTCGCGGACATAAGGACGATCGCCCTAGGCTTCTTGGAATAAAAGAGTCCATGGAAAATTAGGCTCAACAAAATAATAATAATAATTATAACTCGCAGATTTCTTTCCAGCCTCAACCAGGCTTTCACAGCCAAACGAAACCTGTGCGTAAAACAGGAACCAAGGTGAAATGCCTACAGCAATCGAATAAGGTACACCAGCTTCCAAGCCCAACAACCATCTCAGCGCCATCGAACAGAGAAATTACCACATAGAAAATCAACCCAACCACGAGCAGATGTAACATATTTCACTGAAGCTGTTAATCTCGGACAATCTTTAATGAATTCAGGCTTCCTTTATCCGATTAACAACTACGCACAAATGAACGAGGAAGTCGATTGTATCGATATTAATTTAGATGGACTAACTTCCTCTTCGTTGCCCTACTCCGAGATTAGAACGAAGACAGTGCAGATCATAAAATATTACATCCAACCAGGTTTTTGTGGCGATCATATCCCAAACGAAATTTGTTTTCATGTTAATTCAAAAAGTGGAAATAAGTTGTCTCAAGGCGGCAAAAACACTGATAGATTTAAACTCTGAAGCACTCGATTCAAGTTATTTTAAGTTTACTGCTGTATCAGGTTACGCAATTGGCGCGATCCTATCACAGGATGGCATACGAATAACATTTATCTTCCGGACATTGACTAAAACGGAAGTGTACTACGCAGCAAATGAGAGAGAAATGCTGGCAATCAGTTAAGCTCTCAATTTGTTACGAAATTACCTTCACGGTTCCGCTCACGTTGAATTTTCACCGACCAACAGCCTCTTACATTTGCTCTTAGTAATAAAAAAAAATTGCAAAAGACAATAATCAAACAACCATATTAACACAAAACGGTAGGATCGTGCATAAAAGTCATATACGTAACTAATATTTTTTTTAATATTCAGCAACAAGCGATATAATTAAAAGCAATCAAGGAAATTGTATCATAATTGGCGGAACGAATTGTTCCTAAGATTAAAACTAAAATAAAAATGAATGAGCACGAGATAATAAATATTCAATATGCCATAAACTGGGCAAAAACCGGAGTTTTAAACTCATTCATTTTATGGGATGAAGAATTAAATTTGAATTCGAAAGTTGTAGATTTTGGCGATGGAAAAATAGCGTCTAACGGAACAATAATATATTATGATTGCAAACATATGATGCTGAAACCTGTAAGGAAAAAAAAATTGTTAAATAAACTATCTAACGAAAACGTACTTTGTTGCGGTAGAGAAATACTAGGAATAAGATACCAATGTAAAATAATCAATTAATTGTTTTAACGTTGTTAATATAAGTAATGACCAATGTTTTCCAAATCTTATGACGAGCCGTATTGCAAATTGTTCTGAAATCAAGTGTCATCAAATACCCCAAATAGAAATAATCTGTCCAAACACATTGCGTTTGAAACAGTTCGAAGGTCAAATCCAAAATTGATGATAGCATTATGAATTTAAACGTGACGACATTATAACTCACAATAACGATTGCAGGACAAACCTACGCCTTACAAGAAATTTCTGGAGCGAAGCCTTTATAAGTCTCCTTGGAGCTTGACAATGGACACAACGGCATACAAGAACAAAAGTCGCTCGAATTGATGAAAGAGCTTAATCTAAGTAACACAGAGACCATCCAAATTCTTAAGGAAAAGAATAAGCATTTAATTATTGCAGGCTTTTGGCTAACATCCATAGTCATCTTACTCTTCATGTTAATCATCCTAAAGTGGTACAAGTCTAAAAAAGTAAGAATGGTCGTGACGATCCAAGGGAACCGCACGGGATCTTACGAGTCACGCATCAATCAAATTCCATTTTTCTAATCATTCGCAAACGAGGACGTATTGCACCTAAAGGGGGAGGAGTTTACGCCAAAAAAATTATTGTGCTCCTCAACTTCCACATGATATCTGTAATGCGCTCCCACGCAGACCATCATCCACGCGAAACGACATGCACCAGATAAGTGGAAATAAGATTATGAATTTAATCTTACTATTGTCACTGGAAGGTTCCCTTGCAGCTACCGCTGGTATTGGTGTTGTTGCCACATAATCCCATACCAGCTAGTTCAGATATTTTTTCTTTTGGGTCATAATTTGTTTCTTTTTTGTGGGGTCACTTCAAACAAATAATTGGTTTGTTGGAGGAGCTATTAGTTCTTTCTTTGCCTCGCACTTTCTCTCTATTTTGGCGTCAGAAACATCAATAGACAAGCCGTTTTGAAATATTTGTTTAAGTTTGTGATTTGCATTGTTGTCGTCAATATGAGGTACACCAACAATTTCAATGCTATTCAGTAGATTGCCTTAATCTCAGCATTATCAGTTCGTAGCTCGCTGAATGAATACGATTGTTTATTTCTTCCAGCTTAGAGAGCTTAAGGTAAATCATCTGAAGGGTGTATTCCGTTGGCACTGGCAGTTTTATCATTACATTTGGTTCATTGTTGGTGTTTGAAGATGTTGGACTACCTTTACGACAAACACTGATTTTCGTGTTTCGTAATACAAACTTAAACAATCACAACAAGATTTTTTGACGCAATTTCTTTCAATTCTCTCTGAACAAAGAGAACACTTCATTTTGGGTCAACAAAAAAAAAAATTATTGTACAAAGTTACAATAAGATGTGCACCCAAACACTAACTGAGTTCGAAGGTGCCTACAGCATTTGTTATTCAACCTTATCTGTACTAAAGATTTTTTCCAGATAAACTGTTAACTCTACTATTAACGTCACCCCTCTGTTGTGTTGGAGTACATATGTGATGTGTTAAAAACGCGCCTGCGAAATGTACCTGAAGCAACGTACTAAGTGTATCTTCCCGGTGCCGCTTCATTTAGGTGCCGCTTCATTTAGGTTTCCAATGAACTCGATGGGCTTGAGAAGCATCTCCTTTTTAGAGAAAACAAGTTGTCGATATCGAGCCCAGTTCGTACGCTTGGGATCATATTTGTTAGAAACATATGAAATTTGATCCGCGATATCAAACCTAATGTGTTGATGGTCTGACAAGGATAGTTCATCCAACTTTAATTATAATTTACCTAATGAGATAGTATACATATTTATTGGAGATATAAATGAATAAAGGAATATAAAAAAGAGTTTTATATGGACTTTGTATGGGCGTCACTCCTTATTTTAACTTCATATCATTTTCATTATTTGTTGTCTTAGCGTGATAGAAGTACACATTATATGCAAATTGCAAGTGACATCCTCTTATGGTTCTGGACATACAGCACTGTGACAGACGGATGAACGGTCACCGGACGCTTAGAAATAAGGTTCCGTTGGCACACTTTGGGTACAATGCCCTTAAATGGATTGATTGATATAATGATAAGCCTATGTTTCTCAATGGTGACATTTAACGAACTACTTATGAGCTTATATAAAATTGAGTTTAATAATTTCCCTAACAGAAAATGCATTAATTCGTATTTTTCGTTTCCTAAATACAGGGCTATAGTATTAGTCATTTAGTATATTATTTTAATCAGATTTGTGATAAGAGGCCTTAATGATTTGTCGTTGTTTTATTATTTTGTCATTCTCTGTTGATGCTTGGATATAGATACGCTTAGACATCCTTAAGATTGGAGCAATCGATCGCAATCACGAGCTGATTTATGGCGCAATTTCGGAGTCACTAATCTCAAAAATCGGAAAGCGCTTGTCCATTGATCTTGTTCCAAGATTTCACAGGCAAAAACAAAAAACTAAACAATTACAATTGAACTCACACATGATATAGCATATTTATTTACAAAAAAAAAAACAGAATTGGGTTATGCGTTGTTAAATTTAAGAAACAAGCGTCATTTTTAAATTTCTTACGCACTATTTTCGTTTTCAAGAATCCTCTCTCTGATTCGAGCTATGATACTTACATTCTTTTTGCTGTTAGGTTTGAATCGAAGAAAATGACAGAGTGCAAGACCTCAGTCATGAGGTTGTTAGTCGTGTTTCCGATCTAAGGAAGGGTGAAGCGGGGAAACTTTTACTCCAGATATATAGTTGGAGGTTGGTAATCGACAAGATCACTATCAGTCCTTTTTTGTTTGCCGATGCCGATTTTAATTATTATTGTCGGTGAATTACAATAGATTGTTTATCGTAAGTACAAATTTTCATGTGATCGGAGGAGCTATGTCAACCGCGCAAGCGATTATCTTTTTTTCTTTTTCTGTAAAGATTTCTAGGATTTCGTTCATTATAAGAAACCACAACTCCGAACTTTTCTCTTTCGAAATATGCTTTCAGGGCTTTGGATTAACACCTTATTTTATTTGTTATGTTTTTTTAATCACATGCTACACGATACTTTAAATCAGAATGGTTAGTCAGAATGTCAGTTTGTTTCAAAATAACTATTCAGAATATTGAAATACTACCAACAAACCATGGAAAGACTTCATAATAGTAACAAATACTATAGGATTTTTAACCATGATAATAATGACGTCCAAAACGTATTCTCAACCAACTTAAGTAAATAAGCAAACAGGTGCAGCATTAAAGTTTTTGATTTCGTATTGTTACCTGCAAATGTTGTACACTGAGTACTTACCCACATTTTTTTCCATATTTATTATATGTTATCAATATTTTTGTATTCCAATTACAAGCGGAAACAAGAACTTTCAGATGGGAAATTAAGCTAGCTTATTCTTCATAATTTTTTTAGATGACGAATACATCGGTGCAAGAACCGCTCATACAATCAGTACCAGTCAAGAGACTTGAACCTTGAATATCATCATTATCGTTGAGGCAGTATTAATAAATTAATTATGTACAAAAAAATATATAAAAAATAATATTATAATAATATTATAAAATATTACTGCGATCCAGAAACTGAAGGTGAAGTATAAAACAACTGTCACAAAAGGTCGCACATATAAGGCTGTGGTTGTGGCGTGAGACATCGATAAACAACATAACTTTGGCTGAATATTACGAAAGAAATTCCTTTAACTTTTGGAGGACGTCTGTTGGAGGTGTGACGTCAAAAAAGTATTTTCGGACTTCAGGGCTGTATGCTAAGGCAAGCTGAGTACCTTTGGCAGTATAAAGGGAAAGTTAAGGCTCCACGAAACGTGGAATCTTGACGTCTTGCAACTCACAGACTTCGCGGCAGCTAGTAATTCCCTCAAGACCACTCCAAAAATGTAAATCGACATCAAATGGATTGGAACCGCCAACCGCAAGCAGGAACCATCAGTATTCTATCCAGTATTAATTAACTAACGCCGTGAGGTGAGTCTACCACCGACTTGATTTAAACATCCCTTAAGAAGGTGTGGACGATTTCATGGAATTTTTGTGCAACGGTGAAAATCGAGATAAGTTTAAAACAGTGCGCATTGCACTTCAAGCGAAAGGCGGGGCTGAAGTCAGGAGCTTTGTTATGCGTAATATTTCGTTCGACAAAGGAGGAATTTTTACCGGACCACTCAAAATTCAGTCAATTTATTTTGAAAATATTCGGACTGGCTGATTGCAAACCTAGGCTAACAATAAGATTAACATTTGGTAGGTACAGAGCTGCTTAGGACTTTTCAAGATAACCATTGTAAATGGACATGTGATAATGAAAATGCAACCAAACTGACAGAAAAGGAAGGCTTACGATTGAGATATAATTAGATTCTTGAACGGATCGATGACAGTTTATGTTTATGTCTGACGTTACTAGTAAATTGCATACTTTGTGTACTTGTTCACAAATGTTCATTAACAAATTGATTAAACAAAAACATACTACTTTGTTTTTTTATCACTTCAATACATTGCAAATCATAATTCAATTCAAGAAACTGATCAAACGTCGTTCACGACCGACGGTTTTTTTTTTGTATGCAAGTACAAAATAAGTTTAAACATGAGCGGACCTTTTTACGGTATGTGGTTTGTTTGGGTGTTTACATGCATTATTTTTTTTAACCTGGCGTCAATACGATTTACTGACATACCCGAGTATATGTTTATCTCATCAGATGCAAAAATCAGAGCTTTGTTCCATGCAAACTTTCAAAGTATATCAAAATGTCGAATAAAATTCTGCGAATTAAGTGAAAGCAAATAAGTCGATATCAAGTTATCCGTCTCATTTTGGGCTCCACACACGGAATTGAATTGAAACAGAATTCATTTAAGTTTCAAACTTAGTGTTGAAGTTTATTCCTCCAGTAACTATTCTGCTCGCTGTGTGCGACATCCATCTTGGGAGTGAGGAAATTATATATGGGTACCGACGCAATATAAAATGTTTTATTTAGACACCTCATTTTTGAACCAGTAAAAATATATACGCCCCTACCAAACAATGGCAGGCAACTCAGTCAAAGAAAATATAAACAATCATCCTATGTGACAAATCTCATGTTGATAAGTATTTTCTGAACACCAGCAAGGTATTTGAAAGAGTGATCAAAAGTGCCTAGCGCATGCGGATTAATTAATCGCGCACAAAACTTTTGCAGCGTGACTTCGATGAGATTCAGCGTTATTTGGAGTTGAAGATCTATTATTCTTCCAAAAACTGTGCAACTATTTTGTTTACAATGCCATCAGTAGGAGTGACTACGAGTACATAGAAGTTAAGGCGAAAGTTTCGTATTTTGAGTCAACACAAATAGGCGCTAACGAGGCATTGTCAGAAATCTTGGGTTATGGCTCGAATAGGTTCAATATTTACATTAAATTAATTTTTGACTAAAAATAATAAAAAAAAAATAATAGCATTTTTGCATATATTAACTTAAAACAAAAAGGAAAAGCGAAGAAACTTTATTCATGGTATGTATACAAAGTCAAAGTAAATATTAGTTTAGTAAACATAAATAATAGACTAACAATAAGTTTATTCTCTGCTCAGATTTTTTAGCAGTATTAGCTCAAAGTTTTGAGAGTTTTTGATTTTTCTTAAGCTTATGGGTGGGAGGTTCTACAAGCTTATATTATCTACAAAAACTTGCTGCTCAGATGCTAAACGAGAACATGGAAAGAATATGGAATTAACGAACATGCCATTTCGGACTGTGTAAATTCTAATGTTCATTGATAAGCATTCTTGTCTCATCTCACTGATCAGTAGATAGGAAGATAGGGCGACACAAGAAATTGGGCGATACATTTGTATCAGCTTATATTAGGAAGTTCATTTGTTTATATGAAGATGAGGATTGGTGGAAGAATAGAACCAAACCCTTATTGATCACCAACAGATTGTATAGATAACTATATTTATTGCCCATTCTACAGAATTAATATGGTCTACCCATTGCTGCTGATTAATGTTTTTAAAGTCACGAAAAATGTAGCTGATGCCAATTTTGTAGTGCATTTCTCAATCTTCATGGAAGAGCTTTGCGGACTTTCATTGCTCATATTTTCTGCAATAATTTGTTCGGGTGTCTCGACAATGTTTGGATTGGGTATTTCTGCGCTGATGATTTTATGTACCTCAAATTATCCTTTTCCAAACTAAAATATGCATCTGTGGTAGATCGTGTTTGTGCCATTCTATCGAATACATGAAGCACAATACTTCTCTAAATATTTTTACTTTTGTTATAACACTGATTAACTTTTTAGCTTTTAATATAAAATCTCTTGCAACTATTAACAAATTACGACGGTTAGATAACCATTAGACCTAATTTATCAGTATTAAAATAAGCTTCATTTGCTACAGAATCTTGAAGATGGATGTAGATCTCCGCTCTGAATCTATTTTGATTCAATGATATGTATCGTAATCGTTCTTTTAAATTTTAAGTACATGTCAACATTTAACTGATTGGCAAGTTGAGTGCATGGTGATATTATATTAAAATTATTTTCTTGAATTTGTAGACATGATATTGTAGGCATAAAAATCCATACACGATCGTTTTTTATCGGGTAAGGGCAAAACTGTTACAGGATGAACTTGCCACAGACTAGACATAGCAGACACTTTACAGCGTCGTAAAATTAATGTGTCAGGTACCCTGGATAGTGTGTCATTCCGGGCGTGTTAAATGATATCACGGGAAGCAAACTAATATTAAGAACGGTCAATCCTTGAATATTTTGACCACTGTGGTCAACTTCACTATTTTCTTTTCTCCCCATTGGGGTTGCCACACCTAGTGATGCTTCCCCCACTACGCACTACCACTACACATTGTGTGCGGCGCATGGGAAGTCCCGCGCTTGCGACGGGTATATGTTTAGACGGCAAATGTTTTAATATTTCGTTTTCACACTTGTCTAGGGTGTTTAATCGCTTAATCAAATTATTAATTTCTTTTTCTATTAATCTGTTTTTTATCAAATGCCAAAATACAAAGCTTCTTTGCCCAATCTTCAATAATAACGGACTGCCATACAAAATTGCATTTCCTAATTCAAAGCTTTTCACGACAAAGGATAGTCTATGTTCTCTGAAAGAAATTTCAGCATAATCGGTTAACCGCCTTAGGCGTAAAAGAGAGAGAGGCAGTTACTTTCACATTTATGATTAGTAAAAAAGGGATATTCAATTTGTATGTGTCTGCCAGTTATCCAATTAGTGTAAGAAGCATAATTTGCTGCCTGGATAAGTGAATGAGATTTAATAAATTTGGAAGAACTTGATTGATGATCATGCAAAAATCTAAAAATTTACAAAGTTAAAATGAAGTTTGTAAGACGGAACCTTGCAACAGAACGAAAAAGTCATCAGCATGAATGGTGCGAAAAGTGTACATGTGATTAATTGAATAGTATTTTATTTGTTTCATAAGTTTATTTCAGAAAAAAATTTCAAACACTTTTAGCTTTAGTTTATTATGCTTTTCTACATTGCTTTTTATTTTATTAAAAAAAAAAACAAAAAATTATTGTATCCAGTTTAAGTTTGAACTACTAAACCACATTTAAAGAAATTTATTTTAATATTTAGTGAACAAATATTTGTTTTGTGTCTTTACAGTGAATTGTTACAGTAAGAAAAAGTAAATAACCGCGAAAAGATGCAAGTTAAGTTTGATTACAATAATAATGATATGGTTCAGAATTACCTTATGGAAATTAAGTATAATATTTTTGTTTTATTTCGTTTACTTTAATTATGAATGACGTATCTTAAGAACAATTATGAAAAGGAAAATTTGTAGTTATTTTAATAATTGCTACATATTATTTTGTTGTATTTATATGAGAAACATATTTCGATATTACAATTGAAATGTAAACGGCTTAGAGTGGGTGAAATTCTTTTCATTGATTGGCTCAATTTTCGGATTAATTTTAAATTTATAGACATGGAAAATATTAAAATGTTGCCGTTAACTATTTAATTTAAAACAATTATATTTTTCATTGAGTTAATGGGAATACATTGAAAAAGTCTTGCACTTGAAGATTCATTCTTATCTCAAGTTTCTTAAGATTTTGATCTTAAATCTTAACATTTTTTTTTTGTAACTTAGCTTCGTAGCTGATTTTCTTAATTTTTGATTTATAAATCCTTACCCTTATTAAATTCTTGAAGAAGTTTGTCCTCTGGTTCATATTCCAATGGAACCAGTGCATTTGGGGCATTTGGCTTATCCTTTAAATAAAGGCCATAGCGAGATGGGTATCTAATGGAAAAAAATAAAATTTATTAATGGTTTACTATACATTTACTTTAATAATGTGTACTTTATAACTTTGCCGAAAAAAGTGTATTGAAGTTTTGAAGAATATCAAATAATGAAGAGCCTCCAAGGTGAACAAAAGATGACGAATAAATGTTCCAATTTATTTTATTTGTTATTGTGTCAAAATATTAATATAATAAGGCCGAAAAAACCGAACTTTAAGTTATCTTCAAAGAAGCTTTAGGTTCATGGCATTAATTCGTCTTCAACACTCGCTCTGTTATATCAAAATGCACCAGAAATAGTTAGCATAGATTTTAAGTTTTAAGTTATATAGATTTACAATTTGTCAGACTTGTTCCCACTGTAACGGTTACGTTATATAATATATCTGAAACTCATTAATTGAAACGCATTATATGTTGAGTAATAAAATAAAAATTATTTCCACTCTTATCTAGATGCGGAGGGTCAGAAGAGGTCATGAAATGGCTTCAACTCGATAAAGGATTTTACCAAAGCCAAAAGATTTAAATTATAGGGAAGGCATTTGTATGTATGAACAATTTAACACACTTATTGTGGCCCATTGGCCTATGGTCAAGCTATTAAGTAGTTGTCAGTCCGGTTTCCGACCAAACACAGCTACAAATCATCATTGCTGTCAGTAGTTAATGACCATGGATAAAAAATATATTAACTTTTTAATGCTTTTACACTTTTCGATAGCGTAAACCATGTTCTTCAATGCCAAAAAAAAACGGATGAATTCCTATTAAGTATATAGATAGGCAGCAATGTGTTGCGGTCAACAACAATTATTCAAGCTCTCTTAAAGTACCCCGTGGTGTCCCTCAAGGCTCAACTCTTCGGCCTGTCCTTTTTTCTTGCACGAAAGCATATTACTTAACTACCCTGCCATCAATAAAGCTTGGGCGAGAAAGCGTCCCCTTTGTAGATGCTGCAAGAAATCTTGTGTTAATTTTTAGCTCTCTTAACTGGACTAACCGTCTCAATGCGGCTTTTGGCAAGGTAAACAAGAACTGCAAAATAAATAAAAACTTATATTGGGTTTCAAGCATTCAACGACGGTACGATCACGTGTCCATTTTTTCCAAACGCTTAGTCGGCTGTACGATCGATAACTTGCTAGCGCTTCGAGCCTGAAACTGTTTGCACGACATCATACAGACAAATCAACCTGAGTATGTTTTTTACAGATTTGTCCACCCTCGGTCACAAAGGCATTGATTTTGATTCCACCTGCACATCAGTCTGACTTCCGAGCTACAATTCTTCGTTCACGGCACTCGCCTATTGAACTCCCTCCTTCGGGAACTGCGAGGAGTCACAAACAATGAACGTTTAAGGATTTTAATTATGAGGTCCTTGGCCAGTTAGCATAATTAATTACAAACCAAAAATAAAATTATTTATGAGGTCCTTGGCCAGTTAGCATAATTAATTACAAACCAAAAATAAAATTATTTAGCTGTAATTTGATCTATTTTTTAACAAAAATTATATTAAAATTTAATTTTAAGTTAAATTAATTCTTTAAGCTGAAATTCAAAATTTCAAAATATCTCCTCAGTTTTTCTTTTTTTATGATACCATTTATAATTTTAAAACTTAATTTAAAGGCTTTGGATTATTCGATTTATCTTAATGTGAAAAGCAATTCAAATTCAATCAATGCAAATACAAATTATGCATGTTTGGATATCTCAACTTGGTAAATGCACCACAAATATTCAAAAAAGCAAAGCAAAGTTGATACTTTTTTTCTATTCACGAGATCAATTATTTTTGCATTGAAAATTTCAATTAAGTTTTATTTCTGTCGAGGCACCAGGCTTTTACCACACGTTGTGAACACTCAGGAAACAATAATAATGCTTGAAACATACATATAAACCCTACAAGGAAACTTATAAAAAAATAAAAGAAACATCAAAATTAACAGCGAAAGGTTCATAGATAAGTTCTTACTACAACACCGCACTTATGAAACAACATATAGTATGTCTTCCCTTTCGGAGCAAAAAAAGACGACTGCGACCGAAAAAAAACATGATAGCCTAAAAAAAAAATGGTCAAGTGCAAGAGGGACACGGCTCTATTCTCCGCTATACACAGGGTATCCGGCATACAGGGAAAAACGGCATATTTAACAACCAAAAGCAATAGCGTTCGAAAGAAAAAAACTTTGCTAAATTCGTTTCAAATTTCCCTTAAAAAGGAGTTCATTGCTATAAGAAACTAGAATTTCACTAAAAAACTTTGAATATTTTTCTACAAGGTGAGTTGGCCCTGCCCTGGCTTATATGCGCGTAAAGATTTTATTGTATGCAGTGGTGATGGGACATTGATTTTATCAGCTCCGAACGCAAACAAATGCTTCCTCGTTACAATTATACCCCCGAAATAGTATCAATGATTCGAACGAAATTTGTCTGCGAAAAAATTGCAAAGTAAAATTTTTAATTTTTGAGCATAGAGGCTCAACAATCTTGGGCACTAACCACTTTGTCGCAGTAAACCATATACTGTACCTCGCCAGTAGATTCAAATTTTTTGACCGCAATTTTATGGTAAGACGTGTTGAGTAGTTCTTGTAATGAGCACAATTTTTATAATATTTCTTTGGTCTTGTACATATCGTTACGTCGTAGCATACTCGAAGGTCGAGATGCATGGAAAGTGTTAAAATAAATTGTACAATTAAATCGATATAAAGTTCCATTTCACTCTTAAATCAGTACAGTATCGGCTGATTTGAAAAATCATGTTTGTTTAATTCTACTGACGCACACCATACCTTTAAATAAACCAATACCATTCCAATATACTGTGGATCCAACCCCCGCCATTTGTGAAAAATTGTAAGACGCACACATAAATGCTGAAGCTGGGCGGCGAAAATTTACTTATTTTTGTGTATATCACTGTCTTTCTATTTATATCTCCGTGCTCCTAGTCTAAAAGCCATGTACATCAAACGAAAGTAAATTCATTCTTATTCCATCCAGAATTTCGATTTTCATTTTATATTTCACATTTCTTATGTACCAGACAATGGTATAATTTTGAAATTTAATACATAAATTTTGTTAATGTTTTCGTCGAAACCAAAGAGGAGTATATTATACCATATGTTAAGGTTTATAGTTTTTAAGTGTAGCATTATGTTTTCTATACACAAGCTTAAATAAAATTAACTTCTTTGAGTTTACAAACTGTTGTACTTTGCATGATTATATCGTCGCAAATTTTTTCTCAATCCAAATAACTATGTAACTATGCCTCATTAAGTTTCTCATGCAAAAACTGGTCACTATGCCCGACTGCTGATAACATGTTTTGAACATCATCAAAGCCTTCAACCACATCACATTTTCACGGCAAAAAAGTAATATTTTTTATTTTTAATATGTTCTTACCTGCGCTCGATTTCTTGCATACGCTTAAGATGATCGTTCCATGCCTTCTCAGCGTCATAACTCGCTGGAACTGAAAAATAAAAAAATAAAAACATTAAGTTCATTGGCAGAGTACGAAATATCTATTTGTAAAATCGATGTTAAAAAACAAGAAAATCTTAGAACGGCACATTTTATTAGAATGACAATGAAGTCCAACACGAAAAATAATCGACCTACTACATTTCACAGTATTGACGACGATATTCGAAATTGTCTGTAGCTCTCTTTCAGGTGGACTTCCGATGTTACCGCCAATTCACCTAAGTTATGCTAGTAGTAGAAGTTTGAATGTTTTTTTCAACTAATTGGGACTTCAAAGCTGATTGTAAAATTAATATTTCTTATTTCTTCAAGCAAACTCTCAGAATATCGAATTTCAAAATCATACAAAAAAATAAATATTCAAATAGTTCGAAGAAGTTTCAATCAAATCCAACAGCGGACAGTTAGTTTTGTATTCATGTTATTAATGTGATGGATCTTTGTATTTGAAATTATTATCAGATAGTCATCAACGTCTCATTGTGGGAGCTATTGCCAAAATGGTTGCCATCATCAATTTGTGGAACCAGTACAGCGACATCATCAAGGACGTTGCTAAGACATAAATAGGCTACAAATCACGACCCAAAAATAGCCCTTGGTACGATGACGAATGCGTAGGGTGGGAAAATATGACTGAACATCAACACATGCAAGTGCTGCAGTGCTGAACAAAGGCAGCGAGGAAAGAGTACCGAGCCAAAATAAGGGAAGAGAAGAAAATCCTGCGTAAAAAGAAAAGGGCGTACGCAGCGTTCCAGCTCAAGGAATTCGTCGAGTCCCGCGAAAGGAATAACACCCGGAAATAGTGTAGGAAACGTATATCCGAAGCAGAGGGAATATAAGATGTTGCTGCTAAATGGGAAGCAGATAGAAGGAGTGATAGGGCAAGTAGAGAACTCGCCGAAGCTGAAGAGAAGATTTTCAACCATGGTGGCGATATTTTGTAAGGTGCATGCACAAAATTATCGGAGGCTTTAGCCATGCCCGATGACTAGACAATCAGCTTTTAATGTCCCATCTTCAAGAAAGGCGATCCTAGGTCTTGTAAGAACTATCGAGGCATAGCCGACGACTGTGTGAACCACTGAGGCCTTTCAGCAACACACTAATCGGAACGCCAGATCGACGATCAAGTCGAGATTCGTCATCTCTTCATCGACTTCATAGCCGAATACGAAAGCATGAAAACACACGTGGAAACATGCAATTTAGAAACAGTGCCTCCGAACCATTTGAATCCGGACTTCGGCTGGGACATACGCTATCATGTGACTGCGTACAAATAGTATGCAGGGCAGGTGTAAACACGGAAGACACTATCTTCAACAAATCATTGCAGCTGCTGAGATATGCATATGATATCGACATTATCGGTCGATACAACTGCGCCATCAAAAGGGCTTTTACAGCAATTGGAGAACAGCCGGAATGAGAAGACCTGGAAGTAAACAAGAACAAAACCAAGTACCTGTTGTCAAGAGATAAAAAAACATCTCTTCATGGCAAAAGACAAAAAGTCACTGTTGGAAGCAGTAATTGCGACGTGGTTGAGGAGTTGATATCAGGTCCACGAACTACACCCTAATAGAGATTCAGCGAAGATTCATCCTAGGAAACCGCTGCTACTTCGGTTTGGCGAAACAAATGGTTTCAAAACCCCTAAGATGATATGTATGCTCTGCAAAGCTATGACCCAGCCCGTTCTGGTATATGGACCTGAGTACTGGACGATAATCAGGACGCCGAGTAGACTTTGAACACTTTCGGAGAAAAAGCAGAGCTGTATCACTATGTGGATGTAGTCCAAACCAACAGTAAAGCGGATATTCGTATCGCAGCCCCCATGTTCGAGATAACAATGTGAAACGAGCCTCCGTTTTAAAGACCAAGCGATCGACGATGCTAGAGCGCTTGGTCTAGATAACTGGAGCAGAATGCGTGGGATTGACCACAATGGAAAGCTGCCATATCTCAGCGAGACCTTACACGGGTCTGGAGCTCGGTATGCAAAGTGAGTTTGTACAAAAGCAACATCGACAATTGTGGTGACTGTCAAAATGTTTGTGAGGAACTCGCTCTGACCCTCACGGGCAAATTTTGCCTCTTGGTTTAATAAAATTTAGTATTAAGAAATAAATAAAAATAGTTAGTTTTAGTCGAAAGACACAGGATAAGAAAAGGTTTAGCTAGATCCCCCGTTCAGGGTAAGTAAACTAGTTGAGCAATATTGAGTTTTAGAAACTGGTTTAGGGTCAGTAAGCTAGCTAATATTAAGTTCTAGAAACTGGTTTCACCGTTCCTTTTTTCTCTTCTTTGAGTAGTTCTAGTAAAAATAAGTTAGAACATATATAAACTGAAACCAGTACAATTCGTATATTCGTTATTCATCAAAACATGTATATCCGCAAGCCCACCCAATTTGATTTAGTTTATTGAGTTGACAAAAATGTATAAATGGGTTAACACTCATGATTGGCTTATTTTATCGTTTTAATCACTTTATGTACCGCGATTACGACGTGATTTAGACTACCTTTTAAACCGTTCGAAAGGTTGGAATGTTTGCTTACCCCTAAGGATATTCGTCGGACTAAAAGTATTAAAAAGACACAATTTAGAGCAAAGCTTAAAAACTATTTGACTTTGCGAGCAAACAAAAAGTCTTTTTGACGTACGCAACAAATACGAAAACATTTAATGGAGCTCTCTCTGCACTACTCAAGAATCCTCATTGATTTGTAAAACAAGTCCATGAGCTCTATTCCTTGCTCGTATGACGTAAATATCCATTTTTGTTACTTGCCGTTCTTCCCTTTTGAAGGACAAATACGTGGCAATATATCTTGTACCTTACCACTGGTGGGGGACACGCTTATAGAGTAAAATCAGTTAATTGCAAGTGGTACACTGAGTCGTTGTAAGTCTTCATCAAGTGAATTGAGAACTAACATTGAAATCGGTATGGTTTGGAAACGAAACATTCATGCCCAGGCGGAAAGTCAGAAAGTCATCGTCTGAGGATGATGAACAAAAATATAGCAGCGGGTGCAAGAAGAATTCTTCTCGTTGCTAAAAAACAAATGTTTCATTTCCGATTTCACTCTTCGTCTATCAGTCAAAATGACTTTCATTTCCAAGGCGCCTGTTTTTTGTGCTTAGCCACTCCGTTCATTGGCATGCCTTTCAATCCCATGCTCTTTGCGCTTTGTAATTTCTAGCTAACTGTACATTTCTTTCCGTCTTCTCTATCCCTCGAGCGTTCCTACATCTTTGCAACGCCTTTACTGCCTGAAAAATGATATCTACATTTCGGCTGAACTTTCTCAATTTTCCTTGATATTTTATCATCCTGATTTTTACTTACAGTGCTCAATGGATAAGCGATGGTTTTTTCTGCGCGTTATCTTTTTGATAAAATTTAATTACCTCCTTCAATAAATGTTTGGATAATAAAAAAACATGTTTTATGTTTTACCCAATCATCGCATTAAGTTATTAAGCTGAAATATCCTTTATTCATGTACATGATTTATGATTTTGTTTATAAAAACCTTGCAATCAAGCCCTCAATCAACAAAATAGCGCTCCTATACGAGCAGCTGTGAAGAAAACATCAGAATTAGTCGGACTTTCGCAAAGGGTTATCTATAAAATAATCGAAGATCAGAATCAAACTGGAACACTACGATCACCCAAGAAGAAAATTCCTCAACATCACTGGATCACTGGATTTTAAACATTAAATCTAGGACGATCTTGAAACTATGATAAGCAAGACATCACGCTGAAAAGCAAAGGACTCAGCTTTTGCAAGGCGGAAGACAACAGGAGAAACCTCTGTGAAAGGATTTTCATACAAATTCAAAGGAAAAGATATATTCAGCAAATCAGAGATTTCCGTGAATGTGGTTATCAGTATAATAATCTAGATGAGTTTATCTCATACTATATATACATAGCTCCCACACAAGAGGAATGTCATGGACTGATGGAAGTACGGAAGGACTAAAAAGCTATATTGGAAAAGGATCATGGCTTATTATTGCATATACGGGTGGATCAAATGGATATGTCGATGGCACTGCTCCCATATTCAAATCTGGATCTGTTTGGTGACTACCAAGATCAGATGAACTTTGAAAATTTCTCCAAATGGTTTAGACAACAGGCTCTGCAACAGCTGGGTGAACCGTCGTTTATTGAAATGGACAATGCTACATATCACAACAAATTATAAATCAGTTTGCCAACTTCATCAGCAAAAAAATTTGAGCCTACTAAATAATTGGCTGGTAGAAAATAATATTGTCACAGCTCTTCAATGCTTAAAGTTAAACTATCATATATGAGATACTAAAACGAAACAAGACGGATCCGCAGCGTGATATAGACTCAGGGTACCTTCATACCATCCGGGCTCATACCCAATTAAGAATATATGGGTATTGTTAAATCAAGAGTGGCGGGTAGAAAAACTACATTTAGTCTGGATGCCGTCAAGAAATTAGCAGAAGAAGAATTCGCAAAAATGACGGTCGAGGAATGGAAAAGTACCTGCGATGTAGCCATAATTATTTGACATATGAACAGAGTTGATATACCTTCACCGAAAGATTTGTCATTAGACCAAGCGAAGACTCATCAAGGGAAACTTCTACATCAACGATCGGCTGTCGGGAGAATCTAAAGTGCTGCTGAAAGAGGCAGCGGTAAGGAAAGATTATGAAGAGGCGAAAAACTGGTAAGGAGATCAAATATATTAAGTGTCTTGATGATCTTCATCACTCATACTTGAATCAACTTGTCTTTAAAAAAATTAAGTATTTGATCTTCGTAACAATGCCTTTTGCATCTTTAAATGTTTTTTTATGCATCTTTAAATGCTCTTACTACCTTTCACATGAATATAAGAAGTTGAAACTTTTACGCCCCATCTTTCTATTGCCGATTCAATTATTTTGAAAATAAAGCTTGGATATCTTATGCATGTATTTATTGCAGTTTGTTCACACTGATATATACTTAAAAGACATTGAGGACCTTCTAGGAGGTGTGAACAGTCATAATATTTGCCTTGTGAGTAATATTAATATTGATACTTTGGACCTTTCTCTAAGTTGTTATAAGTATAAGCTCCCTTTATCTTCTCTGGGATTTGAATCTCTCCTCAATGAGCCAACTAGAGTGACCGATAATTCTAAATCATGCATTGACCATATATTTTTAGGCATGAAAAATAAATTTTTCAAATATTTGTCCATTTGTACAGGTGTGTTGTTCTTTAATCTCCTCAAACTGCGATACTAAAAAGTAGGACAGAAGTTGGTTTTCTAAAACCAAATGAATATCTGTCAAAAGACACACAAAGTGTCTGATTATTTGGCCGACCTAATAGAAAAAGACGGACACCATAGAAAACTAAGCCATGGATAACAGATCAACTTTCTGAAAAAATTAAAGAAAAAAAAATCTTTTTTACTCTAAAAATAGAAACTAATTTCAGATAACATCAGTTAAAGACGTCTACAAAAAATAAAATAAGAAATTTTTCAGCCAATTATTTTACAGAAAGAAACTTACTTTAAATGATGTCTTAATGAAAACAGGTGCAACCCGAAACATCTACGGAATATTATTAATGACCTACTTGGTAAGAATAATGAAAATAAAACCATTAAATGCCTGACGTTTATGGAGAGGACGGGAACATCAAATGAACTTCAAGTTTGTTCAATATTGATGAAACATTTCCCCGGGATAACGAACTACTCTCGACATTTTTCTTTGGTTCAGTTCCTGAATCTGAGGTTTCGCTAGTTGTATTCGACCTGAAGCTAAAAAAACTCCCGTGGGATTGATAGTGTAACTTGTTCGGTATTACAAAAAGTGAATGTATATTTAATATTAATTAATAAAAAACTTTGAAAATGACATCTTTCCGGATTGTTTTAGAACCTCTATAGTAGTTCGGATACACAGAAAATGTGACAAATGTAATCCGAATAACTAAAGGCCAATTTCTTTGCTCAGCCGAAAACAGCTGATACAAGTTAACGCTACATTGAGCGATTCGTTGAGCAGCCAAAGTGTCGGAGTTCCCCAAGGATCGGTTCTTGGACCATTGCTCTTTCTCATTTCAATATAAATTAAATTTTTAAGTTGTCGCTGATGGGGAGAGTCCAGTGGTAGGTAGGTGTAACCCTCGATAGAAGATTAGATTGGATTATATTGCCATGAATAAGATTTTCCACTTAAATAAATTGTTAACGACCAATCTTCTAACCATTATTTACTTTGCGCTGGTGAACTCTTGTCTTTAATTTGAAATTTTTTGCTGGAGCAGTGCCTATGTAAGTTATTTTCAATCCGTTCGAACATGAAGTTCGTGTTATGATGTTTAAATCGGGAGCCATCCTTTCCTCTTTTTCAAATTGTCTATATGTTTCTTCTCAGACATTTATATGTATAAAGTTTTACGACTCTTCTATCCTATCTCTAAGCATTACCGCAAGAGTCTGCTGTAATAGTACAACATGCATAGTCAACACGCAGCTTTCATATACAACAGATTACTTCTAGATGTATGCAGTCGTGTCCAATGTAAATCCGGATTTCTCAAAAACTCAGAACCTGGCTATTCCAGGTTGGACGTAATAGATCTAATGCATGCTTAAGCTTAATTAGATAAACCTGTCCATCTACATATGAATCTATCTATATTTAAAGTGCAACGAAAACGTCTCATAAGACAAAGTCAAATTTTGTACTTAATAATCTTTTTAATTTTTTCATTCTTCGCCTTCTTCGTCTTTCACTTCCTTTTCTCCTACTTCTTACCTTGGAAAGTGTATAAATGACTACATTTCAATAAAAATATTTTATAACGGAATTCATGATTCAAAATGTTTTCCAAAAATGTACTCGTTTATGTATAAATCTTAAGACTTTAAATTGATTCTACAAATGTTTGATTGTATTGAAATAAGAATTAATTTTAACATCGAGTGGGTCGGTGAAGTCTTTTCCAGCCTTAATGGAGCAGCTTGAGCTCTCCATCGTCATCCTGCACAAAAGGACGAGCTTGACAGGGATGCCAAACCTGGACGGGGCTTCATAAATCTCGCCTCTGTGTAAAACAAAGTGAAACCAAAACCAACCTAGAAATTGATGAAAACGTGGTGCGTGCCATTTGGAGCTACTGCGATTTTTCCAAGATCTTCCGTTTTGTTAATATTTGATCTGTGATTGACTTTTCTGGTCAAAAACCGCATTGATATGGACCTATCAGGTTGTTGACGAACGGCTTCAGAAGTTTATATAATACGGCAAAAAAGTTGTTATCGGCAATGTTGAGGTGATTGATACCTCTATAGTTGGCGCAGTTTAGATTGTCTGCTTTCTTCAAGATTGGGCAAATAATACTGAAATTCAATTCATCCTTCATGTCTTCTTCTGCCCATGTGTTGCAGATGAATTCGTGCATACTCTTAACCAAATCATCGCTGTCGCTTTAAAAAATTCGTCAAGTAAAGTGGCTTTACAAGATTTAATAATTAAGTCAATGCTCAGCATTGACTGCAATTATACTTTAATATTTCCATTTTGAACTTTGAAGGTCTAAATTGATGAGAGCTGCTCGTAATACTGGCAAAAATACTGCTCCGGTCGCCCCTTAAATGTTGCCCTATTTTGCTCGTCGTCTTCAAATGCACGTATATGATTTGCAAAAAATGTGTATAGGAACAGAGGTTATCCCACTATACTTTAATTCGCCCAAATTTTTGCAAATACTTTTCTCGTCGCCAATGTTATGTTGTCAGCACCAGTGTTTATATAATTCTTGTAGATATTTTTTTACACTCAAATTAAATTCTTTAATAACATAACTTTAAATTACAAGTCTTCCCCTTGGAGCCTGGATGAAAAGTGACGAATGGAAAGGAAACCAAGTAGTAAGAGTTCAGCCGTCAATTTGTGGAATCTGTCGTTGAAATGCATGCATCACAATATCAATTCAGTCCGAAAAATATATAGTACCAACGACCATAATATTAAGCCAGACTTCTGTATGTATTTATATTTTGAAGTAGGAAAGATCAGAAAACCCGAGTTTTTTTTAAAGTCTATTGTGGTTTTAAGAAGTCTTTACAAACAACGACATAGAGATAGTCGCACATATAAATGACTAAGATGTTCCCATAACTGGTTAATTATTTTTAAGATAGTCATTCTATCAAAATCGGCCTAAAAGGAACTATCTAAATCGAAGCGAAGTGCCTTTGAACCATCTTGACTCCAAACTTTCGTCAAAATTATTGTTTTTTTTTTTAAATAAATCCGTTTCTATACAATGTAGCAGATGGGTTGAAAAAATTACTCAATATATTTTATGGACTTTCGGGAGGATCTAAGTTGATCAGATTTTCGGACGAATACAATGTTTTTCAGACGAATATCTTTGCAATCGAAAAAGAGGCTGAAGCTGCATTTAATCTGCCAAATTCGATAATCACCACTCTGGCATAAAATCACGTCAAATGTTCATTGTGTGGGCACGCAAATCACACACAAACCAATTTTTCTTTTTTTAGACTTCAAACAGCATTCTTTTTGGCGTAAATTGAATTGCTGTTTAAAACAAAAAAATGTTTGTGATGTATAATAAGAACAAATTTACGGATGTTTTCCTTTACTTGTGCTATACGAAATTGCTTCTGGCCAATTTCATGATTCTAGGTATCCGGAATATACTCCCACTCCATTGGTTTTATTTATCAAAATTGCGTCATAAACATCCGTATCTGACCCCTTCGATTTTTTTAAGCTTAAATGCACCACGGTCATAAGTATTTAGTATAAATTTCACCTTAATAACTTCCCGTGTTCCAGAGGAAACGAGCGTTTCAATTTTTTTTCTTTTGAGAAACGGAACCTTAAAAACCACGCGGCAACGGATTAGGTTACGGAAACGATAAACGACAGAATCGTGAACTCTTACATTAAAAGAAATTCGGCAATAAAGACGTCTTAAAGAAAAATGGCTAAGAGAGAGTCGTATAAGCAGATGACATAGTTATATTATTATTTTTGCCAACGATGTGGAACGATGGAAGCAACTATTAAAATCTGCAACTAAAAACGAACCAAAAGCGACCTCCTCGAAGAATAAACTCTCGATTGATGCTATATACCTTTGGGTCATCTTGACTCCAAATATTAATGCATATGGAATATACGAGTAGTGAATAACTTCTGATCCGTAACATGCAGAAAAGATAATGACAAATGAACTCAATTCTATTTACGGATCTTCGGGAAGGGGTGGGTTTGAGTCATTCGAACTACCAGACACTTGAAAGTCTTTTTCAGGCGGATGTATTTGCAACTGAAATGCAAAAAATTTAATTTGCTAACTGTTAGTACAATCTGGTAGGCAACTAAATTATATCACACATTCTGAAGTCTAATGCTTTCGCTAAAGTCTTTATAATTTCGGTGAACATGGCTTCAATCTACATAGCTTTCTTAGCTATCTTATGTTAGCAAACGAAACAAATAAAAATGGCAAGGCAAGGGCAGTCTGAGAATCATTCTATTCACTCAAGTGGCTAGTTTCAAACTCGTTTAAAGCTGTACTTAAATAGAAAAGAACAAACATATATAATATATAATTATATATATTAAATTATTTGCTAGCTTTGGACTTCTTTTATGGAAGAAGAATTTTATAGAAGAAGAATTCAAGTATTATGTAATGGTTTCAAATCCAGGTGCATCATGGTTTCAATTGCTTCATGAATGGAGTCATCAGAACAGAAAATAATTCGATTTTCGGCAACTTTGACACGGGATAAGAATGCCACACATATGGTGAATAAAATTGTCACAGTGGTTGTGGTTGTACATCGTTATATATTTTTGGTTATATTTCCCTTTTTAATGTTTTCTTGATTATACTTTATATCCCTATTTAAATTCATATGTTACTATTATGCAATAGATTAGATATTTTGCTTTGTATACACCATGACTATAGATCGATTCCAATGAGCACGCAGTATGTTCGCCCATGTTTTGTCTTTTCCAGACATTTCATATACATATGTATATTTCTTTATTTGATGATTTTTTTAATGAAATAGCACTAAATCATCGTGGGTGTCATCATCATCATCCTCGCCGTAGCTTTTCATATCACTTGACGAGTCTTCGCCGGATCTAATGATAATCCCAACTCTGTTCTCATGCCAAATACCGACAAAGAAAAGAGATATTTTAGCTTAACTACTTCCTGTAAAAATTGGGTAAAACTTAAAAAAGGGTTAATTCTTTTATCCATATGCGCAAGAGAAACCTACGCTGATAAAAAATTAATGAAAATAGATAAAATTGAGCTTATTTTTAACATCATTTTCCAGGCAGCAAAGGCGTGGCAAATATCCCCATGCTCTCTCTGCGCAGTTTTCCAATTGCAAAGTGATTTAAAACGATCTATAACATTTGCCTGGTCCAACAACACGAGCTGCGATTGCATGAACTTCATGGTCTTTGCGAAAGCAGCGCTCAATTCATCTTCTTGGAGGTAAAAAAACAATTGAGTAACGTCCTCTTTCGAATCATTTAAATGCGTTCTATAGGACCCTTGTAATCCCCTTCCTGCTACATGGTGCAGAAGCATGGACAATTTTCGAAAGAAAATTGTGATTTTTGGTCCCGTCTGCATTGACGGTGAGTGCAGGAAAAGATTCAACAACGAGCTGTACGGTACGAGTTGTATAGCGATATCAGCACCACCTCAAGTTAGTAATTAAATTATCAATGACATAAAAACGCAAAATATCATTTAAAATGATAATATGGTATTTCTGCAGTTAAACTAAAAAACGATTTTTTTTTATAGTAGAAATGATACTGAATAAAATCGAAATGTTGAATCATCTGTTGATGTTAAATAAGTAAATAGTATTTTAAATGATTCAAAAATGCGAAAACAAATATATTCCTACCAGCAGCTGAAAAAATTAGTATTTTTATTTGCAATGCATTTGCTTAGGGAATGAATTATGTTTTCATAACTCAAAGTGAATTTAATATTGGGGGCAATTTTACTTTTATCTTGAGATGGACAGAATGTATTTTGTACCATAATATACTTTGCTCTTGACTTCCACTCATATGGAAATTGTTTATTAAAAGATTGTTGCTTGAGAAAGAACAAGCTTTTCTTTTACGCGTGAAAAAGACAGCTTAAGTCTTAGAAGCATTTTTTATAGTAGTCTTGGGCTGGTTTTAAAGCCGATTGCAAAATGATTCCGATATAAGGACTAATTACACCAGATGTGTAAATGCAAGTATCATCCGCTAGTAACGCAGTTTTAGAGTTCTCCAGGTGAGGAAAATCAGAGGTGTATATGTCGAATAAGACAGGCATGAATACAGCTGCTTCAGTAAAAGGGTGACTACTCGAAAAATGAGGGATACTTAAAAACTGCTTGTACTAAGAAAGAATTGCACGATTTTAACTTAATAATATGGGAAGCGAAGGCTGACCATTTTACGGAACAGCCCATTATGCCAGACTGTGTCAAAAGCTTCCTTAAAATCAAGTAGTACGATTCCGGTACTCTTTCTCAGGGTAAGATTATTTTTAATCTCAACTTGTACTTGGTGCTCTGCACTGTGAAAGGCTGTGAAACCAAAATGTCAATTTGGGAAGATATTATTTTCGTCAATGAATGTCAAAAGTCGGTTTTTCATTGCTTTTTCAAAGCATTTGCTTATGGCTCATATCAGACTTATTGGTCCGTAGTTCGAAGGAAAAGAAGTGTCTTTACCAGATTTCAATATCGGAATGGTTATGGAAATAGCCCGACTTCAAGCATTCGTTAATTAATTGCCGCAAATACCTGCATTAGGGAGTTTTTTCAAACAAATGTTTGATTCCATCATAACCCGGTGCTTTTCGCTTTTAAGACAGTTGGTTAAGCTGGTTAAGACAGTTTGCAGTTCGCTTAATGACACTAAATTCTTGAATCTTGAATAATGTGTGAAGGACGTATGTAAGCATTAGCAGAATTATTCCTATAGAATTGCTTTGAAAGGACGTTTTGATGGCATTTCTATTTTTAAAAGGGGGAAAGAAGTTGTTTTTTTTTTCCTTATTTCCTTTACAATATACCAAAATGGTTTCCTTCTCTTGTCTAAGTTCTGCAATTTTCGATTTCAAACGTGATTTCTATAGTTAGTGAGTTGTTGGATAAATGAGGTCTCTGGTTCTCGTCCAGGTAGATCTACAACTATTTCTTTTCTTGGTAAACTCGACGATAAAGTAAGGGAGAGGACGCACGTTGTCGACGCTCCTTAGCATGGCAATGATTCGAAATCACCTCACCTCATTTCAAAGACCTCATCAATAACGAAGGAATCATAATAAAGAGAAGTATTAGACGAACGCAACTTACAAGCGGTATTGCGACAGATAGGCGCTGGATTCACATAAAATATTCTTCCTAGCTTTGACGAGGAAACGTGTATCAAGAAGAAAAAAGAACAGCCAAGGGGCGGATGAATCTTAAATGAAGGGTTCCGCGCTACACAACGACGTTTATTCCTTTAATTTGTACGAGTAAGTTAGACAAAGTAAAAGCTCAACATCGGTTTATTTGAAACTCCAATCAGAATAAGAACTATCAAATGGGAAATTTAAAAGTTTAAAGATGTAAGGATTCTAAGGGATAATATGTTGTCAACACACAAAATTTACAATTTTCTTTATTTTTCAACCCTGTGTTTTTTTCAATGAAATGCGTTTTTCAATAATCTATTTTTGTAATATGACATTGTTATTAATTTTTTGTCGCCATGAATGCAAAACAATTCTTTGGGTTGGGGAGAAACACATACAACATTCAATTTTTACTAACACCACTACACTATTGACAATCGTGCCATAAGTTGCAACATTTGTTCTTTAATTTTCTTATTGAAATTTAAGCTTTTACGGTGTGTTTGATGGACGGGATCATTGCCTACTCTTAGTAGTTGTTAAGTTGCTCCATGAAACTCATTGTCTACTTTTAGGTGTTAATTTAAGTTGTGAGCATTTCTTAAACACTTTTTTGTTGTTGCAGCAGTACAACTCCTATTAAAATTGCTAGTTGGTCCCTACATCGGTTTTGGAGATGAAGCTCTGTGACAGACGGACTGAAGGATGGACAGCGGAGGCTTAGTAATAGGTCTCCCCTGGACCCTTAGGGTATGGCACCCTCAAGACGAGCACTGATGCCCCAATCAGGCCTAACTCGTTTCTTTATAACTCAATCCATATATAAGACTAACTTTATTTGGTAGAAATAATAATAATATTGATGAAGGGTATGTAAGGGTACAACATTCACTCAGTGACGATGGACTGATGATAAAAAAATAGCGAATTTAGGTCGCCCCACATCGTAGATAATCAAAAGAAAGGTTACTAAGACCACATATAAGAGAATCGAAGATCACTTCTCATTGCTCAAAATACAAAATACATATATACTAGAGAATACATTTTCTGAAAGCTTCTTAAGAGGACCTTACATAAGTCGGTCAATAAGTTAAGTCGAAATATATATTTGTAAACTTAGCAGGTCAGCAGAGGCATTTGGTTAAACAAGCGCACATACACACACCTCAACTACTGAAGTTTTTTAATTTTATTTAATTGTAATTCTCAGCTTCGCAATTAAAGTTTTCCTTTATTTCAAGGTATAACAACCTGAGCTACATGAATGTAATGTGCCCTTGAATAATATATTTTTTAGATGACAAAACGTAGATTTGTTCAATTACTTAATGGATTAACAAATAAGAAATTTTCTTTTTCATTTGAATCCGAAAAATTTAATTTGAATTCAGTGATTTTATATTTTATTATTTTAGTAAGATTTTGAATGGTCTTGAGCGATAAGGTGTAACAAATTGAATGGTTAACATTTTTCTGATTTTGGTTTAAACCTACATTTGTTTCAATTTATTTCCTTCTCATTTGAAGATTTTTAGATTTATTTTTTTCCGAAAAATATCCATGTATATATATATATATAATTGTAAATATTATATTATATTATATACCACGATATATAAGTATGACGTTTTGTTTTAAATACAAACCCTTAAAACTTTTATATTTATTTTAATACATATAATAAACGATGTAGCAATTAAATTAGTGAGCAATACATAACACGCAATGTTTTCAGTATTGCTTTTACGCATACAAATAAAAAAAAATAATTATTTGTATTTTTGAGATTATGAGAGGAAAGATTTTTAAATTTCAACACATTGCAATAGACTATTCTGATTCAAAAAAAAAACAACAAGATTTATTTTTATTCGGTCCAATGTTTTTTTTTCTATATTTTGTGGCCGTCAATTAAATTAAGAAGGTGATGAAAGATTATATTTCGCTTTTTTTAAAATAACATCACGTTTGAGCTAAAAAAAACATTGAGAGATTTCTGAAATATTATACTATTCAAAGCTTTATATTCAATAAACGGATGTTAAAAGACATGACCTCGAACCTATAATAGAGTTGCAGTTTCGTTTTTACCCTGCCACTATTCAATGAACTTAGATTCGCGGATCAAATTAAAAATAAGTTCGTTTTTATAAGGCGAAAATATTCATTTACTAATTTAAATTGTAAAAAAGATATAACTCGAGCTGTATTGAAGGTGTTGGTTATATTACGCAACATAAACACAAAAACACAAAGATTATTTTATTTTATATGTAAGTATAGTATACAGATTTTATATTAAATTTTCTTTTGATAGCTTTTTGGCTATGAAAGCTTTAACTTTACGCACATATTAATATATTTATATTGCACTTACTTGTTCTACTATAATGGTGGTCATATATAGCGCGTGGGGAATACCCATAGGTGTCTCTTGAGACGGGTAAATACCGATATCCATGCGCCTGAACTCTTTCAGATGTAGAAGCAGGTTCATCAAAAATGCTCCTGTAAGTTGGAGGAGAATCGACGTAAGCACTGTAGGGCCTCCATGACCGGGCTTTAGGAGTTTCGTGTGCGCGAATATCTTCTGATCCTTTTGGCCAAAATAAATTCAATGCGATAAAATATTAATTTTTTGTAGAGTTAACATTGAAAACAAAAAATATAAATTTAAAAACGTTTAAAGTAAGGACATTTTTGGGGAAAGTCTAATGTTCGGTCTAGGATATTTATATTTGAATTTAAGGACACACATAACGTTCATTTGGGAAAATTATGATTTAGATTTAAAATTTTAAACACAAACCTTTTAGAGATCTTATATATGATTGCCAGAATTTCGCCTTTTTGCTGGGAGTTTCATTTCTGCCAATCATTTCCAAATGATTCTTAAACATGATGGATGTCGTTTGCTGTTTTCGAGGGTAGATTTAAAGTTGTAGTTCGTTATATCGTGTGCTGCGTAGAATATACGAGAAGAAAATGTACACACAAAATATTTTTAGTTAAGATTTTTTTTCGTTGACTTAAAAATTATTATTCATTTTAGATTCTTGTTTGTGGGTTTGAATCAAACGGGTTGCACTCAATTTATTTCTTTAGTGAAATATTACTGTTTAGCACTATGTTATGCAATATGATATGATAGGTTTTAAAAAGTTAATTACGATCTTTATTTGAAATATTGAACTTGAACACTTTTATTTACTGTTTTGTGTACACATTATAATATATTTGTATATAATAATTTTATATATATCTGTTTATATATATATATATATTAGGTGCCTTACATTTAGTTCTCAAAAACTTTGCGTTCTATCCTCAACGAAGAATTTTTTCGAACTACCAACTAATCAAAAATTTGCTTCATCAAAAATTAAAGTAAATCCACACGAGAAATATATATACGCGAGTACGGTCATATACATAATATCATTTTTGTAAGAATTTTTGCCTTGCTTCCCACAAGTTTTTTGTTTGTATATTTTGGCAGCGAATATCAATGTGTTCTAGATGAACCAGTTGAACACTTTATTTTTTTTTTTGAAAATTTGCTCTAGCTCTTGTTATGAATAATACAGCAGGAGCAGAGAAAGAACGGAATTTCAGATCATTTATTAGGTATTTACACATACAGCTAGATTTAAGGCTGATATATAATTTTTGCATTGCATTATGCAGATTCATACAGTCCACATTCCCCTACACTCAATGGCTTGATCCTATTTTAATCTTTTCGTTTACTTTCAACCTGTTGAATTTATTTTAAGCAGAAAATTAACATCATCATTTCTAAAAATGTTTAATCTGATTTTGGTTGTTTATTTCGGTCTTGATATTAAAACGTACAAACATTATACATATATGTTATGTGGAAATATAAATATGTTTGCATATGCATGTTTTTTTTAATTAATTATAACAAAAAAAATGCACAGTAATGTAATGTAATGTAATGTAAAGAGAAATGGTGCTTTCCTAAGAGTGTGCATGCATAGGTATATTGATAATATGTTTTCGAATAATTCAAAGGTGTGCCCGTGTGATTATTTTATACATATTTGTGCTGAAAAAAAAAGTAATTCAAAATTACTATCAATAATACACTTAAACATGCTGTCCTAGAATGCTGCCCTTGTTCCGAACTAAATACAGAGAAAACGAATATGGGAAGATATTTTTGGAAGTCTTTAATTTCATGGATTTAACGCAAAGGTATATAAATACATTCACATTCGGCTGGTTTTCAAGACGAAAAACAAAAGTAAATGCTGAAAATATTTTTTGTATACACTCACTTATTTGCAACCCAAGACCTTCAATTTAAGAACTGAATGTAGAATGATGTTGGAAAAAAAACATTCGTCACCGCTATTAAATTAATGAAATAATATATACATAGGCATGTTCTTGAACCATATATGAACATGTTTCGTAAAAAGGCCACGTTTACGGCACGAGTTTCAGTGACTGGGATGCTTCTATCAAGATCATAACAAATGGAAATTTCTTATAAAAATTTAAAATATTTTAAAACAAAAATAATACAACCGATTGCGTCCGATCGTTTTTTCTTCTGTAGTTGTAAGAATTCGATTTCGTCTGTTCGTTTTTTTTTTCTGTAGTGGTTAGAGTGCGTGCAGAATTTTTGCAGCAAGCTTATGTCTGTGCATATTTTATTTCGGTGGATGCCATTATTCCTTTTCAAATTTGTCAGGTGGTTAAAATATTTCGTAAGGAAATCCGAACTATTAATGACAGATAGTTAAACAATAAATTAAAAGCAATGAAAAAAAAAAATTCGAGACACCATTACACTAGAATTTATTTTCTTTTTGAAATAATAAGATTTTAATAATTTTAGACCATATCTACGAATTAAAGATTTTTTTATCTAAAGTGGACTGAGTACTCTTTTTATGGTTATAAGTGAAAATATGTGAGAAATGTTGTACTATTCGTATGATCCAAAATTAATTTTGTAGCTAAAGAGCTTTCAAGTCATAAGTTAATATTTATACAAATGCAATTAGTCAGATAAATTAAAATTTTCAAGATTTTGGAAGTGATTTGAATATTATTATTCTTAGAATATTATAAAATCCTAGTAAACTTATGAAAAAGAATATGCAGTGTTTTTTTTGTAGTGATTTTTTATTTGTAATTCAGGATACCTTAATTGCTAGACAAAAATGCTTAAAACTAGCTTAAGTAACTGTACTTATTTAAATTACTTTATTTACTTACTGGCCCTATACGGGCGCTCAAAGTTAAATCTTATTCTTATGTTTTATCTTTTGACGTAATCGGGCTTTATGTGATATAAAAAGGAAAAAAAAAATATTACTTTAACGAACTAAGAAAAAATATACAAGAAAACTTAGTAAATTAATAATTGTTAAAAAAGAATAAATTTAACTTAAAAACTACCTTTATATAAACCTTAGCGTACTAACTTAACCTATCTCTATATACATATATATTTTTTGTGTTGTGCTGTGCTGTACATATACTACTGTGTCCAAAAAATAAGGTGACATTGTATTTATTTTGAAAATTCTTTATTAATTCTTCCAAATCAATTTCATCCCCTTCAAAGTAATCCCCTCCCGATGCAATGCACTTATGCCAACGGATTTTCCAATCTTTGAAACACTGGTTGTAGTCACTTTCCGGGATGGCCTTCAGTTCCGTCTTCGCTGCGGCTTGAATCTTCTCTATCGTATCAAAACGGTGTCCCCAGAGCGGTCTTTTGAGCTTGTTGAACAGCCAGAAGTCGCACGGCGTCAGATCAGGTGAATACGGTGGTTGCGGAACGATATGGGTTGAGTTTTTGGCGAAATGATCACGAATTACGAGTGCGGTATGGGATGGTGCATTATCGTGGTGTAAAAACCAAGAATTGTCTTTCCACAATTCCGGGCTTTTTAGGCGGATAGCGTTACGCAAACGACACATAACGTTCAAATAATATTCCTTGTTGGCTGTTTTGCCGGTTGGAAGGAATTCATAAAGCACAACACCACGATAATCGAAGAAAACAGTCAACATGACCTTGATTTTTGAGCGACTTTGGCGCGGTTTTTTTGGTCCCGGCTCTCCTTTGGCACGATATTCGCTCCATCGATCGGTTGTTTCGGGGTCGTAAGCATAGATCTAAGTCTCATCGCCAGTTATAATGCGTTTCATGACATCCTGGTAGTCGGAAATCATTGTTTCACACACTTCAACGCGACGCCTTTTTTCCAAAAAAATTCAATGTTTTCGGTACCAGTCGAGATTTGACACGCTTGAGGCCCAAAGCATCCTTCAAAATAGTATTGACTGAGCCTTTCGATAAGCCAACTTCATCAGCAAGGTCTCTAATCGTTAATCGATGGCTTTCAGCACCAAATCTTTGATTTGTTGGACGTGAGCTTCATCGGTTGAGGTTGATGGTCGCCCAGAACGCTCTTCCTCTTCGACACATTCACGGCCGGCTTGGAAATCACTATACCACTTGTAAACATTTTTTTAGACATAGCCTCATCATCAAAGGCTTTCTGCACCATCCTCAACGTATCCGCAGCAGAAAATTGATTCCGCAAACAAAATTTAATGCAAATTCTTTGCTCAATAAATTTCGACATCGCGAAAAACGAAAAACTCACTTTTAGCAGCTAACAAAACGACGCGTATCTCAAACACTATGAATATATTTTGACATGAAATTTCACATAGATGTCACTGACAGTACTACCAACCTAAAAAGAAAGAAAAATTTCCAAATCCTTCGACGCGAGCAGTTTAAATTCATATGTCACCTTATTTTTTGGACACAGTAGTATATACTACCTTAACTAAGAACTAAGAACATACTTGAACAAAGAACTTAACATACCTTATAAGCTATATAAACTATGTAAGCTGGCTAGGCTAATTCACTTGTAAGGTACTTAAAGGCACCTTGAACTTGGAAGAAAAAGTTTTTTTATATGTGTGAATTCAACAATGCCGGCGTTTCCTTTCCTTCATTAAGCCACCAAAATCGTTTGTACTGTCTTAAAACATCCTCCTTGTCGTGGACTGATACCGCCCTACTGAAACGGATTCTCTGCCCTGAGCTGCGAGCGACGTCTCCGTTGTATATACATAAGTCGCCTGTCCACACCTTTCCGTGCAAAGTGGAAGATTAACTGCACCGCATTTTTATTCTGAATCAGGCCGTTAATGTCAAAATAGAGGAAATCCTCAGGTGTTATAAAGCCGTAAAGATGCACTGACTCGTGGCACGTGTAGTTGGGGTAATAAGCCCCAAAGATCAAGTTGTTGCCCCGAGAACATTGCTCTTACAATATGTTTCCGAAAAAGTTTAATCAGAAAGTTATCTATTTTATCTATTCTATAGGTTGACCTCATTGTACAGGACCTCATAAGGGTAGAATTTTTTGTACTGAGACTCTGGAGTTCTATATAACTGGAGACAAGCCCCAAGACATGTCCAGCGAAAGAGAACTTTCGCCAATTCTTTCTGGTATCCCTAGAGGCCCCAGTCGATGGTGTCCTAAATAAAATCCTTTCGCACTTTTGAAAGTTGATTTTCAACTTTCAATTGTCGCAATTACGCTCAATCTTATTGAAATCGCATTGTAAAAGGCTTACAATGGCCTCGATTTTTGGACCTTACCTGTACGAGATCAAGTCATCTGCGTACGCTATGGCTCGGTGAAGAGAACCTACTAGATCATTCATGAAAATAGTGAATAAAATCGGCGAATTCACGACACCCTATTGCAGACCGTTGTTTCCAGCAGAAGTAACATTGCCATTCTATAAAAAAAACTATGCCCAGCTGATCTAATTTGAAAAAGAGCACCTGCAACCATACAAGGTCAATAGCCTTTTCCAAGTCAATCAGTAAGGCACCCGTGCATTTTTTCTTACCTTTGTTCCATTGGATATCCGATACCAGTTTAGACGCAGCATGTATGCAATCATGCCCCGCTCGAAAACTGAATTGGTTATCCGGAATAATATTCTTGTCCTCAACCCGCTCGGTCAGTGCTCTATTGATAATTTTTTCAAATACCTTACTGATGTTTGGAAGGAGACTTATCGACCGGAGATTTGCCGGAATGGATGTGTCTTTATTCCGTTTAGGAATGGGTTGCACCACCGCTGTCTTCCAATGAGCTGTATTATACAGCATTATTCAGAATATTGTTAAACATGGTAGTGTAAAGTGTAGTCTACCACTAATATATGGAGGCTTCTAAGAACAATGTTTGGTATTTGGTCGATTCCCACTGATTTCTTACTTCTCAGTGAACCGAAAACAACAAGGAGATCGTCCTAAGAAATAAATGGGGGATGTGACCCTTCATCGGCGACGACATCATTTGCCAAATTGTCATTACTAAATATGGTAAGACCAGTGTTCTCCGATCGCCAGTTCTCAAAATCATTTTGAATGTCGGAGCTGTGTACTAAGACTCGATCTTCTAAGACCTGGTTCGGGCGATTGCTAACATTTACTTTATACGCATCTTGAAAGGTAGCGCCTATTACTTCAACTTTCTCCTGAGGATCTTCGATCACGAAAAATTTGTTGTCTATGATTGCTTCTACTGGATCTATATCCGCTGTCACAAGTATTCGTTCGTTGTTTGTAGTTCAAATGTTGACATTGTCAGTTATTTGGTACTTAGGAATTGTTCTGGCCATTGTTTGCTTTATCGTGTCGTCCATCCGTTTGAGGTCAGTGTCAATCTCCTCGTTCGACAGATTCCTATTGGATGCTGGGTTAAGCGAGATAGAGGAGTGTGCTCTTGTCAGTGTTCGAGAGAGGTGTGTCCAACGAGTCTTATTGTAATTGTAAGAATGTGTTTGAACATACTCCTCCAACTCCGCAAAATTAGGAATAGTAATTTCTACAATTAATCCGCAATGGTCACTGTCATAAACGAATGTTTTTAAACAGTTTATCGTTTGTCGGTTAATGTCAGTCAATTGTATCCGGTCGTCGAAAAGCATAAGATCTAGGTAAGAGCCCGTTCTTGGATAAGATGGGCAATCAGTTGCCTTCAAATCTAACCCATACTCAATATTGTTCTGACCCCACCAATTGAACAGTAGGTTCCCTCTTGTGTTTGGTAATTGCTTTCTCCAACTGTTATCCTTAGCGTTTAGATCTCCGGCCATGAGGTAAAAGTTCTCCTCCGAATGCAGCCGTAAGTATTGATATATTGATATAGTGTCTCGAGCCCTGAAATAAAAACAGATTGTTGAGTAGCTTCAGTTGCATAGACTGCGCCCACCTCCAACTACGGAGGGGGATGCATATGATACATGCCTCAAGTACCTGGAACCTACGAACTTCACCACTGTGCGACCCCAACTGCTCGATCTGAGTAAGATTGGTCTCTTTTTATAATATTTTATTTATTGTGCCTCAACTTGTGCCTCTGAGAAAGCTTGGTATCACTTGCCAGAAGAACATCAGGGGTTTGGTCTTCTAACAACTTTAAAAGTACGCCTCTTCGCTCAATTTTAATTAGTGAATTCACATTCATCGAAAGGATCTTTAAGGGCCTCCTGGAGGTGCGTTGGACTCGGCAAAATCAAGTAAATACGATCCACCCGTGTCGCCTGCTCATGTATCTGCTGTTGCAGCTGGCTAATTTATCCTTGGATCGAGAGAAAAATAGCCAACAGATCAGCTTCAGCCTCCGGTTCTCTTGGCGCTGGCACCTTTGAAACACCCTTTGGCAATTGCTGTACCGTATTCCTTTGGCCTGCCAAGGTGACATTATGAGTCACGGCTGGCGTTTGAATGCGAACGGGAGGGCGTTTGACAACGACCTTTCTGCTGACGAGCCATGTTTAATTTCTTTATATATTGGTATTTTTGGCAACCCCGATAACTTGCGGTGTGGCCTGTGTTCCCACATAAAACTCACTTGAGTTGGCTCCTATATGACGAGTTTTCCGAGCCAAATGGGCATTTCTCCGCTTTGTGGTTCTTTGCGCACTTCACACACCGAGCCTGCATTTCACAGTTCGACGCGACGTGGCCGAACCTTTGACAGCGAACACAGTGTAAGATGCTATCGAGTCGTTTTACTTTCTCCCATTCTACGCACTGATAGTCTAGGACATTAATACTCCTAACACTGTCCAATTCAATGTCGGGACTTATCTGAAGCAAGAAGAACGTTAACTTCCATTTCTCCCTTTTAGCCTTAGGTGTGGTATATGGCTTGACTGATACGGACTGAAGAGCTCCTGCAAGATCTCCTGTTTATGGTTCCTGCTCCCTGAGGAGCATGGTGTGGAGCCTTTCCCCTTTGTGGGTGAAAGAAAAGAACTCCGTTGTCGTTTCTTTTAATAAGTTTTTGACTATGCAATATTGCTCCAAAGTAAAACAATGTATGAAATGCTTGCTTCTACTTAATCTCTTAACAAAAACAATTGTTACCAATGACCGACTTACATAATTCAATTGTGTCCTTTAATTCCATCTAGATAGTATTTATTGGAAGTATTTTGTTCCGCGTTGTCTGCTGTTGCTCTTGCTGTTGTAGATGTTGTTGTTTTTGTTGGTGTGATTTTTGTTGCTTTCGCCTTTGTTGCATTCGCATTTCTTACTACTTTGGCAACTGATGTTTTTGTTGATGTGTAGCTGGCAACTGCTGTTGTAGTTGTTGTCGCTTTCGGAACTGCTGCCTTTATTGGTGCTGTGGTTGCTGTGCGCTGTGCTTGTTATGGATGCTCTGACTACTGTAATTGCGGCTGTTGCAACTGGATCACCGCCTGTGCGTCCTTCTCCCAACGTGCGATTTGCTTAGCTTTCATTGCCAGCACTTTTGCTTGTAATTGCTTGATGCTGGAGTTCAGTTCAACCATTTCATCTTCTTCATCATCTCACTCTGATGAAGCCAGTGACACGAAGGTGTTGCTTTCTCCTGCATAACGACCTTCACCATTGTCGGAAACGTAGGGGTATTCCTCTTCAGGTTCTCCTGATGATGCTCTTGCTGCGGTCGGTTTTAACGCAGCTACGGATTTTGCTGCCGTAATCGCTGACGACCGGTCCTCTGCTTCCGTAGTCGGATACTCCTGTTTGTTGGGGTACGGACCGTTCGGTGTTTTCCATGCCGGCTCACCGACTATGGACTATTATTTTAACTTCATTTAAATTTATTTATTTAATCTTCGAATTTCGAATTGTTGTTGGACAAAGAAAAGAGAAAAGAAATTATAGTATACGTTCCGTCCGGGAATCGAACCGGGCACATGCAGGCTGGCAATGCACTGTTATTTTTTTTTTCATTTCAGAGCATTTTTATTTTCCCATTCATTCCTAACGTGCTAGACAAAAACTCTTAAAGCCAGCTTAATAAACTAAGCTATGTATATACTAACTTACTGGCCCTCTGCGGGCGCTCTAAGATAAACTTAACAACCTAAAATATGTCTTTCGACTTAATACTATTTATAATATTTAAAATTATTCTAACTTATGAGCAAACTAAGAAAAAAATTTTCATTGAGAAAAACTTAGTACATGGACTTTTATGTTTAAATTAAAATAATACTTAAATACTAACTACAAACTACAAACTAATCTAAAAAGTAAAATATTAACCTAACTTACAATAAAGTTAAAACTACTTACACTACATTAAACATAAATAAGCCGGCCAAGGCTGACAGAACATGCTATTTCGTTTGCCTTAGGGGCACTCAGGATGGAAAATATACAACGGACAGAGATCATTCTCCATCCAGCCAACAAAAGTGTTTGTATTGCCTTTCGACATCCGCTCTGTCACGGACTGATACCGACCTACTGAACCGAAGAGTTCCCGGTGAGCCACTTGCGACGACTTGTTCGTAGTTGACTCGCCCGTCCACAGCTTTTCGGCATACGTGGAAGATTATCGGTACCGCTAATCTATCCTGAACCAGACCCTTTCTACCGAGATCAAGTTGTTGATCTAAGTCATTGCTCTTGCAATGTGATTTCGAATAAGATTTATCAGAAAGTTGTCCACTCTGATCAGGTTGGCCCCGTTGTACAGGACCTCATTACTATAGAATTTTTTGTACTCAGACTCTGGAGTTCTATATAATTGAGACAAACCCTAAGACATCGTCTCTCGAAAATCCGTATCTTTTCAATTAAACTTTTTCCCACGTTAAACCAAACGGGACAGCCATATGCAAGGACACGCCGAGTAAGGGCCGTGTAGCAGATCACCTTCAGCATGGCATCGAGTTGACTGCTGTGAAACAGCCTCTTTGTCAAGGCAGCGGCCGCTTTGGCTCTGACCAGAGCAGCATCTATATGTTTGTCAAAATATAGATATTGATCTAGCCAGATCCTTAGGTATCTGGCAACACTTATTTTCGCGAATGGGTGTCCGTTTTGTCCAACAATAAAGAGCATTCGCCACTTCTTTCTAGTATTTCTAGAAGCCCCAGACGACGGAGTCCTGAACAGAATGGGCTCGCACTTTTTAAAATTGATTTTCAACTTCCAATCATCGCAATATCCCTGAACCTTTTAGGAGTCACGTTGCAAAAGACTTACAAGGACCTCGATATTCGGACTTGACCTGTACCAAGTCATCTGCGTACGCTATGGAGTGGCGGAGAGATCCTACAAGATCACTTGTGAAGATCGTAAATAATATCGGCGAAATAACTACACCCTGTTGTAGACCGTTGTTGATTTCAAAAGTTCCAGCAGACGTTGCACTGGCATTTCTCACAATAAACTGTCTGCTGGTGAGCATATCTAAGATTATGTACAGCAGCGGTTTGCTTATGCCGAGCTGGTCCGGCTTGAAAAAGAGCCCCTGCATCCATACAGTGTCAAAGGCCTTTCCCAAGTCAATCAATAAGGCACCAGTGCATTGTTTCTTACTTTTGTTCCATTGGAGATCCGATACCAGTTTAGACGTGGCATGTATGCAATCATGCCCCGCTCTAAAACCGAATTGGTTATCCGGAATAATACTTTTGTCCTCAACCCACTCGGTCAGGGCTCTTTTCGATCACTTTTTCAAACACTTTGGTGATGTTGGGAAGGAGACTTATCGACCGGAGATTAGCCGGATTGGATGTGTCTTTGTTCCGTTTAGGAATTAGTTGTACTAGCGCTGTCTTCCAATGAACTGAATAATGTGCATTATTCAGCAAATTGTTAAACAGGGTAGTGTAAATGTTTACCGCTTCTAGAGGAAGGTGTCTAAAAACAATGTTTAATATACCGTCGATTCCTACAGATTTCTTACGTCTAAGCGAACGAAAGATGACCAAGAGATCTTCCTCTGATATAAATGGGCGATATGCCCCTTCATCGGCGTCGACATCATTTGCCAAATTATCATCACTGAACATGGTTAATCCAGTGTTCTCCGATCACCAGTTCACAATGTCATTTCGAAGGTCGGAGTTGTGTACGAGGACGCGATCTTCCAAGGCATGGTTTGGGCGGATGATTACATTCACCTAATACACATCTTGAAAGGTCGCACCTATTATTTCAACTTTATCCTGGGGATCTTCGATCACAAAAAAGATGTCATCTTCGATTGCTTCTACTGGATCTACTTTGCCTGCTGTTGCAAGTATTTGTTCGTTGTTGGTAATTCGGGGGAGCTTAAGACACGGAAGCTCGTCCTTGTTTTTCCTTCGAAAAAATTTAATAATTTTCGGAAACATACTAGGATTATTAGCTTGAACAGTCTGAATTTTTGTATTCCAATGCACATTAATTGCAGCTCGGTAGTTTTGCTTAATTAACTGCTGTAGGTTTTTAAGCTCCGAGTCTTGTAGGTCAGTGAAGTCTTGCTACTAGTCTACTCTTTTGTCGGTGAAGTGCGTCGATCGCTGCAATTGCGGTACATATTGACATTGTCAGTTAGTACGTTTTTTGGAATGGTTCTGTCCATAGTTCGTTTAATAGTATCGCCCATCTCTCTTAGATAATCGTCGATCTCCTCGTTCAACAGATTTCTATTGGATGGTGGGTTGAGCAAGTTCGAGGAGAGAGCTCTGGTTAATGTTCGAGAGAAGTGCGTCCAGCGCGACCATCTATAGTTGTAAGAATACGTTTGAACATACTCCTCTAATTCCGCACTTAGGAATAGTAATTTCGGCATTAAAGCCGATATGGTCATTGTCGTACACTAATGTTTTTGGACAGTTTGTCGTTTGTCGGTCTATGTCAGACAGTTGTTACCGTTCGTCGAAAAGCATAAGATCCAGGTAGGAGCCTGTCCTTGGAAACGATGGACTATCAGTCGCCTTCAAATCTAACCTATACTCAACATTGTTCTGACCCCTACAATTGAACAGTAGTTTCCCTCCTGTCTTTGGTGAATGATTTCCCCACTTGCTATGCCTGGCGTTCAAGTGTCCGGCCATGAGGAAATAATTCTCTTCCGACTCCAGCCGTAAGTATTGAAAGAGTGTCTCGAGCTCTAAAATTAAAGCAGTTTGCTGAGTAGCTTCATTTGCATAGGCTGCAATCACACATATCCTCTTTCCGCTACAGAGGGGGATACATATGATGCATGCCTCGAGCACCTGGAATCTACGCACTTCACCACTGTATATAACTTTGTAACGCAGATCAGATCTGTCTCTACTTATAATATTGTATTTACTGTGCCGCAGTTTGTGCTTTTGAGAAAGCTTTGTTTCACTAACCAAAAGGAAATCGGGGCTTTGGTCATTAAGCAACTTGAAGAGTACGCCTCTTCGGTCGATTTTTATAAGTGAATTCACATTCACAGAAAGGATCTTTAAAGATTTCCCCGCCAGCGTACGCATTACGACTGGAGGCGCGTTAGGCTCGGCAAAAGCGAGTAGATATATATGTCCACCCGTATCGCTTGCTCTTATATCTGATGTTGAAGCTGACTGATTTGTCCCTGGATTGAGAGCAAAATTGCCAGAAGTTCAGAATCAGCCTCAGGTGCTCTAGGAGACGTGGCCTTTGTAGCGGCCCTCGGTGGTTGCTGCACCGCATTCCCTGCCGCCATTTGAGCGTAGGTCACGTGGGGAGTTACGGCTTGTGTTTGGATGCGAACGGGAGGGCGTTTCACCTCAACCCTCTGTGTACGAGCCATGTTTATTCTCTTTATATATTGGTACTTTGGGCAACCACGATAATTTGCGGTGTGGCCCATATTCCCACATAAAACACAAGCGAGCTCGCTCTTGTTTGAAACATTTTCCCTACCTAGAGGGCATTCCTCTGCTATGTGGTTCTTTGAGCACTTCACGTTGCCTGCATCTCACAGTTCGACGCGGCATGCCCGAACCTTTGGCAACGAACACATTGTAAAATGTTATCGAACCTTTTTACTCTTTCCCACTTAATGCACTGATAATCTAGGACATTGATATTCCTCAGACTATCTAGTCAGCGATTTCTTCTTAAGCTTTGTGTGCTACTGGCAAGAAAGAGATTACATTTTCGAGAACGTCTTATCGCGGACAAGATTTTAAAATTGCATTACAATGCGGTTGCGATAGTGAACAATTCATTTGCTGTGAAACGAGACAACGCCCGGATAGACCGTTCCGAGATACGAGCATCCAACGCATTAAAGGAGGCCAGAACTGCTCGATATGAAGAGAGGAACGCGGAAAATAGTTTTTTCGAAGTCGAGGAAGGTCCGATATATGAAGCAAGGATGGCAGACTGCGAAAAACTTTACGCGAAACTTTAAACGCGTTTTTCTCGAAACTTTTTTTTGTCGAAACAATACACGCGAGTTCTCAGGTTCTACTGGACCGATTTACCTGAAATTTTCGCTATTTTTGTCTGCTTCACATCCAAAGCCGTACACATTGAAGTCATGTCTGATTTATAGTTTTATAACTATTATAGGTACGGGAAAATAAATAAAAGAAAAGCAAGTTTATGTTTAATGCTCTGAACTTACTTATCCTGTTACAATTCCTCAACACCAAACCTCGCAATCAATGTCCCCATGTATAAATACATATTTATTAAAAGTTGTAAATAACATAGCTCGTTGATTGTGCAGCGTATTTATTTTCCGGGTCGCGTCATTCAGTTTAATGGTTTGAATTTAGCTTAGCGGACGTTTTGTTTACTTTGTAGACTCTTGCTACGATGCAACGCGATCTATTTTGCTTGGTCAACCCTTTTGTTCATGGCGCGGCTCAAGTGTGGTTATTGATCTACGTAAAGTTCTCACACTTGAACCGCTCGTCATTAATTCATGTGTGATTGTGTAACTTATTGGGACAGGTTAAAGACCGACAAAATGTTTCGTTACTTGATCGGTGAAATGTCTAACTATATGATGTGTTAGCTGATCATAGAAATGACCAACTCTTAAATCCTATTATTTTGGGTGTGGGGTGAGTAGCGTCTATATCTTTTTATTTGCTGAAGCCTTTATTGCCTAGCGATATCTTTTGCAATAACCTAGCCCAGAATAAAATGGCTAAATTCCGAAAAATATTCTTTCACAATGCATCAAAGAAAATTATCAATAAGTTTTGTATTAACACAAATATCAATTTTCATTTTATTCCACCTAGGGCACCCTACTTTGACCGCAAAAGGACATCTGCTCTGAAGCTTGAGCAACGCCAAGAAGAGATTGAGGCCATCATGAACTCGAGGCCTCTCACATCCCTTTCCATGGAACCCAACGATCTTGAAGCGCTTATTTTAGCACACATCTTCATCGGCTCATCGTCAAAAGCCATCCCTGAGTCTTCGGTTGATGTTCCGGAGATACGTTTTATGCAACGCTGAAGACGAATAACGGCAGTAAAAACACACATTTGGCGACGCTGGTCAAATGAGTAAATCCATGAGCTACAAAGACGAGTCAAGTGGACTTCCAAAGAACCAACCCTATATATCAACGCATTAGCTATCATTCACGAAACTAACATTCTACCACAAAAGTGGTTGCTGGGCCGAATAATAGTAATCATACCTCGCAAAGATGGAAAAGTTCGTACTGCTGATATCCGAACCTCAAAGGGCATTTTGGACGTCCAATATGCAAACTGGCGACTCTCTTATCTTGAAAGTAGATCTTTCAAAGTGGGCGGAAAGTTAAATCACTTCATCAATATTATTCATTTAAACCTTAACTAACCTAATGTTTAATCACTTCAACAATATTATTCACTTAAACTTTAACTAACCTTAGGTTTAATCACTTCGTCAATATCATTCATTTAAATTTATATGATATTAACCTTATATTAATCCTATTGAAATTATGCACTTTTAACTTATATTAATTTACAATTGCATTTTGTAATCTGTCATTTAAATTTATTCTACCCTTCTACCAAATCTTTTGTTACTTATCCTACAATTATAGATTAGGCAAAAACTGTTGAAGAAATAAAAGAAATTTAAATCTGGCATTGTGTGACCAACATAAATCCGATAAAGGATTCATCTTTCAAAAGATCCCAATATTTGCTCAACTTCTGCTAACCGTCAAGCATTCGCCATCCTTAGTGCAGCAGTGGCTGTAGTGAACCGAAGCAGTAGCGTTTGTCAAAGTATGTTCCACGTCGTAGTTGAACTACTTAACTTTCTCGAAATTTTGGCAATTATAGTTCGATGGATCTATTTTTGGTTGATAGAATAAATTTTGTCTTATTCCCATTGATTGTAAGACCAACCCATTTCACCCACCTGATTTTCAAACGCCGTTAAAGCTCCCACTACGGTACGCTGGGACCGAGCGACGATATCCATATCGTGTGTATCCAAGTAGCTGGGTACACTATTACCGTCGTTTCCTTTTCACCCCGCAAGGTTAATCGAAGAGGAGGACTGACCAACTGCGTAGAATGGCCGAGGGTTGAGGTGTTGAAATTGGCGCCACGTGATTGCCCTTTCGGTTAAGCTGACCGATTGATTGGGATCGCAGCCAACCAATGGTATTGCGAAACACACAAACAAAACGCACTGGCTTCGAAATAATCAATTCAAATTATAATTTTCAAATTAAAAATATTTCCTTAAAACTAACAAACTTTGAATTAACCTAACTAACTCTACCTTAACTCTTTATATCGAATGCGACTTCAAGTATATTATACAAAAGAAAATAAAAGAAATAAAATCAATTACAAAACGCCCTACACCAAGTTTCGAACCCGTCTTACTGAAAAACGATCCTTATGCGGCCTCAACCAGTTACGGTACGACGACCGCCTCTTTATTACGTTCCGTGCGGGCAATGTAAGCCGGCATTTACTCAACGACAGGTAATACCCGTTATCTTTGTAGCCAGTGTTATGTTTGGTGGAACCGGGAGCGAATATTCATACACCAAAAAAAAAAGGATATGTCTATACCTCCTTCGGGACGACGTGATGATAGTTAGCGGCTACTGTTTGGGATCTGGGGGACACACGTTATCTTGACCTTCCTCTTGATTGAGGTGCTGTGCTGTTCGGTAGATAGTTCCTCGCTTTCCAGACACGAAGTATAGAGAAAAAAAACTTTGAATCACCAGCTAAAACCAAAGAAAATCAAATAGTTAAAGACCATTTCCCAGTCAACCTGAGTCAAGCTCCTCACCTTAACCAAAGCTAATTGCGTATTGATATAATATAAAAAGATGGAATTGAAAAAAGAGACTTTAGGGTGCGCTATCTTTGCTTCTTCCACTACTAAACGCTCACTCCGCTCGTCGACTTGATACTGCCCGTATGTTCCCTGGCATTTTCCATGTTATAGGAAACCAGTTTACCCACACACCCTTAGTGAGAGAATTCCACGCCACATTCCACTTATGTATCTGCATGCTTAATATTCCCTAGAACAAAAAAAAATAGGAAGGTCGATCAAATCTCCTCCTACTCGCAGACTGATCCCAATCTCCCGGTTATCAAGCACTACTTCTACTCCTCAGGCCGCCGAAAGCTTAAAAAGGGGCGATATTGCTTAACCCTCCTAGCAATAGGTAAACTGGTTGCCAGAAAAAACTTGCATACATTCGGGCGAAAACCTTTTTCCGAATATACAACGTAATAACACTTGAAAAAGGTAGTACCTTCCATGTCGACCCTGATACTAATTGTACCAAGACAAGATTGTATAAGTCACATGATAGAGTATCTCCTTGCCGGAATCCGGTTTATGTTTGGCAAATCTCGGAGATTGATTCCTACCGTCATGTGCGGTTTTGAAGTCGATGAATAGATGGTGGGTATCGACCTGAAACTCATTGGTCTTTTCCAGGATTTGTCGTAGTGTGAAAATTTGTTACAGCATTGATTGGCCGGGCAAAAATGCTTGAGCACTTCATACAATACCCTCTATAGGATGTTGTTTGCGATATTGAGTAGGGTAGTGCCACGGTAATTGCAGCAAGACGTTGGATCGCCTTTTTTGCTGATATTCCAGTCGATCCAGATGATCTGGTGCCTGATCACAACCGGAACATCACATTTAAAAAGTTCAAACGGCAATGTTTCTCAACCAGCGGGCTTGTTGTTCTTCAGTTTTCTTTAAAGCCGACTTCATCTAAGGTGGATAGAAGAACTAGATCCGATTTTTGTTTTTTTCTTGTCTTATTACTCTCTCGTAGCCATATCCATTCAACTTACTTACTTAAATAGCTCCCAATCCGTGACCAGCTAACCACTCCAGTCGTTACCGAGCACGTCGCTCTAGTTGTCTGGAAAAAGCGCCCTAGGTTTATCCAAATTCAATCGTACAGCCTTACTCGAAAACAAATCAAGCTATCGAATTGGTTTCATTCGAAACATGTGTGCATAATGATCACCTGAAAATCCTTTGGCTAACTTGGACTGGTTGGTTTAAATTTTATGACTGTCAAAAAAGGGACAATTTCACTTCTTAAATTAAAATCAATTTTGCTTTCCAATAAAAACATTTCAAAAACAATTAAGTTTTCAACTACCTTATCAGATAAAAATATTTGTTCAAATATATACAATGCCTCTCATAAGTTTCCGGACAAATTCCTATAACATTGTGCTTCTTTGTTCAATTTTACTTCAAAAGTTTCATCAACATTATGCTTGTTTAGTCGTTTGAATAAACTAAGTTAGTTATTAACTAAAAAGACTAACAAAGAGACTTAAGCAGTGTTATGTTAAGGCCATTTCATATTTTCATATTTTGATGTACCCCTTTCTGTTTTTCTTCATCCACATTTCCATGGCAGTGCTTGGAAAATTCTTACAGAAACGTGAATCTGAAACATGATTCAGAATGACGTCTACAACATTGACACATGAAAACATCCTTAGAAAACCACCAGGATGTTGGTGTATTGATTTGTTGTCATCTCTTTGCGTTGTAAATGTCTTTATTGCGTGCATTTAAAAGATTTTGATGCCAAAGTTGTAGGTACGACGGGAACTGTTGTATACTTTACAAAGTTATTTTGCTGGGCTTTTTCTTCTAGAAATTGGATTACTTCTTTGCGATTTAGGGGTAGACGTGGACGTCTTCCAAATATTGATTCAATTTATTCTCGTAGGTGACCTGGTCTCAACTTCGACCTTGCTGAACAAACTCAAATTTTATTGTTCTGGTCCGCATGTTGATTCGGGTATTTGATGGGCAGAATATGGTTGGTTTCGGGTTGCACAAATTGATGTTCTTCCTCTACTTAAGTGAGTTAATTATGATATATGCCGGTCTATTGATTTTAAGATTTGCAACGCATCTAGTTTGCAATAGAATATACATTTTATCGCTTGTGGTCAAAGTACTTAATCTCATGACCGTAAAGCATGAAATAGGGCTTTGTTATGAGTAATGTATTTTTATCGGGATTGCAATTTAGTGGAAAAAGCAGTACGTTTCTTTCATTGTGGAAGGGAAATGGATTCCAAAGATTATCATCGTGTGATTAAAATGTGCAAAAAGCTCCCAAAACTCGTTAATATGTTCATCTGGTTTGGATTTATTGTTCTTTAAATGATCTGTTTATTTCAGTTAACAAATCCCAGTTTAGAATTTACTTTGAAGTTATGTTAAGTTCCGCGAGTATCATTGCTTCGCCAATGTTTGTCAAATGGGTGTTTAATATTTCTATGTTGAAGTTTATTTCAATGTAAATAGTCTGTACTGTATCTGAAATCTATAATCTTATTGTCTGGAAACAGTCTTTTTTTGTTATAGTAACTCCTTTTCCTGAGACCAAAGAGACCTTTTCGCGTTTCAAAATGAAGGATTAAAGAACATTCTGCAAAACCTGGGTAAGTTAAGGCTATAAGAACGGCAGTTCCGATTAGGGATGAAGTTTGGTTAGCTCGAAACTTTTAGTCAATAGCAAACCGCTCTAAGTGAACAGTTAGAAAAAAGGGTTTCCACTAATTCCGCTACAAAGACAGGAAACAGTGACGATGTCGAACTACCTCCAATGAAATAAGAGACATAAGCGAAACTGTTATATCATTTTACAATTTCGGACACAAATTATGAACAAGTTAGTGAAAAGTAAGAAAACCGTTATAATAACCCTCTGTACATCAAATTACATCGAAAGCTTTCTTAAACTCCCTAATGTTGCTTCAGCAGACGGTTTTCATTTGCGGAAGCTTGTTGATAGCCTAGATGAAGTTATAAGCTGCTGAGCAGCATTGAAATTAGAAGCTAGCGATCCATGACTTATATTAATGTAAATCGAGAAAACAGATATCGAAACGCGCAAGGCGGGGGCCTTAGAAAGTAAAAACGCGGAAGCATCCCCCATTTAAGACCTCATAGATTTCTAAGAGCTTCGATGTTACGCTTCGGAAGCATATGACTCCAAAAATAGTTTTCAAAGAAACTCTCGTGTGAACTCGAATATAAAGAGTTAACCCGTCGCGAAACTATCGTGCTCACAATGCAAGAGTGAATTCTTTCTTCCACAGTGCGCTTAATTTTTATCCATGTCTATTGTTACTCGTCGTGGTTTTGTACGGGATCAGAGGCTGTGTTATAATTGCCTTGGTACTAATAATTCATCCGCTTGGTTTCGAGTCAAGGTCCCTTAGTCAGTTATATTTCACACCACACTTAAGAGCACATCGATAACCCAAGCCATACTACGAGCTCTACTAGAGCTGACGCTGCAGCTGTTTCTGGCCCACCTCGTCAACTCCGATCGTGCAAGAATTAAAAAGTCAACATATTAGAAATGAATCTCGTTCCTCTGCTACTCTGACGGTAATTGATGCCTTTGGAAATGCACACCATGCTCGTGGTCTCTTTGATGCCGGCTCTCAGGGCTCCTTAGTGACAAAATGTCTGGTATCAGGGATCTCGTCCGTTGAAGCAGGTGTAATACGTGGTGCAGTAAGTCTATCGTTGAGTTCTTGACTCGATGCATCCAATCATCTTGAGGATGGTTTTGAGCAAAATAACTTCGTTAACTCCATCTTTTCAATTTGATTGTGGTAATGTGGGCAGAGCATAGGGATTCGCACTGCAACGTTATCTTATTAATGTTTGCCTACGATTTCGTTTTACAGAGATATGTATTTTGCACGAGCTACGTGAATATGTTTCGAAAAATTTGGGTTCATCCCAAATATAAGGATTTCTAGCGAATCATCTGGAGAGAATCGCCTGATGAACCAGTGGAACATTTTCGTTTATCTACCGTTACATATGGTACATCACCTTCTCCATATTTGTCTATCAGAATGCATCTATGTATGTACAAGTTGACACGATGATTGAAATGGATTGAGTGTCAACGACCTCAGCGCTAAAAGTGCAATAAGAAGATATCATGTGGTTGTTTCGAATTGATTAATTGGAGCTCAAACCGCTGGCCGATTTTGAGCGAGACGGATTTCAAGGAGACGGTTTCTCTGGATCTCGACAATAAATCTCAATGGTCCTCGGTCTTGCTTGGAATCCTCAACGTGACATTTTCATTTATAAAATAACATCCTCTTTTTCCAATTTCCTACGAAGCGAAAGGTACTTTCAGAAGTGGCTAAGGTTAATGATCCTTCTGGGCTCTCCCCACTATTTTACTTTAGATATTATTCCAGGAGCAGTGGGTTGCTAATATAGGTTGGGATAACCCGCTACCAGTCGAAGTGGCTAACAAATAGGCGTCGTATCGGAAAAAAATATCATGTTTTTAAAATTTAGGGTTCTTATTGCTTTGAGCTAAGCGGATTCTCTGATGTATCAAAAAGGCTTACACTGCCTTGGTGTATTCCCGAAGTGGCAGCCAAAACTCAGGTAGCTCCCCTCAAACAAATATCTATTCGTGAACTCTTTGGAACCGTTCTTTACGACGCTTAATAGTAATACTCTCAAATAGTTTGTCATGATTCTCTTCTTCCACCGTCGTTGGAACATCTGCGTATCAAATCGAACACCAGAGGTATTAGCTACGTTGCCTCGGTTTGCTTATATATTCAGAGAAAGAAAAATTAACTCGGAATTTTATTATATTAATTTTCCAAGACTTGGACATTTATTTCCACATGAATGTATTTTTGTTCCCTTATAATTACTTATCATTGTTCCCTGCCTACATAAGTTAAGGTGACTGAAAATTGAAATTGAAAAGGCAGCTGAAAGAAACTATGAACTTCAATAAATTTTTCCCTTACTTTTATAACGTACAAGGTTGTAGTTAAAGCACCTTAACCAAAGTAGTTTCCAGAGCACACGAACGAGGACGTCGAAAGATATCGACCCCCATCCTCCCAACCTTACAATAATCATTTTAAATGTATGAAGCTCTGTCGTAGTAATTAACATTTCTTAAACGTTCATTAGATTTTGTAAGTTTTTTGTTTTTCGGATTTGTGCTTAAGTTTTAATCAAGAATCGATTTAAAATTTTTACAAAGCTAGTGATAATAAATCAAGTTTGTTCATAAAATACATCAGACATAACACTCCTACACGCTAACACCCGTAAACTAAAATTGGTGCGGACATTAAGTCTCTCCACTCACCGTACAATTTACGGTTTTTTGAACCAATGTCCAGAAAGCTCCGCTCAGCAAAATATATCTCTAGACTTCCACTTCACCAAATCTTCTTTAAAAAATCTATTATTAGCCCCGACCAATGTTTCCTTTCCTCCCGTCTAACCCCCATTGATTTAAGTTAGCTTCTAAGTTTTGTTAGTTTTTAAATTTTGCATTCTGGTTTCAAGTGTTTAGCCAGAAATTGGGATAAAGTACCTCTGGCCAAAAGTGTTCCTATTAAGCCCTCTGCATGTGCGGTTAGGCCAACACTGCTAGATAAGGCAATGAAAATAGTCAACCAAAGTTGGGCAAACGAAATTCTTAAGCTGAACAGAAAGCAAAAGTGATTTGAGTGTCGAAGAGAAACCCTAAAGGAAGTAGAAATTTTGTAGGGAAATAAATTTTCTACAGGAAAGTGTTTAGGCTGTTCAACCGCATGAGGGATCGCGATGGGCCCAGTATGGTGCCTAGCGTCTTATGAAGCACTTCGTAACCCGGCACAGCCTGACCTTACGTAAGTGATTAGCTTAATAAAGAAATCTGGAGTGTACCCCGGGCAACAAAACAAAACAAAATATTTTTGTTTGTATTGTCTTCCAAGGTAGATGCAAAAGGATGTTTACTTCCAAAAACATGGCACACTTTAAAATATCTTCTGTATGGCCATAAGAGCTTTCTCTTCACCTTGTCGTGGTGAGGGAACTCAGTAGAACTCCCGATGACTCTGGAGGGCGAGGGCAGATAAGGGTTACCCGTACTGCAAGGCCTTTAGACAGGGCCGATCGAAGCTAAGAGGCAGTCAACCCCAAATCCAGTAGTGGTCTGAGCCAATAGCATAGCCGAAGGATGAATTGTTGAGGGGCAAGTCAACCGCTAAAGAGCTCCTTCAGGCACCCGGCCAGTACCTGTCGTAGGTGCTTGCTGTCGTCATAGTAGACCGGGCTATGCTATGACGGCTAAACGTTTTCACCGGTGTACTCGTGGGACATCTTATGAACTCAAACTCTATAAACATAACCACTACACAAACGAACAGCACTAAAGACAATGGCAATACGAACAGGAAACAAACAAAAGACGAAACACTTACTGCATCAACAACAACGACAGCGACGAAAGAGATACCTAGTAAACTTGACTATAGGGGTACCAGGATCGATCTTTTATCAGATTCTGGCAATAAATCTGTCTGCAGTCAGAACAAGATCCATCCGGAATACCAAGTTCCAGTTTGCGCAGACAAAGAGCACAAACAAAGAGCACGACACTTTTCGCTGAGTGAGTGAGTAGAGGCTGAGGAAAACAATGCCAGAAAGGGTGAGCCCCACTTGCATCAAGTGGGCAAGCGGCCGTACCCCCAAGAACCACAAGTTTAAGAGACCCAGGTCCCAAGCTGAGGCCCATAAGACTCCTAAGGAGATGAGGAGCGCCGACACGGCGGTACAACCCTTCAATGAAGTCGTAAAAGACAACCTCGTCCTTGGGATCTCCGACTTTAGCAACAACGAGGGCAACCTGAATGGAGCCAATTGGAGATACCTTTTGAATCTGTTGACCGACGAAATTTTTGCCCTATATAACAGAGAAGCCGTCGGCAACTCCACCGACCTTCACTGACGCTCGATGGTTCTCAAATGGCGCAAAGAGGGTTAAGTGTCACAACCAAAGTTCAGTTGAGTTCCTCAAGGTGACTCTACCAAAAATTAAAAACCCATAGTACAACGCGAAGCTGGTTGGTTGCTTAAAGGTCAGAATCCGGGAGTCCCTACTTACAACTGGAATATAATTCAAGCGGATAAACCAGACAAAAGGGGAAGGTTGATCCCTTTCCTCCTTTACCAGAAGTCAGTCCCGATCTAAAGGAAAGAGGTTTCGAAATGAGCTACGGGATGACTCATCAACCTTAAGGATTATGATGAAATAATTATTTCAGGCACGGCCTTGTCGCTTGGTATATAAGATTAAGTTGCTGCTGACCAAGCGAAGGAGGCCTCTAAGAACAACGGCTCAAAACCTCAGGCTGCAAGAGAAGGGTGGAAGGAGGAAGATGCGGTCCTTGAGGAGAAGTACAGCGTTGAATCATCAGAATCTGATGGTGACATTACTATCAGAAAATCTGCTGCTATGAGTTTTGTACTGATAACTCTTAGGCAGCATCTGGCAACATAACGCTCAATCTACTTAAAGACGGAGAAGACATTACCCTCATCCAAGAGCCTTGGATCTCCAACGGCAACCATACCTCTGGACTAAGGGTTAAAGGGTACACCTACTAAATTAGGTAGAATAAGAACCTGCATTCTTGCTTAAAATGTTAAAAGCCTTTCTCCCGCCACAATTTAGTGTACCAGACTTCACGTTTCGAGAACTTACTACCGAGAGAGGAAGAAAGACTTGGGTTTCCTCGGCCTTTTGACGACGAAGGATCGATTCCGGCGGAATCCATAAGAAAAACAGCATAATACACCACCAGCCAGCAGCGTAAATAATCCCAGAAAAGCTGATTGGGTAAACTTTAATGAGACCCAACAACGCAATTTGAGTCAAATACAACGCGTGATATCGACGAGTTTGAAGAGAATCTCACGAAGGCTATGAACCCTGCTTTCGAGACTTAATACCCTTTAAGTAGGCATAAGAAAGCCAGTAAGCCACCATGGTGGAGTCCAGATCTGGCAGAGCTACGCAAAGTAAACAGAAGATACTTCAATAAAGCAAAATTCTCTAGGGAACCGACTGACTGGGACTTATACAAGCAGATTCTTAAAACATATAAAAAAAGGTATTAAAAAAGCGAGTGAATGCAGCTGGCTAAGAGTACTACTGTCCACAGCCCCAATGAAACCAATATTTGATGAAGCCTTCGGGACGGAGTCGAGTGAGGAAACCCTCCAGCTCTTACTAGACACCAATTTCCCAGGAAATAAAGATCCAGTATATGTCTCAAGCGACATCAGGCTAGGTGATACACACAACTTCGGGTCTGTATCACCAGACCTAATTATCTCACCTAAAGTAGAATGGGCAGTAAACAGCTTGGTTCAACGTGTGAACAAGCTTGATGGAAAAGATTCAGGTTTTCGAGAATAGATGTCTTAGGGATTGTCTCTATTTCTATACAACTCCAAAGTTTGATTAAAAATAATTCTATAGTAATGAATTCCTGTAAAATGGGACACACCTGATCAGAGTGCACAACTTCCTGATAAAGCTTATTCGAAGACACATTGCAAGAGCAATTAATTGGAGTAAAAACTCGAATTAATTACCCCTTGATATGTACCATGAGACAGTGCGCCTTATAAAATTTACTCCCCTTGAAGTGCTTCTCTATCTCGATAGAAAAGGTCTGGTCCAGAATAGATAAGCCATACCGTTGCTTGCACGTTGGTCGAAAAGCTCTGGACGGCCGAGTCAACTACAATCAAGACGACGCAAGCAGCTTAAGGTAGTTTTAGTTGTTATTATGGTATTGTAAGGTATTTATAATGGTAATTATTATAACGGTTAAGATTTTAGATTAGTTTGTAGTTAAGTATTTGTGTTCTTTATTAAGTATAATTTTAGAAATACATAAAAATATGTCCAGAAATTAAGTTTATTGGTTTCAAAAAGGTATTTCTAATTTTTAAATTGTATATATAGTTTAAAAAAGTTGTATTAAGTCGAAAGGCATTATTTTTAATTTGTTTTTTTGGTTTAGCTTAGAGGCCAGTAAGTTAGCGTATACATAGTTAAGTTGAATAAGCAACTGAGTCATCAATGCAAGAAACGGCGAATAGTAGAAGGAGCGCTGTAAAACAGACTCCAAATATTGTTAAGCGCCCTATCGGCCTCGCATGTCTCAGACGGCGGCGAGGTCCGATATACTGGAGGGAGTTGTTCCTTCGTGTCTTTGGCGGCCTCAGAAACGGACGACAAAGACGACGAAATATGCTAACAAGGAGCATTAGTCAGGGTCGTGACGGCCAAACAAATGGCAATGCGCGAGCAAGAGCGGCTGGCAGCCATTCAAAGCGCACAGAAAAGTGTGCTTGAACTACAATCGGCAAAGACAAGCAAAAATCCGGCAAATTACGTACCAGCAACAATCGAAGCTGCTAAGTAGCGGCAAGAACAACCGCTGCCTCAGCAACGGCAACAACAACAGCTACCTCAATAGCAGCCGAAACAGCAGAAGCATAAACAGAAGCACCAGAAAAAGCAGCAGAAACCGCAGCGATAGCGAGACCCAAGGTGCCCCTCATTAATTCTTACAAACTCGAAGGAAGGACACCTTTAAAATATGTAAGTCGGCCATTGGCGAGAATTTCTAAATTAAGTAAAGATAGACATGCCATCCACTGCTTCACAGTGGAGCGCGAAAAATAGGTTAAAGTATTATTAGAAAAAAAAACACGACGTAGTTCCTCTCGTTCACCCCCAAACGAGAGCGATTGCAGACTAGGTACGTCCACCGATCCCGAGGAGCTTCAAGCGAAGGAATGTGACGATCTTAAGTTCATTGGTGTCAAACCATTCACCACAGCATAGGCCAGCAGGGAGAATTATAAAATACCATACTTCCTGGTCCTCCTAACACCCAACAGAAAATTAAATAGTCGGAGGAAAATAAGACCCCTAGATTATCAATGCATAAGTTGGGAACAATTAAACAGCAATAAATGACCGTTAACATTTTACTTAATGGCCCTATGCGGACGCTCTAAACTAAACCTAATGCTTAACCTGTGTCTTTTGACGACTTGAACTAAAACTAAATATCGTTTTAATATACTTCAATTTATATTATATTACGAACTTATTACCAAGAAAATTTGTATACAAAAAGAAAAACTTGGTATGTGTACATTGCTTTTTTTAAAAGTATATAACTTATTTCAACAAATAGCGAAAACATCTTACAATGTGTTCCTTATCAGAGATTAGGATACGCCGCTTCGAACTGTTAAATGACCAAATGGCGGCCGGCCAGAAGAGTTCAGTACAACAAGCACCAGACATTGTGGAAAAAACGCTTAAATATCCTTTCAGTGAATGTAAATACGCTTGTAATTATCGAACGAAGAGCTGTGCTCTTCAATTTGCTAGATGACCGAAGTTCTTCTACTTAGCGAAACCAAGCTATCTCAGAGACACAAGTTGAGGCACAGTCAATATAACATTGTTAGAAGACACCAACCTAACACCAACGGAGCTAGTGGTGTCACTTTATTTATTAGAACAAATCTGCGTCAAAAGGTTATGTACAGTGTTGAAGTGCTCAGAAGTTGGGACACTGAAATCTCAGCTTTAAAACCTACAGGAATTACTTCAGCAAAATTACCGCGCTGCAATTAATTAGTTTTAGAATAACAAAATTCGGGATGTTAAAGCTAGCAGCTCTTGTATGTTTCCGAAAATTAATGAATTCTTTCGAAGGAAAATCAGAATGAGCTTCCGTCTCTTAAGCCCCTCCGGAATATAGACAACGTACAAGTAATTGTAACAGCATGCATTAATGCATTAGAAGCGATCGAAGATGACAACTTTTTTTGTTATCGAAGATCCTCAGGAGAAAGTTCAATAGGTTGAACGTTTCATGATGTATATATAGTGGTTATAGCCTGTGTAAATTAAAAAGCGACACTAACGTTGAATAATTAACTGTCTTTTTTAATTTTTTTTCTTTTGAAGATAAAAAACTTCGAGTAAAAAAATGAAAAACGAACGTACTGACTTACGGCCGGCTGGCGACTGACTGACGAATGACTGAATCGATCCCGCTATGGGTTTTTTTCTTTTTTTGCCGTCTGTTGATTTGACATTTCTGTATGTGTGTTCGCCACATATCTCCCCTTCTGAAAAAATTAAATTTAAAAGAAATGTTTGAAGAAAAAGTAACAAAGTTACAAAATTTAATTGAAGTAGGGATGATAAGAAAAAAAGGAAAGGAAAAAACATAAGAAAGCAGGTTGAATCTGAATTTTCTCTGGCTCCTATCTGCTGAGGTTGACGGCTCTTCAGTTACGTTGGGCTGTGTCTGATTTTCATCTTGAGGTCGGCAATCTTCTTCGAGCATGAATGCTGGTTTGAGTCTATCAATTGAGATCGGTGTGCTTTTTCCTCTGACCAGAACCACAAAGTACTTTTCGTGCTTTTCCAGTACTTAATACGGTCCATCGTATGGTGTAGCGAAAGAGTGGCCAATATGATCGTGGCGAACGAAGACACGTTAAATGTTTCGGATGTTCTTAAAAATGAATGTTGCACGCTGTCCATGACGGGACATTTCTTGTGGAGCTAAGTTTTTAAAAAGCGTTTGAAGGATTTGCACCAAAAAACGAGGACAAGTTCAGCAGGTGTTGCTTGAAGATCCTCTTTGAATGCCGCTCTAAGTCCGAGAAGCACAATAGGTAGAGCTGAAGTCCAGGTATCGCCATTGCATAGCAGTGCTGATTTGAATTGCCTGTTAAAGCGTTCGACCAACCCATTTTAATGTGGGTGGTAAGGCGTCGTTCATAGATGTTTGCAGCCCAAAAGTTGAGTAAGGCTGCTGAACAGGTCGAAGCCGAAATGTCTTCTTAAGTGCGAAGTAATTCGTAGTGGAACACCGAAGCGTGCAATCCACGACAAGAGCAGAGCCTCTGCCACATTTTCAGCTATTCCATTCGACCAGGGGACGGCTTCAGGGAAGCGTGTAAATCGGTCGATGGTCGTCAGGCATTGGTTCAATCCTTTTGATGGTATGAGGCTGACGAGGTCAATGTGAATGTGCTCGACGTGCTTTGTGGGTGGTTGAAAATTGGCAATCGGAGAAATTGTGTGTCGTGTTATTTTGTTCGCCTGGCACGGAATGCAACATTTGACCCATTTTGAGCAATCTCTGTTCATGGAGGGCAAAAAAAACTCTTGGTGATGATTTTCCTTGAGGCGCATTGACCAGGGTGTGCTAAAGAATGCAAAGAGTTGAAGATTCTTTTACGCAGATGATGAGGCACATAAGGTCGTGTTGTACCAGTGGAAATGTCAGTATAGCTTTCGGCTTCGGAGTTGTGACTGTGCCATAGGTGTTAATGAGTGTTCCGTTGGCAGCGAATAGCTGGTATGTTGATAGTGGAAGCGGTTGATTTGTCTGCTGGAGCGGGTATATCGAAACTTCGGATCCCGTATCGATTAAAAACTTTTGTTTGGAGTTTTTGTCGGTGAGGAAGAGGCGGAGGTGAAGGATGCGAGGGTCGTGCACCGACATCAGTGACTCTCGGGACCGTTTTCCTGAAATTGTCAGCCGGGGCGACATGTGCACGCCTCAGCGCCAAATTTTTTTATGGTACCAGCAGATATTTAATTGACAAGGTACTTGCCTGGATTCAGATTTATTCCTGGGAACTTGCTTCTGCTGAAGTTAAGCTCGTCCACGTGTTGAGAATGATGCAGAAAATGCAGCGACTTCAGCGGTCAGATCAGCAATTTGTCGATGAAGGTCATCTGTTGCTGCTACCGTTACTGGTGCAAAAACCTCATGCAGTTTGTCGGCGATTTCACCCAAATCTATGCCATCCATCGATTTTTGGGCGACTAGGCAGGCTTGCGTTTATGAGGGGAGATGTGAAAGTCAACGTGCTTTTAACACCTCTTCGTCGATGTCGGGAAACAAACTTTTCAGGTGACGAAGGTGTTGAGATGGTGTGCGATCTCCCAAATTCTCTTTATCCAAAAGCTGAATTATTTTTGCTTCTTTGGATTTCGAGACACGAGAAATCAATGTGCTTCTCAGTGTTTGGTATGGAGTGTCTTCACGTGGATTGATAATTATATCATCCACTTCTGCAGCAGAGCGCGTTTCAATCAGTGGTATGGTTCGATAAAATTTGTCGCGTTGTTCGATGATGCCACAGTTAGTAAACTGTGCTTCCAGCTGCGCAAACTTCAGCGCTGGTCTTTCGGGGCTGAACGGGGGCGCTTTTATGTCAAACGGAGTGATCGCTGTCGACACGTGGGATGGTTTGAGTACCGGTGGCGTGTGGCGTGAAAACGTTGAGGGTATCGAAACAATATATTTTTTTGTTTTATCAAAATACAGCAAAAAAAAACGCGTAAACTTTCGGGGTCACCAATAAAGTGGTTATAGCCTGTGTAAATTAAAAGGCGACACTAACGTTGAAAAAGTAATTTTCATTATTATGTTTTTTTTTTTTTTCTTTTCACGATAAAAACTTCGAGTACAAAAAAGGAAAAACGAACGTACTGACTCACGGCCGGCTGGCGACTGACTGAATCGATCCCGCTATGGGTTTTTTCTTTTTTGCCGTCTGTTGATTTAACATTTCTGTATGTGTGCTCGCCACATATACAAGGTGAACGTTAGCACTCGCCCGAATCATATTTTGGAAAATTGTGTCCTATTGCACAACTTCTGCCTTCGATATGAACACATTGAGCACTGGCGATCTAAGAGCACTAGTTTTACCATGTTCAATGACGATCATTTTTCAAATGATGTCATCGCCAATGAAGGGGTTTATGCCCTGTCCATTTCAAAGGAAGATCTCTGGGTTATTTTCGGTTCATTGAGATGTAAAAAATCTGTGGGAATTTGGTGTGTCTTTATTCCTAAACGGAATAAAGACACACCAAATCCGGCAAATCTCCGGTCGATAAGTCTGGAAAAGATTTGGAGGCAACAACTCCTTCATTTCTCTTGCGGCAACGGAAACAGATGATAAAGGTGAAGAGATCCTCGCTTTCAGCAGCAACATTAAAGAAATGCAAGCGATTTTCAAATCTATTAAGGCCAACCGAACAGCCAGAAAAGGAAGGGAGCATCAACAAAAAAACAAACAACAAGGACATCAGTTTTAAAGCACACAGCAACAACAGCAACAGCAAACGTCCAAACAGCAACAAAAAGATATGCATATTCGAATGCAACAACAACTACAAAAGCATCAAAAGCAACATCAATCCCAATAGCAACAGAAGACATACTAAAGTCCCGTTTGGTCCAACGTGGAAGCAAGCTTATTGGAAAATATCAGGGCCTTTGAAAGTTAGTGTCATAGGGCTTGTCTTCACTTATATAGAACTATAGAGTCGGAATACAAAAAATTCTATTCTAATAAAGTCCTGGACAACGTGGCCAACTTAATCAGAGTGGAAAATTTTCTGATAGAGCTTATTCGAATGGCGTATTGTAAGAGCAATGACCGCGAACAATAACCTGATTTACGGGGCTAAATACCAAAATTATATTGAAACTGTGCGCCCTAACGGCCTTCATTTAGAATGGTCTGGTACAAGATAAATCAGCGGTGCCGTTTATCTTCAAATTAGCTTGAAACAGTGGTTATAGGCAACTTAGATTCAGTCGAGAGCTTGGAGAACCTTAGTAACAGTAGTGCGGTCTCAAGCCGTGATTAAGTTGATGTTATAAAGCAACACCAAAAATATTGGTGGTTAGTAGCAGAACAACAAACTCCATCGTCGTTTTTTTAACGAATTTACTTTAGGCGTAGATAGTGTAGGTTTATTTGATATTGTTTTAAGACAGTAACGTAGCTTACGTATCAAATTCACTCCGTTTATTTTTTCTTAAAAACTAATTTTCCTCAGTTATTCAATTGATAGTTTTAAACAAGTCAAATTATTTATATCGAATAACATTTATAACATTTATAACATTTATATCGAATAAGCTGAAAAATTTAAATTAGAACGCCCGCATAAGGCCAGTAAGTTATATCTAGACATAGTTACAAAGCAAGTTAAAGCATTATGTTACAATGAAACGAATAAAACAAAAATGCATTTAAAAAAAGGAGCACGCGCATTCGTTATGCGAGGATTTACAGCCAACGTAAACACGGGACACGGTGAACGTGTGAATGCAACGCAGCAGTTTTAGTTATAAGAAATATAATATTAAGATGTGATTTAAGTATTGTGAGGCATTGCAGTGTGAACCGTGGACGTGATTTAATAAATATATTAAGAACTATGAATATTGTTGTTTTAGTTAATCGGAACCTATATTGAGTTCCATTGAAATATTTTTTTTTACTATCATACGCGAAGAATTAATTAACTGATATATCAAACACATTAATAAGAAATAAATATCATCATAAATCAACAGATGATATAAATTAAGAAAACAAACAAAAAAGACCACAAACAAAAAATAAGTAGATCAATAATTTAATAGAAAGGTAAATAAATTAATAAATAAGAAGATTAATAATTTAATAAATAAAAAAATACAAACTATGTATTATTGAAAATAAAATGATAGCTATTAATAAAATTGGATATACATATAAGAACACAGTTGAATATTATTTTATTGGAATCAATAATATTTATTAAATAAATATATATTTAAAATAAATGATAATTGATTAATCAAAATATTGTCGGAGAACGCACAGCAGTTCATGAATTCAACATTTTCTTTTTTGTGGAAATCAAAGGTTGAATGATGCGATGGAGGGCTTAGCATCATTTGCAATATTTTTATTTGCAATACTCGTTATTTCCGAATGTGAAACTTTGTTGACCCACCCACACTTGACATCCATAAAGCAAAATCGGTTGAAATATAACTTAAAGCACGAACATTAACTTCCCATCAGGAGGTTTAAATTTCTTTTACATATGTTTTTATTCGGATAGTCGGTAGTCGGATTCCACTGTTTTTTGAAAGATGTATGTCTGTGTGTGTTTGTAGGTACGTATGTTTGTGCGAATCCTTTTGTGCAGCCTTACTCGAGAACAAATTAAGCTATTTACTAAGTTTTTTCTAAATATAAAATTTGTTCTTAGTTTGCTTATAAGTTAGAATAATTTTAAATATAATAAATAGTATTAAGTCGAAAGACATATTTTAAGTTAAGTTTAGCTTAGAGCGCCCGCACAGGGCCAGTAAGTTAGTATATACATAGTTAAGTTAATTAAGATAGCTTTAAGCGTTTTTGTCTAGCATGTAAGGTTATAAAGTGAAACAATAAAAATGCATTTTGAATTGAATTGAATTAGGCCAGTACATTAACAGTCTGCAGGTCCCCGGTTCAATCCCTAGACGGGACGTTGTAGTATAATCATTTTATTTTTTTCTGTTTAATTCAAAATTTGAAATACGAATAAAAGTAAACTAAAAATAATAACCCATAGTCGGTGAGCCGGCATGGAAAATACCATACGGTCCGTGTCCCGACAAACGGGAGTATCAGACAAACAAGAGAGATTTGATGAAGAAGATACGGGACCAACCACATCAAGTCATCATGTCTTGAAAGCAGGAAAGCGAAGTAAAAAACAGAGGGCGACTGCGAATACAGAAAAACGCGCGTCCCTCTCCGCTTCGACTGAAAAGCTGCCTACGGAAGCGGACAATCGGTCGGCAAAGAAAGCTGCGTCAAAACCAATAGCAGCAGTAACATCATTAGGAGAACCAGAAGAGGAATACCCTTACGTGTCCGACGGCGGTGAAGGCCGCTATGCAGAAGAAGGCTTCGTTTCACTATCTCCATCAGAGTCTGATGATGAAGAAGACGAAATGCTTGAACTGAATTCCAGTATCAAGCAATTTAAAGCAAGATTACTGGCAATAAAAGCCAAGCAAATCGCACGTCGGGAGAAGGACCGACAGACGGTGATCCAGTTGCAACAGCCGCAACAACAGCAAACAGAACATCCACAGCAATGCGTACAGCAACCACAATGTCAACAAAAACAACAAGTCCCGAAGCGACAGCAGCTACAACAGCAGTTGCCAGCTAAACAGCAACAAAAACAGTTGCCAAAGCAGCGAGAAATGCAAGCGCAGCAAAAGCCACAACAAAAACAATCACAACAACATCTACAACAGCAACAACAATCACAACAAAAACAACAGCAAGGTCAACAGAAGACAATGCGGAACAAAGTACCTCCAATCAATACCTACCGTATGGAATTAAAGGACACGATCGAATTATGTAAGTCGGCCATTGGTTACAATTTTTTTATAAAAAGATTAAGTAGTAGCAAGCACTCTATACATTGTTCTACTTTGGAGCAATATTGCATAGTTAAAAACTTGTTAAAAGATACAACGACGGAGTTCTTCTCTTTCACCCCCAAAGGAGAAAAGCTCCAAACCATGCTCCTGATCCGCAGGAGATCTTGCAGGAGCTTAAAACAAAGGCTGGTGACGATCTTCAGTTTATTTTTGTCAAGCCATATACCACACCGAAGGCCAAAAGAGAGAAACGGAAATTACCGTTCTTTCTGGTACAATTAAGTCCCGAAAGCAAATTGGACAGTGTCAGGAGTATCAATGTCCTAGACTACCAGTGCATAAAATGGAAGAGAGTAAAACGACTCGATAACATTTTACAATGTGTTCGATGCCAAAGGTTCGTGCACGCCGCGTTGAACTGCGAAATGCAGCATCGGTGTGTGAAGTGCGCAAAGGACCACAAAGCGGAGGAATGTCCGCTTGTTAGGGATGATTCTAGTAGAAACGATCTCAAGTGCATTTTGTGTGGAAATTCTGGACACACCGCAAACTATCGGGGTTGTCCTAAATTCCAGTATATAAAAAAAATTAACATGGCTCGTCAGCAGAAAGTATAGGCGAAACGCCCGCCCGTTCGCAATCAAACACCAGCCGTAACTCCCAACGTGACCTACGCGCAAATGGCGGCAGGCCAAGGAATACGGTACAGCAACTGCCGAAGACTGTACCAAAGGGTCCAGCGCCCCGAGCACCTGAGGCTGAAGCTGATCTGTTGGCTATTTTGCTCTCGATTCAGGGACAAATTGGCCAGCTGCAACAGCAGATACATGAACAGGCGACACGGGTGGATAGTATCTACTCGCTTTTGTCGAGCCTAACGCACCTCCAGTCGTAATGAGTACACTGGCGGGGAGGCCCTTAAGGATTCTTTCGGTGAATGTGAATTCACTAATTAAAATTGAGCGAAGAGGCGTACTCTTTAAGTCAAGAACAAGCTCTTACCTGGATCTTATGCTTTTCGACGAACGGTTACAATTGACTGACATAAACCGACAAACGATAAACTGTCTAAAAACATTTGTTTATGACAGTGACCATTGTGGGTTTAGTGCCGAAATTACTATTCCGAATGAAATTGCGGAGTTAGAGGAGTGTGTTCAAACACATTCTTTCAATTACAGTAAGACGCGTTAGAGACACTTCTCCCTAACACTGACAAGAGCACTCTCCTCGAACTCGCTCGACCCACCATCCAATAGGAATCTATCGAACGAGGAGATTGACACTTACCTCAAACGGATGGACGACACAATAAAACAAACAATGGACAGAACAATTCCTAAGTACCAAATAACTGACAATGTTAACATTTACCGCAATGCTACGATCGACGCTCTACACAGACAAAAGAGTAGACTACCGACAAAGCTTTAACAACTGTACAGACGCTTCACTGACCCGCAAGATTCGGAGGTTAATATACTGAAGTCTATGCTAAAAAATATCCAACAATTAATTCAGCAAAATACAGAGCTTCCATTAATATGAATTGGAAAAATAAAATTCGGGCTGTTAAAGCTAGCAACCCTAGTATGTTCCCGAAAATCAATAAATTTTTCCGTAGGAGAAATCAGAATGAGCTTCCGTGTCTTAAGCTCCCCCGAACTAAAAATAACGAACGAATACTTCTGACAGCGGGTATAGATCCAGTAGAAGCAATCGAAGACGACAACTTTTTCGTGATCGAAGATTCTCAGGAGAACGTTGAAGTAATAGGCGCGACCTTTCAAGATGTTTATAAAGTGAATGTTAGCAATCGCCCGAACCATGTCTTGGAAGATCGCGTCCGCGTACACAACTCCGACCTTCAAAATGAAATTGAGAACTGGCGATCGGAGAACACTGGTTTTACCATGTTCAGCGATAATAATTTGGCAAATGATGTCTCCGCCGATGAAGGGGCACATCCCCCATTTATTTCTAAGGAAGATCTCCTGGTTATTTTTGGTTCACTGAGAAGTAAGAAATCAGTGGGAATCGACCAAATACCAAACATTGTTCTAAGCCACCTCCATAGAGAAGTGGTACTACCCTGTTTAACAACTTGCTGAATAATGCACAATATCCAGCTCATATGAAGACAGCGGTGGTGCAACCCATTCCTAAACCGAATAAAGATGCATCCATTCCGGCAAATCTCCTGTCGTTAAGTCTCCTTCCGAACATCAGTAAGGTATTTGAAAAAGTAATAAATAGAGCCCTGACCGTGTGGGTTGAGGACAAAAATATTATTCCGGATAACCAATTCGGTTTCAGAGCGAGGCATGATTGCATACATGCCGCGTCTAAACTGGTATCGGATATCCAATGGAGCAAAGGTAAGAAACAATGCACGGGTGCTTTATTGATAGACTTGGAAAAGGCTTTTGACACTGTATGGTTGCAGGGGCTCTTTTTCAAGTTGGATCGGCTGGGCATAAGCAAACCACTGCTGTACATACTCTTTAATATGCTCACCGGTAGAAAGTTTTTTGTGAAGAATGGCAATGTAACTTCTGCTGGAAACTTTGAAATTAACAACGGTCTGCAACAGGGTGTCGTTAATTCGCCGATTTTATTCACTATTTTCACGAGTGATCTTGTAGGTTCTCTTCACCAAGCTATAGCGTATGCAGATGACTTGATCGCGTACAGATCAGGTCCAAAAATCGAGGCCATTGTAAGCCTTTTGTAATGCGATTTCAATAAGATTCAGCGTTATTGCGATGATTGGAAGTTGAAAATCAACTTTCAACTATTTTGTTTGGGACACCATTGTCTGGGGCCTCTCTGTCGTGGGTTCTCTATCGTGGGACATCTTGGGCAGCCACTTGGAAATCGAAATGTAGTTAGATACCTTGGGGTCTGGCTAGATCAGTATCTGTATTTTAACAAACATATAGATGCTGCTCTAGCCAGAGCCAAAGCGGCCTATGCCATGACGAAGAGACTGTTTCACAGCAGCCAACTCGATGCCAGGGTAAAGGTGATCTGTTACATGGCCCTCATCCGGCCTATGCTAGCATATGAGTGTCCAGTGTGGTTCAACGTGGGAGCAAGCTTAATTGAAAAGATACGTGTTTTCGAGAGACGATGTCGTAGGGCTTGTCTCCATTTATATAGAACTCCAGAGTCTCATTACAAAAAATTCTATCCTAATGAGGTCCTCTACAATGAGGCTAACCAAATTAGAGTAGATAACTTTCTGATTAACCTTATTCGGAGACACATTGTAAGAGCAATGACCTCGAGCAACAACCTGATTTCTGTGGCTTACTACCCCAACTTTATGTACCACGAGACAGTTCGCCTTAACGGCTTTGTTCCACCAGAGGCTTTCCTTTATTTGGACCTTAACGGCCTGATTAAGAATAAAAATGCGGTACAGCTTATCTTCCACTTTGCCCGGAAAAGCTCTGCAGAGAGTCTCCGGTTCAGTAGGGCGGTATCAGTCCACGACAAGGAGGATGTTTTCAGACAGCACCAACACTTTTGGTGGCTTAACGAAGGAGAGAAAACTTCGCGCATATAATTTTTTATTCTTTTTTGTCCAGTTAAAGTACCTTTAAAATAAATTAAAGCCAGGCCGGCTTACATAGTTTTTAAGTTAGTTTTTAAGGTAGTTTTTAAGGTAGTTTTTAAGGTATTTTGTTTTTTTTTTCTTTTGCTTTAAGTATTTTTATAATTATATATAGTATAAATATATATATATATATATATAGATATATAAATAGCACAGCACAAACAAATTATAGAAGTAGATTAAATTTAGAGATAGATTAAGTAAAGTTAGAGCATAGGCTTATATTTTGGTAGTTTTAATGTTAAATTTACTTTTTATTTTTTTTTCGCAATTATTAATTTACTAAGTTTTCTTGCAAATTTTTTTCTTAGTTGTGTAAGTATTTTTTTTTACGGTTCATATTTTCAACAACACAAAAAGGTCGATCACGTCGAAAGACAATGTTTAAAAAATAAGGTTAAGCTTAGAGCACCCGTATAGGGTCAGTAAGTAAATAAAATAAATTAATTAAGATAAGTCCAGTTAATTAAACTAGTTTTAAGCATTTTTGTCTAGCAATTAAGTTATTCTGATTAATAAATAAAAAAGCATAAAAAAAAATATACGAACATAAGGAAGATCACATCGACGATCTCGCTCAGATTGAGAAACAAGAAGAGCGTGACCAAATTCGGGAATTGCCGAGAGCAACTCACGGTGGTGACGAAATTCGACGAAACACTTGTAGATTTTTTTGTGATATTTATATTAATATTGATTTTGAAATCAATCTGTGATACAACTACAGATAAGTATATAAATAGTATGAGAGAAAAAAAGGAAACTAATATAGTTAGACGTGAAAATACATAAAACCTAGGTAAAAGACTGACAGGACGTAAAACAATGATCAGTAAGCTAAACTGCAGGCCACTCCAGACCGAGTTTGACGAATGACGTTGACGAAACTTTCCCCTACGGAACGTGCCCCCAAAAGTGGATAAAACAATTTAGCCCGGGAACAATGACCATGAAAGGAAAGTAGGTTATTGGATCGACAATGTGAAGACAAGTGAGAGCGGGCACACAAACAATAAAAAAATGATTAATTAGAAAACAAATTTAAATTAAATTACTGAAGTGAAGCATAGTTCTAAAAGAGTCTTGAGGGAATCACACAATCAAACAAAAAAAAACACCCGGGTAAGATTAAACAGAAAAATTATATATAAAAAAAAATTCGCATTTGCTCGATCCAAAGAAGAAACAGGCACACAAGAACGAAAGAAAATGAACGACAGACAAGAGCCAAAGTCCTGTGACGTGGATAGACTCGGATTTGCCGCAAACATAGCGGAGGTGGGTTGGCTTAATAAATTCCAAACTTTAACGGGAAATAATTTGAAATTACGCTACAGGGTAAGGGAGGCTTAAAGAACTTCTAATACAAGACACAATAACGGATGGAACAAGAAAACCAAGAATATAACAAAGAATAGAACCCACGGGGACAAAAGTGCTTGGGCGGTAAAGGAAATCGGGGATTGTGAACATTTTTTTTTTGTGAAGTTCCGAATTTTTTACATATTGAATTTGTTGGTTTTCCTTTTTATAAATTTAAAGTCCTAAGAATGGTTTTATTTTACAGTGCTAAAGATTTTTTTTATTTTGTAAATCAACAAGAAATAATATTGTATGATAATGGAAAGTGAATTTTTGGTTGGGATAAATGATAGAATCAGTGACTTTTCCCGCAACGTGCTGCCGGCAGGACAACGAGGGACACAAAAATGAATGAGTGAGTCACCTATTTGTATAGCTTCCGTTTTTTTATATATATTAGTTTTCCTTTTTATTTATCAATTAATGTTAAGAACATGGGATGGAGGGCCGACTATGCGTATAGCAATTGAGGGTACGCAAATCAAAGGATAACTGAAGATTATCATGGACAGCCTTTACAGACTTTAATAGGGAAGCCTTCACGGAAAAAGACAATAAGGAGAAGCGACTGATGACAACAATGACCGAGATCATCGCTTCCTTAGGGAAGGAGTTACAGGCGATGCGGGACGATCTACGTGACTTGAAGAAGAAGGCCAACATTCAACAAGAACTTGAACGCCAAGGACAAAAAGAAGTGCGACAGGCCCCGACACACACACCAGGATCCGATCTACAAGACGTACGATACCCACTTAGGTTTGAGACAAGTGCGTACGACAACCACTGGGACTTGGCCAAGCAGTCGACTCCACAATTATACCGAACGACACCCAACCCGAGACCTGTAGCAGTCCGAGAACAACTTGCCCCACGCTATGGTGGGAGAGTAGATGTCCACAAGTGGGGCTTCAAATTTGATGTGTCACCCAAATTCATGTATTGCTGCAAGGTTCGGCCGAGAAATGGTACTGGGAGCTTAGGCAGGAGAAAAGCTTAAGCGAGTTGAAAACCTTATTCGACCTCATGACCGAGCTGGCTGACCGCTTCGCAAATGACCAGCCCGACCCGGACATCCTACGAAGGATTATGAATCGAAGACAACTGCTCCATGAAACTTTTGACGAATTCTACGAAGACATACCAACACTGATATAAAAAATGAGGATAAGTCACAATGATAAATTAAAATATCAAGGACAGAGTTTCTTCCTTGGCTTTAAGACAGGCAGAGAGACACTTGGGGATAAGAGACGCTAGGGCTAGACGGAACATTAACAATGTGGAAGGAGACGCGGACGATTCATACAGGACGAGAAACAGAACGAGTGACTACGATTATGACGAAGAAGTAGACATAGAGGTGACCGAATAAAGGGTAAAGCTATAGAACAAAAGGCAACCATACATGAAGAGAGACCAAGGGTCATCGACACATACTGACTTCAGACAATTTCAGAGTACGGAAGAACGACATTTCTCATGCCGTTCCACGTTCCACCACATTACGTGTTTAAACTGTCATCGACTTCAAAATCGACGGGGAGACCGGAAACATAGCGTCGACATCAAAGTTCATCCCGGCTCCTCAGAATCCAAATAGATCCAAATACTAAAAAGACAATCGACGGACAAAAAACTATAAACAAATACGAAGACACCTGAAAGAAAAAGTCCACACCGACGACTACAAGAGTACGAAGATGCTAAACGACGAATTTCTTTGGGAAGAACTAATGACTAAGAAAAGGAGAAACTTCAATAAAGTACCTGGGGTACATAGTCAGTGATGGGTGCATAAGAATAGACAGGGACAAAGTTTCTGCGGTCGAAAACTTCCCAGCCCCCAAGAATCCCAAACAAACAAACCCTAACTTCAACAAACAGTTTTAAATACAATGAGATTCTTCGACTTCTGGCGTACGAAGTGTGCTCTTCCAGTTGGACGACGGAATAAAGTCACTTTTCAATAACACTATGGAGTCGATACTAGATCAACATAGGCGAAAATGTGTCAATAAACAACGAAAAAGTAGAGCCGGCTTTTTGATTTAGAGCTGGCTTATGACTAAAGTCAACTGACTATGAATTTGCGCCATAGAGTTTATTGGTGTAGCTATATAAATTTATGTATATTATTTATATATTGACGTATTTCAGAGTTAATTTATTTATGTATGTACATATAGAGATTTGTAATTTATTTATAAATTAAATGTCATAGTTATAGAGTATATTTATGAGTGACGTCATTAAGTAGAAATAGTTATGTATTAGTAGATATTCCGAGTGCCGAGTGTAGGTCACGGTGGTGGAAATCGGAAAAGATTTTTTTAAAACTTTTTTAGTGATATTAGTATATTAGTATATTAGTATATAAGTTAGAAGGGGTAGAACATTTTTTCTGATAACTTAAATAGGCATATAAATAAATAAAACGGAGTTAAAAGACTGAAAGAACGACAAGACAAAAATGGTTCTGGAGGCCACTAAGTATCATAAGCCGAACAACTCATGGTGATCAAGGTTATTTTTATTATTAGTTTTATTTTATTAGGTTTATTCTAATATTAGGAAACAAAATAGCTGTTATTTTAATGAAATAAAAGTTTTTACGATGCGGTTGGCGGTGATGATGATGACTTTTTAGGGGTTCGTACCCAAAGGTACCAAAGGAACCCTATTTCTATTACTAAGATTGCTCTGTCCGTCCGTCTATCAAAGAGCTGTATTTCGTATACCGTTACAGGGAGACACTTCGGGTGCACTGCTATTGCCGCCCCAACAAAAAACAATGGGTCACCATACAATGTCAGCAAGTTGATGGAAAACCTTTTAGCAGCCAGGCTATACCTTTTAATGCATTGGCATCTGTAGTATTTTCGCCGTCTTAATTTACCGTGATTGTTACTATGAAATCGTATGTTTGCATTTCGTTTTTTCACCACCAAATCGACCGGTACACCTGCTTAAACTTCCAAGGTTCGCCTTGGCATTAACAGTTGTTGGAGTTGATCCTCTGATAGGGTTTTCAATCCCACTTTATCAGACGTCGATGCAGAGAAAGTTATGTCGTCGGAGAGGCTGGTATACAATGATGACGACGGGTCATCATGTGTCGCAGTTCTGCTTTTTGTGGCAGATGTTTTAGCGCTTCATCCCTCACGTCTCCTGATTATTGATGGTACCTATCACACTGTTATGGCATACAAGCCAATTTTTGAGTCTCATATACTATATATATTATTCGGCCTTGAGTGTAGTTTCCGGAAAAACCATGTGGGTCGATTTTGCCGGTCTCAAATAAAACGTCCAAATTTCCAGTTAGAACTCAGCATGCAAGATGTTTGACATTAGTTGAAGTTGGTGATCGCCGTTTCGCATTTCTAGGAAGGTGACCATCTCACAAGATGTAAGGCCAAAAAAAAGCCCAGATGTTCTCACCCGGATTTTGACGTACTTTCCACTCAACCACGGACACCCAAATTTTGTTTTTAATAAGTAATAAATATTTTAAACTTTTTACGTCCTTTAGTAATTCTCAGTAATTTAAATGATAGCTACTAAATATCATTAATCTAAGTATGTGAACACATAAATGAATATTTATTTGAAATATCTTACAATTTGAAATACCTTACTTTTCACTAGAAAGTTAAACTTCTGTGGAATATTTGGCTTTCTAAAATTAAACAATTTTCATGCAGCTTTTTGGCATTCGTTCAGATGTTTGCATAGTAAAATTGGAAACAAAAATATTTAAATCTATAAACTGCATTTCATATGATTTGATTTTCCAAATAATATTTCAGTATTCCGAAGATTATCAATAAAGAAGATTAAATGCCAATGAGTTATATATATAATTTTTTCATAACTTTAATTGAAAAGCAAAAAAAATAAAAAACAAAAATATATAATTAAATGTCCTTTAGGGTTATAGTTGTGATTGAAAATCTCATGTGCCTTACTGCATCATTAATATCACTATTACTCTATAAAATGCCTTAAATTAATACATTAATACATTATGTGTGCAATAATAAGATCTAAATACACAAATATAATAAGATATCATACTTTTGATAAATGCAGTGAAATGTAAGTAAAGTAGTTTTGTGCCGATATTATTATAATATGATCTAATACTTTCTCCAGTGAAAAATTAAAATTTCAGTTTAAATGTGAGCTAAAAAATAAACACTACAATCAATCAAAATCAAATTTTAATAAAATTAATTGAATGGCAAATTATTTCTTTCCAAATAAGGTTGGCAAGACGGTATTACAATACCATTTTTTTCGTGTGAAATGATAAACTTCAGTCAATTAAAAGTTTTCCATTTTGTTTGGTGACCTTCTGCCATTTTCAGGCAACTCTATGATTCCGGACTCAAACACATCTGGCCCGTATTAGCGAAAACTTGGAAAAAAAGTATTGCAGATCATCATGATCGGTGAAAGGTTGGCAGTCAAAGAGTTTTGAAAAAAAAAATTCTTACAAGCAAAGATCGGGACTGTGGTGAGGATGTGAAATCACTTCCATGCCAAAGTGCAATAATTTTCCCCGAGCTACCAAAGATGTGTGCGGTCTAGTGTTGTTATGGTGGTTTATTAAATGTATTTCAATTCATTGGAACCCAAATATCGAGTTTTTCTACTAGTGCAAGTTAAAATTATTGGGTGAGATGCATTCAACCTCTCTGTAATTTCTCCCATAGTAATATGGCGATCTTATTCAAATATGCCGTTGATTTGGTCATGAACAATTTCAATTGGTTTACCCAAAAGTTTGTCATTTTTGATTAAAAAAAATTCCGGAACAATTTGTGTTCTGATCAATCACCAATCCTGACAAGTGCACTCTATTAAGCAGTTCACACCGTAAACTTCAATATCCCTTTGTTAACCTCAGCAGAAAAAGCAAGGAAAATTCGTTAAAAATGCTTATTTTTTCACAACACGATAAAATTCACACTGAACTTACAGGTACTCGTCTAAGTAGCTCTTAGACGATCAAATTTATTGCACAGTATTTGATATCGTTCTTATTTTTTATATAGCTAAGTTTTTACATAGTGTAATTTACTCACGTTATTAAATTTTTTTTAGAAAAGTCCTGAACAAAAATAAAAGAAAATAAAATTCGAATTTATCTTTATATCTATCGCTCTTGCCCTGTAGCATTAATTTTGGTCTCATTTAACTCGATGCAACTCTAATTTGGCAATTCGTTTGTATAAATTATCAAGCACAGCTAGGTCCACAATACAAGAACAGCACAGCAAAATCCAACGAAACGAAGTCCACATTTAAGAGCCAGTACAGCAAGATCGAACAAAGTGAAGTCCACATTTAAAAGGTAGAAAAGCAAGTTCCAATACGGTGATTTTTTTAACCTCGGTCCTCTTCGCCAACACCGCCTCTAATGAACCTAATGTTAGTTCACACATTTTCCCTCTATTTTTTACCTTCTTCACTTCTGTGACCATGACAATTTCGAATATCAAGAACAGAGCTGGGGAATACCTCCAATAATCTTAAAGTATTGCTGTAGCTCTTTTGCAGCTCCCTTGGCTTTTATATTTCAAGCCTCTATTAACCAAAAAATTTTTCCGAAATTTTGAGGCTATCATTTTCGAAGCTAAACAATATGGCTTTGTTAAAAACAAATCTGCGGTAACAAATTTGTTGAAGCTTACTACATTTACCAATAAAACCCTAGAAGTAGGAAATCAAGTCGACTGCGTGTATATTGATTTCAGTAAGGCCTTTGATAAGTTTTCACACAATCTATCCGACTACAGTGCTTTACGGGATGACCTTAATACTTTTGCAAAATGGGGCTTCAATATTTATTTGTCATTGATCATATCTAAATGTTTCATCATGTCCTTTCGAGAAGCCTTAATCCCTTCTCTTTTGTGTACACCATTAATAGCTCTGCTCTGGCCAATCTAAAACTGACAAAGTACTTAGGTGTACAATTCGCTCCAAACCTTGACTTCTCAATTCATATTGAGCAAATGGTTAACAAAAGCAACACCCTCCTCGGCTTCATCAAACGGTGGAGTAAAGAGTTTTCGTGTCCAATAATCACAAATACCCTGTACACCAAATTTGTCATGCCACAGTTTGAGTACGCATTCAAGGTGCGGTCACCGTATTACTTAACACTAATTGAACGTATCGAGTCTGTACAACGCAAATTTGTTCATTTCGCACTTCGACATTTATCATGGACTGATCCTCTTCGTCTTCCACCTTATAAGGACCATCTTCTACTTATCGGCAGTGACTCTTTACAAAAATCGTCGGGAAGTTGGTGATATAGTGTTCTTACATCAGTTAATTACTGGTAATATTGACGCACCACCACTTCTTAACCAAGGAAATTTTAGTGTTAAGTCTTTCAATTTTAGAAATTCGAACTCGAACAATTTTAGAAACTTAGAAACTCAACTCAACGAACCTGTCACTCGGATGTCAAAATAAGCGAGTGCAAACTGTCATATGTTCGATTTTGTTTCCATGGCACTCGAACAAAAACTTTTTGGGCGGGTCCGTTCTTGATGCGCATGCTACGTCTCTTATTCAATATTCTTATTTTTATTTGTACTTATAGTATTTTAAAATATAACATTTGTTAATAATTTTTTTTCAATATTTGTTAAACTGCGTATTTGTGTATTGTTATAGACGTTATTTGTTTATGTTTACTCAAAACTAACCTAACGCTAAACGATGGCGCTGACAAGATGTGCATTACTCTATTACACTATCACTTACAATGCTTGTTTTATAAGCAGTACTGATAGCGATAAAAAAATATTTCCGTCCACGAGGTGCCAGTCACTTAAAAACAGACTAATTCGGTAATGGAAAAATTAAAAAATTCGACAAAACTAAATTAAACTTCATCCGAAGGCTCGATCAATCAAAAGGAAATGAAGAACGCAACTAGACTATCTTTATCGCTACAACGACTGGATGAGGAGAGGGAACTGAAAGAAAATCACATCGCTGTAAATACAAATCCGTTGAAATCCCTTGAGTTCATCCGAGGAGACAGGCAAAATATCACCCTCGAAAGCGCAGTATGATAAAATATCAACAATAAGTAAATTTATGTCCGGCACATTAAAAGAGATGTCAGTTCGAACTACGCGCGATACTTAGAAGCCTCGTAGAGAAATTACAGAGCCGCCACCCAGAGCGGACAGACTGCAATCTCTCATAAAATGTTCACCTTCTGTTCGAAATTTATCTGCCGTTATGGAAGCAACTGCATTGTTCAACGATTTAGCAAATCCGTATCTGCTCGAAGAGTTGACCGAAATTTTACCAGCATCAATTCGCTTAGAATGGGGTCGTTATCATCAAAGACTGGACGATGTTTATATACCGGCTTTTGGTGAGTGGTGTGATAACGTCCCAAACTCGGCCGCCGAAGTAGCACCTTTAAATAGTTTAAGTACCACGTTGAAACGTGTGAAAAGTTCTAAAAAAAACTTAAGGTGCACTCAAACGATTCATATCGCAATGGGCTTGGCCCTTAGTAGTTTGAAGTGACAACGGTACCAATTCTCATGGAGCGAGTCTGAATTGAAACAAGCAGTCAGCTAAATCGAGGTGAACAAACTGGCAGAAAAAATCGTTAGAGAGAGGTTTATAAGGTTAGCGAAACAAACACTTCGTCACATATCTACGAAACGAAACCCATCTGATGAATTATTATATACAATTATGACGGAGGTAAAGTGAATCCTTAATTCCCAACACTTTTCTTAAGTTCCTTTAGGTGGCGAAGAGTTTGAAGCACCGACTCCAAATCATATCTTGTTAGAAACGTCAAACGATGACGATGGGCTCAACGATAGAGGAGTAGTTTTGGTTATTGGTAATTGGTTAGCCAGCGAACAATTTGCAAATCAGTTTTGGCGACGATGTGTCAGTGAGTGCCTACCTGGTCTAGCAAGGCGCGCTAGGTGGTTTTGTTGGAAAGATCCATTCTACGGTGCAATTGATTCATTCTCCTAGAAATGATCCACCTCAATACTAGCCCCCGTAACCTTAGATCAGCGCCCATTTCTCTTCATTGTTATCATCGCACAAATTTTGGCTATTTCAAACTAAAATCCAGAATGCTTCGCACGGCAAATCAATCACAGGACCTTCATCTGTCCAAATCTTCCTTAAAAAAGAGATAATTGAGTGAAAATAATATCTCCTCCATCTCTAATCAGCCCACTTAGTTACCACAAATTTCTCTCCCTTACTACACGCATAGTTTTTAAGTAACTGTAATTTTGCTTGCTTGTATGAAGTTAATAAAGAAGTCCAGGGTTGATTACTGGGCGACAAAACAAAATGTTGTTTTTATTGTCGTCGGCTGAAGCAACCCGCGAAACAGCTGGTCGAAGGGAATCATCTTCAAAACCATACTTGGCAAGGATGGCATACTAAGGAGCATACCAACTGAAAAGCTTGCTGTTCTTAACTTGTGCGTGCAGCACCAGGAAAAAAATACACTTAAGAAGCCATTGAACTGAGGAGGACGGAAAAGGGAAAAAAGCGAAGGGGGTCATTTCCTCCATTCGTTAAAGCTCACACCTTTCACCCACGTTACTTTGGGAATCACGACATAAGCTATAATTACAACTACTACTGCTATACATATGTATATATATACTATATATATATTTATATATATAACAGGCATAAAAAATTAAAAACAGACCAAATTGTAAGTTCATGTAATTTCCACACCACATACTTTTTAAAAATCATGAACAAAAAAAAACACATTTAAATCTAATTTATCTTTGTTGGGGCTCCGTTCTCACACTTTAAAAGAATTAAGAAAACATTTATTCATTCCCATTTTTACGCAACTCTTCAATCCATTTACGTTACTTCTTTCCTTTCGTTTTAAAGCATTGAGACAGTATAATACCTACACAAATTTTTGCCTAAAATACTATTGTGCAATGATATTGTTTGGGGCTCATATTCAACAATAATATTGATCGTCTAAGGACCGCTCGGTAAGATTAAAGCAACAGCTTTCAGAGAAATTAAAAAGGAATTTTTCAAACGATCATTTATGAATTGAAAGCTTCACATTAACAGTCGTCATAAATGCAGATTCATTGCAAAAATATATTAATATACTATATGAGTGTTTTTTCGTTTTGGAGAATTTATTCGAGAAATATATACAATACGGAATTTGTTTGATGCCTGTTAAAATATAATAGTGTTATTGCGAATTCTAATTTCCTACCATACCCAACCAAATATGTCGCAAACGCAAGAAAAATCGCGCCGCGGAGTATATCTTAAGTAAAAGCGTTGATTTTATTGATATTAATTTACATAAATATTGAAAACAGTATTTCATGTGATTTTAGTGTGTGTTGTTAATTGAAAATACTACTGTGTCCAAAAAATAAGGTGACATTGTATTTATTTAGAAAATTCTTTATTTATTCTTCCAAATCAATTTCATCCCCTTCAAAGTAATCCCCTCCCGATGCAATGCACTTATGCCAACGGATTTTCCAATCTTTAAAACATTGGTTGTAGTCACTTTCCGGGATGACCTTCAGTTCCGTCTTCGCTGTGGCTTGAATCTTCTCTATCGTATCAAAACGGTGTTCCCGGAGCGGTCTTTTGAGCTTGTTGTACAGCCAGAAGTCGCACGGCGCCAGATCAGGTGAATACGGTGGTTGCGGAACGATATGGGTTGAGTTTATGGCGAAATGATCACGAATTACGAGTGCGGTATGGGATGGTGCATTATCGTGGTGTAAAAACCAAGAATTGTCTTTCCACAATTCCGGCCTTTTTAGGCGGATAGCGTTACGCAAACGATGCATAACGTTCAAATAATATTCCTTGTTGACTGTTTGGCCGGTTGGAAGGAATTCATAAAGCACAACACCACGATAATCGAAGAAAACAGTCAACATGACCTTGATTTTTGAGCGACTTTGGCGCGGTTTTTTTGGTCTCGGCTCTCCTTTGGCACGATATTCGCTCGATTGATCGGTTGTTTCGGGGTCGTAAGCATAGATCTAAGTCTCATCGCCAGTTATAGTGCGTTTCATGACATCCTGGTAGTCGGAAAGCATTGTTTCACACACTTCAAAGCGACGCCTTTTTTCTAAAAAAAATCAATGTTTTCGGTACCAGTCAAGATTTGACGCGCTTGAGGCCCAAAGCATCCTTCAAAATGGTATTGACTGAGCCTTTCGATAAGCCAACTTCATCAGCAAGGTCTCTAATCGTTAATCGATGGTTTTTAAACACCAAATCTTTGATTTGTTGGGCGTGAGCTTCATCGGTTGAGGTTGATGGTCGCCCAGAACGCTCTTTGTCTTCGACACGTTCACGGCCGGCTTGGAAATCACTTTACCACTTGTAAACATTTTTTTTAGACATAGCCTGATCATCAAAGGCTTTCTGCACCATCCTCAACGTATCCGCAGCAGAAAATTGATTCCGCAAACAAAATTTAAAGCAAATTCTTTGCTCAATAAATTTCGACATCGCAAAAAACGAAAAACTCACTTTTAGCAGCTCACAAAACGACGCGTATCTCAAACACTATGAATATATTTTGACATGAAATTTCACATAGATGTCACTGACAGTACTACCAACCTAAAAAGAAAGAAAAATTTCCAAATCCTTCCAGCAGGATATTCAATTAACAAAGGGTTTAAAGTAAAAAAATATGTTGCTTCACGTTGTGTATATTTGATTACATTTAAGGCTATTTAATGTTTCCTATTTTTAATATTTTAACCCTTTATTTGTAGCCATTTCTTGAGCACTTTGACTGTTATTACTTAAACACACACCAGAATCACATAAATCACACGCTTCTTATAATAAATTTTCAGAAAATGTTTTTGTAACTAATTTTGTTTGCATTGAGAAAAATACAGAAACAAAACAAGAACATGGGGTTGTGACACATATAGTAAATAATTGAAACTCGCACTAACACATGTCATTCTGACATGCATCACACAAATTTCGAACGAATCTGTTGTCGCTTTGAGATGTATTTCTCGTATTAAATTTAAAAAAAAATATTATTGTACCGTTTAACATAATTCTACGATAAACTGGCATCAAAAAAATCTTCTTACTGTGACGCTTTTATTTCATATATGTTCGTTTGAAAAATTTCCATTTTCATTTCATTTCAATGATTTATGTGCCTGACATTTAAACTCTGAAAACAGTTGCCAAGTAGAAGTTAGTTCTCACATGAGGGGTCACGCGCCTCCTCAAAGCACGCAACACTACGGTTCTCTAACTTAAGATTTTTCATAGAATCGCGTACAAATAGGCAAGCTTAAGACAGACTGGACATCGGTTAGCTTTTACTTCCAATTAGAATAAGAACTCCTAGATGGGAAATTACGATTCAACGTTTTCAAGAAATTGCTTTAGAAGGGATTTGTAAATATTTAAAAATAAGAAAACACTCTTTACGATCACAAACGGGAACATGAAGTGCACACAGATGCCCTTGGCATCGCTGGTATTTTGTTGCAAATGGATTCAGATCTACAACTTCGACCAGTGGGGTATTTTAGCAAGCGGAAGAATGATTATGAGAAACACTATCATAGTTATGAGCTCGAAGCTCTTGCTGTTGTAGAGTCTATTAGTAGATTTCGAAGTAATCTTCTTGGCAAGCATTTCAAGGTGGTAACCGATTGCGACTCTCTGCGAGCGACGATTGACAAGAAGAAGGATCGAACGGTGGTGGCTGCGACTGAAGGATTATGGTTTTGACTTCGAATACCGGTGTTGGAAAAACATTCAGCACGTCGACATACTTAGCAGGTCCCCGCATGAAGACCCAGAAAAAATTAAGCCTGGCTTATGACTGCTCAAATTCAGAATCAAAAGTTGCGAGAGATTGTAACCAAATTGAACCAAAACGGAAGTACGGGTGCAGATAAGGAGATTCGTTAACATTTTGAAATTGAAAAAGGACGCTTATGTAGGAAGGTAGATAACGCGCTGAAGTGGGTAGTCCCCGGGTGTGCAGTTTGAAAAATAATCAGATCCTGTCACGATCGGGTTGGTCACTATTCAATTGAACGAACTTTTAATGTTTTGCAGCGTTCCCCCGCATGAGAAGCAAGGTTAAAAATTATCTATCAGCATGCATTGAATGTGCGTACTTCAAACGACCGATGATCGACATCGATCATTTGGGACCTTTTCCAATGAGCCATAAGGGCAATACGCATGTTTTAGGAATTATTGACGGGTTTACAAAATACGTGATATTGAGCCCCGTTAAAAACGTTTCCACGAAACCCGTTGTTCGCATTTTAGAGGAAATTTCATCAAGTTTTGGCAGCCCTGTCAGAATAATTACTGACAGAGGAACGGCTTTTAGTTCGAAAGAGTTCGAAAAGTATTACGAACGATACTAAACACATTATGACTGAAGCACGAACCCCAAGAGCCAACAGCCAAATTGAGCGATGCAACCAAACGTATGTCGAGCGATAATCGTAATAGGGACACTCATATTAAGGCAACGCAATGGTAAATGAATTCTTGCGTAAACGAAACCACAAAACAAAGACCGCATAACCTTTTATTCGAATTCCAGCCTCGAGACCCTCTTGGAAACAAAATATTACTCGCGTTGCACAATGACAGTCTCGAAAAACAGCGTTTAAATCTCGATGTCTTACGCCAGGAGGCTGTAGCGGCTATTACACAATCTCAGGTGCAACGATACGACTCGCATCATAAGTCTTCACGTGTTTACAAAGAAGGCGATCTGGTTTTGATTGAACGACCATCGATTGCTACTGGAGAATCGCGTAAGCTAGATCCATGGTGACGGCAGTGTTGGACCATGGTAGGTATGTCATAGAAGACATTCCAGGAGCTCAACTAACACAACAGAAATCGGTCTACGCATCGGACAATATGGAAACGTGGTGTCAGAACATGGATGCCGATAGTTTTGCTGACAATATTAGTCACACGGAGGTCGATGACGACACTTAATTTCAGGAAGGCCGAGCTGTTCATTAATGTTCATCCATCCATAAGCTAACGTCTCCACTTTCTTATGAAACTTTGACATCTATCGTCGGTTCTTTTGGGAAAATGACAGGCTACTTGATTTTTGCGTTAAACGTGTTTAGCACATAATTGATAAATAAAAGAATCGTTTTTTAATCAAGTTAATTGAAGCGTTTATTTTTAATTCATCTTGAGTCATTACATGTGCATTATTCATATTTCATATATTTCTAACTGACAATAACAGAAAATTTTTTTAAACAGTTCATTATATGTTTTATTATATATCTATAACAGTAGGGAAAATTCTAAGCTGGTCCAAACAAAAGCAACTTATTATATCTTTCTCTCTTTCTTCTGGATAAAAGATTAACCGTATCCTTAAAATCGACTTATTATATTTTTCACGTAATTGTTTTGTATCTCTTTGACTTTGTTCCTCATTAAGAAAGAGAGACAAATTCATGAGCTAATCACTTATATAAGCGATTCATAAGTCACGTTGGTTGAACTTGGTTGTGTGGAAACCAAGTGATAGGGTGTTTGATGTGCTGTTGGCAGGTATGGTTTGAGTGCAGGTAGAGTAATTTCTACAAAAACAACAAAAAAAGATCCCTTTATTTCATCGCGAGAAGTAAAAATCCAAATCGACATGGATACAAGTCATTAAAAAGCCTTTTATTTCCTCAAAAAACAAGTTAGCTCGATTAATTCCATTAGCCAAGAAATGGTGTTTTTTTAGACGAGTCAAAATTTAATTTTACAGGCCAGGAAGGTTTTCATCGTTTTCGAAGGCCACCCAAAAAGGTGCTTTATCCATGTTGCACCAAAACGGAAAATAAAGGAGCGGGAATGTTTTTCTGGGCGAGTCATGAAAAATGCGGAAAAATGGGTTGTTTTTGTTAAAGGACATTTTGGAAAATGTAATGCTGCTACAAACTGACGATCAGCCGCCTCATAAATGGACATTTGATCCAGACAACGAACTGAAGCACGAGTCCAATACGGTAAAGGCGAGGGCCGAAGAAAACCGGATCGATCTGGTGACATAAACAACGCAGTCCCCAAATCTCAACCCGTTTGAAAATCTTTTGAAGATTACAGTTCACACAATAAAAAAACATTTCTTAAAATTTGCTTTTGTTTTGACCAGTTAAATATTGGAATCATTTTACAATTATAATTTCGCGATATAAAATTAACTGCTATGAACTTTTTTTTCTTTTTTTATCTATAAGAAACTACACGAATTAATTTAATTGTTGAAAGAAATAGATTGAAATGATTTTAATTGTTTATAAATGGTAAATTCAGAAACGCATCACTGCATTGACGATGCTCATTCAGCCTTGCCAAATGCTCATTAACGCAGATATTTGGCATCACTCTTAAAGTAAAGTGTTCATTAATGCAAGGTTGGTTAAACTGATGCGCAGACGTAAAAAAAAAAGCATCAAGAAAATTCGTGATAGTTGTGATTGATTCTTTGGACAATCGAGTGTTATAAAATGGCGGAGGAGAAGGAAAAGTATATAAAATCAATTTTTGACTATTCATAGTTAATATATTTTATGTATATTTGTATTGTTTCAGGGAGAACTTCAGTGCCGCTGAAACTAAACTTTTAATTTCAACAAGATTGAAATATGAGGAGGCATTCACATCCGGAAAAAAATCAAAAGCCGTGTTATGGGGGAAAATTTTATACGAAATGAAGGAAGAAATTCCTTAATTAAAATTTTCAAAAGATCAAGTTCACCGAAAATTTTTGAATATAATGATCACTTACAAAAGGATAAAAAAAAGAAACAATAGCAGTGGAAGACATGCAACTGCGTGGGAATAATTGACTCGCTGGATGAGGTGTATGGAACAAAACATTCCATTGAGCCTACCCTTGAAAATTTGGAGGCATCGCTTTATTTGCCTGATAATCACCACAATCAAGAGGAGTCTACATTTCCACCTACCATCGAAGAAAATTTAATCGATGATTGCGATACAGAGGTTGCGTTGGATTTGGATCAAGTCAGAAAAGTACCTACCAAACGCCGTCGGACTGTTGAAAATGAAACTCTTAGTTTCTTAAGAGAGGAGGCCAGGAAGGACGATGAACACGAGCAGATGATGGAGCTGGAACGGTAAAAATTAGAAATCGAAAAGGAGCGTATTAATGAAAAGCGTGATTTGAAAGATGTGTTGCAGAAAATGCTGGGAAGTACACGTTAATGATGTTAATGAACTTGTGATACTGAATTAAGTTTGTTTTTAGTTTATATAATGTTGAATTTTTGATTTTTGTTATTAATATACTATATAAAATGGATAAGGCAACAAAAAGCATTGCCAAACGATTAGGTTTTTCTTTCCCTTCTTGAGTGCTATTTTCTGCAGCTCCAGGTGATTGTGATGTTGTATCGTTTGTTTGACAAATAGTTGAGCTCCAATTTAAATTGAAAGAATCTTTTTCTCTATTTATGATAAATTTATGTAGAATACTAGAACCATTATATATTTCGAAAGAGGCTATGCGGAATCTTCCAATAAGTGCGCATTTTCGGCAAACTCAATTCTTTCACTTGTTATTGCCTTATATATCGGGCTATTTACCCAAACAGGGTATCCAATGAAAACGTCAAGAAAGCGAAATTTACTATCATATATGGCCTGAAATCTTAATGTTACGAAATATTCCTTTTAGTAAGAATAACTATTAGTAGGATTCCTGCATGGCAATTGAAAAAACTCCTTTTCGGTCATAGTAACTGCTTGGATATTTATTTGGAGTAGGTATGTTGAAATGAGTGCCGTCTACGCAACCCACAATGAAGGGAAACGGATTTTCTCTGCTCTTGCCAAAATCTTCCATGATGATCTTTTGTTCTTCAGAAGATGGCCAGCTAATTTCAGTTTTTAAACAACAGATCCTGCTATTGCATAACTTCCAAAGTTATGTACAAGCATTTCTCTTAGGAATAACCAATCCAGCAGATTGAAAATTGTATTTTGCTTTAGTAACAAATGGTATTGGACTACTTAACTGATTTTGAAAGTTGAGCGGCACATGCGAAAATGGCTTTAAAATACATCATCCGGATATTTTTCCATTATTTTGAAATAATTTTGAATTTGGGTACATTTCGGTGTTCTGAAACTTTTAACAAAAGATTTCTCCTTTTGGAGCGCCTTCTTCCCAATGCACGCATTTTCAAAACAAAATTATCGCTCTTCCGACCATTATTATCAATTAAGAGTTTCATTAAAAGAACGTCCATGATTTTGTTTGACAATTGTAAATTGCGTTCTGAAACGTCAACAAAAAACTCTATCAACATCGCATCGGCATCAGCTATGCATCTCATCGGCATCGCATAAGAGCAGTGATGCCGCATTGCTGCACGAATATTTGACGTTTCTGAATTTACCCAAAGTTTTAACTAAAACAAAGATGGAGATAATTTCAGCTGCATATGTTGTGGCCAGTACTGTATATCACGTCTATGCTATTGGGTTCATTCTACATACATAATGTAGCTTACATTTGGTAAACATGAGCGATCGCTGTAATCAGCATAAATCAATTCTTTCTAATATTTATCCGGCGTCCATTTTTCTTTCTTTGAAGGGATTATATTTAAACAGGCTATTATTTTTGGCACTCTTCGTTAATATTTGTTTTTATTTATAGAGACGCTTCGTTTTTTTAGTTTTCCCTAAAAAAGTTTTTCTTCCAGACACATATATATTTTTTTTTTGTGTTTCAAGAGACGCTTTGTATATATTTTTTATTTGACTATAGTTTTTGTTTTCCTTTTCCAGACTCGCTTCCTTAATATATTTTTTATTTTGCTTTGAGAGACGCTGCGTTGATTTTGCTTAAGACACTTCATTATTTTTCACTTTAACAATATTTTTATATTGTTTAGGCCCGATTCGTACATATTTTTTATTAACTATTTTTTTTCAAAGACGCTTAGCATTTAATAACACATAAATCTTCTTTGATGTAGGATTAAATTTTTTCCGGAATGCGCGAATTAAGATAATGTCTTAACTTTATCAAACTAATTTAAATAAAACACGTTTCTTTCGTTTGTTTATTATTTTTATTAATTGATACTTATGTTTACTTTTTGAGCTTCCACTGACGGCTTAAGACTTACAAATTAAAAACAATGTCGGCTCTTATCATTCTCTTCGTAAGAAGAGACTCTTCGTAAGAAGAGAAATATGGAATTGTTAAACGTGTGAGTAGCACGTCTCCACATACAAGCCATCTGGTCAACTTTAATGCATGTGGGGAAAATGTTCCCTGCTGCATCCGGATATGTGACTATATCCAATCCAGCAGATTGAAAATTGTATTTTGCTTTAGTAACAAATGGTATTGGACTACTTAACTGACTTTAAAAGTTGAGCGGCACATGCGAAAATGGCTTTAAAATACATCATCCGGATATTTTTCCATTATTTTGAAATAATTTGGAATTTGGGTACATTTCGGTGTTCTGAAACTTTTAACAAAAGATTTCTCCTTTTGGAGCGCCTTCTTCCCAATGCACGCATTTTCAAAACAAAATTATCGCTCTTCCGACCATTATTATCAATTAAGAGTTTCATTAAAAGAACGTCCATGATTTTGTTTGACAATTGTAAATTGCGTTCTGAAACGTCAACAAAAAACTCTACCAACATCGCATCGGCATCAGCTATGCATCTCATCGGCATCGCATAAGAGCAGTGATGCCGCATTGCTGCACGAATATTTGACATTTCTGAATTTACCCAAAGTTTTAACTAAAACAAAGATGTAGATAATTTCAGCTGCATATGTTTTGGCCAGTACTGTATATCACGTCTATGCTATTGGGTTCATTCTACATACATAATGTAGCTTACATTTGGTAAACATGAGCGATCGCTGTAATCAGCATAAATCAATTCTTTCTAATATTTATCCGGCGTCCATTTTTCTTTCTTTGAAGGGATTATATTTAAACAGGCTATTATTTTTGGCACTCTTCGTTAATATTTGTTTTTATTTATAGAGACGCTTCGTTTTTTTTAGTTTTCCCTAAAAAAGTTTTTCTTCCGGACACATATATATTTTTTTTTTTGTGTTTCAAGAGACGCTTTGTATATATTTTTTATTTGACTATAGTTTTTGTTTTCCTTTTCCAGACTCGCTTCTTTAATATATTTTTTATTTTGCTTTGAGAGACGCTGCGTTGATTTTGCTTAAGACACTTCATTATTTTTCACTTTAACAATATTTTTATATTGTTTAGGCCCGATTCGTACATATTTTTTATTAACTATTTTTTTTCAAAGACACTTAGCATTTAATAACACATAAATCTTCTTTGATGTAGGATTAAATTTTTTCCGGAATGCGCCAATTAAGATAATGTCTTAACTTTATCAAACTAATTTAAATAAAACACGTTTCTTTCGTTTGTTTATTATTTTTATTAATTGATACTTATGTTTACTTTTTGAGCTTCCACTGACGGCTTAAGACTTACAAATTAAAAACAATGTCGGCTCTTATCATTCTCTTCGTAAGAAGAGACTCTTCGTAAGAAGAGACTCTTCGTAAGAAGAGAAATATGGAATTGTTAAACGTGTGAGTAGCACGTCTCCACATACAAGCCATCTGGTCAACTTTAATGCATGTGGGGAAAATGTTCCCTGCTGCATCCGGATATGTGACTATATAAAGCTTAATTCCAAAATGCAGAAATGCTAAGACCACGTTTATCGAATTTTCATTTCCGTTAAATCACCGATATCGCTGACGATGTGAACGGAGACAAAGTTTATTATCAAAATATTGACCATCGCTGTTGGCTCGTGGTTACATGTAACACCTCCACGGACAGAAAAAGGACTCTCTTGAGTCTCATTAATTATTATAACATGAACTTGATTTGGTTAACAATAGAAATACAATACAATTATAAACGTTACAAATGATATGAATGTAAAAGATGCTAATCAATAGTTGGTATATTTATACTCAAGTTGCTTTATTATTTCATTATTGGCTTTAAATTAAGTAAAATCCAAAAAATTATGTTCCTATTATAAGGTATAACTAAACTATCTTTGTAGGTACATACATGAAAATATATTCTACTAGATTTTGTCCACGACTTCGTCCGCATGATAAAGTTACTTTGGGCAGCCCTTTTTATTTTTAGGATGCATAATTTGCAAATAAAACAAATACAAAATTCCTGCAATCTGCTGTGATTTACGATTTTATAAGCTGCGTTTATTATTTTTTCATCCTTTGCAAAACATTAGAATTTTGCTGGCTAGATACTCGTGAGGACGCTCATAGAGTTGCCCATGAGAAAAACAGTTTTTTTTCTAAAGGCTACTTGTTATTACAAATGACGCACTAAAGGGAAACTACACCATTTAAAATGAAATGGCAAATCGGTCGGTTGGAATACGGCGAATTAATTTTTTTTGCCATTCCAGTTTTAATCAAAATTTGTACAAATATGTTTCCAAGTAAGTAATTTGTAAAGCCGTGTTCCGATTGCCATATTAATTTGCAGTTTGGATTAGACACTATTTGTAAGATCATCTGTTTTATCGACAATTTGACAGAATTCACCGCCGGCAGGGTTTGTCTTCAGTCACCAGTTAAAAGTACCACTATCCCTTCCATGAAACGCTCTTTGTTCTTGATATCTTGACTAAAATCACATTTCCTTAGATAAGTTCAACTCCAGTTTAAGAACTGAGTGCGCCGTTTGTCCCCCACTGGGCAAGGTAGCAGCTGCTCCAGAGCAAGCTTTTGCAACTCAAAGTCCTTTACCTTTCCGGCTATGACCTAAAAGACAATTTAAAAGAACGGTTTTGCCAATGGTTGACCTAAAACGAACAAACCACCTTCGTCACATTAATTTTTTTGAACAACATGAAAGACTTATACTTGTTCTGTGCTCAAAAGTGAAGTGGCCTATGTTATTTAACGTCTTAAGAAAGCAGTATCCTCATCTAGTTCTCGTATTAAACCGCTACTAACTTCCCCAAATCTTTGGGCTTTGCTCATCCGAAATTCAGATATATCTTTTCAAGTTATAGTTATCACTTGGTCTTCAACCTTTATTAGGTTGTCATTGTTAATAAAATCATTGTGCACAACATTGGATTAAGTCCCTGATCGGGATTGCCTCGTTATACAAGACTTCAACACTATAGACTTCTTTGCATTCACTTGGAGTACTTTGTTATTGGAGACAAGCCCTAAAACCTCGTCTCTCGAAAAGCCAAATCTTTTCCATTATGATTGTTCCCATGTTAAGCCACACGGGACATCCAAAAGCAAGAGCCGAGTGAGGGCCGAGTTGTCTGCTCGAATCTTTGTTTGCTAAAATACAGATACTGATCTAGCCAGATCCCAAGTTATTGAACTTTATTTCGACTCGCCAGTGGCTGCCCATGTTTTCCAATGATAAAGAGCTTTCGACGCTTCTTTCTAGAGGTCACAGGGAACGGAGTCCCAAACAGAATGGGCTTGCACTTTCGGACATTAAACTTCATCTTCTAGTAATCACAATATTCCTGTATCTTATTGAAGTCTTCCGATAAGATGGATAATGTGCATTTTTATGCAAACTGCTTAACAGGATACTGTAAATGTTAACCGTTGCTAGCGAAAGGTGTTTAAGGACAATGTTTATTATTTCGTCGACTCCCACAGATTTCTTAATTCTCAGTGAACCAAGGATTACCAGGTGATCTTCCTTTGAAATATATGGAGGATAAACACCTTTCATTGGCGATGACATCATATTCCAAATCATTGTCTTTGAATATAGTAAAACCAGTGTTCTCCGATCCCCTCCATTGGTAATATGCCTGCTGTCACAAGTATTTGTTCGTTTTCTGTAATTCGGGGGAGACTTAGAAAAGAAGCTCATTCTGGTTTTTCACTCGAAAAAACTTATTAATTTTCGGGAATCTACAGGGTTGCTAACTTTAACATCCCGAATTTTCATATTTCAGTACAAATTAATTGAAGCTCAATGATTTTGTTGAATTAATTAATATAGGCTCTTTTAACATTGACTTCAAGATCCTTACCTCCAAAGTTTGTGGGTCAGTGAATCGTCTGTCAAAAAGTTTTCGTCTCGTTTTGTCGGTGTATTGCGTCGATCGTTGCGTTGCGGTGTACTATTCAGTCGGTTTGCACTGAACGATTTTGTCCATTGATTGTAGTCCATCCGTTTAATTTAAGTGTCGGTCTCCTGGCTCGACAAATTCTTATTGGATGGTGGGATGGGCGAGTTCAAGGAGAGTTCTCTTGCCATCGGTAGGAAGAAGCGTGTCCACCGCATCTTACTATAATTACAAGAATGTATTTGATCATAGTCCTCGGCAATAAGTCGGCAATGGTCGCTGTCGTACACGAATGTGTGAAGACAGTTTGTTGTTTGTCGGTTCATGTCAGTCAAACAGCACTCACATAAAATGTGTTCAGATATTTCATCTTCTTACATACATAGCCGTCATTCCTTATCGCGGCACAGGTTAATTTTGGTTAAGGCCGCAGTGGCGAGTTAATTAGTTTTTTTAAACCTTCCTTGTCAAGGCTGAGGATTTCCTTATAGGAATTAGGTCTGATTACTCGGCTTTCTAAAAGGCGTGGTAAGCTCATCTGCAGATTCGTTTCCTGCAATCCCCTCGTGACCGGAAAACCAGCCTAGCTTCACTTTGTTGTGGGTTGGATGATAATGCCCTTAGTGCTGCCTGGATGTCTGAAGAGGTTTGGTTCTAGTGACTTTAATACCATTGCAGAGATTGGGTCTGCCGCAAATCTCAATCGGTTGGATTTAAGCTTCAGACAAGGCAGAATCTGAACCCATAGGTACAGAGATCCTTTTGTCATTTCCTTATGAGCTTAGTTCCATCTTTGTGATCCGTTCATCCGAAATTCAGATATATCTTTTCCTTAAATGGTTATCAATTGGTCTTCAACCTTTATTAGGAGTGGCCACATGTCGGTTTTAGTATAGCGGAAAGCTCTCTCACATGACGTAAAAGCGTTTGCATTTGCAGTAAAAAGTGCTGACAGAATGACCAGGCTGGTATGTTTGAACTTTATCTACGGGATTAGCGAGCTCGGTCGCTTCTCTTATACTATATATATATATATATACGCTGATATATTTGATAGCGCGTACCGACCAGCAAGAGTCGACAATTTTATTTAAGTTAGATATATTTGACAAAATAGGCAAGTAAGGGACAACCCAACAATTACTCACAGTAAAGTAACTACCCTTTCGGAGTTCCACAGGTGCCGTTCGGCCTATTTCAGGCCAACTTGGATTGCATTAGAAAACAAAAAATAAATAAGGGCGGCCATATGTACGCACTTAAAGAAACGCGTCATTTCTATTTTCGAGTAAATTCGTGCAAAAGAAGGTGGTAAAATATTATCAATAATATTATTAAAAGTATAAGGATTAACATTAGCGTCAAGTGCTACAGCATCATGAAAATGCACGTACTTCTCCGCGCTTAATTTATTTTAATTCAGTGATTTTTCTCATAATCGTTCGCTTTCAACTTTTACGTACACTTTAACATAAAACTGATTGGCCGGTTGACTTCTTCGTGATATTTTGCTCCAATCATTTTCTCAAGTCATGATGTTGTATGCATAAAACTCCATGCACGAGACGTTTTTCTTTATTAGTATTTGAAAGTGATACCCCTCTCGCCACTTGCTTAACATAAGTGCTTCGAAAAATGTATGTGTGTAAAGTTCCCTCGTATGTGTGTCATTCCGGGCGTTTACTACGTGCACCGTCCGCCGCATGTGCAACTATTGTTATGTCCTTTTATTAATAGACCCGTAGGATGTTTTTTTTATAAAAGAACCCCTAGGATATGGTCTATGAAAAGAACTGTTCATGTTTGATGGTCCCCAACAAACAACACAAAAAAAACATTGTTAACGCGAACACAAGAATGTTAAACAAAAGGAAAATATTGTTTACAAATTTTGTAACTTCCCATCAGGAAGTTCTAGTTAAAAACAATCACAAACGCACGCACATTTGACATTTCGCCATCGCTGCCTTGCTGAAGTGCATTGCACCGACCATCGAAATCTGTCAATGGATAATTTTAGTCTTATTGACATTTGCATATCCCGTTAATCGGATCAATCCAGTGGTGATCAAACACTAACCGAACAAACAATAATTTATAAAAAAAATTAAACACAATTTACTAACAATTGGGAATGGCCCCACAATTGAACCACCGCGCGTCACGAACAAGAACAAATGTAAGCTAAATGTCAAAAGTGCAATTCGTTTCCTCCCTCTTACGTATATTACTAAAAGGCGCACTTATAGTGCTCCCATTTGCATCTATAAGCAGAGCTTTCATAATGGCCGAATTCATGACAGGGAGAAAAGGTGCATCGGAGTTCCTTCAGTTCTAACTCCCAACATTAAATATGGGACAGTAATGTAATCACCCACAGTTCTCACTGAACCGCTCGTCAATGTGTGAGAATATGCAACACACATTGACGATAAAGCCAAGATCAAAGATCAACAACCATATGGATTATGTAACATTAAAGTAAATAAGCAAATTTACAGTTTTCTTGGGAACTGGGGTGAAAAACTCATTTTCATTGTCAATCAAACCATCAGGAGAAATAAACCTTTTATAAAGTTAGTAAAGTGTATTATTTGCTGGTAAAGGATTTTATAAGAAACCTAAGAAAAAAAATATTACATCAACTCGGAATACAAAAATCGATTTCCTGGCTAACCTAGCCCGGAACAATGTTCATACTTAGCGAAATGTGTTGAATGGGATAAGACTTGCTTCTGTAAAACATTTTGAAGCGCGCTTGTTGGAACGAATCCAATGGACGCATTCAATATTTTTGGAATACTTTATTGCCGCTCTACCGATTCGTCTTGGGGGTTTGACGTGCAGATGTGATATTCAGACTAATAAATATGATTTTTGATGTCTAACTTTTCTTTAATTGCGAAAATTTATTCAACAATATATGCAATCGTAGTAGATCTCAAAAATATTAGAAAACATCAAAAAATTGATCAATTGAATGTCTACACTGAAGGCTAAATTGAAACAAGTTTGAGGTGGATATGCGACGAATATGAGGGCGAACCATATATTATTGCTTATGGTCCTTTCAGTTTTTATGTTAACATTATTTCGTCATTTGGTGAAACAACTACTTGCACGAGTCTAAAAGTAAAGTTGAAAAGAAAGAGAGTTCTGTATGGTTTTTTCTAACAGAATGTGCTCTCCGCACACTTATTACTTATAACTTGTTACTTATTACTTTTTACTTATTACTTATTTTTTGAAAAAAGAAACAAAAATAATATTACGAAAAAGTAGATCAAATAAACATGAATCCAATTTTTCTTGAATCAGAAAGTACTTTGCTAACATAATGTGTTCTAATATCGGGGTTTTCAACAGGGACGCTACAAAAGTAGAGTATGGCAAACGACGCCATATATCTTGCCGCTCTTTTGATATTTCTCTTCAGTAAGGTTTGCCATTTCATGGTGGAAAAACATACGAGCCAACAACTAGTCGAAATTATTAAAATTTACTACCGAATTTCGGAGTCATTGGCCTCAACGTTAATCGAAAAATCATCTTCAGCGATGAGGCTCATTTCTGTCTGAATGGCTCCGTCAATAAACAAAATGTGCGGTATTGGTCAAGCAGGAATCCACACGTACTCCATGAGTCATCATTGAATCCCGAAAAAATTACGGTTTGGTGTGGTTTATGGGCCGGCGGCGTCATGTGGCCGTACTTCTTCCGTGATGATCAAGACCAGCACGTTACTGTGAATGGGGATCGCTACCGTTCAATGACAACCGAATATTTTTGGCCCCAATTGGATGATATGGTCTTGGAGGACATGTGGTTCCAACAGGACGGCACCACAAGCTACACAGCGGTAGACAATTTCCTGTAGGGCTACGTCAAGTCTATGGTCTCTGCAAACAAGCCAGCGACGATTGATGAACTTCGTACGATTATTAAACGTGAAGTTGCAGCAGTATCGGCCGATTTATGCTTGAAAACCGTCGAAATTTGGGCTCAGCGTCTGGACTTCTGCAAGCGTGCCCGTGGTAGCCATGCAAAAGAAATCGAGTTCCATACATAATGGCATCGAACGTACTTTCACAGGAATAAAGAATTTCATTGATTTCCAAAACCTTTTTTGTTTTATTTAAAAAAAAAACTTTTGTAGCGCTCTTATTGAAAAACCGGATATATTTCCTGTGGGAAATGTGGGTATAGAATAACAATTTAATGAATTGGGTCTAAACAATGCGATCTATGGGTTTTTTGGGGCGCGGGCAGCGGAGGTAATCTGTTAATTTCGTGCAGAGTGAAACAATGACTAAACATCTAGTGCGGTCGATTCGACGACGCACGACCGCATTGAATTGAATCTCCATCCATGTACGAAGATAAATTAATGAAGAAAAAGTTTTTTATTGTGTTGTCCAAATAGTTAAATTTTACGAATGAAACTATTCCCAGAATGAGATGTTCCTTTTTCCAGTTTTTCCGAATCCAGAATCGCAGGTTTCTGAATAAACCCTGATGAGCATTTAAATACAAGCACTTCTTTTTTTCATTAATTATATTTAGTACAATTTACGTATATTATTTTTTTATCTATATTAATAGATCGAATGTGTTTATTTTAACCAGACAGAAAAGTAAGAATGTACGGACTGCTTTTGGAAAATTTATCGGAATACATCAAATCCGTGTATGGAGAAGAGAAGTGGGAAGATATTCGCCGTCAAGCTGGTATCGACTCTCCATCCTTTAGCGTGCATCAGGTCTATCCAGAGAATTTACTCAATAAATTGGCGAAAAAGGCACAACAAGTGCTAGGAGTGTCTGAACGTGACTTTATGGATCAGATGGGTGTATATTTTGTTGGCTTTGTGGGGCAATATGGTTATGATAGAGTACTGTCAGTTCTTGGCCGACATATGAGAGATTTTCTCAATGGCTTGGATAATCTACATGAATATCTCAAATTCTCCTACCCAAGAATGAGAGCACCGTCATTCATATGTGAAAATGAGACAAAACAAGGTTTAACACTGCATTATCGTTCAAAAAGACGGGGATTTGTGTACTACACAATGGGTCAAATAAGAGAAGTATGCTTTCAGATTACATTCGCTGCAGAGGCTAATTCTATGTATTACAGGTTGCTCGACACTTTTACCATAAGGAAATGCACATCGAATTGGTGCGTGAGGAAATTCTATTCGACACTGTGCATGTTACTTTTCAACTAACTTTTGACAATAGAGCATTTACACTTGCATCACTGGCAATGACAAGGGAGGAAAAGCACCTACCAATAAGTGCCCATGTTTTATTTGAAATTTTTCCCTTTTGTATAGTGTTTGGGTAAGTAAATGTAATACAAAAATTATAAATTCATATTAATTGTTTTTCTATTTTTCTTTGATTTTAGTTCTGATATGGTTGTTAGAAGTATAGGGAATTCATTGATGGTTATATTGCCCGAGCTGATAGGTAAAAAAATTACAAATTGGTTTGATTTAGTTCGACCATTAATTGCCTTCAAATTCCAAACTGTAAGTTCAATTATACAACATCTATATACATTAATAGAAAGAGTGTTTTTGCGTGCAGATTTTAAATAGGACAAATAATATTTTTGAACTAGTCACAGTAGAACCAGTGCCTGAACGAGTAGATGTACAAAAAAAGAAGGAATTATTGTTCAGCGATGATGGTAATGAATTGGAAAAAAGTCTTCGTTTAAAAGGTAAATATACATTTCCTTCAAATAAGATTAATCGAAACCTCATTTAAGACGTATTGTTTACATTATTACTGAAAAAATATTGAAATGCTTTTATGTGTAGGTCAAATGGTTTACATGGACAATTGGAGAATGATAATGTTCTTGGGAACACCAGTGATGCCAGACTTAACATCGTTGATAACAACCGGTCTTTACATTAACGATTTGTCTATGCATGATTTTAGTAGGTCAGTATCTTTTGTCAATATTTATTACTTACTTTTGTAACAAATATTTTATTATAATGGCTATGAATCTACCAATATATAGTCAGTTCGTGTTACGTTTTGGTCCACAACCACATGGTTTTGTAACATATTGCTAAATGCAGTAGACATGTTGACTCGTTAATTTGTATTTGAAACAGGTTATCTCATCAAATATAAATCAGGCGGCATCTACTTCGAAAAGTTTTAGGCAATATCCGCACCACGCTACAGTATACAAAACTTTTATTTAAGATTTCGCATAGCACCGTTTAAATGCAGAGGTAAACCAAGTGACGATAGGTAATGTTAATGGTGGTGATAAAAGCTTGAAGTCGGTTTATACGCAATTCCAATGAGAGAAATTAAAATAATAAATCAAAAGTATCACAATTAAAAGGTTTTTGATGCACACTCTTTGAAGAAATATGTAAATACGGAACGGAAGATGATATTTTAGTTTGTCTTTTTTCACTTGGGTCATGTCAATCCACTTTGATATTAGCACCGGTTATAAACACTCATAGCAGTAGGATATTCTTACTATTCACAATTTAAATGGTATATTATTGATACCTCAAAAATCTAAATAGTGCAAGAATCTCGATTACAATGCTATGAAACTTAAGTATAAAAAAATGGTTTGGGTGCGAGTAGACCTGCGCAAACCATGAATTTCCCATCAAGATGCTATTAAATTTTTCGCCAAAATCAACATCACTTTGTGTTTGGAAAACATCATTCATTCCCTAATCGAATGCATTATTTTCTTAAGCTTCCTTGTAGAAATGTACATATTTGTTTTCTTTTTCTAAAATCATTTAAAAGGCGATTTGCGTATTTATCATTTGGTAACGTTTCTGCTATATAAAAAAAATAAATTTCGCACATTTAGTGGTTAACTTAAAATAATTTAAAATTATGTTTTGCGTTTTTATTAAATATTAATGGCTAGTTTGATTTTTTGTCATTAACTCCCGACTGTAAATGTTAAACATCTTAAGTTGACTTTGGATGATTTGCCTTTTTTAATGAACATTGTTAGTTTTTAAGAGCAAAGTTTTGTTTTATTCGTAAAATATCTTAAAGCCACATAAGGTATTGTGTTCAATCGATTCCAAAATCTTTAAGTAAACTTAATATTATTTTAATCTCAGAAATTGTTACCCTTGCTAAAAGGAAAACATGTGAAGTTCACTTAAATAACTTTGTCACGTGCAAATGACTCGAAAAATGTTGAAAAGTGAGAAAAGGCAAATCTTATGTTAACATAAGATGTACATATTTACGAATTTGAAACTGCATAATTCCCTCCCTAAGTAGACAGAGGGTAGTTTACTGCTTGCAAAATAAAAATAGATATGCGAAATAACGATGACAGAAGATAAATTCGATGGCTGTTTCTTCGCATTCAGCGACAGAGCTTGAAGCAATTTTGCGGTTTATCCCTTTGAGTCATGCTTTTTTATACTGCATATTTTGAGCTGAAATTTCGTACTCGGTGATTTTTGGGGTCGCTGATCACGAATCTGAGGTTATATTTCTATAATTTTCAAATCCAAGATGGCGGACCAAATTTGTGAAATTCAATCAAATTTCACTAAAATTGGTATACAGAGGTTTTTGGGGATGCTGATCACGAATATGAAATTAGATTTGCAAAATTCAAGATGGCGGCCTAAATTTTGTGCAATTGAATCGTTTAGACCAACCGTTCAGACATAATTCTTTTGCATATTTTGATCTGAATTTTTGTACTCGATTGTGCTTTCATGGTGACTTATTACAAGTTTGAGGTTAGATTTAGAAAAAATAAAATGGTGGATCAAAGATGGCGGACTAAATTAGTAAAATTCAATCAAATTCCAAAACAAAATTGGTTTATAGAGGTTTTCAAGGTCACAGATCACGAGTCAAATGTTAGTGTTTCGGTACTTTTCATGTCCAAGATGGCGGAATTTTCCAAAGCTAATAGAAGTTTTGTAATCAACGGCCCCGAAAACCTCCGAATACAAATATTTAGACTTAAATATACAGTAGAATAAAGTTTGATTGGTTTGTCGAAATGATTAGTTCAATTTCACACACTTTTCCGCCATCTTGGATCCGACATTTTGAATTTTGCAAATAGAACTTTGGTTTTGTGATCTACGAACCCGAAAACTCTCGTGTATAAATATGCAGTGAAATAATGTTTCTCTGGTTAGTCTAAAATATATGTTCAGTTTCACTTATTTTGCCCACAATCTTGGATCCGCCATTTTGAATTTCGTCAATATAACCTCAGATTCATGTGTAGCGACCCCAAAAACTCCCGAGTACAGAAATTCAGACCTAAATATGCAGTAGAACATTTTTGACCCTTAACTCAAAGGGTTAAGGGTATCTGAAAAAAGGATGACTGATCGGTAAATACAAATAACGAGATTGCGATAATATCTATGTAACTTCTATTTGGATTTATATGTATGTATAGAAGAACACAAAATATTATTATTATTATTATTATTTATTAAACTATACATAAATGTACAGGGTAAAACAAGCTTGTAGCTACCAGGGCTTTTAGCTCCACACAAAATAATTAAACTTAACTTAAAAAGACGCTAGAAAAATAAACAAACTGTAAAGTAAACTTTTTTAACTTTAATCATTGTTAAATTTTGTTACAAACTATACCGTTAACAAAAATTTCCCGTGCAGCAGCTAAGAAATTGGTGAAGAAGTTGAGATACAGCTGAACAGAAAGATAATCTGAGATGTAAATGCCTTCCTGAAACAGTGAGCGACAATCTGAAGAAACAACGTCAAGAAAACTCAAGAGGAATCAAAGTAAGATGCATGTAACAAAAAAGGGAAAAATGAAAAAAGGAGAAGATCAGCAAAGAGCTTGAACGTTGCTGAAAATATTTTATGTTTCGAGTTAAACATTAAAACCAAAAGGATATCTTTGACGCATATCAGAAGTAAGGAAGCCATCAAATGAGAGTAACGACCGTAAGCGGTTTGACTGAAAGAGTGCCTGAGAAAAATTAACGTCTGATTGATCTAACTACTCAGCGCAACCGTAATCGGTCTCATTAAAATCTTTACATTCTGAACGTCAACGGAAGCAAAACTAGCGTTTGATAGAAACGTTTTTATACTCGTTTACGTTTGATTAAATTGAACAAATTATACAGACGATTGTAAGGAAAAAGGAAAAAGAAAAGATATAAGAGATGAGCTAGCAAAAAAAAAATTAGCTATAGGCGTTTTCCTTTTCTAGTGTGCGTGTTCAGGATGCTCTGATCTGTTTTTGAAACATAGTTAAACGCTAAGTGTTTATTCGATTAGCAATTATTAGTTATATTTAATTTTTTAATTACCTTCTATGCCAGAATAACAAATTTGCGCTGCATTTTAATTGTTTTGGATTTTTCTTTTAATTGTTTTCTTTCCTGTCACATAAAAAATGTCCGTGCTCAGATTTTGCTGTGAGTACTCGGTCAATTTATTCTAAGCTCATAGAGTGCATACTCCGAGCGGAATAAAACGAACTCGGAGCTCTGATTTGTCTGAGCTTAAAAAGATACACGATTTTTTTTTTTGACAACACAGGCTCTGCTCTGAACGAAATAAGAAAATGCCATATGAGAGTCAGTGTAATCCGCAACCATATTAACAGCTTCCCATTATTTGGAAGTCACTTCACGCGTGCGTCATCATCTCAGAAGTACGAAGCAAGTGAGTTAACAGTTACGAAAATGCATGAGCTCTATTCAGAATCATTGTAAAATCCAGTTTCATACACAAAGTACAGCCAAACGCATGAAAAAAGCACCACAGAGAAGCAAATGATGCGTTTAAAGAAAAAGATGCTGATAAAACCATTGCGAAAACAGATAAAGTTTATAAAGTCCTGCATCTTTTCATAAAAAAAGCTCCAGAAAGCTTTTTCTAGAGTTTTTTTGCTCTCCTGAAAATATCTAGAATTGATTTATGATGATTTACATCCTCAGTCGAGAATTATTACTTTACTTGCTTAATGTGGCGCTACTGTTCATGGCGAAACAGGCTTCTCCAGCTACCACCATCCCCTGAGTAACTGTCTCTAGTTTTGATTGAGCTCTCGTTTAACTTGGTTAGGCCAACTGAGTTGCGGTCGTCTTCTACTCCCCCTTCACCCGGGGTGGATTCAAAGACTTTCTGGGCCGGAGCAATGGTGTCCATTCGCTCTACAAGATCTAGTTATCGCAGCAGTTGGGATTTTATCATTTTAGCTAAGTTGATATAGCTGAACATCTGGTATAACTCGTTGTTGAATCTTCTCCTCCATTAAACGTTTATCCAAGCGGCACCATAGATCAGATGTAGAATTTTTTTTTCGAAATAATCCAAGGCGATCTTATGCTCTTTTGAATGTGTCAATGTTACAGTATGGCGGGGTTGAAACTTTGGTTCTTCGAGAGAGGGCTTCTTTATAGCTTTGTTAGTCCAAATAAACAGCGATTAGTAAATAAGAAAAGAGATCTCAGCGATGGTGTTATTACCTGTGTTTTCACCCTATGTAGACAATGTCACTAGCTACCTCAAAGTTATAGCACGTCGAAGTTGGGTGTCCTAGCTTGATGACAGCAGATACTTCGTTTTATCTTCGTTTACCGCCAAATCCGGCGTTCTCCAATAATTGCATCAAATAGTAGGCGAGCTATTGAATGGACCTCTAGCGTTGACGATGAACTTTTGCACTTTGGTTCCAAGTACGATTTTAAGAAATCGCTTCACAGTTGTCTTAAAAGTTTTTTTGACATCGAGTGGGTCGGTGACGTCTCGGCCGACCTTAATAGAGCAGATTGAGCTCTCCATCGTGATCGTACGCAAAAGAATGAGCTTGGCAGGGACGCCAAACGTTGACGTAGCTTTATACATCGCGGCTCTGTCAAAGGCAACCTTGAAATTAATGAAAAGGTGGTGGGTGTTGATTTGGAGCTCGTTGGTTTTTTTCCAAGATCTGTCGTAATGCTTATATTTGGTCAATGATTTTCAATGATTTTCTTATCGTAAGCCACATTGATATGGACCTATTAGGTTATTGATGAACGGTATCAGACGTTCACATAATATGGCAGAGAAGATATTTTAGGCAATATTGGCGAACAATACTGAGATTCCATGTCTGGTAAGCAGCAGTATTCATCTGCATCGTTTTCATTGAATGGTTCAGCCTGTCTTACAGCGGATTCATCGTCGTTGTTATATCATCTGCAGAAGTGGTTTTTCCATGTCCCCTTCAACGAGTGCAATTCTACAATGTTTCCATTTGAACTTTGCTGGCTTCGCCTTTGAGCGTGAGATAGTTTTTGAACTTCTTTCCTGTATCTTTCTCTTGAAAAAGCATCATGGAGAAAGCACGAGCTCTATCAAGTTGCAAGATGGGTTTAGTAACAAGCACAACAAGTAAGAACACTTGAAAATATGTCACACATAGCAATTACAACATACTTTTCGCATTGACATACATACTGTTTTACGATCCGTTCATATGTATTGTTCTGGTCAATAGAAAAAAATGATAGTTTCTGAACAGATGATCATTCCTTTTTAGTTTCATTTTCGTAGTGACGACACTGCTTTCAACATTGTACGAGAGTTAAGTTAGAACAAAAATGCAAATTGTGCAATCAGATTGATACCAAAATTGTATTATCTGCGTCCAAAATATTCAACCAATCAATCATTAAATATAGGAACAACAACCCAAATTCCTGGCCTCTGTAGGTACATAGTAGCACACAGGCATCACCCATCCAACTCTTTGTTAAGATAAGATGTGTCAAATTAAGAATTCTAAGATTACATTACAATGTAATGTAAAAATTATAACGCTTTGCAGTGGTTCTTCAGCTTCACCAACTAAGTGTTAAAACTCGTAACGGACGGACAACCAAAACTATGAAATAATATGTAGGTGAGTTCCAAGAGTACAACATTTTGTAAGAACTTACTTACTTGGTTCGTAGATCAGTTGCTAGGTGACACAAGCTTAATAACGAGCACTTTCCATTCCTCTGAAAACTTTTTATAATTATTTGTGCTGAGCTCTCACTTAAACATCACTTCCCAACTATTTTTGCACTGCTTTTCAGAGTGAGTAATTTGTAGTTTGTTAAGCCTTCAACCGAGGTCTCGTGCTTTCTTTGGTTTTGAATTGATTTTTTAAGTTTATTGCAAACAAGTTTTATGTATGCCTTATGTTGAGGATAGCGAGATTGTTGTCACATACCGAGCGGTCGCCTACTGTCGCAAATAAATTCTTTCTTTAACGGCGGGTAAATTGTTTTCATTGCTTTGGCTACATTCTTTCTTGGAGTTTTCTTCCATGCGGTGTTCTGGATAGTCGAAATATGTAAATTTTTCGAGTCCTATTACTAACTCAAGTGGTGTTTTCAGTGACATATTCAACATAATTTCTGTTTCGCAATCATGTTTAAAACCGTCCCAGTTAATCCTATTATTTGTTAGTACTTCTATGTATTTCTTCTTTCATTAGTCTATCGCTTATTGCTTATACTTCAGATCGTGTTTTTAGGACTAAAATCGCCGCAAATAATTCAATTCGTACGAAGTGAGTTGGAGAAATTTACGAGCTTAATATTTGCTTGCTACGCTCAGGAAAATAAGTAGACGATATATTTTTTTCCGCTGTCTCTTTACCCGAACTGAAGTTGCTTGTAATACGACGAGTTCTGTCGTAGATTTATGGAATGCACGATGCAGACATTGATAAATATGAAATGATTTTTCCTCAAGTTTCACAGGGATTTTACAGGATACTTGCGACACTGGGCCCATCATATGAACACTTTCTTTGTTCGTATGAATCGCTAAACCGTAGTTTGTCTGTCTTTGGGTGTTACTTCGTGGTAGTGTCTTTTGTTTTTGCGGGTTTCGCAAACCGCTTTGATGAAAAGCATAGCACCGTTTTTGCAGTTCCTTTGCAGCTTCACACCCACGATAGTTTGCCGAATGCTTGCTTTGCTTGCTTGCGAGCTACTTGTGACGTCTTGGTCGTAGTCCACAGCTTTTCGGCATACGTTGAAAATTATCAGTACCGCTAATCTATCCTGAACCAGACCCTTTCTAGGCGCACTGTCTCATGGTGCATATCATTGGGGTAAAAAGACTCGAAGATCAAGTTGTTGGTCGAAGTCATTGCTCTTGCAATGTGACTTGGAATAAGCTTTATCAGAATGTTGTCCACTCTGAACAGGTTTGCCCCGTTGTACAGGACTTCATTACTATAGAATTTTTTGTTCGGACTCTGGAGTTCTATATAAATGGAAACAAGGCCTAAGCATTGTCCCTCGAAAACCCATATCTTTTCCATCAAGCTTGTAACGTCTTTTATAACGTCGTTTTTTCAATTTTTTCCAATTTCATAGCATTTTTTCCATTTCTATTCAGGGTTATAGGCAGGGACAGGCCGAGTTGACTGCTGTGAAACAGTCACTTTCTTAAGGAAAGACCGCCTTGGTACGGGCTTGAGCAGTATCTATATATTCTATATATATATATATCTGACAACACTCTGAGTGGCCAATGGCTGTCCATTTTGTCCAACAATAGAGAACATTCGCTATTTCTTTCTAATATTTCGAGAAGCACATATCGCACTTTTGGAAATTGATCTTCTACTTCCAATCATCGAAATATCCCTGAATCTTCTCGAAGTTCAAAGTTCTTTATGTTTCGACTTGACCTGTACGCGATCAAGTCATCTGCGTACTCTATGGAGTGGCAGAGAGATCCTACAAGATCGCTTGTGAAATTCGTAAATAAAATCGGAGAAATAACTACACCTCATAGTAGACCGTTGTTAGTAGGCCTTCTCCAAGTCAATCAGCAAGGTTCCCGTGCATTGTTTCTTACCTTTGTTCCATTGGATATCCGATACCAGTTAAGGTGTGGCATGTGTGCTATCAGGCCCCGCTCTGAAACCGAATCAATTATCAAAATTACAATTTTTGTCCTAACCCACTCGGTCAGGGCTTTATTGATCAACTTTTAAAATACTTTACTGATGTTCGGAAGGAGACTTTTCGATCGGAGATTTTTCGAATTGGATGTGTCTTTGTTCCGTTCAGAAATTGCTTTTACTACCGCTGTCTTCCAATGAGATGGATACTGTGCATTTTTCAGCAAATTGTTAAACAGGGTAGTGTAAATGTTTACAGCTTCTAGAGGAAAGTGTTGAAGAACAATATTTGGTATTTCGTCGATCCCCACAGATTTCTTACTTCTCAGTGAACCGAAAATAACCAGGAGATCTTCCTTTGAAATGTACGGAGGATAAACTCTCTCACTGGCGATGACATCATTTGCCAAATTATTGTCGTTGAACATGCTTAAACCACGCACCTTCAATAATAAGAAAATTTTCATGTTCGACCTCTTCTATCGGATCTATACCTGCTGTCAGAAGTATCTGTTGGTTGTTTGTAGTACAGGGGAGCTTAAGATGCGGAAGCTCATTTATATTTTTCCTTCGTTATATATTAACATTGTCAGTCAGTTCGTAGTTCGGAATCGTTCTGTCCATTGTTTGTTTTATGGTGTCGTCCATCCGTTTGAGGTAAGTGTCGATCCCCTGGATCGACAAATTTCTATTGGATGGTGAGTTGAGCGAGTTCGAGGAGAACTTTTAACGTCGTCTTTCGTGCATGATGGATGGAGACCGCTTTCTACAACACGGGGTTGTCTTAGTACTGGTACTGCACTTTCTGCATTTAGTTTTTTTGAATATAGCGCAGTAACTTTCGGAGATATCTATGTTGAATTTCTATTCGTTATTCCGGAAATGTGTGAGATGTGAAGAAAGAAATCTCTGTATGTAAAATGTGCGGTAACAAACCAATTTGTAAAATGATGTGATAAAAAAAGTACTTTTTTGTGTATGTTAAATCAGTCAATTAAGTACAGAATTTTAGCATTTGCAAGTTCCGAATATTAGCAAACTATCTGACATATACATATGTATTGAAATTTTAAAACAATTGTAAGTCAACGCAAAAAATGCACATAAGACCATTGTCAATAATGAATCTCTTCATTATGTATATTGCTATCTTTTTTTTGTGAAATGTTTGCATTTTTTGTGAATGCTTTTTGTAAACAAATTTTCTATGTTACCAGTTTTTAAAAGTATCTAGTTCTTGTAAATATAAACTTCTTTCTCAGTTATATATAAGTTAAGGTCCTGTGCAGGACATCTTTAAAAAAAACTTGAACGTCAAGGACTTAGTCCTCGCTACCAACTTCGCTTACTCAAAACCTCAGATTTATTTCTTCAGACACTTTCATGTCCTTCATGTCCAAACTGAGACTAAACTTTAAAACTAATTTATCCATCTTCAAAGCCACTGTTCCCAACTTGCCGTTTCAATGCACCTGTTCCGTGAGAATATGTTGATATCGCAACGTACTGATCATGATGAAACCTTTCATCATCCACAACGTCGGTTCTTGCACCAAAATTGTTAACAGGTAGTTGTAATAAGTTGGCCCGCAAATTTCTTTACAAATACTGTGCCTTTTTTAAACCAATTCGACAACTTCTCCCGTATTCGAACGTAAGGTACATCTTATGTGTCCTTCCTTTAATAGTTTGATTACGCAGCTATCCTCCTCCAGTTTTTCTAAGGACTTTTCGTCCCAGATAACCAGGTTGTTTATGCCCCTGTAAGGAGTAAATTCAATTCCTTGTATTTCACAATTGCGTTAGCATATGGAAGAGTTCCTATTCGGCTTATAATTATCAAATTAATTTTCGCCATTCGTTCAAGATATCCTGCTCGTACCAGTGGATGTCTGGATCTCGTTTTTAAATTGGGTAATCATCCAATTCACCCTCTTGTTGTTTCCTTCTTTGCACGGAGAAGATTTTGTATTGATGATTATTATTGTGGATTATGGCATGCTCATTAGAGAGAACTTTGTTTCAGGCCGATCCTATCCGATCGATGGATCTGGTATTCTAGCCATTTTTCCTTCGAGCATGGAAAACCTTCCACCACTTTCGTTAACATAGAATTTGACTACGGATCTTTTTTCAGCGTTCTTAAAGCTTCATGGGCTTATTAATGTATTGACAGTCTGTATCATATTTGATAGCCGTGGACTATTAAGGAGCCATTTAAGGAGGGATCTGTTAAAACAAGGCATTACAAGTGGGAACTTTTTGTTTCAATCGAATTAAAAGTACTGTGATAATTTGTTAGGAACTTTGAATAAATCAATCTTATTTTACAAAGATATATAATAAGTAATAATATACTAGCTCTTATTTGGTCATGTTTTGTATATTTTGTTATATTTTCAAAGTGAAAGTTTTCATAAGCATGCATCCTTTGTACGTTATATTACATTGTGTTTATTTTTTGGATTAAAAAAATATTAAATGTAACATTTTGTGTTTTTTTTATTTGTTGATTACCAAAGAACTGATATATTTATGTTTGCAAAAAGTTTTACGCGCATGGTCTGTTCTTGACGTGCGTTTATGAACTCTGCCTTTGGAAATTGTCATTATGGTTACTTTATTTTTTTGCCCACGGTCTCCTTCTGGAAGGGTTTGTTGTTTGAACAATAATTTTACAAGCAGCGTAAACTATGTCACCTTCCTTATACTTTTACTGGTTTGGTCTTATTCTTATTAAGTCTCAGGGGTTATTCTTATTAAATCTTGGTTGTTAATAAACTCACTGTTTATCCTTGAACGGAAAACAACTAACTGTTGGTAACTCATACCTTGACATCATTTAAAGAAAATATCCGAAGGTTTTTTCTTGGGCACAGAATAAATGCTGTTTTAATGTCTGTCAACCGCGATGCTCAACAGTTCTTTAAGGCGTAACCCCATATATTCCGCCTTTAAATATCGATAATCGATAGATTTCTATTGCTGTCGAGTGAAATCTCTCGACTTACGATATACAAGACAGTCTGCCTGCGATTTGACATCGAGGACTTGCGATCAAAGAACATTTTTTTTATCATTTTAAGTGATGATAATTTGGCAAACCGACGAAATATCAAACATCGTTCTTAAACACCTTTCTCTAGAAGCGGTAAAAATGTACACTACTTTGTTTAACAATTTGCTGAATAATTCACATTATTGAAAGACAGCGGTGGTGCAACCAACTCCTTAATGGAACAAGGACACATTTTATACGGCAAATCTCCGGTCAGGTACTTGCAAAAGTGAAAAGATTACCAATAAACCATATAACCAACAAACCAATATGGTTTCAGAGCAAAGAAATTAACAACGGTCTTCAAGGGGGTGTAGTTGTTTCGCCGATTGTATTTCAATTTTATTTATTCACAAGCGATCTAGTAATCGTAAGTCTTCTGCAACCTGACTTCGAAACGATTCAGCGATATTGCGACACTTGGAGGTTGGAGAGCAATTTCAAAAAGTCCGAGACCATTCTGTTCAGAACTCCGTTATCTAAGCCTCAAGAAATACTAAGAGAAGTGGCGAATGTTCTCTATCGTTGGACAAAACGGGCAGCCACTGGCGAATCGAAGTGTTGTCAGATACCTTGGGATCTGGCATAAGTATTTATATTTAATAGTATTTATATATTTAAACAAACATAAAGATACTGCTCTGGCCAGAGCCAAAGCGGATTTAGCCTTGACAAAGAAACTGTTTCACAGCAGTCAACTCGATGCCAAGGTAAAGGTGATCTTCTACACGGCCCTAATATAGCCAGTTCTTGCCTGTGGCAACAAGCTTAATGGAAATGTTTCGCGTTTTCGAGACACGATGTCTCTATTTATATAGAACTCCAGAGTCTGAGGATCATTCTTTGGACGATGGCTGGTGCATTTTTAGCGCAAACGGAAACCTTAGGAATTCGTCCTCTCCGCCCATAGTCGAGACAACTGTCTTGTTACTTACCTGAGATAAGATCTAGTATTGTTAAGTAGGCTGACTTGCCCAAACTGGAAAGAGTAGAATTTTTATCTGGGATCGTATAAGTGTCCGAGAGGAAATTTAGGACAAGCCCATGTTTTGTTACATACTCTAAATATGGAACTCTGGGTGAGCGTCCTTCACAAAATGTATCTGATGGGGTAGAAATTATTATTAAAGAAGGAAGCTCCACAACATTGCCACCTTTGCGACCTTGGGGAAAACCTTTGCTCTACCTGCAAAAACACCTCTCACACCCTCTCACCGTTGTCAACACCAAACATATAAATCTTGTTTACGCTCTTTTTATGAAGCTTAAATCTTAAAACTATATCTAATAGTATTTCACCTCCTTTAAATTTTAATACTAGCCGAAAGCCCTTGCAGCTGCCGCTAGACCTTAGCTATTATTTTTGTAATTTACTTAGTTGTTTATAAATTTATAATAATAGTAAAAATAACATCTATCCACACACAAGTCATCTTGTCAACTGTGATGCGTGTGTGGGGAAAATATTCACTGCGGTAATCCGGCTATGTGAATATATGTATATATATTCATTGATCTGAACAATATATTTATCAGGTTGTCGTTTATTTACTTATTCAAACTCAAAACTTAAAAGAAATTCAAGCCTCACATGAATTTATCGATAGTAAGTGTTTAGGTCAGCAGCATACAAATATGAATATGACATGTCATGCATGTATGTCTGGACAAAAATGGGGTAATAGGGAATTACTGGTAAACCTTGGAAATTCAGTCTGTTTCGTTTTAACTTATATCCAAGCATAAGAACCAAAGTACAAATTGGCAAGACAAAATAGTCTTAGAAGCCGACATTTTACTTATGCCTCCAATTTCAAATATTCTAAAAGTCATAAGTGACGCACATAGCCAGTACTCCATTAAAAACTAACAAACATCGTTTGACTTAAAAAAATTTTTCGCATTCAGGCTTACTGAAGAAATCGCAGTAAACTCTGAAAATCGATCGCGAATTGCAGAAGCTGCTCGAATCAATAAGAAAACTAGACTTTTCACCCCACAGTATATTGATAGAAGGCTTTCATGCACTACGTAGCAGAGGAACGCCAAACAAAGATGCCGGAGGGATCCAGCACCTCTTTTACAAACTATATGTGAAAAATGAGCAATTTCAGGTATCCCCGACTGCTGGGACTCAAAAATTACCTTACGTTTTCCTAGTGAAAATTAGATGGCTATTCATTATCAACGCTTCCTAAGCCTCATTGCAATTGTTTTTCATCGTTGAATGGGAAGTTGATGCAGGTCCAAATCGCATTATTTGTTTAAGAGCGCACTTAAGCTACTACAGTTCACTTTAGAAAAAACACTGACTGCGCATTTCAATTGTATCACTATTTGCTTTTTAGGTTACATAGCCTTCATAGCTTATAGCAGATAAGCAAAACCAATTAAAACGATAAAAAAAAATACAAAGAATGTCATTAATTTATAGGAGCTGACAGGTAGTCAGCAGTCCTGCTGTCGCTGAAGCAAATTTGTTGGTACTCTGTGGAAGGGGTATTTTCCTCAACCCATATGATATATGATAGCAGTGGCAGGTAGTTTTTTATTAATAAAGTTGGAAATTTTATCGGGTCCGGAGGATTTCTTGGCGTGTCCGCTGCGAATCTCGAAACAGAGATCGGATGGATTAGTGAACTCATCTGGGGATATCGGTGAGACTGAGGAATTTGTTTCCGTAAATTGGGTTATATGTGGCACATTACCAACGGCTAGAGACGATATTCCGCGTTAACTTCGTGCAGAAATTGTGAAAGGTGGGATGGAAGATTTGGACGAAAGCTATTGGCAAATTGGTTTGCAAAGGCGTTAGCCTTTTCATCGTTAGATGATAAAAAGTGATCGCCATGTAGAAGTTGGTCCACAATTGGGGATCTTTTGCCAACTAGTTTATTGATTTTTTTGAAAGTATCAGGGCCTGGTTTGATTTACTGAGTCTTTTCCTAAACTCAGTGTTCACAAAATCTTGAGTATTTTGCTGTATCAGGGAATTCAAGCAGTTGATTTCTGATTGTACGGATTGGTACTCACTGTTGCGAGTGTTAAACGTACGGTGGAAGATTCTTTGCAGAATTTTACGAAGCTTTTGCTTGTATTCATACATTTTAATTATATGGTCAGTGAGGTTCTGGTATTTTGATTTAAAGGTTTTTGACTCCGATTGTTCCGAAATAGTCGCGGGAATCGAGCTTTCTATTTTTTCAATAGCAGTGTCGATTTCTGCGTTACTCAGATTCGAAGTGGAGTTAGGGATGTTGTCTGTGAGTTTCTCCGTCAAAGATCCCTCAAAAGACTCCCAGCTCAACTTGCGGAAATCGATAAATTCTTTTTTCCGGGGTATGAGAATGTTCAGGCGTGAGAGGAAAGGTTGGGTTTGGTTGCGATACAATTTGAGGAGTTTGAGGAAACCCATTAATAAAAAACTTAATAAAAAACTGGAATTTACTGATAATTATTTGATTTCAAATGATTCAATTCACATGTAAACTCAGGAATTAAAAAAAAAAAAAGTGGTTGAGCCCCGCAAACACACTGATAAAATTGGGGTCGTATATGAGGGTTAACAGCTTTTTCTCCTATTTTTGTCTTAATTATATATTAAGTTCTATTTATATCAAAGCAAATTATTTTAAAAACAAAAAATGTTTTTTAATACAGAGATTTAATGTTAGCCGGGACACAGCAATCAGTGGAACTCAAATTAGCACTAGACCAAGAGCAACAAAAATCAAAAAAACTTGAGGAATCAATGAGAAAATTAGATGAAGAAATGCGGAGAACTGATGAGCTTCTATATCAAATGATACCGAAACAAGTTGCTGACCGACTTCGAAGGGGGGAAAATCCCATTGATACATGCGAAGTATGTAAGAATACTATTAACAATGTCTTTCTTTAATTTTTATTCTTTTTTCACAGATGTTCGATAGCGTTTCAGTGCTTTTTTCTGACGTTGTTACATTTACAGAAATATGCAGCAGAATCAGTCCAATGGAAGTGGTTTCAATGCTAAATGCAATGTATTCTATATTCGACACACTGACAGAAAGGAACAATGTTTACAAAGTAGAAACAATCGGTGATGCATATATGGTAGTCTCAGGAGCTCCAGAAAAGGATGCGAATCATGCAGAAAAAGTGTGTGATATGGCACTAGATATGGTCGACGCAATAACTGATTTAAAGGACCCTTCGACAGGACAGCATTTAAGGATACGCGTTGGAGTACATTCTGGAGCTGTAGTGGCTGGTATCGTTGGGTTAAAAATGCCGAGATATTGCCTTTTCGGTGACTCTGTGAATACTGCTTCTAGAATGGAGTCAACAAGTTGTGCAATGAAAATACATATATCCGAATCCACTAAACAATTGGTGGGACCATGTTATAAAGTAAGCGAACGCGGCGAGATTGAGGTCAAAGGAAAAGGCGCCATGAAAACGTATTGGCTAAATGAGAGGGAAAATCGAAAGGCACTTCAATTGAACCCAGACGTTCTTAACCCGATTACAAGTTTTACAAGCAATCAGCTAAATAGACGCACGTCTTTTCCGGATCAAAAACTAAATCTTAGCCAGACCGGCTCTAATACTCTGACATCAAGTCCTGTTCATGTAGGATCCGTCGCAGAAGACCGCAGTCGAATTTATTCCCCAGTTACTTTTAAAGATGTTGCCAGACGAAGTATAGCGAATTCCCCAGTAAGGGGTCTTTTTTGTGCGGAGCATGGTAGAGAATCTCGATCAAATTCTACGGGACATGTATTCATGCGCTCACCAAGTGACGTTTTTGGCTCTTTGATAAGCGATACAGAAGAATTCTTGGAAGATATTTGTAAATCATCTACACATCGTAGTTCCTTAGCAAACAATGTTTACAATTCGTCTTCACCGAGCTCATCTGCATGCTTTACACAGATTACACCATTTAGAATTGGGACAGCGCCTTCAAAGACTCGATGTAAGAATCCTGACCAATTTACTGAAGAACAACTGGCCGCAATTGAACTCCCGATGCCACCCTGTACAGCCCCAGCGATTGAAGCAAGTAGCACAGTACTAACGGCAATGGACATCAACAGGTAAGGAATTCGAAATACAATATGTGTAGATGTATCTAGTATCCCTTAAAAATGCTTATCTCGTCATTTATAAAGTGAAGACGACAATTAAACTTTTTTTCTGTTACTACTTGAAAGTGTCATATAACACGTCTTTTTCTATATTTATTAAAGATTTTTAAATGAATTGAGAAAATAAAACATGCCACAAAAAATAATGCAAATAATAATGAAGGCGCAGTATGAGTCCGCGCCGCAGATTTTCCGTGATAATTTTGAGATAATATCATAACAATTAATTCATAATTGCTTTCCATTGACGAATGAACTTCTTAGGCTTATTACATTCCTTTTGATACGACCTTCCCTCTGGTTTGGTTTTTTTTTACCTCAAAATGTCTAAAGATCATTATGCCTTATATTTCAAACATTTCACGGGATATGGAAACAAGCTTTTAACAAAAATTAAAGTCAAGTCCTCGCTCATTACAGTATCCTAAGTTTTTTTATTTGTTCATATATTCATATCCCTCATCTTTGGCCGTAAAATGATACCGAAGCGTGCATTTCAACCGTTAGTTTCCTTCCGATATTAACAGAATATTACCATAAGGAAATTAAAAAAGAGTGAGTCTAAAACTCAACGCCTATCCATTATCCGAATGAATGAAAGGTGCTTGCGTCGCAAAAGCCGGACGACTTTCCATCTTCGAGATATGCGTGCGTCGGTTGAAATGACCATATAACCGATGTTGCAAAAAACGCTATGAAAACTCTAGCTTTTCTTAAGCGATGCAAAAGATACTCCAACTGTTCTGATCAAAATTACATATATCAAGCAAAATCGGTAACTATCAACATAATTTAAAACATACAATACGAAACTGGAATTCTCTTCTACGCTCTGTTTCCTACTTTTTACGTTCAAGAACAATGTACATCGTACCTCTCCTTTGTTCCTCCTTATATAATTACTCGCAATTAATTAGTTGGCTTTATTTAATTACTCGCATCAAATTAGTTGGCTTTATGTGTTATTCATCCACACTATCTAGCAACATTTCCGTACTTCAAATTTGGCATATCTCCACTATTGAGGTTCACAAAAATGGATGACATGGTTTCTGTGTTTTTTTCCAATCTTTTCAAATATACGAAATGTACGTCTCTCATATCTTGAGATTTAATCAATTTATGCAATCCAAACTGTTTTCATTAGAACTGCAGTTGCAAAATTCACTCCTGAAAATTATGTTACTTTTGATTCGTTGGTTTTAATTTTATTACGGTCATAAAAATAATCGATTTCACTTGTTTTATTTGAATCAAATTATTAAAAAGGTTATAATCCAGAAATGAAGATTTTTCAAATATTTTTTCAGATAAAACGTTCGATATTATATATCGTAAGATATTATATATCGGCGGACTTCGTAGAGGCTCGGAATCAATAAATGTTTTTTTAACTTATAAACTTACCATCATGAAGCTCATGTAATCGGTCCGATTTTACGAAATTTCAAATTTTTACATATCTCTTTGTTTCGATTTCCCAGCAGTCCGATTCCATTGTTCTTAGAAAGATGTCCGCGTTCGTGTGTGTGCGATAGTTCGTACGTACGTTTGTGCAGATTTTTTCGTCAAGCATAACTCGAGATACAATTTTCTTATAAAAAAAGTTCGAAATTAGTTAAATTTATTGTTTTCAACTACCTTATCAAATAAAAAAATATGTATAAATCTATACACTGCCCTTCATAAGTTTCCGGACAGATTCATTTAATTTTTTTTTGTTCAATTTTAATTCTAAAAATTTCATCAATATTCAAGTTTGTTCTGAACTATAAAGACTGGCTTACAGACTTATTAAATTGAGCCCATTTCATACTTTGATGTTACGCTCTTTCTATTTCTTGATCCACGTTTGCTTACCACTGTTGTGCTTTCTTAGCATGAACGAAAATCTAGTGGTCTTTCAAAAAGATGACATTGAGATAAACAATCTCTCGGAATCGGCCTGGTTAGAACTATCAAAATCTCCAAAGAAAACTGGACAGAATGTAATCCTCTTGGAGTCATCTTTTTACCAGAAAGAAAGAGATCCGTTGCTGAACATTTTCCCAGCTCGGAAAGAAGGGATGGTGGAAATCTCTCGACACTCGAAACTATGTTTCCTTCGAACTAAAACGACATAAAGATAATCACGTTTTAATATTCCGACCACAAGAAGTATATCGTACAAGGTCGTAGAAATAATTTCGAAAACACATCGGACAAGGAGTTAACATAAGCGGTCTTTCACAATGTTTATATTGAAACACCGATTCAAATTCCGCAATCAAAAACCAAACTCTGCGCACAAATTTAACTTTTTCTAAACTTTTTTTTACAACAATAGCAATAATATGTAAGTGACGTTTCAGTGTAAGCACAGCACAAGTTTAACATACCTGTATATTATTTCTTAATTCTGGCACTTCTTTGGCGAAGTTGAAAAACAACTTTAACAACAAAAAACAAATTCAACAACTTGTCGTTAAATAACATTAAATTTGACACATCTTATCTTAACATAGAGATCTATGCTTGTTTGAGAATTTTCGATTTAATATGAAGGACCACAGAATCCAATTTATTCTGACAAAATTCTCTATACTAGAGAAAAATCGCTTTATAAATATGCAACGAGATCGAACGATGAGCGAAGTGCAAAGGAAAAAAAACGAAAGGGCTTCCAACCTTTATAATTTTTAATTTTTTGATGTTACCCGTATGGTGTCCAAAATCCAAGTGGCAGAGAAACCGATTGAGCAAGAGTTCCACCACTGGTCATGAACGGTTAACAATCATGCGAAAAAAAATTTTTTTTATTGTGTACAGTAAATTGTAGTACGTTAGTAGATAATGAGGAGAGAACATTTGATTACGATTTTACATGTTGAAATTGAACTTGAGATCGAAAGATATACATATGTGTGTATGTTAGTTATGTACATAGGGTGGAAAAACATAGTGTAAAATATGTTATGTTTTTCAATGTAATAAAAGGAAACAAATATCAAGTTGGTCAGAATAACCAAAAATAAATTAATAAATAATCAAATTGAAATTTAACGATTAAATTAAATAAACACTCTTGTATAACGTGAGTATATTCCACAACATTCCGCCGCCCCTGAACAACGGTTCAGTATATAGGAAGTATGACCAACTTATGGATCGGTCGAACTAGATATCCAATGACAGTTTTCAAAGTGACGACACGGACATGACCGTCCTTTCCCGGATGAGTTGCTATGACTCGTCCCATAGCCCATTTGCCAGGTGGAAGATCAGTCTCCTTCAATACAACCAGATCGTTGATTTTTATGGCTGGTTGCGGTTGCTGCCAGCGAGGTCGATGCTGCAAGGACGTCAGGTACTCCATCTGCCATCGTCTCCAGTACCTTTGAATCTTCGATTGTAGTTGTTGCCAGGATGATAACCGATTGCTTGGGACGTCTAGTGCTGGCTCTGCGATGGCAGCACAAGATTCACCTAGTGTGACAAATCGTCTTACGGCAGCGAGAAACGAGTCTGTGATCAAATCACTCACAAGTTCGAGGTGAACGGCCTTCGACACTAAGCACACAAAGAGCGCGATATACCACTTAGTATAGGTTGATTTTCGACCCGATTTAACCTTTAATGTGATTGGCCCGGCATAATCACAACCGCAGTTTGAGAACGGTCTCGTTGGAGTAATCCGCCGGGAAGGTAGATTGCCCATGAGCTGGGTGATGGTAGCTTTGCGTTGTTTAAAACAGGCAATACATTTATGAGTTACCTGGCGAATGGTATTACGACAACCAATGATCCAATATTCCTGACGAATAAGGGCGAATAGGGTTGAGACTCCTGGATGCAGGAACCGGTGATGTGCGTCTTGAACGATTAACTTCGCGATGGTATGCCCTTTTGGGATAATTATTGGATGTTTTACATTGAATGCAATGTTAGCTTGATGTATCCGCCCCCCCGACTCGAAGAATGTTTTCGTTATCTAGAAAGGGAGATAAGCTTAATATTCTGCACTTTTTGTTAAGAGGGCGAGATCTGGCTAGTGCGTTGATATAGTCGCCGAAGTATCTAGCTTGAAGCCATTTTATAAGTCGGGTTTTGGCTTGGTATATTTCCTGCGACTGAAGATAATACGGTGAAATCTGTGGATTTTTGCGACATCGTGCAATGAAGCGATACATCCGAGCAACTGACCTGATAAGTATATACCATGACGAGATGTGTGATGCCATTGCTTCGAACGGGTGTTCATCGTGAGTCACAAGCAATGTGTGCGGCGTTAGCTTCCTTGCTTCATCAAAACAGCCTGGATCTTCTTCCAACTGATGAGCTATCGGCCAGGTATCTGCACTTTGTTGCAGCCAAGTTGGACCTGTCCACCAAATAGGATGTGAAAGAAGCTGCGATGGTAGTAGACCACGAGAAGCACAGTCAGCGGGATTATTTTCCGATCTTACATGAAACCACCTATCTCTTGGGATTGTGTTAAGAATCTCCGATGTGCGGTTACCAACAAAGATGTTCCAACGTCCGGGAGGAGACGAAAGCCATGAAAGGACGACCTTTGAGTCCGACTAAGCGAAAACGTTGGCAAAGGTTATTCTTAATGAATTTTGGACAGCGTCGATCAATCTTGCGAGCAAGAGTGCCGCACAGAGTTCTAAGCGAGGGATGCTTAGCTGTTTTAAGGGTGAAACGCGAGACTTAGCAGCAATGATGGTTGTCTTGAATGTTCCATTTCGGAGTTCATAACGAGAATATATGACAGCGGCGTACGCTGATGACGATGCGTCGGAAAACCCGTGTATTTGGAAAGACGAATGTGATAGTCCGATGACTCGCAGAAGTTCGATTTTAGTTATTTGGGGAAGTTCTTCGCGAAACCTGTTCCATTTTGCTGCAATCGGAGCTGGAATTTCGTCATCCCAGTCAAGTTTGAGGTGCCAAAGTTCTTGGAAAACAATTTTTAATGGGACAACCGAAGGAGCGAGGAAACCGAGAGGGTCGAAAATACGCGCTACGTCTTTTAGGATCTGACGCTTTGTTATGGGTTCATTCGAAAACGTGCTAATACGAAAACTAAAAATATCGCTCTGGCTATTCCAATGGAGGCCAAGAACTTTTGTCCACGTATCCGCATCGGTGTCGAAAGAGGCGATTTTATTTAAAGTTGTTTCACTACTACAGAGAAGTTGCGAACAATTACTTTGCCATTTGCTCAATTCCATGCCACATTTTGATAAAAGTTCAACTAAAGAGTTTTTTCTTAGAATGGCTTCAGATACCGTGTCACCGCCCGAGACAACGTCATCGACATAAAAGTCATTACGCACAATTTCTGACCCGATTGGATATTCCTTTTCATAGTCATCTGCGAGTTGTTCTAGGACGTACCGTATGTCACAGTGCGCAGTCGAAAATGTTGCAACGGTTCTGATGGTGAATTTCGCCAAACTATACGCTGGAAATCACAGTCTGGTAGTGCAACAACGATTTGGCGAAACATTTTTACAATATCTGCCGTGAATACAATTTGATGACGACGAAAGCGTAGACAAACTGAGAAAAGATTTCTTTGTATTGGTGGTCCTACCATTAGGGAGTCATTAAGCGAGTTACCGTTTGTGTCCTTAAAGGACCCGTCGAAAACGACACGCAATTTCGTTGTTGCGCTGCCTGGGTTTAATACGGCATGGTGGGGCAGATAGTACACGTTCGTAGCTGCTATCTCTGAAGCTGGGATTCTGGTCATATGATCTAGCGAAAGATACTCGTCCAGAAATTTCGAATAGCTTTGATTAAGCGTTGGATCCTTTGAGAACTTCTTCTCCATGGCTTTGAGACGCGAAATAGCTCCGCTGAGCGTGTTGGAAAACTGCGGTGGTGATTTGAATGGCAAGTTGACGATATATTTTCCGTTCGCATCGCGAGGATGAGTTTGAACGAAATGCTCCTCAATCTGTTTATCTTCAACAGAGCGGTCCGATTTGGCAACTTCCTCAATCGTCCAAAACGATTGTAAAATCGCATAAATGTTGAGAGTCGAGTGGTGAGAGAGAATGTTGGCTAAGACCCAACCGAAAATAGTTTTTTGAGCTATTAGATGCCCTTTTTTACTACGAACCAAACTTCCCTCTAAAATTTCCCACACCTTGTCTGCTCCCAGTAAGATGTCAACGGATTTGGAATGGTTAAAGGAGGGATCAGCTAGTTCCAATTTTTGCAGATGATCCCAATCTTCGATGGCGAATGAATTTGTTGGCAGGTTTGTTTTAACGCGCGATAATATATACGTATCGACAGAGATACGAAATAAATCACAGCGTGAAGATATGGTCAAAGAGATAAGGCCTCTAGATCGACCAGCGTTGGTTGACCCAATACCATTTATTGGTATACGAGCATTTCTTCGTTTGAGTCCAAGCCTTTGGACACAGGACTCAGAAACGAAAGAAACCTGTGAGCCCGTATCTAGAGTCCTCAGATACGCTTTCTTTCAGTTTCAGGGTCCACCTTATTCATAAAAATGTAAATAAGCCATGGATCCCTGTTGAGTGAATTAACCGAAGTCAAGCCCCTTACAATTTCATCAGCACCATCTGATATTTTGCGAAGATTCACAACGTTGGAATTTGTTGTCGATGGAAGTTCCATGAAGGTTTTAATGTAACTGTTAATAACGTAACGCGGCCGATCATACCGTTTCTCAAGCCTCTCCCATGCCTGCTCATATGTTGCGTCACAAACAGGCAAATGGTTGAAAAGACTAAGTGCTTCATTTCGAAGGCATGATTTTAAAAACCGAAATTTTTGAAACGAAGACAGATTGGTTTTGTTGTGCACTGCGCCTTCAAACATATCCCGGAAAGCCGGCCATTCCTGATAGTTTCCAGAAAAGGGTTCTATACGAATCGAGGGGAGGTAACCATCTGAATTATTTGAGGAGGTTGATTTATTCAGCGTTTCAATCAGAATTTGCTGCTGGTCGGCTAATCTACTGACTACATCCTTCGACCTTTCTGCTTGCTGGCGTTCCCTAATTGCTGATATTAATACCGCTTTAATTGAAACAAACTTCGACTCGACTTCTTCGAACTCTGGAACGGGATCTAGATAACCTTCCCTCTCAGCGAACTCATAAATTAATTTTTGGAAGCATTAAATTCGCTCCACAAATTTTCCGCGCGGTTAAGTTTGACCTCGAGCTCTATCATCGAAGTTGATTCGCTAATATTTTGCGCATAGGTGTAAAGTTTGGTAAAACAACCTTTAAGGTGCCCACGTGTCAGACGAAGGGCAGAAAGAGAAACAGTCGAAGACATTTTCTTCAAGATCGAAAGTTAAATTTAACCCCAGTGGCAATTTTACCGATAAATTTTAAGCGAAGCGTTTACAAGAATTGCGTCTATTCTTTAAGGTACAATACCGTTTACCGAAATATACACATGCAAATCTATATGTGTTACAATCGTCTTTTACCAACCAAGTAATTGACCACGTGTAATAATTTAGTCAAAAATGTTCACAAAATTTTATTGAGTTTTCACAAGCCTAGCACAAATGTCTCATATCTTGCAAATTTCCCACGATTGATTTAATTGAAACAGGCCAACATTTATTACGATTAAACGATAAGAAACGAAACGAAGGGTAGATTTTGATTTATATGTTTCTTTCTTAGGCGAGAAAATCCGGCTCGAAGGACCACAAAATTGTTTGAGAATTTTCGATTTAATATGAAGGACCACAGAATCCAATTTATTCTGACAAAATTCTCTATACTAGAGAAAAATCGCTTTATAAATATGCAACGAGATCGAACGATGAGCGAAGTGCAAAGGAAAAAAAACGAAAGGGCTTCCAACCTTTATAATTTTTAATTTTTTGATGTTACCCGTATGGTGTCCAAAATCCAAGTGGCAGAGAAACCGATTGAGCAAGAGTTCCACCACTGGTCATGAACGGTTAACAATCATGCGAAAAAAAATTTTTTTTATTGTGTACAGTAAATTGTAGTACGTTAGTAGATAATGAGGAGAGAACATTTGATTACGATTTTACATGTTGAAATTGAACTTGAGATCGAAAGATATACATATGTGTGTATGTTAGTTATGTACATAGGGTGGAAAAACATAGTGTAAAATATGTTATGTTTTTCAATGTAATAAAAGGAAACAAATATCAAGTTGGTCAGAATAACCAAAAATAAATTAATAAATAATCAAATTGAAGTTTAACGATTAAATTAAATAAACACTCTTGTATAACGTGAGTATATTCCCAAACAATGCTCTTAGAACGTGACAAATTTTTAAGTATTCTAATCGGCTGTCTTAATCTCGTTCACAACAATCTCAAGCCGCACCAACGTCTATGAAAGAGCAAGAAAAGCACGCGGTCGAGGATGGTGAAAGATTAAGAAACAGGAAAGAGGTTCGAAAAATCTACCAACAGTTAAAATAATTATCTCAGGGTGTAAGAGCCCAAACCAAAGCCTACACAGTTCAAAATGGAAAAATCATAGTAGTATTGCAGTCAAGGACATCGAAGAACCCCTTGTGCAGACTGAATATGAAGAATAAAATTCCGACACAGGCCAACATCGTCTAAGTGATGTAGACGAAGTAAAGATAGCAATAACAAATATAAGTTTAAATCTTATAAAGCGACTCTAGCTGTCGAACTTTTCACTGCGCCGGCAATAACACAATAAAGCATCAAAGATGAATGAAATCTCAGTATTGTTTGCACAATCTAGAAGAAAGGAGACCATCTAAGCTGTGCCAATTATAGAGGTATCAATCTTTTCAACGTTGTCTATAACACCTTTCCCACCGTATTATTGTGAACGTTCGAAACCGTTCCTCAATGACCTGATAGGTAGACAGAAAAGTCCACCATAGACTAAATACTATATTAACATATTTGAGCTCGTCCTTTTGTGCAGGATGAAGATTAAGAAATCATGTTGCTCCGTTTAGGTCGGAAAGGCATCGCCGACTCACTTAATGGCAAGTAACTTTTAACATTGTCATGCGATTTCGTCACCATCATACTTGGAACAATAATGCAAAAGTTCCGCTTCAACACAAGAAGCACAGAAGCACTATCTTTTAAACGTCTGTTCAATAACTCGCATACGCCAAAGATATTGATATAATGAAAAAACTATGTAATTTATTGTTTTTATTCCAATGCATTTGTCTTGTGAATGATAAAGTTTTCATAAGCCAAATGAAATTGGGTGATGTCCTGAGATGGGAGTTCATGGTATGGGCAACCCTACTCGAACCAAAACGAATTTTAAGATTTTAATTCGTCTAATAAGATAACACAAAATTTACTGTTTTTTATTTAAAGAAAATTAATAGTTCAAACGAATAAAATACAGAATATCAAAACGAAGTGTAGTTTATTCACATTGAAATATACTATATGTATAGTATGTCAGGTGGCAGCAAGGCAATTGGAACAATTGGATTTAGTAATTTAATTGAACTTTGTTCTTTCCTGCAAAAATTGCTCGTTAACTTAACCTAACTTAAAGTAAAAATTAATTGATATGTTAGTTCGTCCTTCGTCGTTGAGATAAAATTGCCAAAATTCCGAAATGAACGAAATCAATCTGTTCGTTAGTTTCCGGACAAATTCATATAAAATTTTGTTTTTTGTTCAATTTTAATTCCAAAAGTTTCATCAACAATATGTTTATGTAGACAATTTACTAAATTAAGTTATTTATTAACTATAAAGACTTATTTAAAGGCTAAAACTGTATTAAGTTGAGGCCATTTCATATTTTGATTTCTGTATTCACGTTCCCACGGCAGAGCTTGGAAAATTGTTTCAGAAATGTGAATTTTTTTTTCCTGATTTCGAATGACGTCTGTAACACTGACATATGAAAACATCCGTAGAAAATTATGGGGCCACCAGTTTGTTTTTGTAAAACCTCCTGTTGCATGAAGCTTGTTTATCTTTAAACCATATTATCAAAAGGAAACCCATGGGGGTTTCTTACATGAAGCAATTGATTCAACTTCCAATGTTAAAGTTGTTGTTATGAAATCGCTAGCTCTTAATTGATAACACCTTTTCTTCACGTAAAGTTTGATGCTCTTTTATGGATGCTTGTGTGCTACAATGTGCATACAGATAACTTGCCTACTTAGTAACAAGTTGGACAATTTGGCACAACTTTCATTTTTTAGCAAACATAACTCCCGCACAATGTTTGAAGCACTGTGGTCACTACGAAAGTAAGCGTACCATAATTTTTCAGAAACTACCCTACAATACAGAAACTACAAGAACAATAAATGTAATCGGCCGTAACTTGAAAGAAACGGGTTGTAAAAAACTTATGTTTATGCTATAAATATGCTGTAAATGCCATGTGTGACAAATTTTGAAGTGTTCTGTCTTCTACCTACAGATTAAACCATTATATCAGGGTAACAGACCCCATTGAAGCCTCCCCAATATTGAACACCATAGACCAAATATTTACATAAATATAAATATTGGAAAAAACCCACGAGCATCAAATCAGCACGCACCACCTTTTCATCGATTTCAAGGTTGGTTTTGGTGTCTGTTTCGTCCACAGAAACGAGATGTATAAAGCCATGTCTAGGCATCATTACCAAACTCGACCTTTCGTGCAAGATGACAATGGAGAACTCAAGTTGCTCCATTTAGGTTGTCAAAGACGTCACCGACCCACTTGATGTAAGACAACGATTAAGACAATTTGATGTACGGTCATGCGAATTCTTCGACATCATATTTGGAACAATAATGCAAAAAAAGTGCTTCAGCACATGCCCTGCACTGAGGCTGCCGCATTCCAAACAATCCTGACTTTACCCGGCTTGTTATGGTTACGCACAATGAACGTGGGCAAGTACCATACCTTCCCTTGTGGCTTCTCCAACTCCTGCACGCAGAGCTACCTCGCATACCCCTTCCGAACCAGATTCTCCACTTGGCCTTGTACAATCTGTTGAAGAGAGATATCTTTGGAGAGTTTCCTTTCGACACACTCCAATCTTCTCAGCACCATCGAGTAGCTGTCCAGCAATGTGATGTTATCTTAGCGCCACAGCAATCCCGCTACAAATGTATTTCCATTTTGTCGTACTGTTTCTTCCAGAATTGCCTAAGCCCGTAAATCCTCTGCTGTTTCTAAATGATCGGCTTCGACTCCACGCTCTTCTATGTCATAGTGTTGACATACAATCACATCTAATATAGTCGCCCATCGCAGTCGCATGTTTGGTAAATGTGGTATACTCCGCCCATTTGTATGCTTCTAACCTGTCCCCCACTGAGGCACCAACCTAGCCTTGTTTTTATGGCTACCGGATCGTTCCCCTTGCCTTCCCTTACCTTCAGTGCCAAGGTAAGTCTTTGATTGTTCAGTCCAATCAGGATACCACACCTTGCCCTCGCATATGTTGCTAGTGGAATGCCATTCAAGTGTGGATATTGGCTCTTTACGGTATCAGGATCAACAGATTGTCTCGGCAAATCTAGGCTCTCCACCATTCGCACATCTTGCAGCTGATAGACTTTATTTCTTCCCTTATTCTTTGCCGAAATCTCCAAGGAAACCAACTTTGACCTTTCGTCGTAGCGAACCGTTCCTGCCGTCCATTTTTAACACAAAGGTTTGGATGTTCCTTCAAGCTGTAGAAGATCTATCAGCCTTTCCTCAACTAACGTCAGAGATGAACCGCTGTCGCGAAACGCATATGTGTCGACTGTTTTCCCATTTCTACGTAGAACTACTGGAACAATTCGGAACACTGTATATGTTTCCATACCCTCTTGGTGAGCGTTGCATGGTTTTTCCCTGTTGCGCTCGTACTCATTTATTTTCATTTCATTTATTTATTAATTCGGAATTCTTATACACTTTAAGTATATCAAGGTAGGGAATCTACTAAAATAAAGTTACACATATTTATTTTCCCGAAGAAGAACAAAAACTAAAGATAAGAAAATTGGAATCAGAATTTAACAATGTCAAAACACAAATAATTGATTTAAAAAACAAGAAGTATTTCAAGTAGTTTGAGAAAGGTACAATTTTAATTCTTTTTTGAAATTTGCAGTGTTACCTATCCTTCTAATGCGTCGCGGCAAGTTGTTCCATTAACGAGTAGAGTTGACAAAAAACTGGCATTCAGTTACAGTTGATGAGTGTCGAGGATGAATGAGTTGACCTGATCTGCTGGAGGAGGCGAATCTAATTTTTTCAAAGAGATAACAGGGTTGTTGTGTCATAAGGACATCCGAAAAAAGGCTTAATGTGCGAAACTGAAGAAGTTTATCGAACGTCATGCCATAAAGTCTAATAGCGAAGTTCGAAACTATCGTATCTACGTAGACCATAAACATAGCGCACCACGCTGTTAAATGCAACCATCAGTTTTCTTTTACTTCTGTAATTGGAATGTGTACCCCATAGAGTACGAAGTGCACCATAAGTCTTTCCTACGGCTGAGTTTATATGATTGTCTCAGGTTAAGTTCCGACTGAAGGTCATAACGAGGTTTTTAACATTGTCCACGTAATTTATTGACTCATTGTTTAACATTATTGGGGGGAAATATGAAAGGTCCAAGGAATTTTTGGAAATAACAATACTCTTAGATTTTGTCGGGTTCAGCAAGAGACCATTCCGTAGCGACCATTGTGATATCTCCTCAAGATCCTCGTTGACGCAACTGGTTCCATGCTCAATCAATCCTAAAGGACAGCTCATATAAAGCTGAACATCGTCCGCATACATGTGTAGCGAGGTGAATTTACTAACTAAAGGGAGATCATTCACATAGAGGGAGAACAATAATAGCCCTAAAATAGATCCTTGAGGGACTCCACTGACCATAGGCAAAAATTCCAAGGATTGCATCGTATTATAAAACTGCGCACGGTGAAACATTATAATGACGAGCAAGCTTTTTACAAAAAATAGTGTGATTCATTGTATCAAATGCCTTGGAAAAATCCAGAAGTGTTAGAAGCGTCGCATTTCCTTCATCCAAGGCAAGCCGAATGTTTTTGGAAACATCTATTAAGGCAGTTATACAGCTATGTTTCTGTCGAAAGCCAGATTGTTCGGAGATTAAAATATTATGATCGCAAAGATAGTGACTAATTTGTTTTTGAACAATTTTTTCAAAGAAATTTCGAGAGAAATGGCAAAATTGAAATCGGCCGAAAATCATTACCCTTTGCAGTTTTGGGAATAGGGATAATTTTACTTAGTAACCAATGTGAAGGAAACACTTCTGTGGTAAACACTGTGTTAAAGATGTGTGTAATGAAGGGCAAAATAAAGGGAAGGATAACTTTAATGAATAACGGATGTATCTCATCGCCCGCAACGGCCTTCGATTTTATGGAAAGTAGGCCTTCAAGTACGTCAGTTGTGTCAACTCCCGTAAAACAAAAACTGCGGTTGGATGACAAGTGAGAATTTTGGTTCACCTCATAAAAAACGCTAGGCTGCGCGGATGTCTGAATTGATAAGAATTTACTATTGAGGAGATTGGGATCCAAATCATCGACTAGATTACATTTGGACTTTCCAATGCCTATGTTTCTTAAATAATTCCATAACTGATTACCCTAAAACGAAGGACTAAATCGTTGAGTAAATGGTTGCTTTGGTTTTTCGAATCTCTTGTACGACTTTGTTGCGAAGTGATCAGTATGTTCGCCAATGATCTTCCAGATGGAAACGTTTCCAGCGGTTGTACCAGGCTTACAGCCACTGTTGAATAAGGAGACGTATCTGACTTGTGAACCACGATGCGTTTTTCGATGTCGTTCTGCTTATAACAGGAACATGACTACTATAAACATTTAACAGATTTGCATTAAGAAATTGTACCTGTTCGTCAGATGAGGTCAAATAATAAAGAGAATTCCAGTTTATACTTCTCAGATGTTCTTCCAACAAAGGCAGGTTGATTCTTCGAAAGTCCCTATATTGAAATGTTTTAGGCGAGGTCTCAATTTCAAAATCATATGTGACATAAATAAGGTCATGCTTCGAAAAAGCAGGGACGGAAAATTTATCGTAAAGACTCACCTTGCTTTTGTCGCTTACAAGAGCAATGTCGAGTAACGACGGAGGGCCTCCGAAGAAACTTGTTCGGGTTTTGATATTTACTGGATATAAGTTTAGTATGCTCAATTTATCAAGAAATGAACTTTCATTGAAGAGGTTGCTATTAAAGTCACAACAAAAAATAACATTAGGATACGTATCAGAAATCTCTTCCAAGGTTGAATAAAAAAAAGTTGCATTAACACGTTTAAGAGATGGGTAGGCGGTACCAATTAGAAGTTTTGATTCGGTATGTTCAATTCCACGAACACATACGAAATAGAACTATCATCCTTTGCAACGCATCGCAGTTTAGATCTTATATTCTCCCTTATGTATATTCCGCTCCTGCCTCTCTACGACTCCCTCTGTCTGAACGGTATATTTTTAAACCTGCTCAATGGCACATTCGATCGTTTGCGCGCTCATTAAACCATGTCTCAGATACAGAGATAACATCTACTCCAGATCCCTCAAACAAATCCCGAAACTCATCAATCTTATTAAGCAGACTCTGTGCGTTAATCTGACAGACCCGAAGGCCCGATTTTTGATTAGCTATAACTTTTATCAGAGTACGCAGATGCATATTTTAGTTCATGACACTCCAATAAGAGGAATAAGAAAAAAAGAATAAGAGAAAAATAAAAGACTATTTAAAATTTAGGAGGAAACAAAGATAAACAATTAAAAACAATATAATGAGAGGCAAATAAAAACAGAATGACAGCAGTCTTAATTTCTTATTTATCTTCAGATGATCAGGCAATTCCGTCTAAGCTTTCAATGCAATCAATCAAAATAGCTTTTTGGTTGGTATTACCTTTCACGTACACAGCTCCACGAGAAGTAAAAACAGCAGAGATTAGTTTACGTTTTTGTAAACGAAGAGCCTCATGGAAAATTGTTTGATTCAGCTTTGTGAGACATTCGCGTATATGGATAACAGCTGATGAGGTTATTCCCACGTCCTGTAGGCATAAGTGTCGGTTGCTTTGCTTACGATAGCGCGCAGTCGATTTCAAAAAGAAATTTCTTTCGTACGGCGTACTAAATTTTATACTAATCGGATAATTGAATTGCGGAGACATCGGAACTTGTCTTGGTTATTGCGGTTTCCAAGTAACAGACTTTGCAGTTATTTTCCCCAATAGAGTTTTTCAGCTCACTAATTTGAGAGTCTATTTTACGTGATAGATTTTCTTCGGACTCGGATATTTTTTTTGCTAAAAGATTCACTATAAATTCACTTTGTTGACACAAACGTTCATCCATTTTTTTCCACGTATTGTTGTCCTCGTCTTACCATCTGTCTTGTGGTTTGTTAGAAGAAGAGCACGATGGACTGTTAAGTGACTTCGTTTTAGTGTTAACTTTTGAACGGGAACAGGTACGTTTGGGTGATGGAGACATAATATTGAATGTGTGTATGTAGAAAGTGGCACAGATTGAGAAAAGGAACACAAATGTATTTTTAGTTACGATTATTTTAATGAAATAAAAAAACACTTTGCGACTCTTATGCCGACGAAAAAGTTACAAGAGCAGATTCAAATTTATAATTCATAAGAAACTCAACGCTCCTTGATTGAAGAAAAATATGTCGTCCAGCTTGGCTTCCTTTACGACACTTGAAACGCTTTTGATGTGACAAACACTTCTAGCAGATACCCTTGTCAGCCACCAGATCCCCACGTTTTTCACAATAGAGATCTTTGAATCTCCTGCAATTCAAAAGCCTATGGTTCCCTTCGCAAAAAAAGCATGACACGTTCGTTTTGACTGTTGACTTTCTTCGCTTTTCATCTCGGAGTGGGCATGCAAATTCGATGACCGCTTTTCTGATATTGGTGCTGACGACTGCAAGGTACTAGCTGCTCTTGCTACTTTGAAGAACCACCCATCGAAGTCACTCAGGTCGAGATCTTCATCCCCACGATACCTTGCCCATTCAAGTCGCAACTGTGCCGGCAGTTTCCCCACTATCTTCTGGAGCAACATTGGGTTGTTAACAAGCCTTGATGCTTCCATGGTTCCAGTTAGACTCCGCACCGATAGAGCAAAGTCAATGAGACTGTCCAAACGCTCCATCCTTGGACATGGCTCCGATCTCATATTAGCCAATAAAGTCTGCAGAATACGTTCGGGGCGTCCATATAACATCTGCAACGTAGATATGACTTCCGGAACTCTCGATGGTATCAGAAGATGCGCATTAAATGCCTCCAGCGCCTTACCTTTCAGAGCTCTTTGCAAACGCCACATATTTTCCTTGTTGGTAAAACCACACACTTGAGTCAACGTCTCGAAACCGCTTATAAATAATGGCCACTGCCCAGGTTTACCCGAAAACGCCGGCAGCTCCTTGGTGAACACTTATCTCGCTGAAATATGACTTTGGCTTAGCTTTCTGTCGGCGTCATTACCACAACTTTTCTGTGGCAAACCTGGTAACTGCATTTTTTTTAAATCCATTTGATCGACTTGGTGTCAGTCTGGCGATTTGACTTAAAAGTGGACTAACCCACTTTCTTCCTCTTGGCGTTTCACCCAATCTGTAGTTCTGCTGACGCTGCACTACTACCACCATCATTTTCGTCGTCTTGTGCCAACAGCTCATACCGCTTCCGGAGGAAGTCCCTTTCTTTTGCCTCTCTATCCCTTTGGAATCGCAGGTCTAACTCCATTTCCTCCTGTAATCGTTTCAGACGAAGATCCAATTTCCTTTTTCCAATCCCTTTTAACGATCGCGTTCCAGCTTCACCGCTCTTGATTGCTCGTGCACTCGTTCCCTTGCCGATGTCTTCCTGACTACAATCCTTTTCAGCGCTCGGCGCACCCTTGTCTCCTTGGACGGCTGCTGGCCTGTCTTTGACTGTGTCATTTAACTCAGCACACCGCATACACTCGAAGCTCCTACTTGCAATCGATACGTGGACCGCAGCACATATATAGTGACACCAGCTTTTACATGTTTCACACTGCACCATGTCGTCCAGGTTGTTTCTTGCGTCACATTGTATGCATTCGCCCAAACGCTCCTCGATCGTTGCCATTATGAAATTGGTTGATTGGTTTTTCGCCTTACGTACAAAATTTTAGAAATGTTTGCTGTAAGCATCATCAAAATTTTAAGTAAAATTATATTTTGTATAATAAATGAAATACAACTTGAAAATACAATACAACTAAAATTTTGGTGACGTACATCGCAATTCGCCTCAAATAAAAACTCCAATCAAAAACCACGCACTCGTCGCGGCTTTGTTCCGTGAAAATTCGAACTCATCCTGGCTTCGTTAAGCCATGGAATTAGTCTGTAGACGCTCAATTTCCAACAAACCCATATCAGCACTCAACACACCTGGCACGCGCCAAAAACGATAACCTTACCACAACCCACTTCTTGGTCCGAAACATACATCATCATCTTTATGGACTGACAGCCAAAAATAAGAAATAATATTTGGGCAAGTTTCAAAAGTAATACATTTTGCAAGAACATATTCTGTTTAAAGGGATTCATATTATAAAAGTTCGAAGACCAGCAGCATTGATTGGACAACTGGATTGCTTGTGAAATTATCAATTGTCTGATTCGGTTGAACTCTGCAAACTTTCCACTCTTCAAAAAACTTATTCTTAAAACTTGTGCTAAGCTATCACTAAAACATCACTTAAGAATTATTAATATTACTAGTGCTATTCTAATAAAAAAGTTTTGAAGAGAGCAAAAGGGAAATTTGGGACAGGGCTTTGCTTTTTTCTGTTTACAGAATTTAAATTGTTGTTTCGATATTTACATTGTGAAAGACGGCTTATGTCAGCTCCTTGTCATAAGCGGTTGGTGTGTATAAAAAAGGGTTCAAAAGTACATGGTTTCATACGAGATGTTTACACCAACCTTCCGAGCTGAGGAAATGTTCAGCAAAGAATCTTCTTCTTTCTGGCAAAAAGATGGCTTCAATAAGATCACCTACAGTCCAGTTTTCTTTGGAGATTTTGACTGTTGTTTCCAGGCCGATTTCGAGAGATTGTTTATCAATATATAATCTTCTGGAAAAACATACAGACTTTGCTTCATGAAAACAAACTAAAACTTCGAATATTATGATCTTATTTACAACGCTTTTTAATAAACGATAAATGCAATTTTATCCATGTGTTTTAACTTGATGCTTTCTTTTCTTTTTGTTAGATTTTTGCTAAAGATTTAAAAGCGTCAAGCTGCGGCAGAGCAGGTATTGAACCAAAAAACTAGTGGCTCCTAGTTGCCGTTGAAATATTGATCAAGAAATAGAGTGGGGGCATATCAATATATGAAATGGCCTCAACTTTGTTTTGGTCTATTTATTAGCCTTTGAAGTTTATGACTTACTTAGTTAAGTCAATTGGCTTAATAAACATAATGTTGATGAAACTTTTTATATCAATTTGTCCGGAAACTTATGAACGGCAGTGTATATATTTACATTTTTCATGAGTCAAAATAAATGAACTCATTACCGACACAGCGGCTAACCCTGTTGTTTAAATCGGACAAGTCCAAGTCTGACTTGGCTGCAAAAATGTTTTTTACATAAAATTAATTTAAAAATGGTTTTAAAACACGTAAATTGAATTATTTTTACTGCGAAATCAGGCTTTACGAATTTTAGTGAACAGGACCTTTTTCGGTCATACAATATTCCTAACCTTACCTAAGTCAAATTCTGTGTTACAACTTTTGGGGTCGTGATAGAGCTTCTCGTGAATTGGGAGAACGCCTTACAAACGTGCGACCGCGTGAGCGCCACATTGCGATTTGCCCTTTATGCACACATGCTTCGAATGAAACCAATTAGGGTTCTATAAAATTTGTTCTCGAGTAAAGCTGTTCGAAAGAATCCGTACAAACATACGTTCGTACACACACACATCTTTCTTTAAACAATGGAATCCGACTACTATGACCTCGAAACGTGGAAATATGTAAAAATGTTGAATTCTGAATCGGACCCTTTACAAGAACTTCCTGATAGGATGTTTATAATTTCCTTTTAAAAACTTTCTGGATATGATATACGCGACATCACTCGTAACTTTTAAACCAAAGGTCCGATTGATAATTGAAAGAGGAATTTTCATGAATATAATCAACCTTGCTTTTTAAGCTATGTTGACATTGATGATACGAATGTCAAAATATTTTTTCGCCCATATTTCTATTCTACCAGTGTTTCAGTTGACTTATTTGAAAAAAATGTTGTTATGAATTAAGCGTACTAGTAAGGCGTATAGTCTCACTGACTTTTTGTGGCTAATGATGTATACATAACACATGTAGCTCTTCATTCTATATTTCATTAACAGTTTTCGCAGCTTCCGCAACATAATGACTTTTATAGTCTCATCGCTTACATCACATTAGAGAGCACGAATTCGTGCCGTCGCTTGTATTTCACATGAGTAGAATGTTTCAAGCATAAGGACGTGGGCATTTTGTTAAAAAAAAGGATAAAACAATTAAAACGTTATTTCTTTAGATCTAATGCGTAGAACGATGCTTTGAATGATAGATAAGCAAAATTTTGTTTTCATATTTTCACTATTGAGCCCATACTTATGCCAACTGAATCTTTGAAATCTTTATCTGACGGTTTTCAAATGTGTGTCATAAATACTTTCTAGATTTTATTGTTCGGTCGCTATATTTCACGTACATGTGAAAATCAAATGAATAATATCGAAATCATAAATGCTTAATGATCATCTTTCCCCAGTTGCTTCAGCCAGATACATTTGTTCGGGCTCCAACGCTTAGTGCTTATTGTTGGAGGAACTTTGGTTGTTTCTAAATTTAGAGTATTAAAATAAGCTGTCAATAACAAAATTTATAATTAATCAAAGAATATGAAAAAAAGTAGACATAGTCAAACCATGGATGACGAAAATTTAATTTTTGCCCTCATGTTTTCGACCAGTAAAACAACTTTCTTAACAATAAATTTCTTTTTGACTAAAATCTAAAAAAAAACGGATGCAAAAATAAATCCATTGTGTGTCCATCCTAATGTACAAAGCCCACCCAATCGCATTCTGTCAGCACAAGACGGTAAGAAGCACAATATCTACTAGTTCGCACAATGGCATCAGATCTTTGGATTATCTATCAAGTAATCGAATTGGTCCGCTCAGCCCATTCACACGAATACACCATATATGTTTGAGCTTTATAATGCTCACTATACTCAACTTATTTGGCATTTTTAATTTGATTTGTTGCCAAGTGAACTCATGACAGCGAAAAAATATATTCGCTTAGATACATGTAGTGTACTAAGAAACTAATGTACTATATATGCTGTTTTTTTTTGGTCCTAGAACTCTACGCATGCGAACCGCCTTGCATGCGAGGGCCACCGTCGCATGGAAACATGCAAACGATAATATTTTTATTGAACATAATATTTACAATTGTTCTTAAACCTAATTTACAATGTTTTTCTTAAAAAAACTGCTGGCTCAACAAAAGGGGCCCAGCGAAATACATTGGTTTTTCTTAAAATAAATACATTTGTGAATAAAAATTAAAAATTGTTGATGGTTGAACCTCGGGTTGTTCAAATCCGGGTGATGTTGATTTCTTGAGTGTTGTTATGCGGCCTCATCCGCGGTGGTGGATAGTGTCTACTTCATCGTAGAATGCTGCTGGTCCTTCTTCGACGTCGAGTGGGAAGAGGGCCTCTTGCAATATCGCCATTGCATTGAGGTATTTGTGCTCCTCTGGTGTTTCATCATTGGCCATGCTGCTGATGTTGTTGTTATCGTGGGTCCTTGCTGCCTCGAGGAATTTTTTGAAGATCCGCGGCATGTAGACGCTGAGCGGAGTTATCCGGGCAGCCGCATAGAGCTCGCTGTTCTTCACGTGTCTCATGGTGTCTTTGTCCCGGTCCGGTGCATACCCGGAGAATCTTACGTTCGAATGCTTCCAGTTTCAGCATGTACGTTTTTGATGCGGTGAACCATACCGGGAACCCGTAAGTGATTACGGGTCGGATGAGTTGCTTGTACAACAGTAGCTTGGTCCGTTGGCTGAGCCCGTTTTGTTTCCGCATTAGTGGATGGATCCGGTGGAATGCAAAGTTTGCTTTCTTCAGAATGGACTTGACATGTCCATTAAATTTCATCCGCTCATGGAATAGTATTCCAAGGTAGCGGGCATTCAGGGACGTCTTTATGATGGTGCCATTCTGGAGTCCAATTTTGATTCCTCGACAGTTGGCGGCTGATCGCCTTGTTGCTCGTCTGGCTGTTGCTATCGGCCTCCTGATGCAGAGCAGCTCACTTTTGCTGGGGTTTATTCGTATACCCCACTTCCTGTAATACTCGTAGAGACGGCGGATGTGTGCCTCTACTCTCCTTGCGGCGATGGTTGGTGACATCGAGCTGGCGTTTGTCAGCGAGTCATCGGCATACAAGCAGCATTTGGTGGTATTGTCCAGCGGTGGTTGGTCGCATGTCATGATGTTGAACAGCTTCGGGCCAACTTCGGATCCTTGGGCTACGCTGGCTTCCATTTTTTTTAGGCTGGACCGCTCCTGGTTCACTTGGACGTAGAATTTCCTGTGGATGAGAAAGGAGTAAATGATTTTTATTAGTGACGTAGGAAAGTTGAATATTGTTAGTTTGTGGACGAGTCCTTGAATCCAAACTGTGTCGAATGCTTTCTGGATATCCAGGAAGCATGCCACAGTGACTTGGTGGTTATTCAAAGCCCTCGTCACATCATGATGAAAAATCAGGAGAGGATGCAGGGTTGAATGTTTTTCCCGGAATCCATATTGGATGTCCGGGATCGTCCTGTTGGCGGTGCTGAAGCGATTCAGTTTTCGAACGATAAGTTCTTCCAGCACTTTGCTTATTGAAGAAAGGAGGGAAATCGGTCGATACCCGTCGACATTCCCTCTGCTTTCTTTCTTGGGGATTGCAACAATTTTAGCTATTTTCCATTTCGAGGGAAAATAGCTATTATTGATGCAATTGTTCAGCAATACCGTTAGGAGGGTGAACATTGCCTGAGGTAGCTTTTTCAGGACGAAGCTGGGGATTTTGTCGGGTCCGGTCGATTTTTTGGAGTGACCGCTCATGATGATCTCCTCGATTTCTCCAGGCGTGCTGAATTCTTCCGTGTTGCTGGTGGGGTCTTCCGCTGTGTTGGCCTCGTTGAAGGTTGTTATTGTTGTTGATTCCTCTGCCATCGCTACCGACCGTTGAACCTCTTCGATGAACGCTGTGTCGTTGGGGAGGTGTGGTTTGAAGTTTCCTTCGAAGTGGCTTGCAAAGGCTTCTGCCTTTTCAGCAGGTGTTGATGCCTCGCCTTGTGGAGTGCTAATTATTTGGGGCATCTTAACTCCCTTCCCAATAATTTTGTAGATGTTCCTGAATGTATCGGGTCCTGGCTTGATGGCTTGAAGTTTGCTCTTCAGTTTTGTGTTGTTGTAATGCTGCACGGCGTTGCGGAACATTATATTTGTGCAGTTTAGTTCGCTGCGCAGACTTTGGTATTCCGCGTTTTCCGTGTTCCATTCCCGGCGGAGAACTCGCTGGAGCTGCTTCCTGATCCGCTGCCTATGGTGGTAAACATTCTGGATGTAGACAGGTAAGTTAGCGAACCTGTCCTTCGAAGATTGTGGTCGCTTTTGGTTGTCCAGCGCTGTGTTGATTGCAGATTCGAAGTCATCTATGGCAGCGTCTATCTCCGTGTTCGTCAAGTTCCGTGTCCTTCCACATGGGATTAGTAATCCTTCGGTGTCCCTCTGGAATCGCTCGACGTCAAGGTGGTTGAGATTGATGTAGTGTCCTTCGGGGCGCTGCTGGGTGAAGATCGGCTGGCTAACTTTAACTGTGAGCTGCACCGCTTCGTGGTCTGAGTCGCTGGGGATGATCTTGCATGTGTAGTTCTGCAGTTCCGGGAGAACATGGACAAGGTTGGTCGTCGCTATAAAGAAGTCCAGATAGGAGGATGACCTTGTATATGTTGGCCTTGGTTGCGAGATGATGGCCAGTGACTGCTGTGATGATGTCTCCTCGAGCCAGTCCACAACGGCGTTCCCTTGAAGAGTGGTAGTGGCATCTCCACAGAGTGGGTGTCTGGCATTGAAGTCTCCTCCCATCAGCCCGCACGTGTGTTGCTGAAGCACGCTGTTCAGCTTGTTGAGGTCTGCTTTTGTAGGTGCTGATAACCATCAGTGTTTCTCCGGGAGCGATCTTAATGATGATTGCTGTTGCTTCAAAGGTCTTCAGATTGTTGATGGTGGTCTGCGAGGCTTCGATGTTTTCTCTAATAAATGCTGCTGTTCCTCTCTTTCCATCGGTCTTGTCCGTCTTGAATGTTTGGTAATTCCTGAAATAGACTGAATTGCGTTGTGTTAGTAAAGTCTCACTAACAAGAGCAATATCAGGTCTGTTTTTTTTAAGGAACAGATCAAATGCTGTCCTTTTGGGGATGCTGTACAATGAGTTGACGTTGTACGCTATTATGCGGAGTCTATTTAGACTAAGCATAGTTGAAAGATGAATATGGCCAGAGCCACGGCTTTATTTTCCTCGCTAAGTTTTAAATACCCGGTTTATTTCACCGGCTAGGTTAACACCCTCATGTTGTTGTTGCTGTTCCTGGGGGGCAGTCTTCTTGCCCTCGATCTTCCTGGTTGGGGCTGGCCTGGTCGGGGCTGGTAAGGGGAGAGGCGCAGCTTGCCGGGCAATAGAGGCAAAGCTCATGCTCGGCTTCGTGAGTTTGCACGCTGATTGCGTCGCAAACTCTCGCTGCGCTTTTTTGAAGGTGGCGCTTTTTTCTTTTTCCGCCAACTTCTCCTTATACTTAGGGCATCCCTTGTAGCTTGCGGGGTGTCCTGTTGTCTTGCAGTTGGCGCAATACACATCCGGACCTGAGGAGTCCTTCCTTTGGCATTCTCCGGCCGGTGTTGCTTGTCGCACTTGACGCAGACATACGCCATCCCGCAATTTGTTGCCACGTGTCCGAACTTCTGGCAATTTTTGCATTGGGCTATTTGTTTTGGTTTTAATTTCTCCCAGTGCACCTTTTGGTTCAGCAGTAGCTTATGCTGATAGATCGCGGCAATTTCAGCGTCTTTGGCTGCTTCTACCACAAAGGCGTTGAAACTTTTCCCGTTGTTGCTCAGGGATTTTAATGCCTTTACATTGATGACAGGAATGCCCTCGGCTTTCAGCTCGTCGTGCACTTCGTTGGTGGTGTAGGAGAAGTGCACTCCTATGGAAACATGCAACATTTTGGGACAAATTCTATATGCCGTGTACTGCCGATATTTTTTACATGCAATGACATTCGATCAAAAGATGGCTGAATGAATATTTAACCTGAATGCGGGTTTTCGGTGACGTCAGGTCCGCATGCACATGCAACGGACGATTTTCATGTCACAATGACAATGACGGCACACGGCACAAACAATCACCAACTCGAATGCGAAAACGCTATATAAAACAATTATCAGATAACGTATGACCTAGTGACGGTGCATTGCACCAAAGTATATGCTTGATTTGTTTTGTTAACAAATATCTCACACGCGTTACAAGTGTCGCTTGGTAGTCATCACTCCCAATTGCCAGATGCTCAGAACAGTCGTTTGAAGATGTGAGTCAGCTTATTGAACGTTGTTGGGAATGCTAAGGAGGGTCAATAAGTATTCCAGCAAGGCATTTTTCGAAAATAAATCTGATTTATTTTGACTAACAAACAAAGTGTTACTCTCCTTTGGTACTTATATGGCGTATTGAGCCTGCCTCTTGACTGTCTTTTACATCCTGGCAAACAAACTTTCTTGGAAGTAACGTTCCATTTTCTACAATTCATACAAAACTTTAATGAACTATAGACTTAAATATTCATCCCTCTGTCTAATAGTGAAAACCGTATGAAAATCCGTTTTAGAGTCACTTTTAGGAAGACTGACAGAAGTGATACCTAAGCTGTTTTTATTTACAGCGTTCACTTGATTTGGTCATTTGGTGAAATACATGCAAAAATTTATAAAGTCCTAGAAAAAAAAAAACAAATCAAGGTGTTTTATACAATATTTCTGAAAATTTCCTTAAAGTCCGGAAATATATGGTAATGTAATTTCTCATATATATATTTTGAAACAAACTTGAAAATTTAAAACTTTGGATTTTTGTCGTTTTGAACTATTTTACGTTGTACAATTTTAGCCTGCCCATTAAATGTAACGAAAACCACTCGGGGTCTGGACGCAGGGCGAGCAGATTGATAAGGACAAGTATTGAAAGATTGGGCAGTGTTTTTTGATTTCAATTGCCCAATGGGACAAGTTCGAATTGTGCGCTTTTTCAACTACTTTATGAGGACACGAAACTCCAAAAAAAAAACAAATAAGTTCTTTGTTTTAAGCCCATAAAATAAATCTTTATGAATAGAGGCGGAAAACTTGTAGTACAGACACATGATGCGTATTTAGAAAGACTGCGTTAATTCTGCAAAAGGTCAAACTGTGTCGACTAATAACCTACAGCTGTAAAGGTTTCTTCGAATCTAGAGCAGAGCTTTCATATAGCAGTAATAACTCCGGACGGCATGAGTATTGAATCAAAGTGAGTCAACATTGTCAGAGATATTTGTTATTCATGGAGGTGGGAAATATTTTTGGGGAGACACCTGTGATGCGTTGCTTAAAATTAGTTGCATCCATGTATTTCTGGTGCTTTTTTTCAATTAGCGATTTATATAAAGATACAGATACAGAAAAAGAAATAGGTCGAGAAATTATTCTCTGCATAATGATGCAACATTTTTTTATGGGGATAGTTGTTGGGTAAAAACTCAACCTTCTCTAGCATTTCACTCACTTGGCTGGAGCGTTGTTGTCCATTCTCTCGATGTAGCCGAATCAGTGCAGTAGATGGATTTTTGACTTCAGGATTATATCCATTTCAGCTCTGAGAGTTCAAGTCTATTAAAAAAAGTCGAAACTTTTTATCGCAATATCCGTTCCAAGAGAAGATTGAAAACATTAAACGTCATTGTATCACCTAACGGAAATCCGGTGCATGTTTGGAATAGTTCGGAGGTTTTGGTTCACACTTAACATTCCGTCCTGTTTTTTCGAGCGTTGTACGACACAAGAGGATCAGTGTTCCCGGTATCCCGAATTCAGCCATTTCGTTGAAGATTGCTATGATATGCATATTTGAGGTCAATGAAAAGATGGTGGGTATCACATTGAAATGAGGACATGAGGACAGAGCCTGAGTTCCGGCGGTTTTTTGCTGTTTTATAAAAGCTTCGTGAAAGATGTCGATTATTTAAGCATTAAATAGTTTAGATTAATTTTTCCACTTTCCACAAATCGCAACATTTTCTTTTGGAGCCGTTTCACCGCGTGCTTTTTTACATTGAAGATATAGAACAAAAAGCCAACTTAAATTGATCCAGATGACCTAATAGCGGTTATACCATAAACCGCGAGAGGTAGATTTAACAAGGACTTCCCACCCAAGCAAAAAGCAACGTCAGACTCAACAGAAGCTATGAATTTTATGATACATATGTACTTTCTCACTTGTTTCAGTCAAAAATCAGATATATGTATCATATATAAATTCACTTAAAATTCAGGTACCATTGGTGCTTTTTCGTTCGGACCAAAGTCCATTATTTTTTTTTCTTTTGCCTGCGGCTATCTTCTTATGTATTATACAGTTTCAGAACTTTATATTTGCGAGATATCTAAGCTAAATTTCAAAGCATAAACTTTCAAGACACCACCGCAGCATGTACGAAAAAATTCAACTTAATCGTATGCCACTGATTTAGGCTCATATTTACTATGTATTCATTATAACGTTACTGGAGATTTGCTGGCTTTTGTTGTGGTTAATAAACAGTCTACAAAATAATAGCATGGGAACAATATCGGTTACTTACAATGCAATCCATCCACAAACATTCACGCCGAACTCACTGCTGCTCTATCACCTACAAATCTTCATTCTCATCAAAATTCTGCATCCTCGCGCCAGCCGACTATACCACCAACCTACATCAACGACTCTGCCCCGTCTCCGAAACTACCTGCTGATCCTATTCTAATCAATCGCTTCGACACCATGTGGACCATCGAAGAATGGAATGAACGGCTCGATAGACTTAAGAAAACCAACAATCCGGAGAGCTACGTCACTTTGACTGTCAAAGGCACACCTCCTCTTGCCGACTCAACATGGGTTCGGAAGTTCTTCCGACAGAACTATGCAATCCAAATATCCCAATGCCAAAAATCCAAACAAGCCAGCTCATTTAAATTTAAAATCCCATTTAAGTACGGATGGCTTTTTTCAAACGGCATGCGCTTGGGAAAACTGTACATAAACATGTGGTCTCCTTCAATCAACAAATCGGCATCGAAAAACTTCAAGAATAAAATAGTTAAGCTTACTCCTCCCAATAAAACAGACCCCAATTGGAGTTTTAAACAAGGCGTTTTCCCCTTTTTCACCCGACAATTACGCCATCCATCTAATACGTCAACTTTAGCCCCCTCACATAACACGCCTGTTCCACTTAATCCTGAATCCGATGCACCTCACAATAAAATCAAATCCAACCCCACTCGAAATCGTGTCTCATTTAACCTTCCGGACTCCCATCGCCCTACTCAACCAACCATAAACGCTACCAGTGGTACCGCTCTATACCCGAACTTCATTCGTTCCCATACCCTTAACCCCTAGCCCCCTCCCTCCACAACCTCTCCCACCCCGACTCCTGCTACATTGCCCTCGTCTCCAATCTTTGACCCCCTACTACCCCCTTTGGCTAAACTCACTAAGCAATCGTCTGATCTTGGCGATGATGGTCGTTACGTCCTATCTCGTCTGAGAGATCGTCGGATCTACGAAAACGTTCGGCTTTACCTAGCATACCTACATGACCAACCCGACTCTTGTATCGATGAAAATCATTGAGTCATTGAGAAAATCAATGGAATGAAGGATGACTTCTCCCCTGGACCAGACGGAATACCTCCAATTGTACTGAAACAATGCGTTAACGCGATATCACAGCCCCTTACTACCCTCTTTCAAATTTCTCTCGCACAATCGGTCTTTCCGAAAGTATGGAAAGACGCGTATATTATACCCGTCCACAAAAAGGGACGAAAAGATGATATCTCTAATTATCGTCCCATTGCTAAACTCTCTTCCATTCCTAAGCTTTTTGAAAGTATTGTCTACGACTCAGTATACTTTCATTGTAAATCCATATTTTCCGCCAAGCAACATGGATTTATAAAAGGGAGATCCACAACCACAAACCTAATCGAATTTACATCTAAAGCATTGCAAGCTATGCAAGATGGCAAAGAAGTTGACGCTATTACCACCGACTTCAGTAAACATACTTTTTCTCCGGCGAACTTATTCCTTCAGTTGATTTTGTGTTTGACCTTGGAGTCCTATGTGACAGAGAACTAAATTTCCGTTCCCACATTGATTCCATAATACGTAAAGCCAACTCTTCCCTTGGCTTTATTAAACGTTGGGCGAAAGAATTCTCAAACCCTTATGTCACTAAGTCTCTTTATATTACGTATGTAAGACCGATTCTTGAATATGCTAGTCAAGTTTGGTCTCCCTTTTACGATACCAATTCACTCAGGATTGAAGCTGTCCAACGAAGGTTTATACGTTTTGCCCTCCGCGGTCTTCAGTGGAATGAAAATCACAACTTGCCACCGTACGTGAACCGGATTAAACTGATCAACCTTCAAACCCTTAAATCACGTCGTGATGCTGCCGATGCTTTATTTGTTCATCAACTTCTCTCCGGTGCTATTGATTCCTCGTCTCTCCTTCAATTGATCCACCTTAACACTAATCCCCGCAATCTCAGATCAGTGCCTCTTTTTCGTCTCCCAAATCATCGTACAAACTACGGTTTCTTCGAGCCAATATCCAGAATGCTTCGCACTGCGAATAATTATCTTGACTTCCACCTCCCCAAATCATCCCTGAAAAATATACTATTGTCTGACAATAGTACCTCCCTCCTCTCTGACTAGCCCACCCGCCTCTACCTTCTCTCTACCGATTTAACCCCAAGAAATACTCCCCTTCCTTCTGACTAGCCCCCATAGATTTAAGTTAGTTTCTAAGTTTTGTTAGTTTCTAAGAGTTGTGTCTTAGTTTTAAGTGATAGCTTGTACTAAGCCCAATAAAGAAGTCCGGGGTGTACCCCGGGCAACAAACAAACAAACAAACAAAGGAGTATTAGCACACATTAAGCAAATACTAATAGCGCTTGTAATACCGAATAAGTGATACGAGTACAACGGATAATAATCAACTGGCTTTATTAGACATAGATGTATCATAACATAGTACATAGGCTAGGAGTAACCATTGAACCTCAATTGTACCTAGTATTATATTGTTATGTTACATCTCCCTTTTTATAGTTTTGTTTTCAAAGTACATATAACGATAATTTAATTGAATCAAAGATTACTGTTATAATATGGTCATTGTATACTTCAATAAGTTTAAAGCTATAAAAGTTTAACATAAGATATAAAATTCAAGTTTTATAAGTTTAGCCTAAGATATAAAATTCAAGTTTTATGTTTAAACTAAGATATAAAATTCAAGTTTTATAAGTTTATGAAATTAGTTTCAAAACAATTGAATTTAGTTACATGGATTGTACCTAACAATTGGTTTTACTTTTCTTCCAAACTTGGTGACATAAGGCGAAGGCTCTGAGGTGACCGTTGAAGTTGGTTCAACAATATTCACAGGACTCGTTATTGTTGTTGGCTTATCAGCTGTTGGATCGACGACTGGGGCAACGTTTTCTGGAACTATGGTGGCTCTCGTCTTATGCAAATGGATACTGTTTCTGCGAAGGATTGATCCATCATCGGTTTGTACCATGTACAAGCGTGGTGTATTTGCTGGTTTAATAACAGTTCCAGAGATCCAGTTTCGATTAGGTTGTTGAATACGAATTTTTTCACCATGCTGAAAGGGTTTTTTTATGTTGGCTTCCTCTGTCAGCATAGAGCTTGCTTCGATTCCGTACTTCAATGAGGTTGTGGTATACGTTTTGTACCACGTTCGGTTTAAGTGATTGTTTGGTGGATGGTATTGTTGTTCGGGTTTTTCGGCTCATCAAACGTTGATTGGGTGATAGTAAACAGTTGCTTCGAGGCGTGTTGCGATAGTTGAGTAATGCAAGATAGACGTCCGACTGGTCTTTATAACACTTTCTTAGTAAAGATTTTGCTACCTGGACGAATCTCTCCGCAAGACCGTTAGATTTCGGGTACCTCGGACTTGATGTCTGATGAGTAAAGTCGCATTTTTTGGAAAACGCTTGAAATTCTTTAGAAAAAAATTGGGGGCCGTTGTCGGGTTCCAAAACAACAGGTATACCATGTACTGCAAATATCTTTTTGAGTTGGAGTATGACTTCTGCACTGGACGACTGCTTCAACTGAACAAAGTCGAAATAACCGGAATAGCTATCTGCAACGAGAAGATGTTCAATGTTTTTAAAATGGAATAAATCGACAGCAATTATCTCCCAGGGCAGCTCAGGAATCCTTTTAATGATTATTGGCTCTTTCGGTTGAGAACGTTGCTGGCTTTGGCATATACAGGATTCGACGTATTTCGTGATGTCTCTCGTCATCTTGATCCAAACAAGTTGTTCACGTGCGCTGTTGAGTGTTCGCTCGATGCCAAAATGACCTTGGTGAACCTTTTGCATCATCTCCTTCTTCATGCCGTCTGGAACTACGACTTTGAATCCCTTGAAGAGAAGACCTTCGTCGCTGCTGAGTGATTCTTGAAATGTCCAATAATGTTTTATCTCATTCGAAATATGTTGAATTGTATCAGGTCATTCAGTGTTAACGTAGTTAAGAACATTTTGTAGATTTTTGTCGTTTTTTGTTGCTTCTTGTAGTCGTTTTTTTGTTATATCTGTTACTTGTAAAATTTCGTGTATCTCTAGCTCGTCATCTTTGTCTGAATTTTTTGTGTTGTGACAGTCACGGCTGAGTGTATCTGCAACAGGTATATCTTTGCCCCTTTGAATAAATTACCTTTGGTTGATACTGCAGAACTTGGAGCATGATTTTTTGTAAGCGAGTAGGAGCGCGGTGTATGGGTTTCTTAAAAATCGTTTCCAATGGCTTATGGTCGCTTTCAATGGTAAGAGGTTTTCCGAATATTCCGATGTAAAATAACAATATAATACTAGGTACAATTGAGGTTTTCCTAATATTAGGTCGTGGAAGTTTTCACAGGAAAATTTAATAGCAAGTGCTTCCTTTTCCATCTGAGGAGCTAATTTTTGCGTCTCTGTTAACGCTTTAGATGTGTACGCCACTGGGTGGTTATCTTGAAGTAATACTGCACCTGCGCTAGACTGATTAGCATCAACTTGAAGTTTTACCGGGCGATTTGGATCGTAATATTTTAAAAGTGGTGTTTTTGATAGGGACGACTTAAGCTTATTGAAGGATTCTTCTTGTTTTTTGCTCCACTGCCATTGTGTGTCTTTTTTGAGAAGTTGTCGCATCGGATCTGTAATTTCTGATAAATCATTTATGAGCTTACCTTAGTAAGTTGCCATTCCGAGCAATCGTTGAAGTTCGGTTTTATTTGATGGTGGTTTTAAGTTTTTTATTGATTCGATCTTTTCAGGATCTGCTGCAATTCCGTCCGATGTGATGATGTGCCCTAAGAATCGTACTTTAGTCCCAGCAAATATGCATTTCTGTTTATTTAACTTGATTCCTGCTTCATCAAGCTTTTTAAGCACTTTCTTGGTATGCAAATTTAGTGTCTTTTCATCCGGTGCATGAATTAAGATATAGTCCATTGAGACCTCTGTGTAAATCATTCATTACTTTTTGATATATCTCTGGGGCGGAGGCAAGACTAAACGGAACACGCAAGAACGACACTCTACCCCAAGGTGTGGCCATGGTCAAATAACCTTTAGTACGTTCACTTACTCTTATCTGCCAGAATCCATTTTTACAATCCAGGATTGTGAAAAATTTTTAATTCTGAACCCTGGCCGCAATCTCATCCATGGATTTAAGAGGATGGAAACTTCTGAAAATGTTTTTGTTTACATCGGTGAGGTCGAGGCAAATTCGTATTTTCCCTTTCTTGCGCACAATAACCATTGGTGAGGTTGCTGGAGTAGCACCTTTTGTTTTTTCTATGACACCCAATTGAATCATTCTATTGATCTCTTTCTTCACATCATCTTGTAATGCATGTGGAGTTTTTCGGGTAGCATAGTTCTCGAAGACTGGATTATCAACAAGATCAATATCGTAAACAAAGTTCTTATTGCAACCCAGCCCTTCAAACATATTTTCGTCTATTTTGAGTTCTTCTACGGGCAGTATCAACTTTAATTTCTCGCAGGCACTTTTACCTAAGATTGGACTGACCGATTTGTCGACCACTTTAAATGATATATTGTGTTTTGTGTTTCGCACTGTACAACATAGGAATACTTCACCGAGAACACTGATTTTATCATTTACAAATGAAACCATTAAGTTTAACGCCATTAAGTTTATCAACAACTTTTTTCGGCAAAACATTGCACTCGGCACCTGTGTCTAGTTTAACATTTATTTTTTTTTGTTTTCGATGATTATTTCTTCCATGTAATTGTCATTGTTATCTCTGTTTGTGTCAACTGACAGGACTAGTAAACTATTGTTATCACTGTCCTCGCTATCGCTCATCGTGTCGTTCGTAATTGCATGCACTTTTCTATCGTAGTTTCTTGTTCTTGTCCTACAGACCGTAGCTAGGTGTCCCTTTTTTCCACATTTGTTGCAGCTTTTTTTGAATGCCGGACAGTTTTTTCGTGAGTGAGTAGTTCCACACCTTCTGCAATAGTACTCGTTTACCTCGACTTCTCTATTTATTGTCTTCTTCGGTTTCTCGCTTTTTTTTCGGTATTTTGTGACTGCGTTTACCGCTTCTTCATTTCTATGTAGTTCTTTGAGTTGACTCGCCGCTATTTCAATCTGCCTTTTCTAATAACTTTTCCCGTATAGCGTCACTTTGTATGCTTACTACAATTTTATTACGTATTAGACTTTCTAACAACTTTCCAAATTCGCATTTTTTTGCCTGATTTTTTATGCGCGTAAAAAATTCATCAAAAGGCTCTTCCTCATTTTGTGTCATTCTATTGAAGACGTATCGCTCAAAGATGATACTTATTTTGGGGGCGAAATGTTCTTCGAATTTAGACGTTACGATTTTTAAATCTTTACTTTCTTCTAAAGAAAGCGTGAAAGAATTATAAATTTCTACTGCTTCTGGTCCTAAGATAGACATGAAAGTTGCAACTTGTATTTCGGCAGATTTTTTTTTCAACTGAGTCGCGGTTTCGAACCATTTGTATTGTTGCAACCATTTTTTCCACGATAGAGCAACATTTTTACTGTTCACTTCTAGTGGTTTTGGTGGTTTGATATTTATACCGGACTCACTGAAATCGTTATAAGTAGTCATTTTCGCGAATTTATAACTATTAGAATTTAGAAAATTTTTGACTCCATGTAATACCGAATAAGTGATACGAGTATAACGGATGATAATCAACTGGCTTTATTAGACATAGATGTATCATAACATAGTACATAGGCCAAAAGTAACCATTGAACCTCAATTGTACCTAGTATTATATTGTTATGTTACAGCGCTTATTCAATAAATTCGTCCTAAATTCTTAAATAATTATTTATATACTATATTCTCAAAGTACCATGCCGCTCTTACATCCTAAACATTTTTATTTGGTTCTGCCTTTTTAAAGCTAAAAAATATATTCTGCATTTCAGACAGAACGACCACTTAATTAGTTCAGATAATGATACAAAATGTAACAACAATGAGGGAAATCATGTTATGAGTAGCATTACAAGCTCGAAAGCAAGTCGTAAGGCGTTTCTCGCCGCCAAGCAATCAAAAGCTATAGAAAAACTTGATAAAATGGTCGAGGAAGTCAGCGGAAACGAATTACAACAATTTTGTCCGTTAAGTTTCCCACCACTACCGAACTCACTTTCTGAATCCGGAATTTGCACTCATGGGTAAGTTACAATCAAATAAAATTATTACCATAAAAAGCACATAATATTGCTGTTCTTAACAGAAAGACTCATGGACATACAAACAACAGACATCAGACCGAATATAAGATGACCACTAGCCAGAGTTATGGTCATTCGCATCATCATCAATGTTGTTTAGGGTGCAGGCAACACGCTGTTGGGCGACACAACAGAATACATTCAAATGCTTGCAAAATACTTTAAATTTGAACGCTTGGTAATTTGCATGCGTTAAAAATTACCGGCAATACCTCTTCAATGCTATTTAAATCTTTATTTCACAACATATACACCACAAATAAAGTATTCTTTTTCACAGAAATAAATGATTCTTAGTTATGTTAATATTTTTGAATTGCTTAATGTATTTTCAAATGATTGTAAAAAAATAAAATTCGATGTATCATTTCCGAAATTTATTATATAAATAATGTCAATTATGTTCAAAGAGTTAAAATATATCGAGGCAAATAATATATGATTCTAATAAGGAGGGACATTTTGCAAAATGTAAATGACTTTCAATTTTGCATATGCTACTAACTTAGGATTGCCAAGGAATAAAAGTCTTTGGTCATGGAGTCAGAGCCAGACGCATCAATCAGTCTTATCAAACGAACACCCAATAATAAGAGTCATTCGGAGAAGCAACGATGCAACGGGTCACCAAAGAATTGAGGGTAAAGTCAATTTCAATTTCAAGAATTGAGGGTAAAGTCAATTTCACCACTTTTTAAGCATAGTTGAAAAACGCTTCATGTGGACTAATAATACAACAAAACAAAAAAATAAATAAAAATATATTACAAAGTTCGAATCAAAAACAAAGCACTTTGATTTAATATGAATCTTAACTTTAACTCAACATTGAACAGAATTCTTAGGTTCCAGACTACTGCCGTATAAACCCGATTGGACTAACCGTACCACCACGTAGCTAAATTGGAACTATCTCCTCGTTTTATTCCTCCCCTCGCTCTTTCCCATTTTCCTGCATCTCAGCGACCAGACAGTCCACTGATCAACTTATGCAAGGCCTATGCTATGGCAATCCACGAGTATAGGACACCGACTCAGCATACCGCTGCAACGAATATTATCCTCTTGCTCCAGTTCACCGTCTCACCGAAATAACCATTATACTGCATGGTTGTAATGGAACAAGGTTGCGCGAACTGATGCGATGGCGATCTGGATAAAATAACCTTAAGATATTTTACAAAGGGAGTTTTGAGAGTTTTTACTTATCCTATCCAACACTCGGACATCTTGGCTCATTCGGCTGCGGACAGCCGATCTTCGTCCTCCACCTCACTGCTGTTGTCCATGGCTTCATAAAGTCCACTGCTGTTAAAGTGGTGTTGGGTCCCTCGTGTTGTCGCACTTTGCGGAAGTCGTATCGATCGTTCTGTTTACTTTGTACGGCCCAAAGTATTTGATACGCGTCTTTAAACCGACACTGAATTGTGTCCTCACAACCGCCACCAAACTCGTGCCGCCTACCTTTTCCTATTGTTGATTCGTCTACTCTCCTCTTGAACTTTAATGATTTATTCCTTTGCTGTTCTCCTCAGTTCGTCCCATCTATTTTCAAAGTCATCCAACATTGCCTCACCCAGTAGTTTCTTCATTTCGCAATTCTCCATACGTTTCATGATAGTCCCGAACATCAACTAAAATTGGGTTCTTTCCGTACTACGCGATACCGTGGAGTTAATCACGCTATGGGCCCGTCCGACGTAATTGTTCTATTTCTGGGGATCCTTCACCGATGAGTGGATCCACCCAAATTTTTTAGATGCATCCACCACTACTTATAAATAATTATAAAATTCAGTCGTTCACAGACCTTCAGTCGAGCCATACGTGTTTTATTTTTCATAGCTTAAACAAGTCAAAAGATCATTTTCAAGTCTTAGTTTTGCCGCTGCACCAATAATAAGCCAGCCAATGCAGTGGTTGTCTCGCGGACACAGTCGTTCATAGAACCTCGGGGTGTCAAGATTGTTTCGCCTTTTAAAGAAAAAACCAGTAAGAGTGTTTGAAAGTTTGGAAGATTTAGCTAAACACCCCGCTGACGGTGTTATGCCTTCACCGCAGAGCCATTTACGCACAATCTACAAACCACTATTTTGAAAACACGAATAAGGCATTAAGCCGATACAACAACCATTACAACGACGCCACCCATTAGTCAGACTACTGTGGCTGGTCGACCAATCCAGTGATAGTGCCATTAACTTGATCCCAGTGGTAAATGGCGACTGGACCAGATTCGAAAAACTAGACCACTCTAGGAATCGAACTTGGGACCTATCAATTGAATCAATTGAAAGGCAGGCGCTCTACCAACTTCGCCACCCAGCTGCATAAGCTAAACATCCAAAGCTTCCTTGGTAGTTACAAAAACAAGAACTGCCAAAGCAAAAGAAGGCCAAAGGTGCCCACTATATATACGTATAAATTGGAGCATAAGGACACTATCAAAATATGTAAGTCGGCCCTGGGCGAACATTTAACCACAAAAAAATTTAGTAAAAATAGGCATGCTTATCCACTGCCTCAGAGTTACGGTTCCGAACGAAATTGCCGAGCTTGAAGAGTATGTTTAAACGCAGCCTTACAATTATAGTAAATTATAGTAGGACGCGGTGGACGCGCTTCTCCCGAACGATAACAAGAGCACTATCCTCGAATTCGCTCAACCCATCATCCAATAGGAATTTGTCGCATGAGGAGATCGACACTTACCTCAAGCTGATGGACGACACTATAAAACAAATAAGAGGCAGAACAATTCCTAAGTACAAACTCACTAACAAGTACGATCTAACTGTAAATATTCACCGCAGCGCAAAAATCGACGCACCACAAAGACAAAAGAGTAAGCTTCTGACGAGGCTTAAACTCCTTTTCAGACGTTTTACTGACCCGCAAAACTCAGAAATTAGAAGACTGAAATCATAGACCTAAAACGTACAGCAATTAATTCAGCAAAACTACCGTGTTGCAATCAATTCGCATTGGAAAACCAAAATTCGGGCTTTTAAAGCAGTAAGTAAGTTCCATAGATAATAAGTAAATTCTTTCGACGAAAAAAAAACAGAATGATCTTCCGTGTCTAAAGCTCCCCCGCACTATATGCAACCAAGAAGTAAGTGTGACAGCAGACATAGATCTGTAAGAAGCGATCGAAGATGACAATTTTTTTGTAATCGAAGATCCTCAGAAGAAGGTTGAAATTATAGGTGCGACGTTTCAGGATGTGTACAAGGTATATGTTAGCACTCGCCCGAACCAAATCTTGGAAAACCGTGTCATATTACACAACTTCTACCTACGGTATGACATTGAGCATTGGCGTTCAGAGAACACTGGTTTTACTCCTCTCAATGACGATAATTTGCCCAATGATGTCATCGCCAATGAAGGGGTTCACCCTCCGTACATTTCAAGGGAAGATCTGTTGTGAGAATCAGTCGTTCACAGACCTTTGAGGGAACAACAAGTGTTTCGACTTCTATAATGAAACCAGTGTGAGTTTATTTTCAAGTGTCGAATTTGCTACTGTGCCGATAAATAACCAGCCGGTGCAGTAGTTGTATCGCGGACTCAGTCGTCACAGGCTTCATTGGATCAACAAGTGTTTCGATTTTGGTAGTGAAACAAGTGAAAATATATTTTCAAGTGTTAACTTTGCTACTGCGCCGATGATTAAGCAGCCCGTGCAGTGGTTGTGTCGCGGACTCTTGATCCGCACGTTGAGGTTCAAATCCCAGACGGGACATATTGAAATTTAATATTCTTTGTATAATTTACACAAATCAAATTAATTAAAGACATTAGAAATGAGTGAGCGACAATCGTCGCCTCACCAACCCGGGGGAGGAGCAGGGAAGGCATTGCCTGACCCAAAGCCACCACCACCATTGGCTTCATTAGCGAGCAGCAGTAACAACAACAACAAGGCCGCTACACGGGATATAGTAACAGTTTCGTGTCTCTGGCGGCCTCGGAGACCGATGACGAAGAAGACGAAATTTGCCAACTAGAGGCATTATTAAAGGCCGTGAAGCAACATTCAGAGCTGCCAAAGCAGCAAAAGCAGCAGCAGCAAAAACAACAGCAGCAGCAAAAACAACAGCAGCAGCAGAAACAACAGCAGCAGCAGAAGACAGCGAGGCCGAAGGTGCCCCCGATCAACACATATAAGTTGGAGCTGAAGGACACGATTAAGATATGTAAGTATGCCATTGGCAAAAATTTTATTATTAATAGATTGAGTAATGACAGGCATGCTATCCACTGCTTCAAAGTGGAAGGCTACAAAAAAATTAAGAATCTATTAGAACAGACCACGACAGAGTTCTACTCCTTCACCCCAAAAAGTGAAAGACTGCAGATAATACTCCTTCGAGGTCTCGATACGTCCACCGATCCTGAAGAGCTCCTTCAGGAGCTAAAGGCAAAGACGATCTTGAATTCGTAGGTGTCAAGCCATTCATCACAGCAAAGGCCAAAAGGGAGAATCAGAAATTACCATACTTCCTAGTCCAGCTAACCCCCAACAGCAAACTAGATAGTCTGAGGAAAATTAAAGTTCTAAATTATCAATGCATAAGTTGGGAAAAATTAAATCGCAGCGATAACATTTTACAATGTGTTCGCGTCAACGGTTCGGGCACGCTGCGAACTATCAAATGCAGTTTCGGTGCGTTAAGTGTGCACTAAACCACAAAGCAGAGGAATGTCCGCTAGGGAAAGATAGGGTTGCTGAGAGCACGAATCTCAAGTGCATTCTATGTGGTAACTCGGGACACACCCCTAACTATCGGGGTTGTTCCAGGTACCAATTTGCCAGGAAAATAAACCTGGCTCGCCACCAGAAGGTGGAAGTCAAGCGCCCACCTGTTCCCAAAACACCAGGCGTAACTCCCAATGTGACCTACGCCCAATTGGCGGCCGGTCAGAGGAGTACGGTACAACAGGCACCAAAGGTTGCTCCTCAGGCCTCACGACCTGGAGCACCTAGTGGTGATGCTGATCTTGCCAGGGGCAAATTAGTCAGCTGCAACAGCAAATACAGGAACAGGCGACACGCGTAGATCGTATCTACACTCTGTTGCCGAGTCTAACGCGCCTCCAGTCGTAATGTGTTCGCTGGAGAAACCTTTAAAGATCCTTTCAGTGAATGTAAATTCTCTAATAAATATCGAACGAAGAGCTGTACTCTTCAAGTTGTTAGAAGACCGAAGTCCCGATGTTCTTCTGGTTAGCGAAACCAAGCTCTCTCAGAGGCACAAGTTGAGGCACAGTCAGTACCATATTATAAGAAGAGACAGACCCAACTCAAATGGAGCTGGTGGTGTCGCTATCTTCGTTAAAAATCTGCGTTATGAGGTTTTATACAGCGGTGAAGTGCGTAGATTCCAGGTGCTGGAGGCTTGCATCATATGCATCCCCCTCCGTAGTGGGAAGAGGATGTATATGATCGCATCCTATGCAACTGAAGCTACTCAACAAACCTGTTTTCTCTATCTCAGACCTCGAGACAATTTTTCAATATTTACGTCTGGGTTCGGAGGAGAATTATTACCTCATGGACGGAGATCTAAACGCCAAACAAAGCAATTGGAGAAATAATTCACCAAACACTAGAGAGAACCTACTATTCAATTGAGTGGGTCAGAATAGTGTCAGGTATCGACTCGATTTAAAAATGACGGATAGTCCGTCTTATCCCAGATCAGGAACCTATATAGATCTTATGCTGTTTGACGAATGCATACAGCTGACTGACATGAACCGACAAACAATAAACTATCTTGACATATTCGTGTACTATAGTGACCACTGCGGATTTAGTGCCATAATAACGATTCCCAACGAATCGGAGTTGGAGGAGTAAGTTCAAACGCATCCTTACAATTACAGTAGGATGCGGCGGACACCCTTCTCCCGAAAAATGACGCGAGGGCTCTCCTCGAACTTGTGCAACCCACCATCCAATAGGAGTTTGTCGAACGAGGAGATCGACACTTACCTTAAGCGGATGGACGATACATTAAAACAAACAATGGACAGAACAATTTCCAAGTATCAACTGACTGACAATGTAATATATATATACTGCAACGCAACAATCGACGCTGTACACTGACAAAACAGTAGGCTACTGTTGAGACTTACACTCCTGTACAGACGTTTCACCGACCCAAAAAACTCGGAGATAAGGACACTGAAATCACAACTCAAATACCTACAGCAATTAATTCAACAAAATTACCGTGCTGCAATTAATTCGCATTGGAACAACAAAATTCGGGTTGTTAAAGCTAGCTATCCTAGTATGTTCCCAGAATTTAATTAATTCTTTCGAAGCGATCGAAGATGACAGAGTTTTTGTGATCGAAGATCCTCAGGAGAAAGTTGAAGTAATAGGTGCGATGTTCCATGATGTGTATAAGGTGAACGTAAGCAATCGCCCGAACCATATCTTGGAAAATCGTGTCCTATTGCACAACTTCTACTTGCGATACAACATTGAGTACTGGCGGTCGGAGAACGCTGGTTTTACCATGTTCAATGACGATTATTAGGAAAATGATTTCATCGCCAATGAAGGGATTCATCCAAAATTCATATCAAAAGAAGATCTCCTGATCATTTTCCCTTCACTACGAAACAAGAAATCCTTGGGAATCGACGAAGTACCAAACATTGTTCTTAAACACCTTCCTCTAGAAGCGGAAGAAGAAATATTATTGCGGATAACGATTTCAGAGCGGGGCATGATTACATACACGCTGCGTCTTAACTGGAATCGGATATCCAATGGACCAAAGGTAAGAAACAATGCACGTGTGCCTTGTTGATTGGCTTGGCAGGGTCTCTTTTCGAAGTAAGACCAGCTCGGCATAAGCAAACCGCTGCAGCAGTTAACTCGATGCCAAGGTAAAGGTGATTTACTACACGGCCCTTATTCGTCCTGTCCTTGACTTTGGCTGTTCCGAGGGAACAAGCTTAATGGAAAAGATACCCGCTTTCGGGAGACGATGTCTAAGGGCCTGTTTCCATTAATATAGAACACCAGTATCTGAGTACAAAAAAACTCTATAGTTGTGAGGTGCTGTACAATGGGGCCAACCTGATCAGAGTGGATAACTGTCTGATAAAACTTATTCGAAGTCACATTGCAAGAGGGATGACTTCGACCAACAATTTGATCTCCGGGGCTTTTTACCCTAATGACATGCACCATGAGATAGTGCTCCTTAACGGCCATATCCTCCCTGAAGCTTTTCTCTATCTCGATTGAAAGGGTTTGATTCAGGATAGATTAGCGGTACCGATAATTCACGTATGCTGAAAAGCAGTGGACGGGCGAGTCAACTACGAACAAGACATCGCAAGTGGCTCACCGGGGACTCTTCGGTTCATTAGGGCGGTATCAGACCGCGACAGAGAGAATGTCGAAAGGCATTACAAACACTATTGGTGGCTGCGCGGAAAATGAACTTCGTCTATGTATGTATCTTGGGTGCACTTAAGGCAAATATAGCATGTCCTGTCAGCCTTGGCCGACTTATATATGTTTAATTAAGTGTAAACAGTTTTAATATTATTGTTAGTTTGGTTAAGATTTTATTTTTAAGATTAGCTTGCAGTTTAGTATTTAAGTCTTATTTTAGTAAAAAAAAATAATTATAAAAATTCATATACTAAGTTTTTACTAAAATTAATTTTTTTCTTAGTCCTATTATTAGTAATTTAAATTTAAATGTAATAAATATAAGTTAGATGAAAGACATAGGTTAAATTGTTAGTTTTAGCTTAGAGCGCCCGCAGAGGGCCAGTTAGTTAGTGACAATAGTTAAGTTAATTAAGCTAGTTTTAAGCATTTTTTTGTCTAGCATTTTAGATAATGAAATGAATTTAATAAAAATGCGATTTATGTTATCAGGCTGAACCCAATTATTTAAGATCGGATACAATTAATAGTAAGCATTTAAATAGAGAATCACCAATTTGGGTTGTTTCTCCAGTTTTTTGAACAACTGTTAACTTACACTCACGAATAGAAATGAACATCGAAAAATGGGGAAAGAGTTAAAAGAGAAACGTTAAAATAACTCAACGAGAATTCTACCCACGACACACCGGAAGGCTTGTCTTCTATTTGATCTTTTCTTCTCTTCTAGAGTTACAAATAAACGTGTTAGCGCAAATCACAATGTGTCGCTCGCGCTGTCGCGAACATAATTTGGTCTTTTGATGTGGTAAGACTGTTATTAAATACAAAATTTTTTAGTTGCTCTGGGCAGTTCTTCTATTTTTTTAAGTGGCATTCCGTGTTGTGTGGTGGAGATAAAGAAGCGTCAAAAACATGCAAGGAAAATCCTACCCGTGCATGTCCGGGCTAGATTATTGCTGTTACATATTGCTTCTCTTTTGCATTCATTTGAATTGAATATGAAAACATACTGTGTGTAATAGTCAGCTTTTTCACAATGGGACTTGTATCGCTCCACTCTTGATTTTGATGGTGAGAGAAGAGAGAAGTAGAGAAGGTAGCCCATGTCGCATGGGTAAAGTAATCGGTGGAACTTTTTCATGTCCTCTTTCTTTTGTTTCGTATTTTGCTTTGCGTTCGTGTTCTGTTAAATGAGTGCATTGCTCCGTAAAATGTGTTTTGTTTGCGTTTGTTGAAAATGGAAAATGGATCATTTTAAATGGTCCCGGGATATAGACCAAAATTTAATAGTGAATTTTAAAAAGCATGCAAGTTCTTTATAATGTGTTCCATCCGGACTACATAACTTGTGCGGAATGAGCAAAATCATTAAATAAAATAGCGGAGAAACTCAGAGAAGAAGCTCTTACCATTGAGCCTGTTTAGACGATTATATTTGAGTGCGTAGAGAGCAGTCATGTAGTGTCTACATACGATAGTGCTCACTGCTGCACTACTCTCATAATGAATAGGGGTGGAATGAGTGAAATGGAGCATTTATTTCGCTCGTCCGAGAACACATTTGAACTCACGATCCTCACCTCACAACCGAACCAGTTATGATATTCATCCGCCAAACTCACCACTTCACGATCGAAATATAATGACAAAATGGAATAGAAACGGAAAATGTCGAGTGGGGAACATGACTGCCCACACAGATTTTTATATTTCCGTGACTGCCGCTTTACCTTACCACTCACTCCTCTCACCATCAAACTCTCGTCATAGGGCACGCAAAAGTAATCGTCTGAACAGGTTCATTGACAATGTAAGAACTAAAATTCATTCACTTCGCACACAATTTTAAAGGGAAATTAGAAAAATTCCAATTCGAAGAACGCGGAACGGGTGCAATTGATTTAAACAAACTAAAACTTAGATTCTGAAAATCACATTCTAATATAAAAAAAAATAATGGTATTTTGAACATTCAAAAGGGAAAATAATATTTAGAATTTTTGTTCACTCATTCTTATAAAGTTGTTGAAAGATCTTTCCTTAAGGCTTTTTAATTCTCTGGTTACAAAGGAATGTTACAATTATAATACGACTTGTTGGTTGCCTTAATTGTCAATATCCATCTTCTCAGTGGCGAAATTTCCTTTTTTTATTAATTATTGAATTATTTAAGTAAAATGAAACAGAAATGTGAAAGAATCGTTAAAATATCTATAGAAATGAAAAAGTTACGGGGCTTTGAAGTTGCGCTTGCAAGAAAAATTTCGTAACACAGCGCTCCAGGCTGTTACGTCATACGACTCTAACAACGTCGGCTCGTATTCGCTGAATACGTGCAAATTCATTGGTGTGTAGTCACTTGCGCCGTTCGTGTCGCTTTTTTTTTTTAATATTTTGTTAATAGACAATGGCTGAGATTAAAAAATACACGTACAAATATTGTATAGTACCGAAGTGTCCAACCTCGACAGTTAAAACTGCAAACAAAATATTTTTTGTGTACCAAATGACGTGAAAATAAGAAAAAAGTGGTGCAAACTAACGAGGCGTGATTTGATTGTACCTAAAAGCACTAGATATGTGTGTGAAGATCATTTTGATGTCAGTACATATGTATCTATTCATACTAGCTGCCTATTTCTGATTGATATACCTGTTGGGCCTGCACACTCAAGATGAATTCACTCAGGGCCAAACCAGATTTGTGCGAAAAGGAAGTGAAGTGTGCAGTATGTAACGAAGTTCATCACTGTGTATATGTCAATGCTTGGCAAATTATCACTTTGTCCTTTTGCGAAACCTTCTTCCATTATAGTGAAATAAAAAATATACACCACACAGGTTTGCATGCATTTGTGGTGTATGGGCCATAAAAGGTACAACACACTAATGAATAAAAAAAAAAACGATGAACTGTACATTAATAACAGTAATCGGCGACGATCTCGGTCGGGCTAAATGACGACGTCCCAGCGAATCGGAAAATGCAAAAATGCGTACACTTCAATGGTTTATTTCTCAGTCATTTATTAATGGATTTCAAAAAAAAATTCAGTGCTTTATTAGTTTTGGTCTATATTTTGATACTATACTGTTAAATAATATTTGCAACATCATGAAACTTCTCCATTGTTAGATATGTGCATTCAATCAAATCAGTCTATTTGTCTATTTAAATTTAGAAAAAAAACTTTGTGCGACTTTGAAAAACAACAACCTCTCAGATTGTATGAAGCCTCAATGATGTGACACTTTGAACGCATTCACATTACGTATGAGGAAACCGAGAGCAACATCAACACACAAAGCCCCACCGACACAAGTCCGGGTAATATGACCTATGATTCATTCAATCAGTTAATAATGTGCTCAGTTCAGCGCATCCCAGAAGATGCTATATTTGAAATCAAGCGACTTGGGTGAATTGAAACCTGTTGTCTGACAATTGACAGATGCTTTTTCTTTTGAATTCTAATAACAATACATTTAAGCGAGTTGATTTGTCAAGAAGTTTTTGTATAAAAATAAGTGCGGCTTTAATTGTTGAAAAATGCAGAAATTCATATGATTTAACATTGGAATTAATGCGGTGATTTTGTATACGCATGCCAGCTGATCAATTCAAATGTGTATAGTTTCTTAATTTTGAACGTCGATTTTCGGAAACAATTGTTCAAGAGGTAGTCTTTTTAAACTTTTTGTGTTTTTGTTTCTTTATTGTGCAAGCAAGTTTGTTGATTCTGCGTATTTAAAAATCTATACATGTATAAGTTTTAAACTTTTAATTTGGGTTTAATTAAACAAACAAATTCGACTTCAGTTTCTTCAAAATCATCAAAGATCAGTCGGTTTTTGGGCAAACTTAAAGTGGAAAAATGCGATATCTTGATTATGTATTTAAACTCAGATTTAACTCATCTGTAATGCTTGAAGGGGCTTCTATGTATGTTAAATTTGGTCTCACAAATATAATCTTTCATTAAATAACTAGTATATAAGGGTTGTTGGTTAATTAAAAGCACAATTATGCCTTTGAAAAAAAATTGTTAATTAAATTAATTGTATGATAATTAACATTTATTAAATTTGTCGCATCGAGTAGCGAGCTGAAAGTCATTCATTTTCATTTGTAGCTTCATATTTTGCTTTGTAAGCACTTATTTAAACCTAGGTGGGATTATCTGTAGTGATTTTTGAGAATGTGTAAATTGGAGTTTCTGAAAAAGAACTGGTGCCTTTTCGACATATACGGTCAGGCCGGGATTTGTTAAACATAATTCGAGCCAAACTGTTATAAAAAAACTTTAATATTCCTTTTTAATTTTGAAAAGTTTGAACTATAGAGACTTAAGACAAATTCTTGGACTTCACTTAGAAGCATAGGTAAGATTGTTAAAAGGACTACCGGTTAAAAATGTCGTTTTTTTTTTACAAAAATCAATGCTTTATAGCGGGAAAATAGATATAAATTCAATATTCAAAGTATTGGCGATCGCTAGCCACACATTTTTCACATTTTTATGGCAATTCATGGATACCCGTTCTGAAAAATTCGACCGGTTTGGCCGCAATCCACGAATCGATCCATTTTTTGACATCATCGAAATGACGGAAGTGCTGGTCAGCCAGGCCATGTTGCATCGATCGGAAGAGATAGTAATCGGATGGCGCAAGGTCTAGAATATACGGCGGGTGGGGAAGAACATTCCATTTGAGCGTTTCAAGGTAAGTTTTGTCGACATTTGCAACATGTGGTCGAGCATTGTCATGTTGCAAAATAACTTTATCGTGTCTTGCGACCGTTTCCGGCCTTTTTATCTTCAGTGCTCGGCTCAAACGCATCAATTGTCGTCGGTAGACCTCGCCTGTGATTGTTTCATTCGGTTTTAGAAGCTCATAATACACAACACCCGTCTGGTCCCACCAAATGCACAGCATAACCTTCAGGCCATGAATATTCTGAACGGCCGTCGGTGTTGAGGCATGACCGGGGTATCCATACGTTGCTCGACGTTTTGGATTCTCGTAATGTACCCATTTTTCATCACCAGTGACGATTCGATGTAATAAAGACTTCTTTTTGTGGCGTTCAAGCAGCATTTCGAACATGCAAAATCGGCGTTCGACGTCTCGTGGCTTCAATTCATACGGCACCCAATGTCCTACCTTTCGGATCATTCCCAATGCTTTCAAACGATCGGAAATGGTTTACTGGGCGACGCCAAGTGATTTTGCAAGTTCTGTTTGTGACGGATCTTGATCGAGCAATGCCTCCAATTCATGGTCTTCAAACTTTTTCACCTGGCCGGGGCGTTCTTTGTCTTCGACGTCGAAATCACCATCTTTGAACCGCTTAAACCAACGCTGACACATTCTAACGTCTATAGTATAGTCCGGGTAAGCTTCGGTAAGCGATTCGGTTGCTTTTTTCTTTAAATGAAAGAAGCATATTAAAACTTCCCGCAAATGTTGTTTTGATGGCACGAATGTAGACATTTTACGGCTTTACAAAAACTTGCGAGTTTTCACTAATGACCAATAACCTATACTGAAATAATTAGACAATGACATGAAGTTTCTGATGTGACAGCTGTCATGGTCAGAATTCACCTCAGAGTAATGGATATGAAGTTGTCTGCAATAACGACATTTTCAACTGGTAGTCCTCTTAGCATTCTTATCCTGAGAAAACCGCTTGTGAATAACACATATCTGAGAATCAAACGGGAAGTCGAGTGGAACCTTTATCACCATCATTACAAAAAAGTAAATGCCGATAAATCTCACCCACGTTATCCTTATAATATATCGAAAACTACCCAAGCTACCCGCCAACACCTGCTTAACAAAGTAAATACTCCAATTTGTCCCACCTGCAACGTTTCTTTAGATATACTTCATATATAAGAAAATTGTACAGTCTCAAAGCCTATAGTTGAATCCTTATTTAACAATGAATCTATCTATGATGTACTAAGAAACCCTAACCACAAAAACATTGTTAATATTGACAAATTTCTTTCCGCCATAAAAATAAGTCTTTAGTTTCTTTTTAATGTATATAAAACAGAGCCAATAGTCTCCGCAGCTAGGCTAATTACTTGCTAAAAAACGATAATAATAATAATAATAACACAGGCCTTTGCAAAGACAAAAACTACAACTGACATAAATCCTTGTCAAATGCTATTCGCAGATCAACGCTAAAGCTATGTTTTGGCCTAAAACCCGATTGGTATACTGTCAATAGCTTTTTGTCATCGATATTCTTACTATTTGCTTTCGAAAATGTTGGCCTTGTTACAGAATTCAAGAAAATGCCGTGGTAGGAATTGTGTTGGAAATTGCAGCAATATGTTTGTAGTTTTATAAAGTTGGGGTGAATTCCGTCATAGCCCACGGCTTTTGATTCACTGAAAAGATAGACTCACCGACACAAACTTCATCTACATATTTAAGTGAGAAGGAAGGAAGGGTTGTTTTCACATCTCATGTGTGAAGAAGAAATGTTATTTTCCATGAATCTGGATTGTGAGAATTTGGCATACAGCTCATCCAGAGAAATTTTATGCTGTTTACAATCAAAACTTGGCGATAAACGTCGTGTTAATGACAGACCAATCAATGGATGCACAATTGTGAAAAAATTTATCCACATTTATTGATTAGTTACGCTGTAGTCCATGGTCAGAGAAAATAAGTCGTGTTGTTCGGACACTTCGAGCGGCCATCTAAATTGAACCTACTAAGAGTTAAGTATTTCCGTAACCGTTATCTAAAATAACATGCTCAATTTCATCATATAGTAAAGAAAGCATAATTAATTTGCATTTTTGATGTTTGTTAATATTAATATATTATAATAAAATTAATATAGAAAGATAGCCGATAGACCTGGGAGCTAGTGCTATTCCTCCTTTGTATTACTAAGGTAATTTAATTACTTATTAATAAAGAATTAATAATAATAATAATATAGAATAGACTGATAGATAGACTGAGTATGTTATCCGAGCGCTATGTTTGGTCATGTAGTTTATCTGACAATCAACTGATTTCAGGATTAATTAAATTTAATATTCTTTAAGTTAATTTATTTCTTTTTCTTTATTATTGTTCTATTTGTGAATTTATCTTTCGTAAATTTATTCTCATGTGGATATTTAATAATCTGTTTATTTATTTATTAATCAACTTATTTACCTATTTATTTATTTATTGATTAATTTCTTGTATTCTATTTATTTATTTATAAATAAATTTATTCAACCATCTAATTATTATTTTATTTATTTATTTATTAATATTAATTAGTTTATTTACATATTAAATTATAATATCATATTATGTTAATATTTTTTTTATTTAAATTCTATGATAAATGATCTTAGAATCAAGAATTCTATAGAAGGTCAGCATTCCTCTGCTCGAGTAAACATTTGTATGAAGGTTTTTTAAGTAAAGTTTTAAATTAAAATTTCAGTTGTAAGGTAGCAATATGTAAAATGTGAACTTATTTAAAGGGCTGTAGAGTGTGATGTTTCAAAAATAAAAATCAAGCATTTTGTGCAATGGTCATTAACGCGTAACGGACATTGATCCGAAGAGTCTAACAGAAATGAAAAAAGTTCTCGATTCAATCGTTGTCGTTAATTAACTGTGGATTTAAACCCTCGCATACATAAATGGTGAAGCTCGGCCCTTGCTCATAAGACAGATGTCGAGCTTAGCAGTTTTTTCAATCACACTGAGTCGGAGTAAGCCACTGTCTCTGTGAAATTTCCTCCGACCGATTGTTTCAACCTCGTTTTTAAACGAAACACCTTAAATGTTTCTTATGATCGATTTGATTGCTGCCTCGATTTCAAACGACGAAAGAAAGAAGAAAGGAACTTACGGTTGATTGTCAAGTCGCGTTCATTCGAGTTGACTGAAACGAAAGAGAATGCTTGCCTCCGCCACTCGGGACCGTCTTTCGCGGTCCCTATTTTTAGCTGTGGTCATTGGATTTCCTCAAATCAGTTAGTACTTTTGAATAGCTTATTGGACGGGCATCCTCGAGATAACAAATCAGCTGGGTTCATTATTGATGGGACATGGTGCCATGATCTTTGCGCCGTTAGTTGTTGTATCTTGGAAACCCTGTTAGAAAACGCATTTAATTAGGTAAAGCAATAGTCAAATAAGCTTGGTATCGGCGATGATTCTGCGCCTGTTTTGCTAAAAGAACGGCATCGAAGAGTTTCAGTCGAGCAAATGATTCACACAGTATTGTTGCAACTCGTAATTTGGCACTAACCAGACGTGTTACTGTCCCCGATGCAGATGTGCTTGTGAAGTATATGCAGGCTCCATAGGCTCTTAAGCTCGAATTGCAGAAACCATGTAGTTTAACTTTGGCTTTTGGAACGTTATGGGTATCGGTATTCTCAGTAACTGACTAAGGATCCTCGAATTGTTGATGAAAATTCTTCCATTGGTAATCTAGCTCCTGGGGAAGGCTTAAATCCCATCCATAAGTGTCGAAGAACTAGCTCTGACTTCTAATATGTTTGCGCCTGGCACAAGATTATCCACGAGAAATTTTTTCATTTCTTTTCCTGATCGCGTTTGTCATCTAAACTTGTAATCACGAAAGCATGCAATCGAAAACGAATCAATATTTCAAATATGTCGTCTTTGATCTTGGGTTCGACCATCAACAAGTCATTTAATGAATTTCCAGCATCACTTTTACAAGATCCGTCGAGGACTAACTTTTATTTTGTGGATGTACTTTGAGGCTTAGTTACGGGGTGAAGAAGAAGGAAAAAATGCGGTGTGCTAAGTTGATGGTTTGGTACCACTTCCATTTGTCCTAACTTCAATGAATTTATTAAATTCATTTCTTAGATTAGTGTTTTTAAGAGTTTTCTTATTAAGCAAAAATATTTTTTAAAGATATATGGTATCACACACCAATATTTCCTGCAGTTTTACGAAATGGAAGACTGACTACATATCGACTGTCAGGAAGACGACTATATGTTCGCAGAGAGTGTTGTTCGCAAGCTTATTCCTCCCCCTTAAGTGACAGTGGTTCCTGGTCGTTTTTTTATTCTCCCAAAACTTGGCAACACATTGATTGTGACCATAGTCTGATTCGGTGCTTGAATTGTTTGAAATGGAAAGACTACATGTACTTTCTTCAGTTTCAATCTCACCAGAGACAATCCATCCCAAAAGAGTTTTTTGTAGTTTCTTGGATATCTTCATATTGCTTATGTCGAATCGATTAACGGGTACGTTACCTGTTATATTTGACAAGATGGACGCTTCTATCTTAGCGCTGATATCATTTGCTCGAGATTTCAGATCCATTTGAGTGTTTAATCCGGTATTCCTGCTTGTTGAAACTATCGCAGAAATAGGATAGATAGGAATATCTTCTATCGTACTGACTGTTAATTTGAACACCCTATGTTGCGATCGCGAGGCATCGGTCAGAGAATCCAATGCTGATAGTGCTGAATGGCGTTTATCGCAGGATTGAGAAACTACTGCGACGATGAGGTTTCTTTGCCAACTGTTGGCGCTGCGTTGGATATTCTAGATTTCCCTTTATAGAAGAGTGTGATTGTTATTCTGACTAGTTTTGCACTTACCTGACCTGCAGTCACGGTAGCTATGACCAGGTCTCAAGCAATTTATTCAAAGGTTCAGTGACTTGACTAGTCTGAACCGTTTGATTGTCGAATTGGCTACAAATGTTGGGCATCTGGTAATGCTTGAATAGTGCTGAATGCAGATTGAGCATTTGAGACTGCGTGACGGCAAACGAATTCAATTTAAGTTGCGACCGAAAAGGCTTGGTATGCGATGAGTTGCTCGTTACATGTTGCCTTTGGTTGAATTCAATAAGTTCCAGTGTTTTGCATCTTTGTTGAACAAAAACCAATGTAGGCAGGAAGTCATTTTCGTCGAGACTATTCGAGCCTTGCTGAGCGACTTCTGCGAGCAAAGTGACGTGCTCCTCCCATAATGCTGATGTCGTTGAGTTGAGTTTAGTTGTAATAAAAGTCAGTAACAGACTGCTATTTGTTCCTTGGTTGATAATGAAAGTAGCGCTCTCATATGAGCGACCGACGAGACAAAGTCGAGAAGGCACTGGGTCACTTTGATGACAGAAAAAATACCGGGCATAGGAAAATTGTGAACGTTGTAAGTGCGATGACCCCACTGCTAGATCGCCAAAGCGACCTGGATGAGAAAACTTTCACCTTCAAAAACCATCTAAATACATTTCCTGACGAAATGGTTAGGAAAGGAGACGGAATCAGCCACCAAAACCCTGTAGGGGAAATAGACGTCCCGCTGACAACCATTTAAATAGTCATTAACGTCAACCTAACAACGTGCAGAACAGCAAAATCGACTAATATGACAGCGAAACGAGCTCTGAACTCCAGCAAAAGGAATCTATGGCTTATGGTAGCACTGGTAACTGGGCATATTAACCTAAATCTCCACTTCATAGGCTCGGTCTAGCAGAAGCATCAACTTTTCAAAGCTGTAAGGGGAACGAGGAAGAGTCTTTTCGAAGTCACGTTGTAAACTGTCTGCATGTCTATGATTATGTGCAACAGCGGTATGCCCAGCTGGTCTAATATGAAAAAGATCCCCTGAAACTACATGGAGTCAAACGCCTTCTCCAGGCTAAACAGCAATTCACCCGTGCATTGTTTCTTACCTTTGTTTCGTCGGATAGCCGATACCGTTTAGACGCATGTATGGTATCATGCCCCGCTCTCTTATCCGGAATAATATTTTTGTCCTCTACCAACTTGTTAAGGGCTCTATTGATAATAACTGTTTCTATCGTTCCGTCTATTGTTCGTTTTATGTTGTCGTCCATCTTTTTAATGTATCTGTCCATATCCTCGTTCGAAAGATCCCTACCATCCTTCTCATCTGTGCTTTCCGCCGAGTCGTAAGACATTATACATTCTACACAATTCGTAAACAATACAAATAATATGCACCGATAATTATTCTTCCCTGTCGGCAGTCCGCAACATAAATAACAGAACACCAGCCAGAGTAGCAATAATGTACAAATTATTCGCAACTAAATGTAGAATAAAACTTTTGTGGGTACCAGTGCATACCGGTATTAAGGGCAATGAGGCAGCTGACAAAAATCTGCAGGTAAGGATACATTGTCACATTTTACATACGAAGGACTTAAATAGTGCACTTCAAATATTTTTAGACATTAAAAGAATAAAGTCACCATTACTCGACCATAAATCCCAAAGCTGAAAGTGCAGTTAACTGCACAAATGACATGCACAAACAGTTACTACATGCCTTAGACCCAACATCCAGCCTATGCAACAATACTGAAACTCTTTCGATTGGACATGCACTGAAACAAAAAAACAGTAACAAGCTCGTTTTTAAGAACACCGTCCGAAGAAAATATTAAAAAGCGTATAACTTACTAACTCTTCTTCGACTCAAAGACATTCAACTAACAACAAAAATAATTAATTAGATAAGGACTGAGCTTATCACGGTCGAACCGATACCCCTGGAAGATAGTGCTTAGAAATTGTTTTATAATTTAAATGAACTACTTTGTAATTAAGTTATTATAATAATAAAAATCCAAAAACCTTTAATTTGTACTTACAACACATAAAAAATCAAAATCGCAATATAATTGTACACTAAGTAGAGGACAGTGTTTGTTTGTTGTTTGGGTATTTCATATAAACAAAAGCGGGATAACTCTTCGAAACTCGACGTAGTGAATCAACAATTGAGGTACCTAAAAATTGTACGTTATCTTCGTTGCGGGAGGTCGACTCGAACTTTATAGTTTTTTTTTTTTTTTAAATAATATACTTAAATGAGACTTGGTCTCATTGAGAACGATTCGCCAAGTCTTTTTCCATTCGCATATTTTCATTTTCTCGCAAGAAATTGATGAATGAAGACGTATGTACGAGTATCAAGTCTCTAAGCAGCTTATAAACAACAAAAAAATAGTAAACACAAAAGCGCTATAAGTTCATTTTTATTGTCCAAGACATGCACAATAACTTTCCATTTCTTCTTCGAATTTTTTTAAAGCGGTCGCTGACCATAACATACCCATTTGATGATGAAAAAAATACAAAGTGCTGGTCCTTCATTTATCACGTTTCGAATCCTGTTTTCTAAATTGCAGTCAACGCAAATGCAGCCTTCTGAATAGGTGCATTGTCTTGATGAAACAGTACTCCGACTCACAGTTGTCGCGTCTGGCATTTTTTTCAGTAATTTGCCCTAAAACCTATTCGTGACATTCAGTATTGTGTATTGTTTTTTTTTACATCATATATTTTTTTAAATCGTGTTTTTGGTCCCGAGAGGTTTTTTTTCGCCCTTAATGTTTTTACTGGTGTATAATACTAACATTTTTTTTTTATTTTATTCAGGAAAATTATTTTGCCATGTAATGTGAATAACACCCGGCTGACCATGGATCCGGATCTTTGGTAGCATACTAAAAAAAATTGCCAAGTAAAATAAAACTGATTATCGGTTTGGATTAAATCATGGCACTTAAGATATTCCGCCGTGGATCAGCAAAGTGTATTGGATTGTTGGCAGCATTTGTGACAATATTTCTTTGTCTGTACTTTATATCGATAGGACAACCGTCCCCGACCCTAAAGAAGAATGCCTTCGGTTGGCAGCTCCAAAAAACTCGAAGCAATGAAGAACAAACACGAAAAACGAGACTGACGCAGATAACTATGGATGCAAATTCACTTGGCAATCGAACGTCACCTTCAACGGGCAGCCAAAAATGTTATTCAATTAAATATCGAGCTACAAATATCACAACTTCTACGGAATATGCCCAATTCGAATTTCAGGTGAGCTTGTTTGAAAGTAATTAAAGTTAGTTTGAGTTTATTTCTTACAGCCTGACTGGATAAGAACGAAGGAATATTGGGATAAATCCTTTGAGGAACGGTATGAACTTCAAAAAAAAGATACTCATCGGCCCCAGTTGAAAGTAATGTCTAAGTTATTTTAAAGATAAATGCTTACCGCCTAATTTTTTCCAGGTAGTTATTGTACCGCACTCACACAACGATCCTGGGTGGTTAAAGTCGTTTGCAAACTACTTTCAGTCGGATTCACGACAAATATTGAATATTGTGATAGCGAAAATGGAGGAGTATACCGATATGACATTTATTTGGTCGGAAATAAGTTTTCTTCAGTTATGGTGGGATCAAGCACACCCGTCTAAGCAAAGAGTGAGATTCTTATTTCCTTTAAAATTATTTTTCAAGCTATCAAAAATATTTCAGGCTTTAAAAAAATTAATACAGTCGGGGCGGTTTGAAGTTACCACTGGAGGATGGGTAATGACTGATGAAGCCAATGTTCACTTATACCCAATGTTGGATCAATTAATTGAAGGTAACTTTTTGAAGTTGTCCCTAATATTTACTGAACAAACATAGTACGCTTATATAAAAATTTTAACGTATAAACAAATTATCACTCATATAGATTTGATATTTTGTATACTTTATAAAATATATATGACACTAAAATTTGAGAAATTAAAAGCCAACCCGATTGACGTTGTCATGTCCGAATGTTGTTGTTCCTGTTATGAACGGGTTCAGCAAAAGCTTTTTCAAAGTTAACAATTTTTATAAACATTATACCTAGTGACATTTGACATTTTTCTTTCGATGAGCCGCTTAACAATTCGTACGTTTTATAGAAATAAGACGTAATTAAAATCAGTTGCCAACTCTTATGAATAAATATAACTATGAATAGTTCATGCAAAAACATTCATGAGTAAATCTAAACCATTTAGAGACCCACTCAAACACACAAAAAAAAATTACATCGAAATCGATCCATCCGCTTATGAGAAGTTCAGTAGCATATCCTCGTATGTACATGTATGTATAGTTAAATACACTGGTGCAGACAGTTGAACATTAAGGGCCATGATATGAAAGCGCGTGAGAAAGAAGAAAGTCTGTTGAGTATAGAAGTTTAATTTGATACAGAAAATTAATATAAATTTACAATAGAAACAATCTTTCGCTTTCAAGAAGCACTGCTATGCGATCATGTTAATTTAAGAAGCTACCCTAAGCATTTCACTTACTTTCTGAATGACATGAAATGCACACGAGTTGTGAAATAAAGCCCATCTGCAAAAGCAACAGATTTTCTTTTTAAATTGCAATTTCCAAGTAACAAAGATCTATCTATTAACAATTTCTTTATGAGGTATAACTGGTGGCTATGATTCCTTGATAGAAATATGTATAATGTAGCCTTTATGGTATGAATTATATCAAAACTCAAAGGGTAAAAAACATTCAACCTAATGCAAACATGTGTATGGGAAAAGAGTACGACAATATCTCAAGGTAAGTAAGAATTTACGGATTATAAAATTGTTCACAACGAAATTTTAGTTGTTTGTTCTTGAACAAAGCTTTCTCTTCGTGTAATTGAACACGACAAAGACCCCCTTTTTCTGAGGAGGTTTTTTTCCACTCTTGGCCTTTTTACACTCTAAAAAAAAACGTTAATTTTCTTCTCCCTCGAAGTATCGCTCTCGCTTACTTTTTTCATATTCGTTCTTTAATTCACGCCCCTTACTGACGATTAACTCATAAAATAACTTTATTAACATCAATTTATTATGAGGCTCTACGAATGAGTGGAATTTAATGACTCCAAACCTCAATGCTGTCTTCTATCACTAAAGCGAAATCAAAATTCCTCGGCCCTTTTTCATGATTTGCACTTGTATTGCTGTAGCCTAAAGAAGAGTGGAAGAAAATACTGCTTGATCGAATCGATTTATTGTGTTGATTGGTCTTAATTTCGAAATTTCAGTTTTCAAGGCAAAACAACAATTTTTTGACAAGATTGAACGTTTATTTCCAATTCTATTCTTAGCTAAGTTTTGGAATATCAAGGAATTTAGATTGTATCATCGGTCGATCTTTGAGAAAAAGCTACACAGTTTTTCTTACACCCAAATATAAATATTTACTTAACATAATTCAAATTTTCATATTTATTTAATCACTGCATATTATAGACGCATACAGAGATACACGGATATAACAGAACACGTCCTCGCAAAAGAAAAAAAAAAATGTGTAATGTCTTAGCGTGGTGCAATAATGAACGATTTTCTAAAAATAAAAGGAGTCTCATATCACGAATGGTTAATTTTAGCAAAGTTGTCTTGGGACAAAATAGATCGTTTAAAAATGTCTTAAGGGCAAGCATTTTAAAAATTGCTGCATTTGTAAAAATATTAAAAACAAAATCCTTATCTCTATCAGAAAAATGGAAAATTAAAAACAAATTTGTTGAATTAATATTGTCGCTTTAAACCATAAAAGATTTTTTGCATAGTTCGAAGCTACTCCATCCCAGAGAACAGGAAAATACAACGAAGAAGGAAAGTGGGTTTCGTAGTGCAAATTTTTCCGTTCATCTTCCGGCTACAATTTTTACGTCATCTAGTTTACATAGGTGGAATGAGATAAAAAGTCTATCTTCACGGAATAGGAATGCTTAATAGGAAATTAGGAAAATAATTTCAACATTGTTAGGGAAAGAAAAAGAAGTTCTTCTTAGAATGTCTGACGGTCATGCCGCCAACACACTCGACTTATTTCTCACCTCCCACCCTGATAAATACATCTTAGACGTATTGTCGCCTCTAGGCTCGTCGGACCACTGTGTCATAACGGCTTATTTCTCGTACCACAATCCAACATATAAAGAACCAGTTCCTAAAAGAGTAGTTTGGCAATACGAGAAAGCCAATTGGGACGGCCTTAACGATTTCTTTAGGAACTTTAACTGGTCGCTATGCTTCCTCAATAGCGACGTAGATGCCGTCGCTGATATGGTCACCAATATTATTTATATTATGAATAATTGCACCTGCACATATAAATAATAAAGCCTTAAATAATGCATGTGTTAATAAATGAAAGAATGCTAATTTATAATATCACCTTCCTCACAGAGTGAAAGAAATCAAGTAAAAGGCTAACGCGTGGTGTGACTCGAGCTGTAAAGAAGCTATCAGGTTGAGGAAGTTAAGCTTTCGGAATTACAAAACCGATCCATCTGGGGAAACCTGAAAAAGGTTCAAACAAGCTCAAAGATCTTGACATCCATAAATCCGCTGGTCCAGATGATATTCCCCCCATTCTTCTGAAGAGGTGTTCTTTCACGTTGGCAAAACCATTGCGTAAGCTATTTCATCTGACCTACTCTTCTGGTCTCTTCCCGAGTAGAAGGAAAACAGCATTTGTCCAACCTGTCCCTAAAAGTGGCGAATCCTCTTCTCCCTCCAACTATCGACCAATTGCACTAACGTCCCTGTTTTCCAAGGTAATGGAAACGCTGATAAACCGTCAGCTTATGAAATATCTCGAAACACGAAAACTCCTCAATGACCGGCGGTACGGTTTTCGTAGCAAAAGATCCACTGGTGATTTGATAGTATATCTCACCGAAAAGTGGAACAACTCTCTACATCTTTCTAGTGAAAGCAAGATTGTTGCGCTTGATATTTCTAAAGCATTTGACAGAGTTTGGCACCAGGCTCTTTTGTCGAAAATGCGTGCATTTGGTATCGACGAATCTCTTATTCAATGGATTAGAAACTTTCTTTCGAGCCGTTCAATTCAAGTTGTATTGGACGGTGCCAAGTCTGATATCCACCATATAAATGCTGGTGTTCCCAAGGGTTGCGTTTTGTCACCGACTCTCTTTTTAATTTTCATTAACGATCTTCTGTCTGCTACATCTAGATGATAGTACTCTCAGTTTTTCATATTCGTTTTCAAATTGACGTCCCTCATCTTCGGCCGTGGAAATGGAACGGCAGCGTATAATTAACTCATTAAATTGCTGTCTTCTGTCACTAAAGCGAAACGAAAACCCTCGACCATTATCCATCAATGGCGCTTGCATTGCTGAAGCCGAAAAACTTTCAGTACTTGGTATGTGTATCAATAACAAAACTCGGTTGGAATGATAACATAATCGTTATCGCCAAAAATGCTGCGAAATGTTTAGGTTTCCTGAAGCGGTGCAAGAAATACTTTACCCCATCTGATCTGGCTGCCATATATAAAGCGTACATTCGCCGCAAACTAGAATACAACTCCCATTTATGGGCAAGCGCTCCAAAGACCATCTTGAGCCTGCTTAATAGAATTAAAAATCGAGCGGTAAAACTCATTGGGGACAAAAATAGTACAAAGTCAATTGACTCTCTTCACCACCGTCTTAACGTCTCCTGTCTAACCATGTTTTATCGCTTCTACCATAAGCAGTGCTCTAGCGAATTAGCCAGCTTCGGTCGTACAGTCAAGTATAGAGACTCGTTTATTAGCCGCACAACACGAATGTGAAACGCTCTATCACGCTAAATGTTATGCAAAGACAGAAAATTAATTTGTTAATCTCTATCTTTAAGGTAAAAAAAGAAATATGCAATATTCCGGAGATTATTATGATTTGAAAAATAACACCCCTATTTTGTTTGCCTTTGTATAAACGAGCTAGTTCACAAAACAATATTTTGTTAAATGGAGACTAATCGTTTCATAGAATAGATCCAAATATTGAAACTGAAAGCAGCAATTTTAGATTTAAAACACAAATAGCACTTTTGAATTATTATTACGTTTTTAATGAATTGTTGGAGTTTTTCCAAACTAATAGAAATATATATGTACATATCTAATAATATTGTATATTGTATAAAATAACATAATATATTGTATAAATCTTAAATATAACCATAACAAATGTCTGTTGCTGTTCCATACCCATGTAAATTCTACATCCTTTTTTAAGAGGCTACTTAATGGCAAATCAACCCGACTGACTTTTTTTTATGAATTTCTTATAATATCCAATTATTCCAAGGAATGATTTTATACCGTAGGGGGTTTTTCGGCTCCCCCATTTTTAGAATACTCTTTCTTTCCTTAAAACCCATCACTTATCGGGCTGTACATTAAGATTTGCCTTCCTGAGTTGTTCAAAAACTTCAGTAGTTTTTGCCCATATACAATATCGTCCAAATAGACGAAACACTTAATTCCATGTACCAGGGCCAGAACTATGATTATAGCCTCTGGAAGCAGGCAGAAGCATTCTGCAACCCAAAAGGCATTCTGGTATTCTCAAATTCTCCGTAAGGACTACTGAAATCTTTTTCTCAATATCCTCCTCATCCAGGGGAATCTGGTGGAATCCGGACGTTAATTCCAAGTAGAAAAGTATTTGGCTTTTCCTAACCATTCCACGATTTCATTTATAATGGGCAGATGGTAATTGTCTGCAATTGTTATTTCGTTTAAATTACTACCATGCGCAACTTTCTCTTAACACTAGCGTACCTTTTTAGGTACTACCCATAATGGCGAACTCCATAGGGCTCTTGCAATTTGTCAATAGATGAATCCAGCAGTAAATGCTGGTCGATTTTCACAAATCCAAAATGTCGAGCTAAGGTATATGGTAAACAAACTGTTTTGACTGAAAAGTGATTTTGTTTTGGCTTCATATGCGTTTGGTTGTTTGAGAATGTCTAATTTTGTTCAAAATAATCGTCATTTGCGGGAAGTGTTGATTTGCTTAATTCATTCAAAGAACATGGCTGACGCGCTTCTTCAAGAGCTCTAAAAAGTTTACGAGGATGCTGTTCTTAGTGGAACCATGTGCCGTGCTAGGTTCTTACAAATAAATAAAACTGATTTTGAAACAGCCACAAGAATTGGTACCATCAGTAACTGTATGTTGGACCCTGAAGAGCTTAACAACTATTTTTTGGCAAACAATCAATTGACTGTTTACCAAGACTTTGAAATCAACTCTGATATAAATGTTCGAAATCAAGCTGAGGTTGTGACGGAGGATGATATTTTAAGTATCATAACATCTTTAAGATCCAATGCTATCGGTGAAGCTGGAGTACCCTTAAAATTTATAAAAATAATTTTGCCACACATTTTGAGTCATCATTTTTTCCCAAGCCTGGAAATATGCTAGAGTAATACCAATTGCAAAAAAGTCGAATGCCAACGTTCCCAGAGACTACAGGCCTATAAGCAGTCTGCCGTGCTTTGCGAAGGTCTTGAAAGAGTGCTGGCGAAGCAGATTCAAAACCATTTCACTATCAATTCTTTACTAAGCCCGTTACAATCTGATTTAAGGAATGGTCATAGCTGTTCGTCCGCAATGGTTAATATCTTGGATGATATTCGGAAGGACTTTGATAGGCGATGCGTTACCTTGCTTTGCCTTCTGAAGTTTTCAAAGGCCTTCGACAAAGTCAACCACCAAATACTTTGCTGTAAACTGAAGCATTTGTTTGGTTTCAGTGAAAGAGCGGTTGAACTTATAAAAAGTTTTTTGTCTGACAGGTGGCAAAGAGTCGGTGTTGATGGTAAGTGCTCGATTCTAAAACGTCTTACTTAGGGTGTGCCACAGGGCTCAATCGTGGGGCCAATATTGTTTTGCATATTTATTAGCGATCTACATTTGGTATGTAAGCATGTGCGGATTCATTTTTATGCAGACGATGTTCAGCTATATCTGTCCGGTCACCTGAGCAAGATAAATGAGGTGGTAGCCTGTCTTAACGAAGACTTGACAGCCATCAATGACTGGTCGATAAAAAATGGACTTCTCATAAACCGAACGAAATCTAAGGTGATACCAATATCACAAAGATCTTTTAGTTTGAACGCTATTCCAGACATTTGGCTCTCTGACAATAAGTTAGAGCTTGTTGAAACAATTACATCTCTAGGACTTGTCGTTCACCGGAGCATGTCTGGATACAACCACTGCAACTGGGTGATAGGTCGCATCTATGGGTGCTTACGCAAACATTGGCTTCCTGCTAGCTTTACTCCGATTGAGACTCGACGACGACTTGTACGTGCACTTATCGTCCCGATAATTACATACTCGGAAGTCGTTTACTGCAACCTCGATTCATTGTTCCAGCATTAATTGCAGGTAGCTTTCAATGATGCAGTACGATATGTTCAAAGCCTTCGGAGGTACGACCGGATATCATTTTTTGCTACAAACCTATTCGGTTGCACCCTACAGCAGTATCTTAAGGCGAGGGCATGTATTTACCTTCATAAATAATTATTTCTAAGTCGCCACCTTATTTGTTTCACAAGCTGGAATTCTCTCGATCCCGTAGGATACTTAACCTCAACACACCTTACTATAGATATCTTAACTCGTCTAGATTGTTCTTCAGTCACGTTATAAGGTTATGGAACGCTCTGCCCTTGAGAATTAATAGTACAATTTCAATCACGAACTTACAAACCGCGATATTTAATCATTTTCGTCACAACAGTAGATGCTAAGCACTTTTGTTTCCTTTCCTCCCCATCACAACAATTTCTTAGTACTTTTTTAGATTAAGATAACTTTTGTTATTAAGTAAATATTATTTAACGAATTTTTCGCAAATTTATTGTCTAAGTACTATAACGGACACTGTTTCAAAACCATTTCACTATTTTCCACGTATACGTCTAAGAATTATCGTAGCTAAGAATTTCGGTTTTCCTGTTTGGGCTCTCTTGTTTTATTATTGTGTAAGGGTTTTTGTTTCAATCACATCAACTAGGATGTTAAAACGTGAAAAGTTAAAGAATAAAAATGCGAACGACAAAGGGAATATTTGGTCTCATCGGTTCGCAGTTTTTTTAGTGAGCTTATAAACATTACATTGAGGGTATTAAAAGAGAATGATTTATATACAAATTTAATTTATTTTAAATGCTATTTAAAATCTGTAATTTTTTGTTAATGCAAGAAATAAATATTGTTTCATTTCAGGTCACCAATGGCTTCAAACGAATCTTAACATTACGCCTGTAGTTGGCTGGTCCATCGATCCATTTGGGCACGGCAGTACTCTTCCATATCTTCTTGCATTGAGTGATTTCGAAGGAACAATAATACAAAGAATTCATTATGCTTGGAAGCAGTGGTTTGCCAAACATCAAAATGGCGATTTTTTATGGACTCCTTTTTGGAGTTTAGATCAAAAAGCTACTGGAGGAAACCACAACCCAAAGCATGATTTACTCACCCACAATATGCCTTTCGATATATACTCGATTAAGCATTCTTGTGGACCGCATCCATTTATATGCTTGAATTTTGACTTCCGAAAAATACCAGGCGAGTATACGGAGTATTCCATCAAAGCTCAATTTATTACCGACGAAAATGTTGAAGAAAAGGCAAAGCTACTCTTAGAACAGTACTCGCGCACCGCTTCATTGTATCCCCATAACGTGGCTCTCATTCCCATAGGAGACGATTTTCGATACAATAAAGAGCGCGAGGTTGATCAGCAATACACAAATTACAAAAAATTGATTGATTATATTAATGCCAACAAAAAAATATTCAATGCAGATATAGGCTTTGGCACTCCACGAGATTATTTTCGCGAAATCAAAAAGCGGACTCAAAATTTTCCCACTCTCAAAGGAGACTTCTTTGTTTATTCTGATATATTCTCTGAGGGTCGTCCTGCATATTGGTCAGGCTATTTCACAACGCGTCCGCTTTATAAAGTCTTAAGTGCTGATTTAGAACATAATTTACGTGCCGGAGAGATTTTGTTTACAATTGCTTACAATACAGCTCGGCAGTTAAAACACGAAAATGCTGTTAAAGTCTTTGAAAAAAACTATGAAAAAATTATTCTCGCTCGTCGAAACCTAGGATTGTTTCAGCATCATGATGCGATCACAGGGACTTCCAAGTCAGCCGTAATGCGAGATTATGGTCTGCGGTTATTCGACAGCATAAAAGATGTTGTTAAAATGCAAGAATCAACAATTCAGCTATTGTTGCAGGACAAATTTGACACAACGTCGAATCAAAATATTGTTCTCAGCGAACTAGAACGTGACAATTATAATTTACTGCCACGGAAAAGTCCACTTGTTTTAAGTGAACATAACGAAACCTTGTTTGTTGTTTTCAATGCTCTAACTCAAGAGCGTTTAGAAGTATTGAATTTGCGAACCTTGAGTCCCAATGTTAAAATCCTCACGGAAGAAAATGTTGCGGTACTAATGCAAGTGAACCCTGTTTGGAACATAACTGAAAACAATGAAAATGCAAATTCGGAACGTGTGCGAATATCAGCGAAACAGTTTGAAATTCAATTCTTGGCAACTTTAAAACCGCTTTCATTAACAATTTTCAAAATTGTTATCGACGGTAATTATAAAAATCATATGGCGACAATATTTTGTGACGACTGCAGTAATGTCAATGGAGACATTGAATTCAACGTGAAAGAAAAACCTGCAGGAGACATACAACTAGAGAATATGAAAATGCGGCTACTGTTTGATGAGAAGTCTGGCTTTTTAAAAACAGTAACCCAGAAGAAGTCTGGGAGAACAATGCAGTGTGCAATTAAGTTCGCAGCTTACAGGAGTGCACAGTTCCACTCCGGCGCATACCTGTTCAAAACAGATCCAGAGCAAAACGAAGCTGAAAAAGATATTTTGCAACAGTATGAAGACATTCGCATAATAATTATTTCTGGACCAATTGCCAGCGATGTAACGGTTATATATGGCCCATTCCTTGCTCATACCATACGAATTTTCAACACAAGGACATATTTAGATAGTGCTATTTATATTGAAAACGATGTTGATTTTGAGCCACCCCCAAAGAATAGAGAAAGTGAGTTGTTTATGCGTTTTTTAACTGAGATCGAGAATGGCGGTGAAATTCCGGAATTTTATTCAGATCAAAACGGATTTCAATTCCATAAGAGAGTTAAGGTTGCAGCTATCGGTATTGAAGGCAATTACTTTCCGATAACATCAGCTGCTTTCATTCAAGACTCAGAGGTTCGCTTGACTTTACTTACCGCGCATGCTCAGGGAGCTGCCAGCTATGAGCCAGGACAGTTGGAAGTTATGCTTGATCGAAGAATGCTTTACGATGATTATCGTGGAATGGGCGAAGGAATAGTTGATAGCAAGCTCACAAGGCAAAGGTTTTGGTTATTAATAGAAGAAATGCCACCTCTGTTAAAAAATACATACCAGGTGCTCAGTTTGACATCAAATTATTTTGCAAACGGTCTGCGATACCCTCCGAACATATATTTTGTAGAAAATCTTGATATACGAGCTTCGATGAACTTAAGAAATTCGGTAGCATTGTTGTCCCAGTCACTACCATGCGACTTACATCTTGTCAATTTGCGTACATTGTCAGATGAACAGCTGCCACTTTTCCCTTCACGGTCAGCTCTGATGGTTTTGCACAGACAAGGCTATGATTGTAGTGTAGGAAATATTACCAATTCTGTACCCTGTAGTATTTATGGGCCAACAGGCAGTTTATCTAAAATAGCATTTAATAAGTTAAGTATTGATTCAGTAGAAAATACCTCATTGACCGGTGTAAACAACAAACATAAATTTCGATCATTTTCGGATATTATTCTAAATCCTATGGATATAAAGACTTTTATTTTGACCTTTAAAGTGTAAGATTTTCCAAAATCTGTTTGAATATTTAAATGACTTTAAAACCCGGGATCTTAAGAAAGATCTATGTTAGTCAAGTCTTTAGCTGTATTGATTTAATTGATAGAACGTATACCTAAGATAATTGTTAACCTAGCTACGACCACCAGTATCGAACTCTCATTCATGGAATCGGAATATTAAACGCGCTATAGTATTTAAAATCATATACAAGTAGTAACATTGGATTTGCACCTGCATTTTTTGAGAGTACCTTGGTATTGATGCGTATTTCTTATACATACGCGGATTGCATGTGTTCGAATTTCAGTCAACTAAATAATTAATTTATTTTGAAGTAAAAGAAGAAAATCAATTCTCAAATAGCACATCCGATAGGTTAAGATATTTGATTAAATCGAGTTTGTCACCATGCTCATTAAAATTCATCGAATAAAGAATGCGAATCTCTTTGTGCAAAGAAGAAACGATTTTTACTCATGACATTCTCTTATACAAAATTTTTTTAAGTTCTGAAAAATTATAGTACTTTTCAACAGGGAAAATAAACTTGTTACAATTTGGAACACTGCTGTGTAAAGTAATCACAAACTTATTTATCAATCAAAAATGTATCTTGAAAAAATAAAAAATAAATTCAACAACAAGTTTTATGTATATTTTAAGTTTAACTTTTCTTATCAATGAATGATAGTAAGTCCAAACAAATGTGTGATTCAGTCAGACGATTAAAAAACTCAATGTTAAACAACTTCCTGAGTTTCATGATATTAAAATTAGCAAAATAAATGACAAAAAGCAAAGCAAATGACAATGCGAAAATAAAAAAAAGTCAACCTGTAATTTGTTGCAACAAAAATCATCAGTTTTATTAGTTCAGGCTGTCCTGATTTTCCAATACAGTTTTGCGTTTCATTGAATCAAGGCTTTTGCTGCGAAAAATATTGTTCTTATTTCATTGAACTTTGAATCAAAGATGAATTTTATTATTTATCTTTCGAATATAACGAAGTGTCTTTGCGGGCTATGATTAACTTAAACACGCCGGTCTTCAAAACTTTTGCGAAACTTTGGCACAATTTTAAATACCATATTCATGTTACTCTATCTATAGTGGTCTTATAAGAGTATAAAAAGTGCAAGATATTTCTCGTTGGATCGAGGGAATAAAGTGATTTTTTAGCTAGTAACCGAAGTGATTAGTGGAAATTGAACCTTCTGTGATTGAAAACAGTGGAAGAAGAAAGTAAGCTTTATTATTTGACCAATTTTCGAATATCTCCAATGTGATCAATTAACATATGTAAAAGTGTGAATGTTGAATTCGACGACGGTGCGTCTTTTCATTTTCCCTTAAGTAACATTCGTAAAATAAGTGCAAACGGAAAAACATGCGATGTTATTACGTGAAACCAAAGAATCAATTGAAAATGCACGTTGATTGTGACACTTATCGTTTCAAGAAAAAAGGGAGAAAATAACTCGTGGCATATTAAATTAATGTCCTTTTCCTCGTGATTTAAAAACGTTTCGCTTTTCGTATTAGTTGTATTGGTCACAAACTCGTTTAAGTGACATATGGTAACGATTGCTGGCCAAGGGATTAAAAATTATGTTCTCCGCTTGCTTGCCATTCGGGTTTAAATATTCGCCTAATACTTCTCTGTGAGGTGTTGCGAAGATGTTGCAAACTTGGGTTATGAAGAGATAATTGCTTACATCGAGGATTTTATCCATTTGTCGCTCAGGACAACGATGGACTTACAGAAGCGAGCACAGAAGTTATAACGCGAAAGTAACCACATCTCTTTTCAGTTCTTCGTACTTTGTCAAGGACAAAGAAAAAACAGGGAACGAATAAAAATTGTTTACCAACTTTTAAACAATAAAACTGCACAAAGAACTTTTTGCTGCAGGTACAGTAATCCAGCAAATTGGTATTTCCAATTAATTGTGGACAAAAGAATACTTCCTTTGCAATAGGTAGCCTTTTTCTGAATTTATATATATGTAATTTCATTTGCAAGATCCTTTATTTTTTTTATGACGTCATGACGACGCTTTGGCGAATTACCTGACCAGTCGAGTGTCGAAATTCCCTTCTCGATCATGAATTCTTTAATTTGTGAAAACATTTAATTGAATGTTTTTATTATGTTGCTTACAATTAATAAGGGATAATAGAAGAAATGTGCAAAGAAAGCGGTTTACCAATTTGGAATGATGACACGCAAAGTCGTCTGGGGAATTCATATCACCAATCTCTGAGATATGCCTTTCCATTGACGGTTTCAAATGATTGATAAAAATATTTTTGTATACTTCTGAGTTAACAGTTTCTTTTACGAAACCGAATGCTCCACCGCTCGCTGAAGGCAGTCTATAGTAAAGCGCTCTCCAGTTCTTCGTCGTACTTACTGGATTCCATCTGATCCGAAAATACTGATTGTGCTCTCATCGGAAAATATGATTTTTCTCCAATTAATTTAAATTTTTTCCCAAACTAGCCGAGATTTCATCGATGTCAACATGGATCTTTTTGCAGAGCTGCGAGCCATTAGGCCGAATTCCTAAAACGTTCGACGCACTGTATTTATTTCAATTTCAGTTCCGCTTCACTCGACAAACCGCTCTAATTTTTACCGCTGTTGCAAATTGGTTCCTCATTGACAGTCGGTGTAAAACTCGATCATGCACCTCGGATGTCTTGCGAATCCTTACTGTCCCTTTTTTCCGTTCAACCGTGCCCGTTATTTTTTTGTTTAGTAACCTGCAAACAGTCGACTTGTTGCATCCAACATCTTTAATAATTTCAGAAACAGTCAACTCTCCCACTTCAAATAGTGCAACTATTTGACTTTTTGGTCTTCGGTCAATTGGTTACAATTTGGCATATTTTCGAAATTATCAGTTTTTCCTCGTATCACTTTTAACACTAAAATTACTCTACTTGACTTATTGTACACTTATAAACCTAAGGAGAAGGGAAGTCATTGAGAAAAAGACGCTGCCTAAAATTATTGAGGATTTTTCTGCGAAATATGGGTGTTGCACTTTCTGTGCTCGCTACTGTAAGATTATGAAATATTATCGTCTCCATCCCTTGGAGGGTCGACGTCAATGCACAAAGAAACTCGTATACGAAGGCTGAAAAATTGTACATTGGTCAAGAAAGACATTGGGACAAAGACGAAAACCACAAGAAAATGTCAAACGATTTTGTGGAAGACTATCTCGCATCTCAACATATCGAGCCCTTATAGTAAATTTATCAGCGACAATTTTGCCGAAAATCGGTTATCTTAACCATTCGAAAGATATTTGGTTAGACCGCTATTACACACTGCATGTTTTGCAAGATTCAAATGAGTGCAAACGAGAGGGAAGGTGAAACAGCGACAACCTAGCCCGGACATGCACGGGTAGAATTTTCCTTGCATGTTTTTGACGTTTCCTTATCTCCTTGTTCTTTATTTTTCGAATTTACTTTATTTCTACTTCTCACTCTTAGGATACACAGCAGATTTGTTTGCCCATGTGCCAAAGAATATATGTAAGTTTTGAATTTGGCGTAAAACTTAATAAATAAATAAAGTTGATGGTTAAAGTAAACACTGACAATTTCTGAAAGATAGTTTATCATTCAAATGAAATTGAATGATCACTGGACATATCGATGTTTCCTCTATGATTATGTCCTAGATCTTTTTTTTTCTTTTGATTCCCTGTCTCAAAATAATCATTATAAATATATAAAATTTAAACAGCAACTTTTTCTCCTGTGAACAGCGAATACAAAATAAAACATAACTGTTAAAATAACGCGCAGCTCTTGCGCATTAAAACATCTTCCTGTAATAACGTGCGCAGCTCGGAATGAGATTTCAAAAGAAAATCACAGAAAATTGCACAGCGCAACTATGCTGTGTGTAATAACCGTCTTATTTATCCGCATGAAGTCACACATTATTGCACACATAAAAATATCTTATCCGTAGTTGCCAAATTTCGCAACCGATAAAAAATTGTGTGTATTTTTATCGCAAACGTCAGAAGATTTCGCTTGTACTAAACTGGGGTCCCAGCACATAACTTAAAACAATCGAGTTTTGTCGGTCGTCGGTCTACTCGAAACAAATTATTTTGCCAGCACGCACTTAAAAATGTCATTGTGAATTATAAAGTTGTTTAAATGGAATTCGTTTATTAAAGTTAAAGTTGAATTAAAAATGTTGTTTTTTGATTCGGAAAGTGAAAATGAGGAAGTACTTAATTCCAAAATCAAAATAAGAATTCTTAGGGATTATTGCTATACATTGGAATTGTTTTTAGTTTTTATTATATGTACGTGCAGAATAAGGAATTTTTCCTGATGATAACATACTAAGCAGCATAAATCACTCTTTTTTACCGAAATAGTGAGAAATGTAAGTAATATGAAATGCAAGTTTAAGAGTAAACCTGTGTTTGGAAACAAGGACACAAAAAACAATGCAAGAAAGCATATACTATATAACCGAATATTTGTTGAGCAAAAAGTGTGGGTAGAGTACGATAACTTGGTCTCCAAACAAAATAATGGTTTCTTATAGTGGAGTCTAAACCAAGCATTTCTTTACAATGGGATGGGGTGGGGGTCTATCTTGCCGCGTTTAGGAGGTATGAGATTTAAGAAAAAAAATACCTAAAATGAAAAATAAAATAATAATAAAAACCAACGGGCTTGAATTCGATAAAGTACTTGAGCCACCGTTCACAGTTAGAGGGTGTTGTACCGCCAAAATATCTTCGGCTCCGCATCATCAATAACGAACTCCACAGTAACACCATTATGGACGATGACTTCATTGACGAGACTTACGTACCTTTTTAATGCATTGATTTTAACTAACTCCTGACTTACTCCGAACTAACTGAATAGGACACGGAATGCAAGGTAAGTCTACCTCCTCTTGGTACATTCTGGGTTACGCTAAATGATTTGTTCTACTTAACTTACAAAAATGAACCTGTCCTCAACATCAATTCTTAAAATAAGAACAAAGTCCAAACATGAAAGATAATCTAAAAAAAAGTAGTTTTAGTAATTTTCAATTTTCTCAAAAACTAGAAGACATAAAACCTTACGGTTTTTTCAAATTCGGTATAGTACTTTATTGCTAGTGCCGCCGTTGGATTTTATTATTATTTTTTTCATTTGGAGTATTTTTTTCTAAAATTGCCCCTACCTCCAAACCGGAGCGAGATAGACCTCCCTCCCAAGAGCGGCAAGAAACATTTAAAATAGTTCGTAAGAATATTTTGTTGATCGTAAAGGAGATTACCTACTAATAAAAAACCAAGAGTACCTTATAACAAGTCAGCAGAGATTAGAGTTGCAAATTTAAAGTCTTTTATTGAACAACTTCCCGCGGTGCCTTCTCATATTTGCCGCAATAATAGCAAACTATACCTCCCTCAGAAATTTCAAAACGTATCCAAATTATTAAAATTGTATGCTCAACATTTAGAAGCACAACATATGGAGTCTTTTCTCTCTGGACGGGCGAATCAACTACGACCAAGACCTTGCAAGTAGCTCACAGGAGACTCTTAGTTACAGTAGGGCGGTATCAGACCGCCACCGATCAGATGTCTTATGGCAACATTGACACTATTGGTGGCCGAACGCCGAGTAAAACTCTGTCGTTTGTGTGGTATTAAATTGAGTGCTCTTAAGGCTGATTGGAAGCATGTTTATAGTTAATATTTAGTTCTAGTATAAGGTAAACAAAAAAAAAGTTCCGGTCACTAAGTTTTTGACGAAAAATAAAAATTTGTTTACTTTTTAATAGTTAAATATAAAAAGTCTAAAAGTAAATAGGGATAGGTCTCCAAATTGATGTCCCAAAAAAAGAGTTGCAGACTCTGATAAGCAATTGCAAGTAATTTGCCGATCTGCTGACAAGATTGGATCTTAAGGAGCAGAAACGGTACGTGCCGCAGCAAAAATTCAAAGTTTGCGGTTGCGGAGTCAAAGGCACAAACCGCTTCGAAAGCACTGAAAGTTTCCGACGTTATATGTCACAATTATAAAAGCAACTGCCCGATACAACCGACGCCGGCTAACTGATGTTTCAACTGTGGAGTTGTTGGCCAATTTCACAACAACTGTCCCAAGTTCCAGAAGAAACATAATTGTTGCCGCTCTCATTCGGATTCAGGCTGATCCAGATGGTGAATTAGCTGTGCAATCAAAACCATGCAAATAAAAAATAAATTTTGCCTTTTGTAGTGAACAAGTCGAGTGTACTGAGCCGTAACTTGATACCGATAGCGCGATAAGTATCATCAGAAGCAGGTTAAAGATAAACTAAGATCATCCAAATACTCGGAAATTGGAAAAACAAAGTTTTATTCACATGGTATTACATAAAGTTATATCAGGTTTCAAAATGGCGTTAAAAAATGCCCTTTTTGGTTCTACGAGAACATTACCGTTAATTCTTTGTCGAGATTTTTTAATGAAATTTAATATTCACCTTAGCTACAGAGTTATTTTCTAAACATTCATGTTTCTGTGCGTTCGATTTATTTAATTTTGATAACGTTATTAGTTGCCACAGTAACCCAATGACATCGTAAACAGCCCACAACATTAGTGCTAATTACATTAGAAATCTATTGATTGGTTGAGGTTAAGTTATTCCGCAGAATGATATTTTAATGTACTGCGATGATGATTTTGTTTCGGAGCTATATGCAATCGAATTTGATAATCAGAAGTTGAAAATAGATATTTATTTGCGGTTAGACAGTTGTCAGTCAGATGCTCTATATGTGGTCATTAATAGAGCATTGTACCAATATTGAACGCAAGCCACATAAGTACAAAATGAAAATTCGTCTTACCAATGGCACACCTTTTCATTGTTCGCCAAAGTACGAAGTACAAAAAAGATTTATGAATGGTTAGATAGAAAAGTAATCCGGCACAGCAAATTGCCTTATACATCCGTGGGCGAAGAAAAAAAATTGTGACTTTTTTTTATATTCTATCTGTACGAACAAAAATACGATCCGCGATAATTTGTTCTTCCATTGATTAAAGATTGTATTGAATATATTGAAGGCAAAAGCTGGTTTACTTTAAACGACCTATAAGGCGGTTTTAACCAGGTTGCCATAGAATATGACTAAATACGTCCTTTGTTTAACCAGACGGCCAATGTGAGTGTCTACAAATGCCGTTCGGGTTGAAAAACGTCCCGGCCAACTTTCAGCGGTTCGTACACCATATATGTAAGGATTTGATTGAAGTAGGAAAAAAAATTATAAATCAGGATAACATTGGTATTACAAAAGCTGACTTAGAACTGCATCTAGACATAGTTAAGGAGGTTTTGCGCCGGTTTTATGAGAAAGGACTAGACCCAGGCAAAGCAAGTACAAGTTTGGGCATGACTAGGTCGAAAATTTACTTACTTGGACAACTCTCCTGGTATTTTACCCATTAATACTCATATTCAGTCTATAGAACAGTTTGCAATACCCCAAAATTCAAAAATACTAATATACTTGAATCGGTTTGTATTTATTTTTCCGCCGTTTGCCTGCATGTTCCAAAACAGCGAAACCACCTTAAGAGAAGTTGCAAAAGTAAGTAGATATAACAGCTCGAATTTCGGCAACTCACAATCCAAAGAAAGAAACCGATATTTATTGCGATGCAAGTATCCATGGATTGGGCTCAGCTCATATGCAGCGCCAAAAAGGATGAAAAGTTTCACCTTGTTCCTTATTTTTCGAAAACAGCTACATAAGCTGAGTTATCGAAACTCTTATTTCATACTCACCTTGAATAAAAAAACAAGTTAATTCTACGATCGCCAGTTGGGCTCTAGAGCTTGAAAATTATAACTATTCGATCCAACATCGAAGTGGAACAGCGATGGGTCATGGAGACGCATTTATTCGATGTCATTTTACCATGCTATCAATAGTGATGAGGTAGATTTTTACATTGAATTGACACAAAACCGAGATATGAGAGTTAGGAAATAACGAAACGAACCTGGGGCTCGAGTGCTTCACCATTACGAACTGTAAGATGGTATTGTCTTTCGCAAACCGGATCCAGATCGTTTGATACGTGCAAAGTGAAATGAAAGGCATAAGACATGGAAGTTATAAGAATGATGCATGATTAAATTGAATACTTAAGAAACGACTAATGCTATCAAAAATTGTATCAAATGTATATCATTCGCTTGCGCGAACAAATAAGCACAATTTGTATAGTCACAATCACAATTTGTATAGTATCCCTACGAAACATATCCCATGCGACACAATTCACTAGGACCATTTCGGACAACTACTCGCCCTTAGCTCCAACAGAAAGCATATTTTAAATGTTATCGATGTTCTCACAAAATTTTTTTGTTTACACCCATGCATTGTGCATCGTTAGAAAAGTATTTCAGCTATTACCGCCGACCAAGACGTATTATCACGGATCAAAATGTTGATCATATAAAAGTAGTAGTTATCAAAGCAAATTAAGTGAGCCCGTTAGCACAGCATGCTTCATTGGTCGAATAAATTATCTGAAGTTGGATATGCTGGCTGGATTCATAATTTGCTCATAAAGAAGTAATTTGTTGTAATTGGACAAGCAAGAGCCTCTTCTAACTGATCTTCTGTTTCCACTGTTTCTACTAGTTGAATACTATCCTCTAGTTTCTATCTGAATTATGTAGGATGTAAAGTAAATGCTGCTTGACTCAAAGATTATTTAAGACGAACTTTTTTTGTTGTTTCTTTTAAAAGCTTTTTTATCACTTTTTTATCACTTTTATTTGCTGTTGCACTCGCCCCCTTGTATAAAAATGATGGTCCAGTGGCTTTTTATATTTAAAGAAACACTGCACTCGTCTCGTTGTATTAATATTATGGTCCAGTGGTTTTATATATCGTCCATTGACATAGTTTTCCACAATTAAATTTGGTTTGAAGAGTTGTCTTTCATTAAAAATATTTAGACATGCATAAAGATTTTGATTTTTTTACGAAACATTCGTGTTTGGTGTTTTTTGTTTTCTTAAAAGTATTATTAAAATCCTACCTTGTATTTCCTCTATTTCCATCAGATATCCGCTTGAATTCCCGATGCGAGAATTCAATACCAGATTGCTGATTCCACATGGGAATAATAGACCTTTTTCAGTATTGCGAAGTGCGTGGACACAGAGCAATAACATATGTACATTCCACTTAAAGTTGTACTCGAGGGTTATTTCAAGAGTTTTGTACTTTTTTTACATATTCAATAAAGCCGTCGCATGCGTCGTTGTCGCCCAATGCTTCGAGATGATGCAAGCATTCATTATGATGTATTTTTATAAAAAAAATCAAAAAATCATTGTTTTATTGAAGAAAAATAGATATAAATTCAATATTCAAACTATTTCCCATCGCTAGCCACACATTTTTCTCATTTTTCTGGCAATTCATGGAAAAATTTTACCGGTTTGGCCGCAATCCACGAATCGATCCATTTTTTGACATCATCGAAATGACGGAAGTGCTGGTCAGCCAGGCCATGTTGCATCGATCGGAAGAGACAGAAATCGGATGGCGCAAGATCTGGACTATACGGCGGGTGGGGTAGGACATCCCATTCGAGCGTTTCAAGGTAAGTTTTGACGACAGTTGCAACATGTGGCCGAGTATTGTCATGTTTCAAAATAACTCTATCGTGTCTTGTGACCGTTTCCGGCCGTTTTTCCTTCAGTGCTCGGCTCAAACGCATCAATTGTCTTTAGTAGACCTAGCCTGTGATTGTTTCATTCGGTTTTATCAGCTTATAATACACAACACCCTTCTTGTCCCACCGAATGCACGGCATAACCTTCAGGCCATGAATATTCTGAACGGCCGTCGATGTTGAAGCATGTCCGGGGTATCCACACGTTGCCCGACGTTTTGGATTATCGTAATGTACCCATTTTTCATCACCAGTGACGATTCGATGCAATAAAGACTTCTTTTTGTGGCGTTCAAGCAGAAGTTCGGACATGCAAAATCGGCGTTCGACGTCTCGTGGCTTCAATTCATACGGCACCCAATATCCTACCTTTCGGATCATTCCCATTGCTTTCAAACGATCGGAAATGGTTTGCTGAGCGACGCCAAGTGATTTTGCAAGTTCTTCTTACGTTTGTGACGGATCTTGATCGAGCAATGCCTCCAATTCATGGTCTTCAAACTTTTTCACCTGGCCGGGGCGTCCTTTGTCTTCGGTGTCGAAATCACCATTCTAACGTCTATAGTATAGCCCGGGTAAGCTTCGGCAAGCAATTGATGCGCTTCGTTGCTTGGTTGCTTATTTCTTTGAATGAAGGAAGCATATTAAAACTTCCCGCAAATGTTTTTTTGATGGCACGAATGTAGACATTTTACGTTTTACAAAAACATGTGTGTTTTCACTAATGACCAATAACCTAGACTGAAATAATTAGACAATGACATGAAGTTTCTGATGTGACAGCTGTCATGGTCACAATTCACCTCAGAGTAATAGATATGAAGTTGTCTGCAATAACGACATTTTCAACCGGTAGTCCTATTAAGTATCTTGCTTTTAATAACATTTGGGGGTCTAATGTGCATAACGATTAGTCCCGCTTCATGAAACTATTTAGTTATTGAGCTGAGATCCTTTTCCATCACAATTGTCGCTGTATCTGCAAGAGCAAATCAGATACCAATTTTGAGTGCCGATAGCATGTCATTAATGGATATAATAAATAATAACCTAGTATGGAGCCTTGAGGCACATCATAGTCTAGAGGGTATTTTCCACTCCAAAATTCTTTACTTTTGACTTTAAATCCTCGATCCTTCAAATAGTCCTCAAACCACTCTCGAATTTGTCCACGAATATTATATATTATATCAATTATTCATTGTGTGTTATTGTATTGACTGCTCTTTTAAAGTCAATTAAAAGTGTTGTTTATTGTTAAGGTTGCTATTGATTTGAGTTGCAAATTGAACAAGGTGACATTGTGCTCTTATTTTTCTGGAAACCGAAGTGGTCGATTCTGGTGATGCTTCCTATCCAGAAGTCTACTCTAGTGTTCGTGTTTACCATATTCTGAAGGACATTTAATGCAATCATTTCCGTTTCTCCCGTGAGCCTGTATATTTTTTTGCTTTTCATCAATAAATTTCGTTATTTTTAAGTTTTAGCTTTCTTTGCTTATATTTAACCGTATACGTTTGAATTCATGTTAATGTTAATTTGCCAACATGTATGCAATAATGTTTATGTCAGCACATAAGGAAACCCTGCCGTCCTTTATCCATACGAATTTCCAACCTGCGGCTTTTGTTTGGTTTTTCGCCATACACATGATGTTACGATTTGTTGCTGTTAATTGCTGATTTTGTAAAGCTAAGCGATCTCCTTCGAATGTTTTTTTCGGATTGAAAAAAAATTTATTTAAAATAAATGCTTCACTTTGTTTTATTTTGCGTTGTGCTTAAAATTAGAGTTAAGCTTTAAGCTAAGATAAAAAAAATGAAAACTATTTTTCTATGCGTTATGTTAGGAGTAATTAAAAACTCTAGATACTTTTGTGATCGTAAACAAAATACGTCCGAGACTTGAGAAGTAACAGTGAACGTTTGGATAACTGCTTTTAAACAAGCTCCGTTCAAGAAAAGTTATGACAACTAAGCGGAATTAGATGCTTATTTATGAGTAAGTTTATTCATGTCGTTGTAAATTCCTTGAAGAAAAGTGAGGAAGAAATTTGTTTGGAAAAATCCACTACAATTCTCCTCACGTTTTTGCCGACCAATAAGGCGGATTTTCTTAAAATCCACAACTTACTGCTGAAATTTTAGAAATCAGCTATGACATAATTTACAGACTAAAAGTCATACTGGAAACAATTTGAAGTGGGCATACAAATAACGTCAACATTTTTTTTTTAAATAATTTTGGAAATGGTTTTCATGGTCGGACCGGAAGGAACCAGAGGACTGATGAATTGAATGGGATCTATAACATTCAGTTAATAGTTAGATTTTAAATCACGTTTTAATTCATCAAAGTCTCTTATTGTTAAATGTTCCAGAATGCTTGTTGATTGGGACAGAGTAAGAAAGTGTATTTCCATGTCCTCCATTGCTTTAATCAAGCTTTCGAAATTTGATGTTTTTTCGATATACTATATACCATATTTTTAAGACTAGTTTATTTTCACTGAAAACTTCATATGAGTGAGATTGGCTTGCACTCATGAGAGAAAAACGAGAAAATGCAAATAATTTTGTTGTAATTTTAACCCAAACTGTTTTAAATAGAAAAACCTCGCTCAACTTGCTTAACAATATTCAATTAAAATGTACAGCTTAAACAACGAATAACCTCTTATGGAGAAAGCCAAATCAAAAAAGGAAGTAAGCACCACGAGGCACAAATTAACAAGAAGAGAAATTGTCATCAATTTGACGTTTTATAAGAGTTGCCATTGTGCCATCCAGTAGCTGATGCTAAAAATTTCATTAAGGCAGGTCACGGCTCTTCTGCCTTATCCAGTGCAAGGCGGTAACAAGATTTGCTGCAAAGACCATTGCATTTTATCCACTTAGCATTGGTGTTTTCGATGGGTTACCTCACTTTTACATTTTATTTATCATAATTTTGTATTTTTATATATACCATTTATATTTACCATTTAAGCAGAATTGAACTTATGAGGATGTTAAACGGAAAATCGGAGAATGAAAGATTAAGCAAAAGAAATGTTAACAATTGAAAACGAGCTTTGATGAAACAAAATTGAATCACATCCTCATCGCTGAAGATGATTTTTCGATTAACGTTGAGGCCACTGACTCCGAATTTCGGTAGTATATTTTAATAATCTCGACTCGTTGTTGGCTCGTATATCTTTCCATCATGAAATGGCAAACCTTACTGAAGACAAATGTCAAAAGAGCGGCAAGAAATATGGCGTCGTTTGATGTCCCTGTCGCTCTACATTTGTAGCGTCCCTGTTGAAAAACCCTTTACCTTGTTGACAGTAATCTTATCAGGAAATATTTTGATACGTTGCAAACGAGTGCTGTGTTGAGGAATATAACTTTGTGTTGTACTTTTTGTGGGGTCCGCCATGTTGCATTTAATGTTTTTCTATTGCCTTGTTTACAAAGCTGATTACTGCTTTGTAATTGTGTGATATTAGCCGTTGGGATTTGTAAGAAATCCAGGAACATTAATTCCTGTTGATTCTTTTAGTTTAATACTTTGTTATCGAAATTAATTAAACAGTTAAGTTTTGTGGAATTTTGAGTGTTCAAATTTATGTTTATATAATTTTTATCTTGATCAAATATAAATATAGAGAATTATAAAAACTGATTTGAGGTCCGGCTGTGGTACACTTCATGAAGCCTCTCCTATAAGGAAATGTGCTGGCGTCAGCGCTGACAATTCTTCCGAATCTTCCATAAGCGAACATAATTGCCGTGAATTTGGGCAGACTTCAATTTGCACTAACAGGGTGCATAATTCCTCAAAGATGAATACTTCGTTTTGTACTAGTCATCACCCTCCGCCGAAGGGAGGAGAACCTGGAGTGCTGAAGTTCCACTTAGTCCCATAATTGGATATCGTGTCGGTTTCATCTCGACGGCTACAACTCGCGGCCTCTGAAATTGATACCACAATCGCTCTTTACGTGTCGTGAAACGTCTAAAGGCAGGGAAGGCCTGGGTTTTCATATCACTTACCGTTTCGATATGTATCGCCTTAGTTTCAAGACATATCTCTTAACTTGACCCTTACACCTCAGAAACCAAAACCTTTTTCGCAAGTAAGCTATCATTAATTTTACTCCACCTTTGAAATTTTTTGGACGAGAAACTCGAATTACTATATAAGTTTGCTGAGGTGATGATTTGGTTTAAGGATAATGGGATATCATTGGTCATAACTCAGGTTTGAATGTTTCAATCGACCACCGACTCGCACTCTTGGCAGAAAAAGTAGTTAATAATTTCTAGCCTCTTATCGTCGATGATTCTTGATGACACATATATTGAGGGAAACTCTTTATCTCGCTTATATAAGCCACTATAGCATAACAGCTATTTTTCCGTTCTTTTCCTTTTGTTTGTTGAAAAGCAAATCTTTCTTGACTGCCACGATGATATATTCATTATCTGGTTGAGACGCATTTCAACTCGTACCATAGTGATCGGGTTATGCTAATGCCACGGATGGTCGTAGGTTCGCTGAACGATACGGTGTTCGATGACTTGGTGACTGAGGAAGGCGAATGCCCTTTGTTTATATCGAGTGATTGACCTCGTTATGGATGGCGATATAAACAAAAGTGACGCATCATAAGGGCAGGAATTTGGAATGGATAATCTTTGTTGCGATCAAATCTTGGTTATTATCATTTATTAAAATAAAACTGTAATTCCTACATTGGGGCTCAACGCGGATTTTTATAAAAGAATTGTGGTTTGAAATTATATTGGAAAAAAACATGTTAAGTAGAAATGTGATCGATAAGCAGAATAATTTAATGTTAGAGAGGTCGATGAGATAAAAAGATATATCCAAATGATTGAAACGAAGGGCTAAGTGGCGTAGGAAATGGTGAAGACAGATTTTGTGGTGAATGTATGACTTACATGCACTGACAGTTCGGCAGTTGCACAATTTCTTAATGAAAAATAATTTATCGTCGAGGTATTGCATAAGGTCGGATCTATTGGACCGAATTAATAAAGAGTTCGGACAAGGAGTTGCGAAGGCAGAGGAAGTACTAAAGGCGCAAGAACAAAGTAGGTTTTGAGATTAAAGAACTCGAACAGAAAATCGAAGGAGAAGAATTCGTTGCGGTGACTACGGAGGCAGAAAGCGAAATAAATGAAGAAACTGAAGAAAGCAGAGTCACTTCTTATCACATTAATTTTGTATTCCGTGATGTTGAGTAGTCACGGGAACAATTTTCCGCAGAACAAGGAATGATTAACAGTAACTAAGTAAAGGAGTTTGAGGATATAGCGATTGCATGTGAATGGAACGATGTGCAAGAATACTTTTACGCTCGTAGACTCTTGGGAGGAGCTGCAAGACTGACCGTTTAGGTAATAGAAGGGATCACCAGTTGTGACAAATTGAAGGACTGCTTTACAAAGTAGTTTTGGAGACAAGCATCAGGTAAAGAAGTTCACAGACAGTTGACAGCTAGACGAAAAGGCACATCGGTAAGCTTCTTGGAGAACTTGTAAGCTATCGGTAGTCAAGAGAGTTTAGACGAGAAATCAGTGGTAAGCCAGTTACGGTAAACAACGAGACTGTACTATTTAAAGCCTCAAAGCTAGAAGCTTTGCAAATAAAGCTGGAGATATATCAGAAAATGCAAAGTCAAACTACACAACCAAGAGCAGAAACAAGCAGAGGTCGTGGTGGGACAATGATGACAGCAAGAGGCGTTACGCAACAAATTGAAAGGTTTTGGAAACTTAGTTCAGGAGTCATAAGGCTCGTGTTTTGTTTCAATATCGACAGTAACAGATGAATGGATAATGGAGAAGATATAGAAGAATTGACGAGCGAGTTGCGATAAGTATACGAAAATAATCACTGACATCGTAGACTCATATTCACCACGGGAACCAACAAAATCCTGTCAGACGTCTTGCTGACCCAAAAAATGAAATTGTGAACCGACAGATAGATAGATACGTAGATAATTGTCCTGGTGGAGGTTTAAGAGTAGCTCCATAATGCCAAAATAGTCACAACACTAGACTTTCGTAAAGGGTTTTTCCATGTCAACGTAGCAGAAGACAGTAGAAAATACACATCCTTTGTCACAGCGGAAGAGCAATACGAATTTTTAAAAGTGCCTTTTGGCCTGTGCAATATGCATTCTGTCTTCTAGCGCTACATCAACACCGTGTTTCGTAACCTCATTCGACAGGATTATTTTCTGCTTTATCTGGACGATATCATCATTGCTGCAGAGGACGAGGACGAGAATTCAAGGAAGCTTCACAGAGTATAAAAGTTTGCAGAGGAAAATGGTTTGACAATTAAGTGGGAAAAGTGTGATCCTAAGCAGGAGAGTTGAATTATTGTGAAACATTTCCCGAAGCCCATGAACGTGAAACAGGTACAAGACTTCATCGGTTTAACTGGATTTTTCAGGAAGTTCATTCATTATTACTCTGGTTTAGCAACCATAATTAGATTTGACGAAGAAAGATACTGCATTCAAATTTGAAATAGACCAAAGTGCAGCATTTGACTCTCTCAAGGATATGTTTTGTGGAGAACCAGTATTAAAACTTTTCCAACCGTCACTCGAAACAGTGTTGCACACAGACGCTAGCATGAGAGGATATGGAATCGTGCTTCCTTAGGAGCATGATATCAGCAAAAATAAACTACACTAGCTACAAGCATGAGGTTTTGGCTGTTATGAAATGCGCCAGAAAATCGAGGGTGTACTCATTGGGACAACGATTTACAATTTACACCGATTGTAAGGCTTTTCAGGCCACTATGAAGAAGAAGGATTTATATTCGAGAGTAATCAGGAGGGCTATAATGTTGCAAGAGTTTGACTGCGAAATTCTACTTCCAGCTGGAACTGCTATGCGTCATGTGAATGCCTTAAGTGCATAGAGTATGGTATAATACCACGGATCAAAAAGGCTCAAGGTTAATATGAACATTGTCAAATAATAACATATATTTTGGCCGTTTCAGGATTTTACAAGGACTTTGGGACGAAGAACGATCTTTTATACAAATTTTTTCAGCGGGTAATCACCTCCTTGTGGTTCGGAAAGTCATGTAGAGAGATACCATTAGGACTGTACATGAAAGAGGCCACATAAGTTCAGCAAAGGTTGAAGCGATCATCAGACAAGCGAGGGACTTCTGAATCCCATTGAAAAAAGAGATCAGCCATTGCACACTTACCATGTCGATCACAAAGGACACTTACCATTTACAATTTAGATGTACAGGTATGTCTTTGTGGTTGTGAAAGCATTTATAAAGCTTACTTGGATATACCCCGTCAGGACAACTAAGAGCGAAGAGGATATTAAGAGGTTGAAGAACCAAAGCGAAGTTGTTGGTTTAGAAATTAGCCCACATTAATCAATTAAAATAGAGAAAAAGTTCAGTACGATTGGCCCACTTGTAGATTTAATAAATAATAGTAAAAAAAAAAATAGAAGGTCAATTGCAATGTGAAGATGAGAATGAGGAATTTCATAGTAGTGATATTGTATCATAAGTGATATTGAAGAATTAAAAAGAAAAATTTTGGAAGATCAAAAACAAATTAATTTGAGAATGAAAGGAAAATGGGAAAAACTTAAAAATAAATAAAAATAATCATTAAATATAGTTAAAAAAAATTGTATATTATTAAACAAAAGTTATTACCATGGATTTTATGATATAATTTTAAAAGTGAGGAGGAGTTGATATATATTGAGATTGAAACACACGCTCTCTTATATAAGCCCCTTATACATGATACATATATATACACACATACATATTACATTAAGCCTTACATGTTAAATGAGATTTGTTCCTAGGGTAGGCTTGAGTATGATACAATAAAAAACGGACTCAGCTCATCCACTCCGTATTTCATTTCGAATGTTTATTATTTGAAACATACCTTGTTGAGTTGCAGAGTTGACTTCTCTTTTCAGGTGATGTAGAATTATTAATATAACGTTTGCAATATGCTATAACTCTATAGAGCTTTTGCAAATTTGAACACTTTGCAATTTAAGTGTTGAGATCCGTGTCTGTTCTAATTGGGTAATGAATTTCGATTTTGCGTTCTTCTTCTTTGGTTTCAACGACTAATAGCTGTTGAGGTAATGAAAATTCCAAATTTTTGTTAAGAAATGCGGGCTCATTCCACCAGAATGTATTTTCAAGTAGGCCCGATGAATAAAGACTACGAGACAGAAGATCAGCCGGGTTGTGTTGGGTGGGAACATATTTGCATATGTTAATGATGGTACATCGTTGGATTTCCGCATCCCTGTTGCTGACAAAGTTTGAATGCATGTTATGTGATACTAGAATCCGACCGAGCGTCGGCTACAAAAATAACTGCAGCACAAGGTTCAAGCCTCGGAATCATTATAGTCTTCAGCGGAGCCACTATGGTATTCGAAATGAAAAGAAATATTTTGACTTCGCCATTTTTATCTAAAATACGTAAGTAGATAACAGAGCCATAAGCCTTTTCAAACGCAACACTAAATCCGTGTCCATTTGTTTTCAGTTTTTCCGAATATTAACCCAACGTTGAATTTTGATCTGCCCAATAGCTGGCAATTTCTGACGAAAATGTTCCCATAAATCATTAATCTTTGCTGGAAGAGGTTGGCCAATTCATCGCATCACAAGCTCTGCATAAAGATTTTAGCCTTCACAATGCACGGATATATCCATCCGAGTGAGCTATAAAACATAAAATAGGAACGCAGCCAACTCAAAACTTCTATTCCACGAATACATATTTTTTTTTAGTTCCTTAATGAGATAGGACCAAGGTGATCTACGTCTATAGTATCAAAGGGGCTCGTCTACTTTGGGAATACCCAAAGCGCCTAAACCCAAAGAACTCACGTCGAAATGAAGCTCCGTTTCGTCCTTTAGATTATGAAATGCTAATATCGACACTTCTAATAGTTTCTGCTTAAGTTTATCAAAACAAGCGAGTTCTTCCTCCTCAAAACTAAAAACGGCCTCTTTCTTAATATAATTAGTCTGTACAGCGGTTGCGCAATTATTGAAAAATCTTTCACAAATTTTCGAAAGCCCTATGAATCGCTTTAGCATTCCGTGGCACCGAAAAATTATGAACCGACTCTTTATTCTTTGCATCAGGTTTAATTCCCTCCCTCGTTAGAGTATGGTCGGAAAAATTATTTTCACAATAATAAAATAACCCATTTGTATTTATTTTTTATTGATAGGAAAAATCTGAAAAAAATACATAAAAATTGTATAGCCATGAGTTTTGAAAAAACATAAGATAGTTGAATTCAGTATTTTAATTCTTAAACTAAAAATTTATTTTCAAAAATTTTATAAGGAAAAAAGTATTTCGACAAAAAATTATTGTTAATAATAATTTAAAAAAGTGGTCTGGTTAGCAAAATAAACAAAAGTTAAGACTAAACTCTATAGAAAATGAATTTTCCGTTGCCATTGATGACTTTCTGCAATCGGCCTGGTATTGATTTAACCAAATTTCCTTCCACAGGCTTCCTTGCCAAACATGGACTTCGGTTTCGCTTTATATATAGTAGACCCACGCATTCTCTATTTTATTTAAATCAGTGCTTTAAGGTGGCTATTCTTATGTATTAAAATTGGTTACCATCTTCGTTTCGTTTCAAGGTGCGTTGTTTTGTTACAAAATAGATTAGTATCCAATCAATTTGATTTGAACTAGAGGCGTGGTTATATAAAATATCCAAATATTGATCTTTGTTCATCATTCCCTCGACCACAGGTGCAAATTTGTTCGCATTTTCCAAGGAATTCTGCAGAAAGTTTTCTTTTTTGATGCGTGGTACTGAAAAGACCTTTCATCAGTCCACTTTTCCTTCTCGCAAAATGATGATGGCAGATGATCAATTTTTTTGGCGAACACAAGGCGTTTAAGTCTATTGAGTTAGATAATCGGCCTCTTTTAAACGTCTTCTTAGGTTTTTTTTCACCGAAATTTCTCGAGGATTTATTTTTGTCGTGCTTATTTATTTGATAATATACGGTTTGACGAGGCACTTTGTATAGTTTGCTTAAGCATTCCACCGAAATACGTGCATCATATTTGATCATCATCTCATTTCTCATTTCTTGATTTATTTCAGACATTTTCCCCATTATTATGAATCAAATGCTTGTGAAAGTCATTAAAATTAATAAATTGTATTAAAAAAAATCTTTATAATTTGTTAATGTCAGCTTTTACCGCACGCGAAATGAATGAAACTAGAGCAAATATAATGTCAAAATATTTTTTTCCAGTTAATTTAAGCTCAGTCCATACATTGAATGATTAAAAACTAACGCATGAGAATAACAGCATATTCTGCGATTTTACAGTTAAAAATGTTATTTGCTTTGAACATCAAAAGCGAACCGTTACTTTTCTCATCAAAACGAGCGGTCTAACAATTCACATAGTTTTGTCGGATTACTTTTTTCCAACCATATGTACAGTGGCGAGCATAAATGTTTGAATGTTTACTTTTTTCGTACTTACCTATCCATAAAATCTTTATTATTAAAGGAAATACAACAATTTTTTTATGTTTTATTTTTCATTTATTTGTTTAAAATTCTGCATATTCCAAATTTAGAAAAAAATAAAACAAAAAAATAAAACAGAAAAACCAAACTTTACTCTATTCGAACACTTTTGCACGGAATGTTTTACTAGCCCAAACCGCTATGACTTTCCCGTTATCCGCTATTTTTTGTCCGTTGATGATTGTTTGCCACTCTCTCATTGCTATTGTTACCATTGTGTTAAGGTTATTACTTGAAATAGTTTGCAGTTTTGTAATTTGTATGTGATTTTTAAAAATGCGTAAAATATCGGAAGAAATCGAAAACAGCATAGTCGTTTTAACAGAAAAAGGAAAGTCCACACGAGAAATTGCAAAAATATTGAAAATCAGTAATTCAACTGTGTATTGCGCCCAAAAAAGGCGAAATGTAAGCCACAGTGCAATTTTGAAAGGACGTCGAAGGTTGCTGACAGACGGAGATGCACGTGCTATGGAGCGTTTGATGAGGCGCAAGGACTCATTAACGCCAAAATTAGCTGCCGCAAATATCAATAAGGATGTAAGTGAGTGGACTGCGCGCCGAGCCCTTCGAAGAATTGGACTTGTTTCAGCAGTGAAACAAAAAAAACCCGCTTTGTCAGACAAAAACATAAAAGCGAGGTTAAGGTTCTGTAAAGACCATAAACATTGGAATGTTGAGGACTGGAAAAGAGTAATCTGGTCGGACGAAACCAAAATAAATCGTTTCCAGTCAGATGGAAAGGAATATTTTTGGCACCGACCAAAGGAAACCATCCAGAAGCACCAAGTAAAGCAAACGATAAAACATGGTGGTGGTAACCTGATGGTATGGGGCTGCTTTACTTGGTGGCACGTTGGCCCAATAGTGAAAATTGATGGGATTATGAAGAAGGAGGATTATCTTCACATACTCCAAACAAATTTACCAGAATTTGTTGAAAGGAGTGCATACCCTGAAGAAGAGGTCCTTTTCCAACAGGACGGTGATCCCAAGCACACCGCCAAAATCGTTCAAAATTGGTTGACCAGCCAACGCTTTCAGATGTTGAAGTGGCCTGCGCAAAGCCCGGATTTAAATCCGATTGAAAATTTGTGGGCTTTGCTCAAAAAAAGGCTGGCAGTCTATGAAAGAGTCCCGAAGAACGTAAATGAGCTTTGGCAAAGGGTGGAAAATGAATGGGAAAAATTACCGAATAATTTGATCGAGAAACTAGTGGAGAGCATGCCAAAACGCATTAAAAGTGTCATAAAAAATAAAGGGCTGTGGACTAAATATTGAAATAACTTTTTTTATATGTTTTTTTTTTAACGTGCAAAAGTGTTCGAATGGAGTGAAGTTTGGTTTTTCCGTTTTATTTTTTTTGTTTTTATTTTTTTCTAAATTTGGAATATGCAAAATTTTAAACAAATAAATGAAGAATAAAACATAAAAAAAATTGTTGTATTTCCTTTAATAATAAAGATTTTATGGATATGTAAGTACGAAAAAAGTAAACTTTCAAACATTTATGCTCGCCACTGTACATCCCAAATACTGAATTTGGGATTTTATAAACTGGCACTTGTCTAATCTAAGTTCCAATTTATACTTTTCTTAATAACTCGAAGTCATCATCAAGTCATCGATATACTACTGTGTCCAAAAAATAAGGTGACATATGAATTTAAACTAAGGATTTGGAAATTTTTCTTTCTTTTTAGGTTGGTAGTACTGTCAGTGACATCTATGTGAAATTTCATGTCAAAATATATTCATAGTGTTTGAGATATGCGTCGTTTTGTGAGCTGCTAAAAGTGAGTTTTTCGTTTTTTGCGATGTCGAAATTTATTGAGCAAAGAATTTGCATTAAATTTTGTTTGTGGAATCAGTTTTCTGCTGCGGATACGTTGTGGATGGTGCAGAAAGCCTTTGATGATGAGGCTATGTCTAAAAAAATGTTTACAAGTGGTATAGTGATTTCCAAGCCGGCCGTGAACGTGTCGAAGACGAAGAGCGTTCTGGGCGACCATCAACCTCAACCGATGAAGCTCACGTCCAACAAATGAATGATTTGGTGTTGAAAAACCATCGATTAACGATTAGAGACCTTGCTGATGAAGTTGGCTTATCGAAAGGCTCAGTCAATACCATATTGAAGGATGCTTTGGGCCTCAAGCGCGTCAAATCTCAACTGGTACCGAAAACATTGAATTTTTTGGAAAAAGGCGTCGCGTTGAAGTATGTGAAACAATGCTTTCCGACTACCAGGATGTCAGGAAACGCATTACAACTGGCGATGAGACTTGGATCTATGCTTACGACCCCGAAACAACCGATCAATCGAACGAATATCGTGCCAAAGGAGAGCCGAGACCAAAAAAACCGCGCCAAAGTCGCTCAAAAATCAAGGTCATGTTGACTGTTTTCTTCGATTATCGTGGTGTTGTGCCTTATGAATTCCTTCCAACCGGCCAAACAGTCAACAAGGAATATTATTTGAACGTTATGCGTCGTTTGCGTAACGCTATCCGCCTAAAAAGGCCGGAATTGTGGAAAGACAATTCTTGGTTTTTACACCACGATAATGCACCATCCCATACCGCACTCGTAATTCGTGATCATTTCGCCAAAAACTCAACCCATATCGTACCGCAACCACCGTATTCACCTGATCTGGCGCCGTGCGACTTCTGGCTGTTCAACAAGCTCAAAAGACCGCTCCGGGACACCGTTTTGATACGATAGAGGAGATTCAAGCCGCAGCGAAGACGGAACTGAAGGCCATCCCGGAAAGTAACAACAACCAGTGTTTCAAAGATTGGAAAATCCGTTAGCATAAGTGCATTGGGAGGGGATTACTTTGAAGGGGATGAAATTGATTTGGAAGAATAAATAAAGAATTTTCAAAATAAATACAACGTCACCTTATTTTTTCGACACAGTAGTATATCATAATTTTTCTGACTCTCAATAAATCTTCAAAAGCTTCAATAACATATTGCTAAAATTCTGAAGGTGCGTTCTTCAGGCCGACGAGCATTTTGAGATACTCGGACTGACCTAATGGGGTCACAAAAAAATTAACTTATTTATTTATATATTATAACTTAATACAAGCATTGCTTGAATTGTAACTTATAACTAGGGATTTGGTGGATGAGAGAGGTGATACGAGAGGATGTTTTTAAGGGTGGATCTGTAAAGGTGGAAATTTGAGATGTCCTGCGTGGCATTGGCCTTACGCAACATTCGAGACATAGGTTCATGAGAACCGTAATTGGTGCGGTGTGGGTCTAAGCGGAATAGATGAACTGATCTGATGTTACGGGGGTTTGTAAATAAAGAGATCGATTGAAGCAACTGTGGACAGTCAATGATACCGGATAAGAGCTGTGCATGAAAAGAATTTCGGCAATGTCACGGCGTTGCTCCAGGGACTGAAATTGATGAGTTGCAAACGATGTGTATAGGGCGGTAGGCTGAAGCTGTCTGTCCAGTGGAGACCACGCAGTGCGAAGCCTAGAAAACGGTGCTGAACAGCCTCGATTCGCCGGATGTGGATTTTCATAGTTATGGGACTAGACTTGGGAAGCATATTCTAGTAATGGTCTAACAAAAATAATGTAAAGGGCTTTGGTGACATAGGGGTTTGAGAATTCTTTGGACCATCGCTTAACCCAGCCAAGGGCGGAGTTAGCTCGACTAATGATTGAGTCCATGTGTGTGCGAAAATTGAGTTCCTTATCGCAGATAATACCCAAATCGCGGTAGAAGAGACTAGCGGAACAGGTTGATCAAATATGAAGTAGGTCCTGGAAGGCCGTGGAAGACGCTTACGTGTATATGTTGACTTGGCATTTACTGATGTTGAGATCTAGAAAGTTTTTTTTGGCACCAAATTGAAAACCTGCTCAGATCATCTTGAAGGAGGAGATGGTCGGCGGCAAACGAAATGAGCGAATGTAATTTTATGTCGTCGGCGTTTAAAGATATGTAGGAGTTGCGGATAATAAGGTCGACAACATTGATAGTTAGGAAAATAATAGGCCCATCGTGGCTCTCTTGAGCGATACCAGTATTAGATTTGGAGGATCTGAAAATAACAACGTATTGACGGTTTTCAAGGTAGGACTTAATCCATTCAATAAAAGTAACTGGGAAACTAAGAGCATTGAGCTTGAACAGAATTATCTCGTGCGATACTTTGTCGAAGGCTTTACTGAAGTCGGTGGCGACAACATCAACTTCTTTGCCTTCCTCCAAGGCACATAGAGTTCGAGAGACAAATTCTACTAGGTCGGTGGTTGTCGATCTTCCTCTGAGAAATCCGTGTTGCTTAGGAGATATGATGGATTTGCAGTGGAAAATCATAACGCCGTAGATTATGCTCTCAAAAAGTTAAGGAATGGACGAAAGTTTCGCGATTGGTCTGTAGTTTGCAACATCATATTTCGGACCTTTCTTATGAATTGGGATTATGTACGAGTTTTTCTAGATTATAGGGAAAATGCCTTGTGAGATGGAGAGTTGGATCATTGGAGATTGGTGCATTTTTTAAGCACTAAAGCGGGCAAGCCGTCAGGGCCCGGGGAAAAATCATCTTTAAGCTTTGGAAATTCTCTGCTACCAGTTCCGGTGTAATTTTGACAGACACCATGGTTGTATGGGTACTATTTTTTAGGCATTGGAAATAATTCTGGTCTGGGTCTTCTTCATGCACCGCGAATGATTGGCTGAAGAAATTACGAAAGAGATTTGCAATTGTATTAGGGTGATGAGGAAGAATCAAGATAATTGAGAGTTGAGGGATAGCCGTCTGATTTACTTTTGACTTTGATGAATTGGTAGAAAAGCTTAGGGTCAGATATTACGCTCGATTCCATATGGTTCAGGTAGTCCAAGTAAAGAGCGTTGCAGAGGTAGGAGAATTCGGTGCATTCGTTTTGATAGAGCGTATAGATGGAGTTAGATTGAGTTTTAATATAAGACTTCCATAGTTTATTTCTTTTATTTCGAAGTGAACGAAGCTCTTTGGTGTACCAAGGATTGGACGAGGATGCGTTTTTTTAGGGCAAGTAGGGGACTGAGTGAATGAAGCATTCGATGATTTCGAAATAGAAAATAGTAAGAGCTTCGTCGATAGACATATGATGGTTGGGGTTGTTAAGAAAGCTAAAGTTGACGTTTTTAAGGTGGCTATTTAGTATGTCGAAATCTGTCTTACGAAAGTAAATTTTCGTTTTTTTTTTATTTCTGTCTTTCTCTTTAGGTGATATCCAACTTCTGAGATAATAGTAGTCGAAATCCTGTAAAAAATATGTATGTATACCATTTTATACACACTTTTTTTTATAGGGCACCATTCACGCATGCGTCTACATAGTTCTGTGTGTCTAGTAGTACTGAGTCTCAATTAATTCGTTCACCGGTAGTTCTTTTTGGCCTCTTACAATACATAAGTGTGAATGATGAATTTGCCTCTCTTTCGTAAACTGGAACAAACTCAAAACAAAACAAGACAATGATTGCGTACCATGATGACAACGCACTTGACACATTGACCAATACATTGGGTTCAATAAACGAAACAAGTGCTGATATATGCACTTGTGCCTATTACTTTACCCAATATATTGATTTATATTAAAATAAAGAATATTGGGTAAGAAAGAATATACTCTCCGTTTAACACTCTTCCCTTGGTAACAAGGAAGCACGTCAACGAACGGTCTCCACGCAATAGTTTTGGAAACGATTTATGTCGGGAGGAAGTAAACGGCAATTCACCCCGACCGCCAATTCAAGTCGATATACGGTTTTCAATAACCAATAATGTGTACAGCCGCTTCGATGTCTTCCAAACAGAGTCGGCATTTGGTGGTTATACTGAGCCCTAGTTTGATTAGATGTGATCACAAGTGGCAATGGCCTTAGAGGAAGCTCACGAGTTTTCGAATATTCTCCTTGTTTTGATTAAGGATTTCTCTGTAACAGAAGGGATTGATTAGTAATTTAGATTGTCTGAGTCCCGGTAGAATTCTCCATTGGACAATGCATAGCTTGTTTACCCACTTTTTGATCAGACCTGTGGCCGCAGCCCAGCTTTTGCCACAGAAAGGTTCCGGACCAGTGAACGCGGTTTTAGAACCAGTCCTGGCTAGTTCGTAAGCAATTTCATTGCCTTCGATTCCATGATGACATGACTTTGTTACATCGGGTCAGGGATTGTAAGGCGTCGTATCAGTTTTGGCGGCTATTTTCCTTATGAAAATGTGAAGAGGAGACCAATGACAGCTTCCAGTGCTGCCGTAGGGCGGATGCTCATAGTACCGGTGATGCCCAAACAAGCTAAACGTTGGACCTTTTACAGCTTTTCAGCAGTTATTTTTTCTTAAGTTTTTGGGCCACCATATTATGGCTGAGTAGGTAATAATAGGTCTTACCATCATGATGTATAGCCAGTTTGAGACCCCAAGTCCTACCGTAGAACCGGTTACAGGCGCACATGGCCTTGGTTGCGCGTTCTGTGATGGACTTGATATGTGAAGTCCAGTTCAGTTTCATATTTTGGATAAGACCGAGATACTTGACTTCACTAGAGTGTACCAGAGACACTCTAGAATTGGAGCCAGAGTCAGTTGTCTCCTCATTGTGAAGAAAACCAGGACGGTTTTGCCAGGATTCACAGAGAGTCCTTCACGCTTACTCCCTTCTAAGACATGTATTGATGCTGAATGCATAACGCTAGTGATTGTTGTGTCGAATTTGCCTCTTATGACAATAGCCAAATCATCAGCATAGCCTATTGTGATATAGCCTATCTCATCGAGGTTCACTTAGAGGTTGTCTTTGGCCAATGACCAGAGGAGAGGTGACACCTCCCTGGGGACAACCTCTCGTTGCAGTGACTGACTTTGACACGCTTTCAAGCGAGGAAGTTATAACTCGATTTTCTGGCATGTATCTTATCCATCTGTTAGTCGGATATTCAATACCTTTACTCCGAATTGCGTTCGTGATGGAGTTGTAACTGGTATTCTAATAACTGTAATCTCCTTAGATTGAAATGCCTTTTCAACAAGGGTAACCAGATGATAAAGTGCCCCCTCAGTTGACTTTCCCTTCCTGTATGCATATTAGTTGGGCGGCAGGGGAGAGTGAGTTTCTAAGTGTCCCCTGGTGTTGGTCCCCAACAAACAACACAACACAAAACATTGTTAACGCGAACACAAGAATGTTTAACAAAAGCAAAATATTGTAAACAAACTTATTAAATTCCCATCAGGAAGTTCTTGTTAAAAATAATCACAATTGAACCACGCACTTTTGACATTTCGCCATCGTCGCCTTGCTGCAGTACATTGCACCAACCATCGAAGTTTGCGAATGGATAATTGAAGTCTAATTAACATTCGCATATCCCGATGATCGGATCAATCCGCTGGTCAAACACCCATCAAACACTAACCGAACAAACAATAATTCATTAAAAACATAATTCACTAACAATTGGGAATTGCCCAACAATTGAACCACCGCGCGTCACGAACAAGAACAAATGTAAACTAAATGTCAAATGTGCAATTCGTTTCCAATGTTCCTTCCCTCTCTTACTTATATTATTAAAAGGCGCACTTATAGCGCTTCTATTTGCTTCTATAAGCTGAACTTTCATGATGGTCGAATTCATAACAGGGAGAAAAGGTACATCGGAGTTCCTTCAGCTCTAACTCCCAACATTAAATATGGGGCATTAATGTTATCACCCACAGTTCTCACGGAACCGCTCGTCAATGTGTGAGTATATGCAACACACCGAACAACGTGTGGCTAAGGGAAAGATCCTTCTTCCACAATAGTAACGAGTAAGCCACTCCGCGGCTTTACCTTTTTAACATATTTGCGCATACACTCAGCAGTGGCTTTGTTGGAGCAAACTAGTATTACCCATCCCGTTTTCAGATGGGAGCCAGTGAATTTGGGCCTCATGCCGCTATCGCTCAGCTCTATCATTCTGTCAATGACTGCTTCTTGTATGCAGGCCACTTCCTCGTTAGTTAAGGGCTTGTTTGCTAGGTCGGAAGGCAAAGTTGCTAACCTGACCGAATCAGCCACTTGACTATTCGTGAGTGCCGTGGACGAAGCACTGGTCCTGGTCTTTTTGGCAGCCGAGATAGGTGGAGACTGATCTTCCGACCTACCCCTTTTGAAGTCGGCTTTCGGCTGCGGGTTGTTCTTAGCGGAAAGGAAATATTTAGATAGCTCCGGAGGCCTGTTTCCAGATTTTGGTATAAATATAACGTATACCTGTCGCCATATCAGGTGAATATATCCTCAATTATAGCTAGCTTTGCACAAAGCGATGAGAACCGGTAGGATATGGTCCATGACCTTTTGGAGAAGAGCAGGACAGATGCCGGATGCCACCACCGGGTACTTTGAAGGGTTTGAGTGAGCCAATTGCCCATTTTACCTTGGCACTACTGAAAAGTTTTCTCCGTATAGTCCGTCGCGTAGGATACATTAGATTTTTAGATTTCTTAAGTTATCCTGCACTAGTTACTTGATACTTGCTAATGATTTTATTGATTCGTGCTGCAGTTGGCATATCAGCAATGTCATTGCAGCTATTTTTCCATGCAGCATGGTTGGATCTTTTCAACTCAGAGTTGTATTCCGTGAGCACCGATCTATATTCGTCCCACTTTTTGGTTTTCTTGGCACGATTGAACAGTTTTGTCGCTCTCCTCCTGAGCAGAGTAGGAAAGTTCCCACCAAGGAACTTTACGCCGACACGTATTGGTTCTTGGGATGCTGCTCTCGTGATATGAGGAAAAAAGTATCTCGTTTAGTCGACTGGCTGTCTCGTATAAGCTCCCAATGGATTCAATAGCCCGGGATAGCGTGTCGACTTTGGAGAGGACTTTGCTCCGATACAGATTCCAATCCGCGGATTTGGAGTTGTATTTAGTGGGAGTGGGAACAGGGTTGCATATAATGTCGAACCTGATGTGTTGGTGGTCCGAGAGCGAAACTTCGTCAGATACGTGCCAATTTGTAATAAGATTTGATACAAAAGGTCTTGCGAGTGTGAGATTAAGTACCTCTTCTCGAATCGCGTTCGTAAAGGTGGGTTTTGAGCCTTTATTTAATATGTTTATATTATTACTGTTCGATGTTTACAAAGGACAAAGGCAACACTGAAATAATAAATAAGGAATGAATTAAGCCTTCAATCATTCGGCAGTGTCAAAAGAAGAAGCACGCGTTTTATTTATTCTCTTACTTGGATGTAACAATCAGGGATCAGCTTTGAGGCGTTCGACGAAAGTATTACCACGTGGTCAAGATGGGTGCGGCGTTTCGAAACAGCGTTAGATCTTTTCGATTGCGATACTACTTAAAAGCGCAAGTTTCTTTTGCAATTTATTGGTGATGGTACTTATGACGTTTTGTGCGACAAGTTGTTTGCCGGAGACTCCGGAAAGCAAAACATATGAGGAACTAATTAACATCAAACAAACCATTTTGATCCCACGCCTACCGAAATCCTGGAAAACTATCGATTCCATTTGCGAAAACAAATGGGTGAGGAAACATGTGCTGACTACTTGGTGGCGTTGCCACGAGACTGCGTCGGCAACATCATGCTGACGGTAGAAACTTCTGTGATTAGCCCACCGATTAAGTTATATGTTGTTCGGTCGGAAAGGAAACCATTATTAGGACGAGAGTGGTTGCGTTCCATTAAACTCAACTGGGCGGAAGTTCTAAAAAAACAAATGCAAAACCCTAATAAATGCGCAAACGAAATTTCTACAGACGCACGTGAGAATCTGCTGAAATGCTTTCGTAATAAATATCCAATGCTGTTCGTTACATCAACGGGAAAAATAACGGGGTACCAGGTACGACTACAGGTGAAAGAGGAGTTTTGTCCGAAATTCTTCAAGGCCAGGCGCATTCCCTTCCCGTTAATGGAAACAGTGGAGCAAGAATTGGAGAAACAAGTGAGCGAAGGACACCTCGTGCAGGTCAATACTAGTGAGTGGGCACACCCATTGTCGTGGTACCGAAAAAAGATAGAAAAGTCCGAATCTGTGGAGACTCTACCAACGGTGTATGAATTATTTAGCACTATGGCAGGTGGAACAAAATTAACAAATGTTGATCTGTCGAAAGCGTGCTTACAACTTGAAGTGCATCCTGAGGACCTTCATTTGTTGACCTTAAATACGCACAAAAGGAATTTTCGAGCCAACTAGACTAATGTTCGGAATTGCATGTGTACCCGCAAAGTGGCAACAGTTTATGGAGCAACTACTTAAAGGTATTCCGGGGATGGCGGTATTTCTAGATGATATAAGAATTACTGCTGAAACGGATCAGGATCATTTAGCTATAATAGATGAAGTTTTGAAACGCTTAAAAAGTCATAAAATGCGTATTAATTTAGATAAATCCGAATGGATAAAAGACCAGATTGAATATTGCGGAAATGTCATTAATAAAGACGGTATACATAAAATGGAAACTGTTAGAAAAATTGAATAAGTATTTGAATAATTTAGTTTGGCAATACTGGCTCTCACTGGAAATTTAAACATGTACTCTATATTTAATGTAATAAATTGCAGTCTCCTTTTTAACTTCCCAGAAGTCGGTTGTTTTTTTTATTTAAACTGTCCAACAGGTTATGGGCCCAGAGCACGTGGAAATTTAAACAAGTTAGAATTCGAAATTAACTTTTATAAATTTGAGGTTCAAATTGTGCGCGTAAGATTCAGCCTAGAAAATGGATTCGGAAATTTTTAAAGTAGAAAAATTACAAAACTCAGATCAATTTGCCGTCTGGAAGTTTCAAGTAAGCATTTTATTAAAAGCCTCAGGGTTGTTTAATCAGGTAAATGGCATGAGTGAACGACCAGTAAAAACGGAAAGTGAAAATCAAGCGGCATATGACACTCGCTTAATAACTTGGATGCAAACCGACAGTAAGGCTCAGCGAATAATCGCTACAAGTGTAGGTTCAACACCGCTTCGCCATATCGTTAACTGTGGCAGTGCAAAAGAGATGTGGACGAAGCTAAAGGCGGTATATGAACAAACCTCTAGTGCAAATGTTCACCTGTTGCTACAACGCTTTTATGGTTTCGAGAAGGATCTTGATGATGATGTTGCAACCCATATCTCAAAGCTAGAAAATATAGTACGGCAACTCAGAGATATCGGCGAGGAAATTTCAGACAGCATGGTAATTACTAAGATCTTAATGACACTTCCAGAAAGCTTTCAGCATTTTTTTTGCGCATGGGAGTCCACGGCTAAAGATCAGCAGACATTGGAGAATCTGACGTCACGACTAGTGATGGAGGAGACACGTGTGGTTTCACATTCGTCAGTTTCGGGTGGTACCAACACGGCTTTGCTTGCAAAGCACAAACCTCGAAAACAGCAGCAAACAAAAGTCTCCAAACCCGGAAAATGTTTCAGTTGCAATGAGTTTGGTCATTAGAAGAGAGAGTGCCCAAAAAAGTTTGCCGATCAGAGGAAGACTGGAAATCGAAGTGGAGCACAAAGGGGAGAGGCTCTCATGTGCAATGTGACTAAGCTTTCTGATAGATCATGGACTGGAAGTAAAGGTGAGGTTGCAACGGGGGCGAATCATCCAGCTGTTGGTGATCGATTGAGGACTGGAAGTGGAAGTGAGGAGAAAGCGGAGAAGATGTCTTTGGCAGGTTACAATCGACAGAGGACTGGAAATGAAAGTGAGGCAAAAGCGGAAAAAAATTCTATGGCTGATAATAAAAATCGATGGTCTGGCAGTGGAAGACAGGAAATAAAAGCGAATGTTCGGGCATGCAATGCATTAATAGTCAATGATGCGAAAATGGAAGATAATTGGTACCTTGACTCAGAAGCCAGCGACCACATGACGTGGAGAAAAGATTGGTTTGTGCGGTATGAAAATTTTACGGAGCCAATTGATATCAAAATTGGAAGTGGAGAAAAAATTTTAGCGCTGGGAACCGGTGATATAAATATCTTGGCATTTAATGGAGAAAGGTGGTGTGTAAAGCATCTATCCAATGTTTTGTATGTTCCGAAAATTTCTGTGCATCTTTTTTCGCAAAGTCGGGCCTTAGATAAAGGATTGAAATTCATTTCTGACAGATTACAGTGCGAGTTTGCAACGGAGGATGGAGCGGTTGTTGCAGTGGGAGAGCGGCAGCAACAATTGTTCAAGATGTGTTTTGATGTGCAGATTCCAATGGGCCAAATGGGAAACTTAGCGATTACTAAAGCGTTGTCATTGAAAACATGGCATGAAAGAATGGGTCATCAAAACATTGCACATGTTCGTGCCCAGTTGCGAAGGGCAGGTATTCGGTTCATAGACACTCAAAATTTTTCTTGTGATGCTTGCATGTATGGGAAACAGCATAGATTACCATTTCCAAGGAGCACGTTCCAAGCAAGTCAGCCAGGTGAGCTTGTTCATGCGGACGTATGCGGGCCCATGGAAGAAACTTCGGTCGCTGGGTCCAGGTATTTTCTTCTCTTTAAGGACCACTTTTCACGCTTTAAAGTGGTGTATTTTTTAAAGAATAAGACAGAGGTTTGCTCTTCAATTGAACATTTTATTGCTCGTGCTAAGTGTGAGAGTCAGCATCCAGTCAAAACATTGCGTACAGACAACAAACACTCTATTCGTCATGAAACCACCGTACCATATTCTCCCGAGCAGAATGGCAGTGTTGAGCGGGAAAACCGCACAGTCGTTGAGGCTGCTCGGACCATGTTGCATTCGAGGAATTTGACTAAGAAATTTTGGGCTGAAGCTATAAATACAGCGGTTTATGTCTTGAACCAGACTGGTGTTAGCACCTTGGAAGGTAAATCTCCATACGAGATGTGGTGTGGCAAGAAACCGAACATTAAAGAATTCCAAGTTTTTGGTATTGAGGCATTTATACATATACCAAAGCAGAAACGTAGGAAATGGGACAAAAAGTCAGAGAAGGGGCTGATCGTTGGATATGCAGAGAACATCAAGGGGTATCGTATTTGGATACCAGCAAGACGAAGGGTGGAAATTGTTAGGGATGTTACATTCAAAGAAATTGAGCAGCAGATTCAGCATCAGAATGTTGTGGAAACTGCAGGAACAACTGATTTTCAACTCATAACAAGTTATGAACCGCCGAACGAAATCATAAATGAAGGTGAAGATGAGGAACCAGCAAGAGATGGTTTTCAGGCAGCCGACGGAAAAATAGAAGCAGTTGAAGAAATGGAAGACGGACTAACGGAGGCTGCTAGCAATGAGGATGATGATGGTGAGTCTTTACATATTCCACTGAAACACCGATTACGTAGTAGGAAAAATAAAGCTGTTTCTGGGACTTGCAATTTCATGGAGAAGCATGCCTTTATAATGATAGGAGAGCCACAGACTTACAAAGAAGCACTTTCGAGTAAAAATGCAGCTGACTGGAAGAAAGCAATGACAGAGGAGATGAACAGTCTTCATCAAAACCACACCTGGGAATTGATGCGGTGTCCACTGAACAGGTGGGTATTTAAGATAAAAAACGTAGATGCACATGGGCGGCAGAGGTACAAGGCCAGACTTGTGATTCGGGGCTTTAATCAAGAACGAGGTATAGATTATGATGAAACATTCAGTCCAGTAGCAAAATTTACATCTATACGTTTCATTTTTGCAATTGCGGCAAATGAGGGACTCCATCTCACCCAATTTGTTGTAAAAACGGCCTTTTTGAACGGCGACCTAAGTGAAGAAATTTACATGCAGCAGCCTCAAGGTTTTGATGACGGTTCTGGGCGAGTTTGTAAGCTTCAAAAAAGCCTTTATGGCTTAAAGCAGGCGTCTCGATGCTGGAACAAGAAGTTCACTTCAGTTCCAAAGGAGTTTGATTTAAGACCCAGCCTTATGGATCCGTGTGTTTTTATCTCTAAGGATATTAAAAGGCGTATGATACTCGCAATATATATCGACGATGGATTGATCGCCGCACGGGATAAAGAGGACGCTTTAAGCTTAATCAGGTTTTTAAAGACACAGTTCGAGATAACAACATTGCATGCTGAATGGTTCCTGGGCATGGAGATTTATAGAAATGACAATGGTGGAATTCACATCAGTCAATCGGGGTATTTGGAGAGTGTCTTAAGTAGGTTTAATATTGATAGCTGCAAACCAGTTTCAACTCCAGCTGAAACCTGCTCATATGCAGAATCATTGAATTCAGAAGACATCAGGTTTCCCTACAGGGAGGCTGTTGGATGTTTAATGTACTTGGCAGTTGCTACTCGTCCAGGCATAGCATATGCTGTGGGAATGGCTTCTCGGTATCTGGATGCACCCACGAAAGTTCAAGTCAATGGAGTCAAAAGACTACTAAAATACCTCTCCGGCACCAGAAAAATGGGTATATTTTTTAAAAAATCTAAATACGTTTCTTTAGTTTGTTACAGTGACGCTGACTACGCAGGCGATCCAATAACTAGACGTTCTACCACTGGTTTCATTTTTAAACTTGGAAATGGACCAGTGTCTTGGTCATCACAGAGGCAAAAGTGTGTTTCTTTGTCTACTACCGAATCGGAGTATGTAGCGGCTTGCCAAGCAGTCAAAGAAATGGTATGGCTTCGAGAGCTGCTCTTGGAGTTGGTTCCAAATGGCATTGGCGAAGTAGTTCTGAACATGGACAATCAAGGTGCAATCAGACTTGTGAAGAATCCGGAGTTCCATAAACGAACGAAGCACATAGATGTCCGCTACCATTTCATTCGAGAGCGATACGAGAGAGGCGATTTTTCAATAAATTACGTTCCGTCAGATTTTCAAGAGGCAGATATTTTCACAAAAGCACTAAGTAAAGAAAAATTTGAAAATTTTCGTTCTTTGATTGGAGTTATTAATATTTAAAATGAATTTTATTTATTCTTTTATATAATCACAATGTATATAAAGTTGAATTATATAAAATTTATTCAAAAGTGGAAGTGTAAGAAATATTGAATTAGTATTTGAATAATTTAGTTTGGCAATACTGGCTCTCACTGGAAATTTAAACATGTACTCTATATTTAATGTAATAAATTGCAGTCTCCGTTTTAACTTCCCAGAAGTCGGTTGCTTTTTTTATTTAAACTGTCCAACAGAAACAAATGACAGCGATTCGGGAAATGAAACAACCTGCAAACAAAGACGAAGACCGCGCGCTTGTGATGTTAATAAAGTTCTACGGAAGGTTTGTTAAGGATTTGAGTTCCATTCTGTATCCCATCAATAACCTTGTTGGCAACGCCATCCTTTCTGTGGAACCTAAAGTGGAACTCTTTTCCTTATTATTGACAGATTCTTACTCTAGCATTTCCGTCTTTTTTCTTTCTGAACTCTTGGACTGATAAGATGTACATAATAAAACCATCTGAATTTTAATATTGACGGTTCTCAATATCCCACAGGATCACAACAGTGGCGACGAGGATTTTGGATTTAATTTTCCTTTAACTTTCAATTAATATTGTCCTCACAATGGAAGAAATATTCCAGCAGTTGCTGCAAAAGATGCAGGAGCAGCAGCACCGGGACAACGTGGCAATGCAATCGTTGGTCACACAGCTGCTATCAAACCAGTCTTCATCATCATCCAACAACACAAGCCCTACTGCGAAAGTGGAGCAGAAAAGTTCAGAATTCATCATGGAAGCACTCGCATCAAATATCACGGAGTTTTGCTTTGACATCGAAAATAACCTCACATTTGACACATGGTATGCTCGATACGAAGATCTTTTTGAAATCGACGCGGCTAAATTGGACGATGCAGCCAAAGTGAGGCTTTTACTGAGGAAACTTAACCTCATTGTTCACAGCAAGTACATAAACTATATTCTGCCAAAGCACCCCCGTGATCTCAAATTCAAAGAAACTGTGCAGAAGCTTACGCAGCTCTTTGGTTTCCAGACATGGCAGTTAAACTTAAGATATAATTGTCTTCAGCTCACAAAAGATGCAAGCTGTGATTTCATCACATACGCAGGTATAGTCAACAAACATTGCAAACAATTCAAGCTCACTGATCTTACCCTTGATCAATTTAAATGCTTGATGTATGTGATGGGAATGAAATCCTTATCTGACTTATCGAAATTTGAACCAGAATGCTAAGTAAGTTCGACGGCGAAGCACCTACTATAACGTTAGACGTACTATCAAGAGAGTGTCAGCGCTTAATCAATTTAAAAACAGACACAACACTGGTCGAAAATGCAAAAACCGATGCGCAAGTAAATCGTCTGACCATCAACAGGGTAAGCAATAGGCCAAAAGCTGTACCAAAGAATCCATGCTGGTTCTGTGGCAATATGCCTTTTTCTCGCAACTGCCCATACACCAAGCATATGTGTGAGCAGTGCATCACCGTAGGCCATAAAGAAGAAGACTGTAACGTGAGGAGTGAGAGAAAAAATAACGAAGCACAACAGCAATAAAGCATTTCGGGCAGAATCCAAAAGCATTTTCGTCACCAACAAAATCGATCCACCTCAGCGAAAGTACATCAGCGTCAACATTAATGGTACAAACATCGACTTGCAGTTGGACACGGCATCTGATATAACAATCATATCGGAGGAAAACTTAAAAATCCTCGATGTTCTCTTTGTCAAAGAAGTCATCCACACAGCCAGAAGTGCAACTGGCAAACTACCATTATCAGCGCAATTTGATTGCCACGTCACGTTCAGAGCGAAACAAGCACATTCAACATGCGTTGTCAATCCAATCAAAAATTAAAACGTCATGGGACTTGTCTGGATCAATGCACTTAACCTAATTGATATTCCCGTTAGTGAAATCTGCTATCATGTCACAGTCGAAAATCGGGAAAGTGATAATTTATCTATTAAAAACAATATTACACAATTAAAACATTCTTTTTCAGGCGTTTTCAACAATACACTAGGCTTGTGTAACAAAACAAAGGCGCACCTGGTGACAAAGCCAAATCAGCAACCAGTTTTTCGACCTAAGCGACCAGTTCCTTATGCTGTGAAAGATCGTGTTGAAGCAGAACTACAGCGACAGCAAGACGCCAATGTGATTTCGCCAGTTAATTACTCGGATTGGGCCGCTCCGATAGTTGTTATCAAGAAGTCAGATGGAAGGATATGCATTTGTGCAGATTTTTCTACTGGCCTAAACGCCGCCCTCGAAACTCATCAGTACCCACTCCCATTGCCAGAGGATATATTCGTCTCGCGAATGTACAATTCTTTAGTCAAATCGACCTATCAGACGCATTCTTACAAATCGAAGTCGACGAAGAATCCAAACCTCTACTCACAATCAACACTCACATGGGTCTATTCCGATGCAACCGAATGGTGTTTGGTGTAAAATCATTTCCAATATTTTCCAATAAGTTATGGATAAAATGCTTGCTGGACTATCAGGGGTAGCAGTGTACATTGATGACATTTTTATATCGGGAAAAAACTTGGAGGAACACAACAAAAATCTACATGAGGTTCTGTGTCGTATCTAAGACTACGGTTTCAAGGTAAAAATTACTAAATGTAAGTTCTTTGTGAGCCAAGTTAAGTACCTTGGGTACGTTATTGATAAGCACGGACTTCACCCCGATCCGGAACGTATTTTGGCCATCAAAAATATGCCACAACCAACAAACGTGTCAGAGCTTCGGTCGTTTCTTGGTGCAATTAACTTTTATGGAAAATTTGTTAGCAACATGCGGCAGCACAGAGGACCACTGGATGAGTTGCTCAAGACAAATATTCGGTGGAAGTGGACAGAAGATCACCGCAATAGTTTTCTCAAGTTGAAAGAAGTTCTGTCATCCGAACTGCTGCTTACACATTACGATCCTAAGCAAAATATTATCGTTGCAGCAGATGCATCTAATTATGGATTAGGTGCCTGTATTCTTCATGAATTTCCTGATGGTTCTGTAAAGGCAATCTGCCACGCATCAAGACCGCTCACATCGGCTGAAAAAGCATACAGCCAGACCGAGAAGGAGGCTCTCGCACTTGTGTTTGCAGTTGCCAAGTTTCACAAAATGGCCTTTGATAGAAAGTTCAAACTTCACACGGACCATAAGCCACTCCTTGCAATATTTGGGAAAAAGACAGGAATAGCTATTCATCAAGCCAATCGTCTTCAACGTTGGGCCGTCAGTTATTGGCTTATGATTTCGACATCAGTTTTATTTCAACCAGCAGTTTTGGATATGCAGATGTGCTTTCACGCCTCATCGATAGAAATATACAGGTGGAAGAGGATTTTGTGATTGCATCAGTCAGGCTTGAAAGGGAGGTTAACCAAATTCTCGCGGACAATATTGAAAAGCAAATGGTCAATTCCGAGACAGCCAAGGACAAGATATTGTGTCAAATATTTCATTTTGCGACTAAGGGCTGGCCACGCGAAATTAAGGAAAATAGCGAACTGAATTCATTTTTTAACCGGAGAGCAGACATCAGCATTATCGACGGATGTATCATGTTTGGCCAACGAGTCGTCCTTCCGAAGCTGTTTAGGAAACGAGTTCTCAAACAACTCCACCTTGGTCATCCGGGGATCGAAAGAACAAAATCTATAGCCAGAAGTTTTGTTTATTGGCCAAGCATTGATACTGATATAAAAATCCTTATTCAAAATTGCAACAACCTCGCGTCTGCAGCAAAGATGCCAACAAAAACAACACTCCAGCCATTGCCAGCACCAACAGAGCAATGGGAACGCCTTCATCTGGACTACGCTGGGCCAATCGAAGGGAATTATTTTTTGATCCTAGTGGATGCCTTTTCCAAATGGCCGGAAATAGTTTCATCGAAATCCACCACTAGTCAACGTACTATAGAAATACTCAGTGAAATATTCTCACGATTTGGTCTACCAAGGACTATCGTTTCAGACAATGGCACTCAATTAAAGAGCTCACAATTTCAACAGTACATGGGGGAGAACGGGATTGAACATCTTTGCTCCAGTCCTTACCATCCAATGTCCACCGGACAAGCTGAGCGGTTCGTGGACACATTCAAGCGCTCGCTTCTGAGGTTAAATGGAGAAGGAACAACTTTTCAAAATCTTCAAACTTTTCTTCAATCATATCGCTCAACTCCCAACCGAAACACACCAAATTCAAAGGCTCCAGCCGAAATCATGTTTGGGAGAAATATTCGTATCAGCTTGGGTCTTATTCAGCCAAAGGTAAATGTTTACCAACAGAATCTGGATGGGACTACAAATCAAAAGCGAATAACAATGGCTAAACAATTTAACCAGAAATTCGGTACTAAGCCGATATCATTCGACAGTAGGGATTTAGTATACCCTTGTATACACACAAGCAACAGCAACTTTCAATGGAAACCAGGAAAAATAGTCGAACGCATTGGTAAGGTCATATATAATGTTTTGTTGCAGAGTGGGAAGCTAGTTCGTGCACATGCTAATCAACTTCGAACACGTCATGAAGAAGACTCATCTGAAAGAGCTCGAGCCGAGAAACGATAGGACAAGGCGCTGGACGTGTATGAATTGGAGTCAGCAACATCTGAGCCATCTGCGCCATCAGACAACTATAGTTCCCAAACTGTCACAAATCTCAAGACTTCACCAAATAACGTTGTAGAAAATGTAACACCAATACCACGTCGAACTCAGCGAACGCGACGACCAGTCAACAGATTTGTACCTGGATAACTTGATCATCATAATGATCAACTCAAAGGGGAAGGTGTTGGCAAACGCCATCCTTTCTGTGGAACCTAAAGTGGAACTCTTTTCATTATTATTGACGGATTCTTACTCTAGCATTTCCGTCTTTTTACTTTCTGAACTCTTGGACTGATAAGATGTACATAATAAAACCATCTGAATTTTAATATTGACGGTTCTCTTTCTTTTCATATTTTTACGTGATCCCATAGGATCACAACAAAACTGTTGAAGACCAATGAGCCATTTATATGGAGCGCTAATTGCGAAAAATCATTTGCGGAAATTGAAAACAAGGTCAAAAATTATTTTGGTGCATTACAATGCCAAACTGTCATTGGTTCTACCGGTTGATGCAAGTCCCTTGTCCGAGTAAGGATATGTGCAAAGATATAGAGGAAGTGAACGTGTTCGAAATAGAAGCAATCCAAAATTTACCAGTGACAGGGGCTGAATTAAGGAAGCAAAATAAACAAGGCACTGAAGTGCGTTCACTGTTAAAAGCTGGGTTGTGAATGAAATGCAATGTATCGTTTTGGTGTCCCTCAGATGGAATTTACCTAACAGTTCCTTACTGCGAGGAATTCGAGTGTACATACCAGGGAAATTGCGTAGGCGTATCCTAGAGGAGCTCCACTCAGCACATTTCGGGATAAATAAAATGAAAGCACTTGCATGCGGTTATTATTGGTGGCAAGCAATGGATTAAGGTATTGAGGATTTAGTGTTCAATTGTGCAGCTTGCCAGTCGGTTAGACCAGAGCCAAATAAAAACAACACAAGTTCACCCGTTTAACGCGGCAAGGAAACCATTTGAACGGGTGCTTGCTGTCTTTGCTGGACCCTTCTATGGAAAATACTTGTTAATCTTGGTGGATGCGTATAGTAAGTGGCCCAAGGCTCAAGTCGTTCCCAATATAACAGCAGAAACTACAGTACAAAAATGTCGTGAAATTTTTGCACGAATGGGGACACCGAACGTATTTGTGAACGATCATGGAACGCAGTTCAAGTCCAAGGAGTTTCAAAATTTTTTGCTGAACAACGGTATTCAACATAAACTTGGGGTTTCTTATCATCCGGCAACTAATGGATTAGCGGAACGGTTTGTACAAACCATAAAAAATAAACTAAATATCATTAAATGGTCTGCACAAAATATAAATACAGAAATTTCCAAAATTCTTCTAGCCTACCGCTGTGCGATACACGCGACAACAGGGAAATCGCCCGCGATGCTTATGTTTGGAAGGCAAATTTAATCACGACTGGATTTTATTATACCAAAGGATTCAATAACCGTACTGGAGCGTATGTTACCAAAAAAGCAATTTACTGTGGGAGAAAGAGTGTCAGCACGAGATTACACGACTGAAGGTAAATGGCAGTTTGGAAAAGTATTACGCAAAGTGGGTGATCTACACTATGAAATTGAATTGGATGATCAGCAAAACGGCATATAGATCAGATGCATCAGGTTGGAGAGGGGGCATTAACATCAGGAACTAAATGGAATACTGCGGATTCTAGAACTGGTCTAGCTACTTCATCTAAGAATCCGATCGTACCTGAGCCAGAAGAGTTTACAAGGGCACAAGAGGAACGGGATCATGCAGATAGTGTTCGCAATTTGCCGACGTGCTCAAAGCGTCAACATGGTGAAGCGATCGTCACGGAGGCCAAAGACAGTATTGAAAGTTTAAAAAACAACTTGCAACTCCGACGTTCCGAAAGAGTAGTAAAACCACCGGAGTGTTTAAATATATATATATGAATGTATTATAAATATGCGGTTTGTTGTGGGGGTAAGAGATGTTAGATGTTTACAAAAGACAAAGGCAACACTGAAATAATAAAGAAGGAATGAATTAATTCTTCAATCGTTCTGCAGGGTCAAAAAAAGAAGCACGCGTTTTATTTATTCTCTTACTTGGATGTAACAATTACTAATAATAAAATTTAATAGACACTGATCTCTCTTGCTTATGTCGGTACTACCCCAGACCAGATGGTGTGCATTTGCATCACATCCAATGATGTAATGCAGATTTTCCACCTGGCGGTGCCGAATGAGGGCCTGGACTTCAGTTGGTGGTATGTTGTCGTCACCACCGGGGAAGTAGGCTGAGGCACATATCAGCTTCCGTACCCCTCCGTCCGTAGGCACCCCTAAAACTAGGGCAACGAGATCCTTTGTCAAAAAATCTTAAATTATAAGGAAGTTAAAATCTTTGTCGACAAGACAGGCTGTCCTAGGGGTCTGGCTAGTGTGGTTGTATAATACTTTCATTCCAGTGTTGTTTAGGCCTCTGGTTGTTTAGGAACCCAGGGTTCCTGGATGAGCCCGATGGTTTAGTTTTTTCAGCGAATCGCTTACTAAGGTGAGAGCTCGCCGGAGTACTTGGGTCTTTTTGGGGCTTTTTCCTTTTCGGCAAGCAGCCACATCTGGCTGACCTTTGTTGTTGTTGTTTTTGGCATGCCCTTTGGCTTCGCTGCCCTGGTGTTTTTTAACGACGGTTTGATAGCTTTTGGCTTACCGGTCGGGTGTCTGGCAGTGTATCCTGTGGCGTCACTACTGGAGCCGGAGTCGCTAAGCTCTTCGCCACTTCACCAATATTAGGTTTAGAGATGACCTCCTCAGGTGCAGTTGAGGTGCCAAGACCGGTCCTTTTGCCCTTATCCGTGTCTCTAAGAATCATTTTTACCTGACCGAAGTGGTCAAGACTTTGCCTTGCGTGCTGGAAAGCTTGGTCAGGGAGGTGCCATCAACAGCTAGTGCAAGGTGAACTAGGGTGCCCTCTCTCGACCTTTGTGTAACCCTCCATGACTTCGCCTTCAGGTCATCGTTTTATGCCTCTAGAGTTGAAAGAATTTTGTCGTTTGTCAGCTTTAGACTCTGGGGAAAGGAACCCTGAACAACGTGTGGCTTAGGGAAAGATCCTTCTTCCACAATAGTAACGTGTAAGCCACTCCGCGCCTTGATCTTGTCAAAATTTTTGCGCATACACTCAGCAGTGGCTTTGTTGAAGCAAACTAGTATTAGCCATCCCGTTTTGAGATGCGAGCCAGTGAGTTTGGGCCTCATACCGCTATCGCTCTGCTCTATCGTCGTGCCAATGACTGCTTCTTGTATGCAGGCCATTTCCTCGTTAGTTTAGGGCTTGTTTGCTAGGTCGGAAGGCACAATTGCTAACCTGATCGAATCAGCCACTTGACTTTACGTAAGAGGCGTGGACGAAGGACTGGTTCTGGTCTTTTTGGCAGCCGGGATAAGTGGACACTGATCTTCCGACCTACCTCTTCTGAAGTCGGCTTTCGACTGTGGGATGTTCTTAGCGGCCGCTCACGGCTTTCGCCTCTGCGCAAGGCATTTTTGAAGCGTCTGCGTTCAGCAGAGTTGAATTTGACAAAAGCTCTGGAATTAATGTGTATTTTGTAAGGAGTCGTCTTAATGGATTAGCAGCAGGACTGATGGAGGGAGGCCGATGCGGGCACAGTTGCCACGCTTAATTCGGCTGTCGGTAATATAGATGTTACCGGGTTGGTTGCTCGCTCAACAGTGACTACAACCATTGAACTCAACGAAGAGACTTCACTCCTCTGAGTTTAGTGATTTATCTTCTATTTTAAATTTCACGAGTACACGGGTAAAGGGAAAGGTCACCCAGAGCAGAGAATTGGGATTTATAAAGGGGGTTTACTCCCCTCGTTGCTCATATTTGCCAGCGTGCAGACCACTATCTGTAGTCGGACCACAAAACCTGTAACTCACCGTTGCTAGATTTGATCGATTTAGACAGTCAGTGTTCCGAGCGCCGTTTCTGGTGGCCCCCCTGAGAAGGCAGTGAGTCTTCTTGTAGGGTTGCTAGATAGGGATCGTCCATTTACTCTACCCTATAAGGCCGCACCTGACCACCAAGATACTGTAGTTAAAATCAGCATCATACGAAGCCCCATCAATTCGCCTTTACTAAATAAAAATATAATTATATCCACTATGAGTGGCACAAAAGTGATAACTTCCACCATGAATACAGACACCTTAATTTTCCAAATGGGGGGAGATTCAATCATGATACCGCATCCATTTCACGTCTTGGACCATCAGGCCCAACAAAATTTAGACGTTTTTATTTGGAGCGACTTACATATATACCCACCTCCCCAAAAATTCGCAAATAAATCTGTAACAAAAACCTCTGATAACAGCAAAGTTATTCTCCTTAAAAAACCTTCAAGAATTCGCATGTAGTAGTATAAAACAGCGCAATCTAAGGCGATGAAATACACACTCAATTACCGGTGGGTAACAACCTGTAATCGACGGGTTCAATTTGATTGATTTCTGTTCTTTTGGCAGTAATACTGTGTGCTCTACGGACGCAAGATAAGAAGAGCAATCTAGATGGGAAACAACATCTAATTCGGCAACTCAAATCGGATCAGCAGTTCCACAATGATACCCCGACCAAGCCATGAGCAAACCGATTTCCAATAAACTTTAACATTTGACAGATTATCTGGTCGATATATAGTAATTCTGGTTTCATCAGAGGAAACTGCGTCTGATGCCACAGCCAACCGTAAGAATAAGTCAACTAAGAACTAAGCAGAAAATGAGTTATATTCAAGTTATATACTCTCCGGCAGACAAAAAGACTCAGACGAAAGAAACCTTAGGAGAGCATAAGACCGAGAACGAGAAATTCATTATAGATATTAAAACAAAGAAGACAAAAAAAAATTCCTTCTAAAAAAAAATTCTTTAGAAATGGAAATAAAAAAACAATAAATTATTCTATGGGCTTAACTACGCGAAAGATAAGTCAAACAATAAGTCAAATAAGTCAATAAGTTGAAATGCAAACATTAAAATAGTTCTGATGATCAAAAATAGAACAGAAAATAAATACATTTATTTTGAATGGGACGAAGTAAATAATTTTGATAAATTGGGCGGAGAAAATTAAAAAAAAAACCGTAAGAAAACGGTTAAGCAATTTAAGTACGTTAATCAAACTAGACCGTTGCAACCCTAAAGAAAAAGAGTACATTCTTAAAATCTGTCGTGGATACAAAGAACTTTTCTATATGGTGAGCGACCACCTGCCACATACAGACTCAATAGTGCACAAGGTAATAACTGAAGAAGATAAGCCACCTTTACTTACAAGACCTTATTTAGAAACAAATTAACGATACGCTTGAAGACAACAAAGTACAGCCAAACTATAGTCCATGAAATTCACCCTCGCTTCCCCAAGAAATAAGCCAAAGACGGATCAAAACTTTCGAAGGTAGTGGCCGATTTCAGGAAACTGAATGAACTTACACTTGGAGATGGCTACCCGCTACCAAACATAACTGATATTCTCGATCAGCTCGGTAAGTCAAAGTACTTTGATACACTTGACCTGGCACAAGGCTTCACCACATTCTGATGGATGAAAATGACAACGGCAAAACAGCATTCAGTACTTGGTTTGGACATTATGAGTACAATCGTATGCCATTTGGACTAAATAAAGAGCCGGCAACATTTCAAAGGTTAATGAATAATAAATAAGTGGGACTGCAAGGCATCGACTATTTTGTCTATGTAGACGACAGTGCCATCTATGGTTACGATCTTCACGATCACATAACACGGCTTATCAAGGTTCTCCAACGTCTTTGAGAACATCCACTAAAAAGTTACAGCCAAGAGTTCATTATCACCAATGATGTAAGGGCCATCTCCCAAGGTCCAAGGTTTCTTCGGCCGCATCCTAAACCACGCAGAAACTTGGTATACAACTTCTGAAAAAGAGTTTCTTGGCATAACTTACGTCCTTCAACAATTTAGACTGTACATTTTCTGAAGAAAATTCACGATCTGCAATGATCATAAAAATCTAATAAGGTTTGTAGCGCAGAACGTTGGCGTATGTTCATGGAGGAATACGAATTCAAAATTGTGCACAAGTCAGGCAGAAACAACGCTGTCGCCGACGCTTTCAGTCGTATACGATTGAACAACGAAGTAAATAATAAAGTATTAATAACCACAATGCGACAATAACAGATGTTTAACGCAGAAAATGAAGCTAACGAACCTTACTCAAGCTTGCAGCTTATCGAAAAATCCGGTTCAATATTTTTGAATTACAAAGTGCTAAAAAAATTATAATCCGCCTTCGTATATAATCACATGATGAAGAAATCCTACAAAAACTCTTTGTGAGAGGACCTGACCTTAACAAAATTTAGCGTAGCAATCACATTACCCAATGCAGAAGCCAACAATAGAATAACTCGAATGTTCATTGGGCGCATATTTTGTCGATTCGAGATTCCGGATTCACTACTGACGGACAAAGGTACGAACTTTCTCAGTGCACTCTTCAAGGAGTAATGCAAGATCCTAAAAATAAAGAAACCACAAACCACCCCGTTGCATCCTCAGACTAACGGCAAACTCGAACGGTTTCACGAGATATTAGCAGACTACTTGAGATACTACGTCAAATAAGACCCACTCACTTGGGGCACATGGCTTTCATACTCCATGTTCTACAATACGACTCGACACACAAGCACGACGTTTAGCCCACATGAATCAGCACGGCTAAAAAATGTCAGAGGACAACTACAAGAGGAGAAAAAAAAAGACCAAACTACAATTCCACGGAAAGTGCAAGACAAAACGATTTAATGTTGGTGACAAAGTCCTCATAAGGAACCAGACAAGACGGAAAAAACTCGGAAACATATGAAGTAAGAAAAATCTTCTCCGACGAGAATACAGTTGTCCAGTTAGGAAGCAAATCAAAACTATTCCACAACAACAATATATAACGCTTACAAGATTAACATGCTCACCCCAAAAAAAAAAAAAAAAGAACAAACAATATATTTATCATATTATGAGAAAGCTTTCCTTTCTTCCCGCTAAAAACGAACTAATACACACTCAACCATACATATGTTGATAGAAACCTTAAAAATTGAACTACTATTTTGCTATAAACACTATCAAATTCATAAGGTGAATAAAAACAAGAACAACATATTTACAGCTTAAACTGAAAACTGAAACTGACTTCATAAACGGACAAGAAATCCGAAACCCCCGAATTAAGACTTATGTCACTGTTTCGTAATGAGGAGCAAAGTCAAAACAGAACAAAACAATGATTGTATACCATCCTGACAATGCACTTTGACAATGTTCCGAGATAGTGGAGTCAGAAATATTTTTATTCAAAAAACAAGAAAGTTCTACTTGCATTCTTGCTCCTGGCTAGTCGAGCCAGACGTATTTTTAATTTTAACACCAAGTGAGTTGTACCTAGGCTGCTGTTAAGTTGTGAGCTTTTACTCCTTATTTCATTCAATTCATTACGTTATAACTTTTATTAATCCTTCTTCTAAGAATGATTTTTCGAAGTGTCGGAATTCTTTTCACCGAATTCCCACGAACCCTTACAGCTGTTTATGATGTTTTGTTAAGTTCAATGCACTCAACAGTTGCGTTAAGTCATCATAGCATTGAAATAAATGAAAAAGATAAAACATTCTTACATTGATTATTAGTCATTTAGACATTAAGTCTTGACTTAAATTAGTTTTGTTTAAATAAGTGAATTATGAACAGTTTAGAGTTGAGTTCCAATTATCAGTCGATGGGGGTAAATGATGTGGCTTGAATCGAAACAACGGACAGAGAGTTAGTCCGATGACAGAAAAAACAATTCCATAATGTTGAATAAAAATATACTATTGGTGGCGCCCTTCTATAGACAGCGGGTCAATAGTTTATCAAATTATCCTATATATGAACTAATTGTTTTATTTGCAGTTCGATAAACTCTCCGTTTAACACTCTTCCCTTGAACACGAATATATAACATTTTAAATCTCCTTTCCCTCTTTGTTTATAAGAATGCGGAGCAAAATTTCGGTACTTCCCGATTTCATATCGAAATTGCTCTGCACCGCATGAATAAACATAAAACAAACATTGTACTACTGTGTTCAAAAAATAAGGTGACATATGAATTTAAACTGCGCGCGTCGAAGGATTTGGAAATTTTTCTTTCTTTTTAGGTTGGTAGTACTGTCAATGACATCTATGTGAAATTTCATGTCAAAATATATTCATAGTGTTTGAGATACGCGTCGTTTTGTGAGCTGCTAAAAGTGAGTTTTTCGTTTTTTGCGATGTCGAAATTTATTGAGCAAAGAATTTGCATTTAATTTTGTTTGCGGAATCAATTTTCTGCTGCGGATACGTTGAGGATGGTGCAGAAAGCCTTTGATGATGAGGCTATGTCTAAAAAATATGTTTACAAGTGGTCTATCTCGGCAACTTAAAGTCCTATATTTATATCAGAATGTTTTCGTGAAACGGCGTTGGGCATATCATGTTATGTTATTGCATTCGTATCGCAACAATAAGACTGTATGGCACTTAGCTGTTTTTTTTTTGCCTCTTAATGCATACATGGACAATGCTATTGTTGAGGCTTTGTTTTAAGCTCAGCCAAAAAATGTTTCTTGAAGTAATTTAATGAATTTGCAGGGAGCGAAACTCAAAAACTTCGTCTTTGCTTCTCGTTAGCCCTTATCAAACACCGGGATGTTCTTCTCCAGCCTTTGTAATCTCCCCGCTTGTAGATGTCGCTGCTGCCATTGTCGATGACACTTCCCCCCTCCCCACTCCGGCGGCTGCTCTGCAGTCGACTTACCACCTTGCACGTCAAGAACGGCTATTTTTACAGCTGGTCTTATGTATATTCCTGTACTAGTTTGTACGACGACTTTACGCACTTGGCCATCACTGCTCGTTAGCCCTTATCAAACACCGGGATGTTCTTCTCCAGCCTTTGTAATCTCCCCGCTTGTAGATGTCGCTGCTGCCATTGTCGATGACACTTCCCCCCTCCCAACTCCGGCGGCTGCTCTGCAGTCGACTTACCACCTTGCACGTCAAGAACGGCTATTTTTACAGCTGGTCTTATGTATATTCCTGTACTAGTTTGTACGACGACTTTACGCACTTGGCCATCACTGCTAATTACACAATCAATGATCTTCCCCTCTGGCCAGAAATTTCGTGGGTTTGCTTCGTCCACAACCATAACGATGTCTCCTACCTCCAAAAGCTTTCCTGAAGTCCACCACTTGCCTCTCCGTCTAAGGTTTGGAAGGTATTCTTTAAGCCAGCGTTTCCAGAAAATGTTGGCTTACTGCTGAACCTTCATCCAGTCCTTTCTGAGAATGGCGCTGTCTCCAGTCCTCATACTATCCGCCGGCTTCTCTCCGCTGGATGACCCCAGAAGGAAATGGTTCGGTGTTAGAGCTTCTAAGCCAGTTTCTTCTAATGGTATGTAAGTTAAAGAATGACAATTGACTGTACATTCCACTTCCACCATCATGCTTAATAACAGCTCATCCGATGGGTTACGCATTGTTGTCATCTCTTTAAGCACCTTTTTAATAGTCTGCACCATCTGTTCTGGGCCTCCTTTAATTCATTATTTGCACCATGAAACATCGTCCCATTATCGCTTTGAATTTTTAATGGGATCCCACGCCGCGCTATAAAACGTATTATAGCCATAATGCAAGCATCAGTAGACAAGCTGGTAAGGTTGCTAAAAGTCCCCAACGCTTTTGGGTACTTCTTCCAACAAATAGAGGTCCAAAATAATCGATTCCGGTGTACGAGAAAGGGTGACAGAATGACATAAGTCTAGCAGGCGGCAGATTCCCCATCTGTGGTGGTTGGCGTACAGCTCGTTTATTTTTGCAGCGTTGACAGTTTTTTATTTCCAACTTCACTCCAGTTCTCATTCGAGGTATCCAATATTTCTGCCTTAACTCGTTGATGACCGATTCGGAGTGTAAATGGTGAAACTGTTTATGAAAGTGTTCGATAAGCAGTGAAGAGAGATGATGCTTTCGCGGTAGTAGGTGACATCGCATAGCACCACTTGCATCCAAATACGGATTTAGTTTAAAAATGTGCCAGCTCTTTTTTATGCATCCTTATTTTCATGGTTGCGATAAAATTGACATTTCGTCGTAGTAAACGTCCAATTGAGCTTGACGATGCAAATATGATTCGGATTCCTGGTACTCCTCCTTTGATATAAAATCGGCCCGGCGTGGACATTTTTTCGGATGAGCATTGTGAACAAATCGAAATACAAATGCCACTGATCGAAGCAGTCGTTGCCAATTTGAAAATCTATAAATATTAATGACACAAGTTTGTTTATTCTTTTCGATGAAAAGGTGAGTTCGAATTTTGATGCCATAAATACAGGGTTCTTCGGCCATTTTGTTCCCTCGTCGGCTACGTTTAGCGAAGATGGTACATACCTCCAATTTCCAGCTTCAATGAGCTCAAGAATTTCGCTAACTCGAAGTGAAACAAACGGTCTATAATTTCGATGATCAGCATTTATCCAGGACAATACGGTTCTAGAATCCGACCAGAAGACCCTCCTAGATGCAATTATTGAGTGTCCCTCGATGCTGGTATAAGATAGCCGCGCTCTTAGTCTGGCTGCCTCAAGCTCGAGACGAGGAATTGATATTAATTTAATTTAAGACACCGGAAATATCCAACAGCAGCAAATGCATCTGTACTGGCATCCACGAATATGTGCAGTTGGGTAAATACGTCTACGCTGAATTTGATATCATTTAAATAAGATCTGCCAATAGTAATTTCTTCTATACCAGCGAGCAATTGAGTCCAATGACGCCACTGGCGAAACTGTTCATTTGTTATCTGATAATCCCAATTTAGTCCTGTCCGCCAGAGATCCTGCACCAATATCTTAAGATTGACCAAGAAATGTGCAAAAAGTCTCAGTGGGTCGTACACAGTCATGAGGACTCTTGGTTGGCTTTCGACTTCCATCAAGTAAGTTCTTAATACTTTCTTTCCAGCTCACGGTGAACATAAAACAATCGATATCAAGACACCACGAAATTCCAAGCACTTTCCTCGCATCATAAGTGCTGCCAACCGTCAAACTATGTTTGGATTTAGTTGAAGTGCCTTCAAGCGTTTTGATTACTTCTTTCGAATTCGAAACCCATTTGCCAATGGTAAACCCTCCTTGTTGATGGATCCATTTAACTTCGCTGCCCTGTTGAATCGCTTCTTGTTCTGTATCTACGGAATCCAACATATCGTCTATGTAAGTACCTGATTCCATGAGTTGGCATGCTCTCTGATCGTCTTGTGACAAAACTATTCGTGAGCAACTTTCGGCTACCTCCGAGACTATCCAGTGAAGAATAATCTTTAATGTTGTGTAGTAGCCCATCTGTTTCTTGTTCACACTCACAATGATGAAAACTATGAAAAACATGGTAAGGAATTTATTCCTTTCTGCTGTCAGGAACCATGTATTGTCCATCCTAAGCGCGTCTTGGAAGCAATCGGTTCACCTATGGCTCCTTCCCTGAATTTTAGCTGTATACCCATCTTCCAGCTGTAAAGGCCGATAAGAATGCGTGGACTTGCCTTGTCATATGAGCCTATTGGTTAACCTTTTAGCTGAGGGCATCGTTTGGTTGTATCGGCCATATTGATAGTTTGAGCAGCATTTAAAGCACAGCGGTTTCAATGGTCCCAGCAACTGTTTCTATCGTCCCATAACTGTGATCATGACGTCATCGCATTAACTGAAACGTGGCTCAATCCAAGCTTTTTAAATAATGAACTATTTTCATCGGAGTTTGAAGTGTATCGAAAAGATAGATCTTCAAACATTGCTGACCCCGTCGGGGGTGGTGTTATCATTGGGGTTCGAAATACTCTGGAAAGCTCTATCTTTCCGATTCCTTTTGTTGGAAGCTTGGATGTAATATGTGTTAAAATTAAACTCAAATCAAAAATGATTTTTCTTATTAATGTCTATGTTCCACCCACAAGCTCTAACAATGTTTATGAAGGAGTCTCAGCTGCTATCAATTATGTATCTGATAATTGCGATCCTCTTGACGAAATTTTATTATTAGGTGATTTTAACTTACCTCATTTAAAATGGATACCTTCTGACGACGAACTTTATTTTGTTACAGCTGGTAGTGTATCTCGTCATTCGTCAATTTTTCTTGACTCTCTAATCTAGTGTGGATTACAGCAAATGAGCTGTATAAAAAACTGCATGGACAGATTACTTGACCTTGTCTTTTTCACTAATGCAAGTAACTGCATTGTCGAACGCAGTACCCTGCCTATGACAAAAATTGATACATATCATCCTCCTCTTCAACTCATTTTATCTTTTGACAATGGGCTTGAGAATGACGTGGAATACAAAGATCTTGAGTTTGATTTTAAAAATACTGATTTTAATCTTCTTAACGAATTAGTTTCTATTATTTGGTATAAGTAAACTCTACAAGAAAACACGAGGCGCACACTTCGGAGTACAAGAGAAGAAGAAGGTTTATTTTAAAACGGAAATAACAGCCATTAGTACAATTAAAGCAATGAGTGTATTCGACAACATGTTATGTTATGTTGACAAGTTATGTTTGATTTGAGGAACTAAACAATTATTTTAACACCCTCCCAGGATGACTTATTTATATGAAAGTTATTCTATTTAGTTCCATTAAATAATTCATTCAAAATTAATATATTTAAAAAACAAAGTTTAAACAAAAATTCAATTCCATTTATAATTAACTGTAACTTAAGATACTCATTCTCAATTGATTCAAAATATGCAGGACACAAGCTTTTATAAGAAATTTAACATATTAAGAATTCAACTTTAGATGATTTCAATTTGATTATAAAATTCAATATTATTCAAGGTGAATTAAATTATTTACATTTTCAAGCTTAGATCTTACAAGACATTTAGTTAAACAGTCTGCCAAATTTTCATTACTAGGTACAAACTGAAGATCAATACATTTTTTCTGAATTTTTTCTCTAATAAATTGTGTTTTGATTTCTATGTGCTTTGTTCTTGGAGAATAGCAGTTATTTTTTATGAGCTGGATCGCACTTTTGCTATCGCAATAAATGATCATACCTTTGGTCGTCTCAGGGAACAACTCTGCCTCCAAGCGTTTAAGCCACATCGCCTCTTGTATTGCCATCACGATTGATACAAATTCTGACTCCGTTGATGAAAGTGCAACTGTGGACTGCCGTTTTGAAGACCAGGAAATCGGGGCTCCTTGCATCGTGAACATGTAGCCTGACGTTGATTTTCTACCGTCCTCGTCACCAGCCCAGTCAGCGTCGCTATAACCCTTCAAGTCGTCATCATGAGGGGTAAAAAACAGTTTTTTGTGTAAAGTGCCCTTTAGATAGCGTAGCACTCGTTTTAACGCAATCCAATGAGCCATTCCTGGATTCTCGGAGTACCTACTAAGTAAATTAACAGCAAAACATATATCAGGTCTGGTTGTTTGTGCAGCGAACAATAAACTACCAATAACCTCCATGTACGGTACGTTTAGAAAATTTTCTTTCTCAACACTTGAAGGACACATTTTAGACGATAATTTTTGATTTGGATCAAGAGGTGTACTAACCGGATTGCAATCAATCATCCCAAATCTTTTCAAAATATTTGCAATGTACTCTGATTGATCGATTGCTATGAAGTTATTAGAATTGTTGCGAGTAATTCTAATTCCTAGTATTGAAGATGCCTCGCCTAGGTCTTTCATTTCAAAGTTCTTCTTTAGCAACTTCTTTAGCTCCTCCTCCTGATGTTTGTTGTTGTAAAAAATAAGAACGTCATCAACATATACAGCAACAAACATCATCTGTGCATCTTGTTTCCAATAGTAAACACATTGATCCGCTTCACAGCGTTTTAGCCCAAATTCTACAAGAATTGAATTTAATTTTTCATTCCACACCCTACTAGACTGCTTTAGGCCATATAGAGATTTTCGTAATCTTCAAACTCTTCCAGTCTTATCGTCAAACTGTTTTGGCTGATTCATGTAAATTTCTTCAGTCAAATTTCCGTTAATAAATGCAGTGACGGCATCTAACTGTGAAATTCTCAAATTATGTTTAACACTCAACGCAATGAGGAATCTAATTGAGGAGTAACGTGTTACTGGAGAAAAAGTTTCGTGAAAATCAATGCCTTTCTTCTGAGAAAAACCCCTACATACAAGTCTAGCTTTGTATTTAATTTCTTCACCAGATTCATCTCTTTTGGATTTGAAAACCCACTTGCTATCTATGCAGGTTTTATCTTTCGGCATTGTGACCAAATCCCATGTATTATTTCGTTGCAGGGATTGGAATTCTTCTTCCATAGCCTTTCTCCATTTATGAGTCTTTCCTGCACAAGGCTTCATTAACCGTTTCTGGATCGCCCAATTTCTCTGCACTGAGACCATGTTCTATTCGTTTTTGTTTTCGTGCTATACGTTCAGATCGACGAATTTCATTTTCAGCAGTAATGGGTCCTTCTGGAGCTCGCCCCTCATCTTCAAAATACTGAGATTCAATTTCAATCGGCTTCTGTACCACTTCTGCTTTTGTTTCAACAACTTTTATATCTTTATCTTCTTTGTCGTCTGCATATAACTCTACGTAGTTTTTTTTATCTTTTCTTTTGTCAAAACTAAAATTTTCGTTTTCAAAAAAAACTACATTTCTACTAACAATAATATTTCTATCTTTATCACAAAGCCTATACGCTTTTGATTCCGCAGAGTAGCCCAACAAAATACATTCGATGGACTTGGAGTCAAGTTTCTTACGCTTCTCTTGTGGAATGTAAACCATAGCTTTGCAGCCGAACACCCGTAAATTATTTAAATTTTGTTTCATACCTGTGAAGGATTCCTCTGGCGTTGTTGTTTCTTTGTCTCTGCATGGAATTCTGTTAATGATATAGGCCGCCGTCATAATTGCTTCTGCCCAAAACCGTTGACTTAAGTGAGCGTCGTGGAGCATGCACCTTACTCGTTCAATTATATTCCTATTGATGCGTTCAGCCACTCCATTCTGTTCCGGTGTGTAGGGTGCGGATTTCTGATGCCAAATTCCATTGGCCGCCAAAAATGTTTCAAAGGATCTGTTGGTATACTCCGTACCATTGTCCGAACGTAGAATCTTGATTCTTTTTGAAGTTTGGTTTTCTACAAAGGACTTGAATATTTTGAATTTATCAAAAACTTCATTTCATTTTTTGTTTTATTGGAAAAACGAATACTTTCCTTGTAAAATCGTCGACAAATGTCACGAAGTACTTAGAGCCGGTCCATGACTTGACAGGCAGCGGTCCGCATACATCCGAATGGACGAGATCCAAAACTTCTTTCGCTCGACTTCCTTCAGATTTGAACGGAGCTTTTGTTTGCTTCCCTTTGAGACAGGTTACACAATTTTCCAGCTTTCCATCTTGGGATGAAACACCTTCCACTGCAAGTTTTACCTTTCTAAATGTCTCTTCGCAAATGTGTCCAAGCCTTCGGTGCCACAACTGATCATTAATTATTGCACGTAAGGCAAACTTTGCATTTTGGGTTTGTAATTCGCAATTTAATTTATACACTCCATTTATTTGATCAGCTGTGGCTACAAGCTCCTTCTGTTTGTTGAAAATTTGACAGGAGTTTTTGTTAAAACACACTGTATTACCCTTACTTGTCAATTGGCTAACCGACAAAAGATTGGTGCAAAGATTAGGAACAAGATGCACATTACCGACATCAGCATTCAATTTCCCTCTATCGGTGACTAGCGACATTTTAACATCACCAATTTTACTTACATGAAGCTTTGAGTTGTCAGCAACAACAATTTCTTTTGGTGCGCTGGGCTTGGAATTTTGCAAAATATCTTCAAGCATCGTCATGTGGGTAGATGCTCCCGAGTCCACGTACCAAAGGTTTTTTTAGATCAGATCTTTCTGCTGCCAACGCCGTGTACAGACATTCATATTTCTTCTCCTTCTGATGTCCTTTTTTCGGACAATTTTTGACAAAGTGTCCAGTCTCTCCACACCCATGACAACGAAACCTGGTTTTTGTAAATTTTTTGTTCTGTTTGAACTTACCGACCAACGCTTGTCCCACTGAGCCACTTGCACTTTCATAGTTCTGCTGTAGTAAAAGAGTCTTGATTGCATCCGTTGCAAGCTTCGTTGATGAGTTCTCAACCGCCATCACCAGCGGTTTGAAGGTTTCTGGGAGTCCAGCCAACATTAGAGATGCCACGATTTCGTCGTCGATCTTTAAACCCGCTTTCCTAACTTTCATAGACGTCATCACCATTTGATTGATATAATCCTCCATATTGTCACAGTCCGTGAGCTTTTGTTGAACGAGATGTTTGAGTAGTTCCACCTTCCTGCATAGTCCATTGTCTTCAAACGCGCTCGTGAGACTATCCCATGCACTTTTTGCTGTGACTGCATCTGCTACGTATGAGTAATTCTGCGTTTCCATCAGCAAAATTAACTCCGATCTGGCCTTTAGATCTTTCTCCTCTTCTTCAGCGTTGTTAGCCGCTGGCTCCTTCTCCATGCAGCTCCATAGCCCTTTAATCACCAAATAGGACTTGGCGGGTATTCTCCACACATCAAAATTTTCTCTGCCTTTCAGTTTTTCAACTGTTATGACCGTACCTGGGCCCATAACCTATTATTTGGTATAAGTAAACTCTACAAGAAAACACGAGGCGCACACTTCGGAGTACAAGAGAAGAAGAAGGTTTATTTTAAAACGGAAATAACAGCCATTAGTACAATTAAAGCAATGAGTGTATTCGACAACATGTTATGTTATGTTGACAAGTTATGTTTGATTTGAGGAACTAAACAATTATTTTAACAGTTTCTAAGATAAACTTTAACAGTATCTTCAAAGGAACTGTTGACCAAATGGTTGGCAAATTTTATGTGAACATGTTCGACTGCTTCGTTTCATCTGTTCCCGTCAAACAAACACGAATGGGCTCGGTAGCAACTGCCCCATGGTACAATCATGAATTACGAAGTCTACGTAATAAGGCATCGAAAAAGTACCTTTCAAGTAATAATTCTAAAGACCATGATCGCTACTTTTCCATTCATATGGAATTTCAGTCACTTTCAAGTCGTCTTTATGACAACTATATTGGAAGAATGCGATTATCTCTTCTAAACGACCCAAAATCGTTTTGGAAATTTATCAACTGCAAGAGAAAATCTGATGGTTATCCTTCCACTCTTTCATACTTAAATAACTCAAGTAAAAAACCAGATGATATATGTAATTTCTTTTCCTCTTTTTTTAGTTCCGCCTATGTTTCTGATAGTTTTATACCCGACCCAAAAGAATTCGCTCACTTAGAGACCTTTTGCCCTAGTTCAATGGGTCAACTATCAATAACTCTTAGTGACGTGGAATACCATCTTGCTCGCCTTGGAACGGACACCACCTGCGGACCTGATGGGATACCTCCAATAATCTTTAAGAATTGCTGTAGCTCTCTTGCAGCTCCTCTGGCTTTTTTATTTCAAGCCTCTATTAACCAAAAAGTTTTTCCGAAATTTTGGAAAAATGGTTTCATAATCCCGGTGCACAAAAAGGGCTTCCGGGAAGATGTTACTAATTACAGGCCCATAGCTAAGCTATCTTGCTTGCCGAAACTTTTTGAGGCTATCATTTTCGACAGCGTTTATTTTAGTTGTAAACCTTTCCTAACTGATAAACAGCATGGCTTTGTTAAAAACAAATCCACAGTTACAAATTTGTTAGAGTTTACTTCATTCACACATAAAACCCTAGAAGTAGGAAATCAAGTCGACTGCGTGTACACTGACTTCAGTAAGGCCTTTGATAAGCTTTCCCATAAGCTAATTACTTTTAAAATGAAATCCCTTGGTTTCTCTTTATCTTTCGTGGAGTGGATATGCTCGTATCTTGACGGGAGAACGTATCAAGTTTTGTTTAGGGGATCGACCTCTAAAACAATAAACACTACCTCAGGTGTGCCTCAAGGTAGCCACCTTGGTCCACTTTTATTCATTCTAGCCATTAACGATGTTGTTAGTGTGATCAGGAACTCAAATGTTCTAATTTATGCCGACGATATAAAAATATTTAAGTGTATCCACAATCTATCCGACTGCAGCGCTTTACAGGATGACCTTAATTCTTTTGCAAAATGGTGCTTCAATAATTGCTTATCATTAAACATATCTAAATGTTTTAGCATGTCCTTTTCGAGAAGACTTAATCCTCTCTCCTCTGTGTACACCATAAATAGTTCTCCGCTGGCTAAAGTAAAACTGACAAAGGACTTAGGTGTACAATTCGCTCCAAATCTTGACTTCTCATTTCATATTGAGCAAATAGTCAACAAAAGCAACACCCTTCTCGGCTTCATCAAACGGTGGAGTAAAGAATTTTCATGTCCATTAATCACGAGTATCCTGTACACTACATTTGTAAGGCCACAGTTTGAGTATGCATCCAATGTGTGGTCACCGTATTACTTAACACAAATTGACCGTATCGAGTCTGTTCAACGCAAATTTGTTCGTTTTGCACTTCGGCATTTATCATGGACTGATCCTCTGCGTCTTCCACCTTATAAGGACCGTCTTCTACTTATCGGCCTTGATTCATTACAAAAACGTCGGGAAGTCTGTGATATTGTGTTTTTACATCAGCTTATTGCTGGTAATATTGACGCACCACCACTTCTTAACCAAGTCAATTTTAGTGTAAAGTCTTTCAATTTTAGAAACTTACACATTTTTGACATAAAATACCACCGTACGAATTACGGATGCAACGAACCTGTTACTCGGATGTCAATGGAAGCGAATGCAAGCTGTCATATGTTCGATTTTGCATCCAGTAAACTGGCACTCAAACAAAAACTTTATGGACGTGTCAACTCTTAATGTGCATGCTACGTATTTCTTCAGTACTCTTGTTTTTATTTGTATTTATTTTGTAATTAACAATTGTAATTAAAATATATATTCTTTTTTTAATATTTGTTAAACTTTGTATTTGTGTATGGTGTTAGGCTTTATTTGTTTATGTTTACTAACAACTAACACCACGCTAAATGATGACTGTGACAAGATGGGTATTACTCTCTGAGTAATACTGTCACTTACAATGCTTGTTTTATAAGCAGTACTGATAGCGTTAAAAACTGCAATTCCTCGGCAAGTGACTCATCCATCAAGGAGAGCGATGACCCTTCGTCCAGGAAGAAAAACAAGTTCAATGGACCATTTTTCCTGTAACCTTTAACTAGCAGAATTCGGAACAAAATAGGTGCTGTGTCATTGTCGTATGCATTGCAACTGGCTTTTGTTATCCTGTTTTTGACATACTATAAAGAAGTCGGTGATGTTTATATTGTTTCCTTCAAGTTCATATTGTTGAAGGGCTGCAACTTTCGACCTTGGCACAATTATTTTTGCATATACGACACGGTTTTACTATATGCCTAACTTGGTCGTGCTTTAAAACGCTTCATATCATCACCGGCATGAGAAGACCCATAATAATGAGATAAAAAATTCATTTGCAGGCGAAAACAAAAAAAAAACGCATCTGTCGAATTTCGTGTTGGACATACATGCTAAGAAATAATCGAATTCAGAGATCGCTAGTATTCCACCTTGACATGAAAAAGAGTGACTCCAGAAGATATTTTATGTCATGTTAAGCTTTGTGAAAGAAATTATGCTCCTATGAAGTCGGGGTGTAACAGCTCTTGGGCAAAAAATTTGTCATCGCCGTAAATGGAAGAATTCAGTGCCTATATTTTCCTTGCGATTATTTCCTGCCTGCCTGATTCACTTGGCCTGACAAGTGCCATTTCATACGAAGAGAACTCACCTACCTTGGACACGATATTTCTAAAGAAAGAATTAGACCAGACCCTGAGAATATCAATGCAGTTCTTCCCGGAACCCAAAAAACCAAGTTAAATAGAATCATTCCTCGGTTTCATAGGATACTACAGAAAGTTAATACCTTATTTCGCAGAACTAGCTAAACCCCTAACAAAACTTCTGTGGAAAAACGTTGATTTCAATTTGGAAGCTTTTTGTGACGAATCGGTCAGGAAACTATAAGGAAAAAATCATAAAACCCCCTATTCTCGCTTACCCTGATTTCAGCCAAGAGTTCATTGTCACCACTGATGCAAGGGACATAGCATTAGGGGGAGCTTCCTCCCAAGGTCCAATAGGAGAAGACAAACCGATTTCTCTCTTCAGTCAAATCCTAAATGACGCAGAAACATGGTTTACAACTTCTGAAAAAAAGTTTCTTGCCATCACTTACGTCTTTCAACAATTTCGACTGTACATTTTCTGAAGAAAATTAACGATTTGCACTGATCATAATAATCTATTAAGGTTTTTAGGGCAGAAGAATCCTACCCCAAGACTCCTACGTTGGCGCATGCTCATCGAGTAATACTAATTCAAAATTGTGCATAAGTCAGGCAGAAGCACCGTTGTCGCCGAAGCTTTAATATTAATTATTAACAGCCACAATACGACAACAACAGATGCTAAACGCAGAAAATACAGCTTCAATATTTTTGAATGACAAAGTGTAATTTAGAATAAGACTCCGCCTTCGTATAAAATCCCATGATGATGAAATTTGACAAAAAATATTTCAACACTTTGTAAAACGTGACCTTAACAAAATTTAAATTTAGCGCAGCAATCACAATACCCAATATTGAAGCCAACAATAGAGTAGCCCAAATGTTCATAGGGCGAATATTTTGTCGATTCGAGATTCCGGATTCAGTACTGACAGACAAAGGTACGAACTTTCTCAGTGCACTCTTCAAGGAGGTATGCAAGATTCTAAAAACAAAGAAACCACAAACCACCCCCTAGCATCCGCTGACTAATGGCACACTCGAACGGAGTCACAAGGCATTAGCAGACTACTTGAGACACTACGTGAAATAAGTCCCACTCACCTGGGACACATGGCTTTCATACTCCATGTTCTACAATATGACTCGACACACAAGCACGACGCTTAGCTCACATGAATCAGCATGGCTATAAAATTGTCAGAGGACAACTACATGAAAAGAAAGAAAAGACAAAACTACAATATCAGAGAAAGTGCAATACAAAACGATTTAATGTTGGTGACAAAAGTCCTCATAAGGAAACAGGCAAGACGGAAACAACTTTCTACCCTATTGGAAGGACCATATGAAGTAACAAAAATCTTCTCCGACGAGAATACAGTTGTGCAGTTAGGAAGAAAATCTAAACTACTTCATAACAACAATATATAAAGGTCACAAGATTAACATGCTCACCCAAAAAAAATTAACACAAAGAATATATTTACATAATTACATATTATGAGAAATCTTTCCTTTCTTCCCGCTAAACACGAACTAATACACACACGAAGTCAGCGTAATATGTAGGGAAAACTCAACCACACATGCGTTGATAAAAAACTTAAAAATTGAACTAGTTACAAAAAAAATTGTAAAATTCAAACAATACAGGCAGTAAGCCAGATTTCTGCAACTATCACCAATTATTACGATCCCCCTTTAAACATCACACATTTGGTAAAATCTCTTATAACTTGGCCAACTTTACAACCAACATAACAGATTCTCAAAATGAATCGAAACTAATCTCATAAAGATTTTCGCTTTATACAAGAACAACATATTTACAACTTAGACTGAAAGCTGGTAACTGAAACTGACTTCACAAACGGACATGAAATCCGAAACCCCCGAATTAAGACTTATGTCACTCTTTCTAATGAGGAGCAAAGACAAAACAAAACAAAATGCATCCTTCTTTTCCTGGTTGCGATAAAATTCACATTTTGTCGTAGTAAACGTCCAATTGCGCTTGATGAAGCAATTATGATTCGGATTCCTGGTACTCCTCCTTTGATATAAAAAGGGAACGGCGTGGACATTTTTTCTGAGCACTGTGAACAAATCGAAATACAAATGCCATTGATCGATGCAGTCGTTGCCAATTTAAAATCTATAATTATAATTGGCATAAGTTTATTTATTCTTTTCGATGAAAAGGTGAGTTCGAATTTTGTTGTTATAGTTGTTGAAACATTGGCAGGTCATTCAGTCTCCGGAAGTAACAAGAACGAGGGTCCCTTGAACCATCGGCTTGATGCCATAAATACAGGGTTCTTCGGCCATTTTGTTCCCTCGTCGGCTACGTTTAGCGAAGATGGTACATACCTCCAATTTCCAGCTTCAGTGAGCTCAAGAATTTCGCTCACTCGAAGTGAGACGAGGTATTGATATTAACTTAAGCGGAGCTACTCTTGTCTTAACTGACAATAGTCGACATTCAGCTTTACTTCCTTAAAGGCACCGGAAATATCCAACAGCAACAAATGCATCCATATTGGCATCCACGAATATGTGCAGTTCGGTAAATACGTCTACGCTGAATTTGAATTTGAATTTATCATTTAAAAAAGATCTGTCGATAGTAATATCTTCTATACCAGCGAGCAATTGAGTTCAACGATGCCACTGGCGAAACTATTCATCTGTTATCTGATCATCCCAATTTAGTTCTGTCCGCCAGATATCCTGCACCAGTATCTTAAGATATACCAAGAAATGTGCAATAAGTCTCAGCGGGTCGTACACAGTCATGTGGATTCTTAAGATTTCCCTCTTGGTTGCCTTTCGACTTCCATCCAGTAAGTTCTTAATACTTTCCTTCCAACTCACGGTGAACATAAAAAAGTCCATATCAAGACACCACCATATTCCAAGCACTTTCCTCGCATCATTATTGCTGCCAACCATCAATGTTTGGATTTAGTTGAAGTGCCTTCAAGCGCTGTGATTACTTCTTTCGAATTCGAAATCCATTTGACAATTGTAAACCCTCCTTGTTGATGGATCCATTTAAATTCGCAGAATCCCTTCTTATTCTGTATCTACTGGAACCAACAAATCGTCTACGTAAGTACCTGATTCCATGAGTTAACATGCTCTCTGATCTTCTTGTGACAAAACTGTTCGTGAGCAACTTTCGGCTACTCCGCGACTATCCAGTGAAGAATAATCTTTAACTATTTTGTGTAGTAGACCATCTGCTTCTTGTTCACACTCACAATGATGAAAACTGTGAAAAACATGCTTTGGTAAGGAATTTATTCCTTTCTGCTGACAGGAACCATTTATTGTCCATCCTAAGCGCGTCTTGGAAGCAATCGGTTCACCTATGGCTCCTTCCCTGAATTTTAGTTGTATACCCATCTTCCAGTTGTAAAGGCCGATAAGAATGCGTGGACTTGCCTTGTCATATGAGCGTATTGGTAAACATTTTAGATGATGGTATCGTTTGGTTATATCGGCCATATTGATAGTTTGAGCAGGTAATTGTAGTGCTGAAACGGTTCGTATATTAGACAAAATAAACTTTTCATTGGAATTCCCTGCTGATATTGGGATAGATACTATCCTGGAGTTGTCCTCTACTCGGTGGGTGCCTCCGGTCCATTTTAAGCACAGCGGTTCCAATGGTCCCAGCAACTGCAATTCCTCGGCCAGTGACTCATCCATCAAGGAGAGCGATGACCCTTCTTCCAGGGAAAGAAACAAGTTTAATGGACCATTTTTTCCGTAAACTTTAACTGGCAGAATTCGGAATCAAATAGGTGTTACCTCATTGTCATTTGCATTGCAACTGGCTTCTGTTATCCGGTTTTCGACATATTATGAAGAAGTCGGGGATGTTTATATGTGCACCCATGTGCATGCCACATAGTGTTTCAGTTCTGCAGCGGGAGTGAAGTTGTAAAACCAAACATATTCTACAGAATTTGTTTCATTTGACTTTTTCCCATCTCTCCTTCAAGTTAATATTGTTGATGGTGCTGCAACTTTCGACCTTGGCATAATTATTTTTGCATATACGACACGGTTTTTTTCTATATGCCTAACTTCGTCGTGCTGTTGAATTGAGGAACTGTATAAGTAACACTCCTCACAGTATTGGAGAATTGCATAAGCCAAGCACTAAAGGTCGCCATGTTGACATCTTCTCGATTTTAAAGTATATTGCCCAATTTAAATACATTTGGGCCGGCAACTTCTCTACCAATTCCTGTAGTAAGACGGGGTTATTTAAATGAGCATACAAACCACAAGCTTCTAATGTTGCACACAGGTTATCTACAGCTAGTACAAATGGCACTCTAGTCTCTAAATTTTCTGCTTTCGGACTGGGTTCATCTCGGACCTTTTGCAGTAACGACTTCACTATTAGCTCCGGTTGACCCTATCTCATTCTTTAAGTTTCAATAATCTCTGGTACATTTTGCGGAAGCAACAACCTGCTACGAATTGCTTCCAGTGCGCTGCCGCGTACACACCTTTGTAGATGTATCAGATCGTCTACGTTTGAAAATCCAATATCTAAAGTTGTTCCTTCAAAGTTGCTTATAAAGATGGACCATTCTTCTGGTCTTCCTGAGAAATTCGGCAGTTCTTCTGGAAGCGCTTGTCTGGCAGCGATGTTATTATTTGTCAGAGTTCCCTGGATTATATCATGCTGAAGAAATACGTTTTTTGTTTCCGGATTAAATGCGGAATCCTTCAATGGGAAAACGCGGCTGTTTCTTGATGAAGAGGAACAGGTTGGCTCCGATTCAGATATATTTTTGTGAACATTTTTTTGAACTGTTGATGGCTTCGATTGACGAAGTGACTCAACCAATCGTGGAAGCATTTTTGTTTCAGATTGGGATGCTGTCTGACGTTGATCTGACAACTCAATTGCCATACTGCCAAGTTGCTTGTCCGTTCCTTCAATTGCGAGTTCTCCATCTGTTTCCATCTCTTTTGATGTGCTCTTTATATCGTCACCTTCTTCGTCGGAGTCTTCAGCCATGAGGATCTTGAAGCGTTGTGCGATGTAAGCTCTGTCTCGCTTCTCCGCTAACATTCTCTCCTCCTCTAGTCTCTGGAGCTTGAGTTTCACATGACGGGAGCATTGCTTTTCAATAGCGGGGTTCTGTGGTGAAATATTTTGCGAACAAACGTCACATGCCCAGGATTCATTTTCGATGCCTTCATCCACGTTGGCGCATGAAAAGTGGTACCAGGTATCGCATGTATCACATTGTACCATATCCATCGAATCTATTTCCTTGCATTTGCCACAGCTATTTTTCTCTATGTTTACTCTGTTTAAATTTATTTTGCTAACCCTTTGCCTTTGTATCGATTTGGGCGTTTCCCTTGCATCGTCAACCATTTTTTGTGTCCTTTTATATCTGTGCCGGCTTATTGATGAATTTATATGAAAAGGCGAGAAGTTTTGAAGAACTTGTTGAGGCTTTGTCTTCAGCTCAGTCAAAAAAGGTTTCTCTCCAAATAAACAACGTTTTTTGAAGTAATTTAATGAATATATTTTTTGCATTGAGCGAAAATCAAAAACTTCGTCTTTGCTTCTCGTTATCCTTTTTTCAAACACCGGAATGCTCTTCTCCAGCCTTTGTAATCTCCCCGCTTGTAGATGTCGCTGCTGCCGTTGTCGATGACAGCTATTTTTTGTTTAAGTTTTGTCCAAAAAATTTATAGAAGTTCATACATACTAACAAAGTAAAATATTTCAAAAATTTATAACAACTCTTTTAGCAGAAAATGACGAAAATAATTTGTAAAAATGATTTGAAAAGGTTTGCTAATAATATTGCATGTAAAACGAGGAATAAATACAATGTGTTTTTATTTTTTTTATTATATCGTACGTAATTTCAAATCAAACCAAAACGTAAGAATGTATTGCATTCCTTGAAGCTTCAGATCATCACCGGCATGAGAAGACCCATAATAATGAGATAAAAAAATCATATGCAGACGAAAACAAAAAAAAAACGCATCTGTCGAATTTCGTGTTGGACATATAGTACATGTTAAGATAAAATCGAAGACAGAGATCGCTAGTATTCCACCATGACATGAAAATGAGACGGCTATTACACACAGCATAGTTGCGCTGTGCAATTTTCGGTGATTTTCTTTTGAAATCTCCCTCCGAGCTGCGCACGTTATTACACGAAGATTTTTTAATGCTCTAGAGCTGCGCGTTATTTTGACAGTTATGTTTTATTTTGTATTCACTGTTCGCAGATAAAGAACTTGCTGTTCAAATTTTATATATTTATAGATCTATATTTAAAGATCTAGGATAAAATCATAGAGGAAACATCGATATGTCCAGTGATCATTCAATTTCATTTGAATGATAAACTATCTTTCAGAAATTGTCAGTGTTTACTTTAACCATCAACTTTATTTATTTATTAAGTTTTAGGCCAAATTCAAAACTACCATCTATTCTTTGGCACATGGGCCAACAAATCTGCTGTGTATCCTAAGAGTGAGAAGTAGAAATAAAGCAAATTCGAAAAATAAGGAACAAGGAGATAAGGAAACGTCAAGAACATGCAAGGAAAATCCTACCCGTGCATGTCCGGGCTAGGCTATCGCTGTTTCAACTTCCCTCTCTTTTGCACTCATCTGAATCTTGCAGTGTGTAATAGCGGTCTGAGTGACTCCTCGAGATATTTCATGTCATGTTAAGCTTTGTGAAAGAAATTATCCTCCTATGAAGTCGGGGTGTAACAGCTCTTGGGCAAATCATGTGTCATCGCCGTAAATGGAAGAATTCAGTGCCTATATTTTCCTTGCGATTATTTCCTGCAGTTTAATTGCATTTTATTTAAAGAAAATAAAAAAAGGTTGGAAATCAGAGACCAGTACTTCGTTGTGTATTTCCGGGTTATTGGAGAATCGCGAAAAATTATCATTCAGTGTTTGTGAATGATGGATGTTCAATTTGTTTTACACCCAATACCGGGAACTGATGAACAGTTCATCGAAAGGTATAAACATGCTCATATCGGATTTGGTAAAGTCGGGTGTATTTCTAAGTATATTTCTATTATTGTTTTCCAATGTTTTATGCTTCGCTCAAGTCAAAAAATTGTTTCCATGATTGCGAATATAAAAAATAAATTGTATATCAAGCTAAAGAGTACTTCGGGTAATTATTTTGAAATTGGCATATTATTTTGTGTAGCTTCCAGCGCTCACAATCGACGAAGGAGCACTTTTGATTGAAAAATACATTAGTTCAATTTAAGAGTAATAATTTGGCTACATTGAATCTATTTACGCTATTCGTGCTTTTATTTTTGTGTTATTGCAATAAATATGTAAACAACAAAGTGTTGTACTTGGAGCTGCTTGTTATGATCCTGCTAGAGACGGCAATGAACATACCGTCACATGGCAAGGACCTACGTTTAATCTTTAAATGCATTGTCGAAACAAGTGGAAAACTTATGGTGCGATTTCGCTTTTCTTAATTAAATAAGGGATTGTTATTTTTGGGAAGGTTCACTTTCCCATTGAATTAAGATAACAATCGAAAGTAAACACATTCGATTTTTACAATCCACTACAATAGTACGATTTGTTTGAGGGGACTTTTTCTTTTTTAATTCCCAATAAGAGTGCATTTATGCTAAAAATGAAAGATACAGTAATACGCTGTTTAACGCGAGGGATACGTTCCGGAAAAAATCGCGTTAACTGAAATTTGCGTGTATCGAGGTTTATGATTAAACCTAATCAACAGTTAATACAACAAAATTCGAATCATTTTAGCTATTAACTATTCTTTACAGAAAAATACATCTATTGTCTTTTGGGCAACGTGGTTTTTACGTTCTTGTTAAATACGTTCTTAACGCTCAAGACTGTTTTTGGTTGTTTGACACATAAATTTTCAAAAGAGCATTGTTCTTCCTGATCGTAGATGGGATTATTCTGTAACTAGATCAGATCTTCATGGCTGAGAGGAAAATTGTGCGTCGCTACAAGTTCTACGTGGTCTTCTACCGCGAAATCTTCAAGTTCAGACCCCTTAATCATTGCAAATGGTCTTCAAGCACTTCTCTCTGCACCTGGACAATTCTTTTAGGTGCTTTGACTGCATTTGGCCAAAGATTACGGCACAGCCTCTCATTTAACTCATTTTAACTTCGTTCTAAGCCTCTCCCATAACCTGTCTTTCTTCCCCGCCAGTTTCATGAATATGTTGGCTAAAAGTGCGGCGATGGTAATAAGCTTTGAAGTTTGTTATTGCTCCCTGGTCTATAGGTTGTAATATTGACGTAGTGTTTGGTGGAAGGAACTCCACGTACATTTTTAGCTCTCGGCGTTTCAAGTCAGGTTGGATGTCGTGGGGCATTGTCTAAGAGTAATCTAACTAAAGGTTTAAACCCATTTCTGTCACAGTATGATTTGACTGATAGGCAGAAACTATTAGAATAGCATTCTTGAAAATTTTCCCGTGTAACCCACGCCTTTCTGTTGGATCGCCATTCAACTGGTAGTCTTGTCTTGTCTGTTGCACGGAGTGTTTCTGAATGGTGCACTTATAAAGGTTTCACTTTGAAATCACCAGTGGCATTACCACCCAGCAGAAGTGTTAATCGATCTTTTGCAGCTTTGAAATCACAAGCTTGATGTTCTTCCTTAGAAATGAATGTTCGAGATGGCATTTTTTTTTCCAGTAAAGTCCGGTCTCATCAACACTGAAGATGAGACAAGCAGGAATTTTCTCTCATCATACTAATTCTTAAAACTTGTCTGGAAACTAGCTGCAACTTGAATGTCCGCGCCTGGCCCGTGGCCTGTTATTTGGATACTGTGAAATTGGAATGCTGCTTGAACCGATGGAACCAGTCGGAGTGAAACTCCCTTGCTCTTCTGTCTTCAGCGTCTCATACAAAGATGTTTACTTTGTGCATATGAGGTCTGGACTTGCTGATGTGTTCTTTTTGAAATCTTTTATGCAGACTGACAGTAACTTCTCCATTCTTTCTAAGGTAGAGGATCTCTAACGAGAAAGTTTTGTTGCACATATAGGTGTTGAACTTTTGTTGAAGACTAATTTTTTCCCCGATTTTTGAAAATCGTTCCCACAGTCGATTCTCTCCTAACAATTGTTGCTTTACCTCCATTTTCCATTCTTGTTATCAGTTTCATCTTCAATTCCAACGTTACGCTTTTACGCTCTTTTTTCTGTATAGGCGGCAAAATGACTACACTATGTTATTGCACATTCTTTCACGTAATGTGAAGCATTTGAAGCGAAATTTGAAATTCGCGTTATAGTGAAACCGCGCATAACCGGGTCGCGTAAAGCGGGGTATAACTGTATATATATTATGACTGCCGGTATAGTTTTAGCTGGTACACTTAAACGAAGCTAAATAATATTGAGATGCTGAATTTGGGTTAAGTAATGATGGAATATCCCAAACTTCTTCTTCTTCTACATCATTATGTAAGCCCACCTTACATAAGACAAGAGTCTTCTTAAGAAACAGTGGCATAGAAGATTGCGAGGAGATTCTATTTCCAAGTTATTCAAGATTAGCAGAATTAATTTTTAAATTAGCGACATTTATATATGTTCAGAATATGTATGTACTTGCTATATGTGTATACTTATGGACCGTGGCGTACAATTGTACAGTGGTCATAAACGTCCACTCAAACGATCTTATGGATAATATCCGAACAGATGTTAATACTGCGCACATCGTACAAGCCATCGTTTGAGTGAGTGCGAAGGTTTACGCAAACTTATGGGTTCACCGATTCCAGTAATTCGGCTTAAGTTCGTGAATGTCAGCAGAAAGTAAAACCAACTTTTTACGGTTCGATCATATTCTGTGAATAGGCTCGTTTCTGGGTGATGATAGCAGCACGCGGGGAAATTGTCTTAAGTTACTTAATGGCTAATATATATACACTTTAACAGGGGAGAGTACGATAACTTGGGCGCCGAAAATTGATAACGATTTCTTGTAGAGGGGCCAAAAACAAGCATTTTTTACTATGGGAGGGAGGGGTCTATCTCAAAAACTAGAAGACATAAAGCCATTCGGTTTTTTGTGTTCTATTCAGAATTGATACAAGCATTGACTTAAAAAAGCAAATTTAGCACTTCATTTCACAATTTTGAAAAAATTGGTCTAAACTTGTTTTTTTTGATTTTTTTTTATCAAAATTTTGAGTTTGCATGCGAATTTTTCAAAAACTATTAAAGTTTACTATTTAATTTAAACCCAGGATTAAAGAACATGTTTCTGGCTTTCAAAGCCGGTATAGTACTTTATTGTAAGTGTTGCCGTTGCCGTTTTTTTTTTATTTTTTTTTTTCATTTTAAGTAATTTTTTTTTAAACTGCCCCTACAAAAAACCGTTTTCAATTTTTGGAGCCCAAGTTATCGTACTCGTGTCCTTTAACAATATAAACGAAACTAATTTTAAAAAATAACGACATTTATAAAAAAAAAATCTACGTTTTAATATTTTGTTTGACTAACTCTATCTACGATAACTGTCTTAAGTCTTTTTGTCATTGATCCATATCGTTTTTCTAAGTCTGAATTGAAAAGAATATTTGCCCACTCTTCGATGTATTGATTTAATTTGTTTCAGTTTTTGGGGCTCAATGGATATGAACTCTTAGCTCACTCTTAGTCACGTCTGCAACGTTAGTTCTTTATGTTTTGATCAGGTATTTCTTTGCGTCCACACCTTTGCTAGATATGCTCCCGCATATCATCACATACAGCTTTCCAAATGTTTAATTTTCATTTGTTGCGACACATTCTGTACCTTCCCTCATTTTTATTTCGTCACAAAATATAACATCACCGTTTGGTTGAATTCTATGTTCTGAAGCAAACGAGAAGCGTTTTTGTACGTTTTGAAGTTGAAAATAGAGATTTTCGCGCCACTCGATGTGAATACTTGTTTCCGGAAAACTTATCTTATGGTTTCGTCCGACACTCCTGGTTTGTCTCTCTTGACAAGGCTCCAATAGATGTTTGCCGATTTTCGGTTACTTTATTTAACAAGCATCGCTTATATCTGTCCGATAACTTTTTGGGACGATTTTCACGCTAAATTTTTTGATGTTGTAAATTGTCTTTTTGGATAAGCCAAACCAAATGGATCTCTGATATTTTCCTTGACACTTATGCCATTGTAATGGTTGTAATTAACTAGTTGCTTTAGTTCTGAAGTTATTCTTTTCGCTGGCATTTGGAAACTGATAGTTTTCCACACTCGCACTCACCAGCAAAAATAAAGATGAATAATTTGCTTTCGAGTTCTTTCATCACTCACGCAACAGAAATAAATAAACCACTATAACGGTCCTGTTTTGAACCTGTTAATGTAGTGCGGAAGGGGTACGAAAGATGTGTAAACACTTTTTTGATTTATTGTAGTTGTTATTGTTAAGCGATATAAAGCATTTGTTTTATGTTCATAAATTTCAAATATGTTGTTTTATTAGGTAGGAAAATAAAGTAAGTGAAAGTATTTGTATTTTAAATAGGCAAGAACAATTTTTTGTTTTCTTTTACGTTGTGTAAACACTTTTTAAAAACATAGGTTTTTCCCCTCATTTTACCGTCTGAACTAATGTCGTTTTCCCCGGAAAGTTTGATATTGTGGGGCTTCTCTGTTTGAATTTATAAATTAAGGTTGGTCACTTATGTATATCTTTAAAAATTAAATTTGAATCATTAAAGTAACAAACTACTTCAATTCGTATTTTGTTAATTGGTTACAGCATTGAGAAAAATAAACAAGCCAACCACAATAAACTTATCAGTTCCACAAATACACTCAAACTAATCTATGTAAACCTGACGATCACCCTTGTGCCTCTTCTACACTACACACAATCCAAAAACTACTGCCACTCATTAGACTAAATCTCAAAATACCAACAACAGAATGTCACCAATTTTAATTATAACCCAATATCTTGTCAATGAGAACTCTTACTACGACCCACCAAATCAACCTTAATCTATTCCACACCCCACGGCAAACACCAAAAATCACCACGATGTCAACATTCTCCTCTTCACAGAGCCAAAGCACACTGCAAACGATGAATCAAACAAACACTAACAACTACAACGATATAGCAAATCACCTGCACTAAAAATAATTCAATAGAACATCAAACTTCAAATACTATAATGAAATTCTCATGCTAATAAAAACGATCTCTCCCAAATAAAAATCCACAAAAAATATCCGTATCAGAGTCAACTACAATAACCAATTCTTAAACCCCTATGGTGGAATAGCTTTCCTAATACACACTTCCATTCAGCACGACCAAATTAGCCTAAACAACGACTTCGAAGCCGTTGGTATCAGAATAATATCTTTTCATAAATTGTACTTAATAAATGCCTGCATACATCCTCTCAACTTCAACAACCTGAAAAACGTCCTTCACCACCAAAACATACCAACTCTAGTTTAAGGCGACATTAATGGCTGACTCACCTAAACATAACCACCGAGGCACCACCATTTCAAAGTTTCTAATTTAATCCGACTATAAACTTCTCAATGATGGATCCCGAAAAAACTTTAGAACCCATTCCACTTTCACCCAAGTCGACCTTTCCTTTTGCTCCCTGGGTCCAGCTTTTGACAGAAAATGAATTATCTTGAATGACCAATGTGGAAGTGATCACTTCCATATTATAATTTCACACCACCTTCCCACCCGCAAGGAGACCCGAAGTTAAAATCGACGAAGCTAAATAGGATTTATTTAACAATATTATTGAACGCCCCATCAGTGAAAATCTCAACAAAGGATGCTAATATACACATAATTATCCTCCAGAGCGCAAAACTATCCATTCCCCAAACTTCTATTTCGGCAGTTAGACCAAGAGTCTCTTTGTGGAACAAAGAATTGGAGTAGTTTAAGAGAGAAAAAAAAAGACTGGCAATTATTAAAAATTAATATTTCCACTTTCAACGTTCAGTTATAAAAGAGCCAATGCCATATTTAAAATAAAACTGTCGGAAACAGAAAATATCCATAAACATAAATTCGAAATCAATCCCAACACTTATACTACTTAAATCTTCCATCCACTCTATTAACCCTACAGATCACTCTAACTTTACGAATCACTTTAACATCGTCAAACTGAACTGTCGAATTCTAGACCAAAATAACCTGCGATTATATTTTCCCCTTCTGCTTCTGCCGAAACAAATACTTAACTACCCCTGCCATCTACGTCCAAGCAAAAAATTCCGAAACCATTGACAGCGACATCAATACTTTGGAACTAGGCTTAGAATTAAACAAATCAATAGTAGACTCCAGCTAACGATATAATTTCATACGTTATGATAAAACTCCAGTTTAAAAAACAATACTGACACTCCTTTCCTTAAACCTCTTGCAGATAAATCCCTGCAGAAATCGTACAGACACATCTCACGAAATCCGTGTTTTGTCAAAGTTCTTACTACTTACTTTACTTCCCACAATAAACTTCTTAATATATAGTCATCAATTTTCATTTAAAAAAGTCTGCTCTGTTGGCAAATCTATCCTATACATGGACATCGCATTAATGATGTCCCCTAAAATAAAGTCTTCAATAAGCTTTCGAACATCCCTTTCTCTCCAAAAAGAAATCAAATTCATTACATATGCTGACGATTTCACAATCATCAAAAAGTTGAATAAAAAAAATACCTCAAACATTGCCCTTAACTCCATTTTCCAAGACATACTTTCCTGTTCCGAATACTCCGGGCAAATTATATTTGGAGAAAAGCAAAAGCACCTTCACATCTGTCGAAAATTGAAATGCTCCTGCAATATCCATTCATGGAATGTTACAAAAGAAAAAACTGGCCGACTCAAAAAATTACAACTCGAATATATCCGCTCTGCCTTGTGTAATGTAACAAAATCCCTCGTCTGTAAAAAAAAAAAATAAACTGCAACCCATAAACACTAATCTCAATCATCCAATCTCTAATAGTCAGTAAAATAGAATACGGACACTTACTCAACGGTAAACCTACCAAATGCAACCAAAACAAAATTAAAACCATATACATTGCCGCACTAAGAAAGGCATACGTAACTACTCCCATAAACCAACTCCTATTTGAATCGACAACGCAAAATATCGAAAGCCAATGCTACAGATCCCCTCTCAAACTCTACAAATCTGTCCTCTTTGATAAAGTTACACCTCTCTGTATAAGTCTTATTCCGCAGCAAAGATCTTAGCAGAATGTCCGAACCCATAACATGTTGAAAGTTTACCCTACTTGATAGTGAAGTGTTGACTGAAAAAAAATACTTTTTATTGACCGGAAAAAGAACAAGTTACAATTTTCATATGAAACACAGAAATTGTGAGTTCATCGACTAATTATAGTTTAGATAGGCGCTTCACAAAAATATTTCGTTGTTTAAGTTGAGTGTAGAACTGTGAAATTCATTTACAAAAGCCACATGACAAAATGAGGGTTCAAATATTCAAAAATGTTCTAATCGTTTCAACTTAAATTTATTATTTGGACGTCCGAAACGACAAAATTAAAAAGGAAAGCTCGAGCAGCTTTCAGCAGCAAATTTAATTTATCGATGTTAACTATATAACTAAATCAATTAACACAAAAGAACAAATCCTGTAGAAAACAAAATATACTACCAAAAATAAAAAGAATAAATAAACTCCATAAAATCTCTAAATGTGGATATAGATTAGATTAGATTCTTTATTAGTAATTAAATTACTTTATTAGTAATTAAATTACTACCAAACTTACATTCCCAGACAGATACTTAGGTGAGATTCTGTATTTCATTTTGAAAACAAAGACCATCGCATTCAACTCGATTCTTTGTTCAATATTCATCCACCTTAAAATTTGCAGCATCGAATCGATCGGTGTGAATCGGTTACACCTCAGGATGACTCTCATAGCCCTATTCTGCAGTTTTTGCAGTCTTGCGATCTCCCCCTCTCCACATAGGAACAGTACCGTGGCGCAGTATTCAAAGTGTGGCTTTACAATCACATTGTAGATATTGATTAAACACGTAGTTGACACTTTACTTCTTATGCGCTTCATGAAGCCAATCTTTTTTCCGACCTTCTTACACACAAAATCCACATGCCTACTAAACTTCAATCCGCTATCCACTATTATGGTCGACAACTTCAATGACTTCACTCTCCATTGTTAACTGGATGTGCGAAGGAGAGAAGCGGATGGTCATTACTTTTGACTTACTAACATTGAGCTTCAATTTATTCTGAATCAGCCAGTCTTCAACACTTTTCATATCTTCCTGCAATAGGCTCACACATTCTTCTCGATTATTTCCCGATATGTATAGCAGGGTATCATCTGCAAATAACATCACCTGACTGTGTTTAACAACGTATTTCATGTCGTTAATGTACAGCAGGAAGAGCAGGGTTCCGAGGACCGATCCTTGTGGCACACCCAATAAAATTACTCGTGCTGCCGAGTAATGGTTGTTGTATTAAACCTTCTGCTTTCTTGCTGTTAGATATGACTCAAACCAACTAAGCTCCCTGCCATTTATGCCATATTTTGACAATTTCTTTATTAATATCTATGGTTTCAAAGGCCTTTTAAAATCAAGAAACACCGCAATAATTCCATTCTTTTTCTCCAATTCTTGCTTCCAATTTAAGATAAGCCAATTTATGGCCGTCTCGCATGAGTTGATTTCTCCTGAATCCAGACTGTTCTTCGCTCATCAACCCATTACTCTCGAGGTATTTTACTAGCTGCTTGTTGACTACCCTCTCCAGACTCTTTTCCAACATGGGAAGCATATTTATTGGCCTAAATTCCTCGCATTTAGTTGTTCCAGCAACCTTAGGCACAGGTACCACCACCGCCTCTTTCCAACATTCTGGGAACTTCCCCTGCACCAACGACATATTTATAAGTTTGGTTAAGCTATGAGAAAAAATTCCCCAATGTTCAATTATCATTTTGACATTCATATATTGTAGGTCGTTCTTTTTATTCATACTTCTGCAAATTTCTTTCAAGTCAGCTGGTGAAACCTCCGCGAAATGGAATGAGGAAGTAGAATCTGGGACATTATCTACATACTGTACATTTGGGATGGACTCATTTATATGCCTTATGCTATTTATGAAGAATTCGTTAAATTCGTTCGCTATTTGTTTTTCGTTTTTCATTATTTGGTTATTGAACTCAATCGCACTAGGGTTCGCACAGTTCTTTTTCAGGATATACTTTTTGATCTCTCTCCACATTTCTTTTTGATTTGATGCATTTGATATCCTTTTCTCTATTGAGAGATTCTTAGCTCTATTTACAGCCTTTTTATATCCGTTTCTGACGCTCCTGTATATCCGCCAGTCGGTATCATTATTCGTATGAACTGCCTTTTGGTGAGATCTTTTCACTTCTCATGTCATTTAAAACTTTGGTAAACCAACTGTTCTTGGCTGCATTTACTCGCATTTTGCAGACCAAATGATTAACGACATTGCTCATTTTGCTATAAAACTCATCCGTAAATAAATTAACATCGTCATGTTCTATATCATTGATGCGTTCCATCCTTAGCCTCGCTCTGAATTGGTCCGAGTTGTATTTGCAATATTGAATAGGTCCCGTTTCAACTCCTTTAATGACGCCGCTATAATTAAACTCTATCTGCAGTGATTCATGATCCGAAATGTTGGCTTCACTGTCCACCTGGACACTTATTTGGTGCATATTAGATACCACATAGTCAATCAGTGTTGTAGATGAGGGTGTTATTCTTGTAAACTCGTTCACTTTCTGCACATATCCATAGTCTATAAATATTCCCTTCAGCCTCCCTTGGTATGTTGAATTATCTAACCAGTTTATGTTGAAGTCACCGACAATTATAATGTTGTCACCAACGTCTTCTAAAGCTTCCAACCAATCTCTTATATAGTCACAGAATGTATTTTCCGGGCCGCTTGGCGATCTGTATACTATAGCAAGTATTAATTTGATGCCATTTCGTTTGCACTTGGCTACCATCCACCATATTTCTCTGCCAATGTTAATGTTCTTAATAGTCGTTACCATCCAATACTTTTTAATATACAATACAATGGGTCTCACTAAGTGCTATGAATTCGTATTTGTTGTATCGGGTTATGACTTCCAGTTCGGTAAAATTGTTTTCTAATCCTTGTACATTTGTGTACAATCCTTTGAAAATTTTTAATTGCTAATAGCCTATATTTTGCTTTACCCTTTTAAGTTTATTTAAGTACACCGGGCATTCCCTACTCAAAATTCCATGTTTAGTGTCAAGGCCCAGGTTTAGTCTAGTGTTAACTTTTCCACAATTAATGCATTTTTCTACAATATCACTTATACAGTCTTTGGAACTATGTTCTTTAAGGCATCTACTACAGACTTCTTTATTTCTACACTCTGTCGACTTATGATTAAAACCCTTGCACTTGTAGCACCTCGTTACATCAACTCCATCAAAGATCAGATAACGATTCCATCCTATGTTTATTTTACCAATGTCCATTATTCTTTTAAAGCTTTCAAAATCCAATTCAATTACCACGTTGTAGCCTTTAATTTGCTTTCTTATAATTTCTTTTACGGTTATCACCTTTAGTTTACTGTGTTCCAATTGCACATTCTGCTTTTTAATTTTTTCTATTAAGGCATCTTCGCTATATTTTTCTACCATGTTGTATATTAAAATTCTCGGGCTTCTAAGTTCAGGCATATTTACTTCATATTTATCCTTCAACTTTTCCTCTAAGGCTTTCTTTATTTTTTCCGTTTCTTTTTGGTTTTCACTCTCTATGACAAGCGTTCCATTCTGTCTATTTTTCACCCCAACTATTTTGAGCCTTGCTGGGTCCACATTTTTTTCCAAATCCGCCTTAGTCGTAGTACATTTTTGTCTCTCTTTAGGTTTAAGAATCACTGGTGCTCCAACCTTAACAATTTCGCCTTTACAACCGCCACCTCATCACAGATTTTTCTTACTTCCATACATATTTTTTCATTGTTGGCATTGCTATTTTTCAACTCATAACAGACCTTGTTACTTTCAGCCTTATAATTTTCTAAGAATTCACACATTTTTTTAATTTGGTTTTCCTGCGATTTTTTCATTTGCTGCAACCTCTCCATATACCTTGCTTCTATGGCTTCAAGTAGTTTTTTTTATCTCGTTCTCGTTTTGTTTTAGTGCCTCTTCAAAACCTTCTTTGTATTCTCGTAAGTAAACTTTGTTCTGATTAACACTTTGTTGCATATCCTTACGTACGTCAACTACATTACGTATATACAGGGTGCAGTCCTCGCACATAAATTTAACCATTTTGTTGGTACTGACAACACCACAGGTATACTGATCAAGTCCCGAACATTTAAGGGCAGCATGGTACACTTTACCACAGACTCCTTCACACATTAAGCCAGATTCTCCTCGTATAAGAGTTTTGCAATGGCACGTCTCAGGCATTTTGGCCTCCAGACCGACTCATGCAACTCTGCTAAAACTGGCACATGTATATTCTTATGTCATTCACCGTTCAAGGTCTAACCAGCTGGGTAATATTTATTTCAAAAGAGTTATAGTTTTTAGGGTAAGAAAGAAAAAAAAAAACAAATTATTACGAAGCTTAGGGCCTTTGCAAGCTACCAAGCAAAACCGTTGAACCGCAAAACAAAAGCTCATTTACACTTCAGATTTAGTTTAATTTGTTTCCGAATTCACACAACACGTCGCGCACAAACGTCAAACGATAAAAGCATGTTTGAAATAATCTGTTTTTCATGTTAAATTATTCCGTCACGACAGAGTAAACTTAATTTTAAGATTGTGATGAATTTCAATTGATATTATTAAACTATTAAAACTTAAATACGCTCTAAAGCATGTTGTGCATTTGTCTTAACCCATTTCCGCCGAGAAATTTTGTTGTTTCGATTTTAAAAGTTTTTGCACGATCGCATTATATATACTAGTATCAATCCTGTATACGGCGTTCCCATTTGGTTACGCTGGGCGGTAAGCGGTCTCTTTAATTTTCAACAAGATAACTATAATTTTTTTTTTTTTAAATACAATGGGCGGAAATGGGTTGACATATGCAATAACTGCGTAACGGTTACAGCAATGACTCATTTATTGTACATATCATAATTTGTTTTATTTTTTATTCGTTCAGGTTGCGTGATTCATCAGACAGAATACATAAATATGGATCTCCGAATCCTACTGTTTTCGATAACTTAAAAACTCAAGTCAAGGAAATTGTGATCGGACCATCCCACATTGGTATACTTCTAGAAGATGGCACTGCTTTCCGCGTTGCTTTTTCTATAAATGTGGACCAACTTGACCTAAACAATGCAGATCCATTAAAAACGTAAGTTAACTATTGCTTTCAATAACCTGTACATTTTTCACGACTTTTTGCTAAGCAGACAAGACACCAAGAGACACAAAGAGGTTTGTGGCGAAATGACGCATATCTTCCGAACTAGATACTATTAAAAGTGTTAAACATTTATTAGCCAGCTGAACATATAGATTGTAAATTTAGTATTCTCTTCTAAGTGCCGCTTCAAATGTTGTCTATTTTATTTATTTATAATATAACTTACAGAGTATATGAATAACAAAGTAATATTTATGTAATAGCACTAGCTTTCCAGTGCTTCACAACTAGCTAGAAACATTGTCATTTCTTCTGTAGGATTGATTGTGAAATAGTGTTGTACATGATTAAGCCAACTATTTTGTTTTATGCCCATCCAGAGAGACTCCAATCTTAATAGCGGATCCATTTGATTGGGAACAGTTTATTTGTATGTGGTAAATGATCCCTGATGTCTTTTCTAGTTGGATTTGTAATACAGATCCAGATTTACCACACATATTGTGAAGAATCTGTCAGTGCATATAACATTATTCTTTTTTGTTACATGTTTCTTTTATACTTATTAAGGCTAACGCTTCATCAGGTATAACAGAGGAAAAATGTGGGAGGGGGCCCTTCGAGATGGTTTTATTTTTTTATCGACAACGGCAAACGCGGTCCTATTTTCATGTTTTGTTCCGTCAGTGAAGGCGAAGTTCCATTTTTTTCCTTATATGATTTTATGATATCATTGACATAGCCCTGTAGTTATTGTGGCTTTTTGAAAGTAGCTGAGAAACATGATAAAGGAGAAACGTCTAAGAAGCCACGAGCAAGATGGGATTCTGTGGATACTTAATTCATACTAACACGATTCTATGATTCATGATTTGCTTAACAACTGATTTTATTGGGGAATCGTTCGGAAGACAAAGTTTGTACATAAGCAGATATAAGATAATGAAGTCTATGTTCGATAAAAGGCAGGCCAGACTCTATAAGAATATTTGTATAGGTGTCGTCTTAAACGCTCTTTGTGCAGAGCATATTGTTGCTCGGTATTGGGGCTTTACAAGTTACACTGATGTCTTCGAACATTTACCATAAATTACACGTCCGTAGTCAATCTTGTTGAAAATAAAGTATTTATGAGTTGTAACAATATGGGCAAAACTAGATTTTGAAGCTTATTATTCGATGATATTTGCCCATTTCATTGATCCACATCACACTAAGTATATTCAAGGTATTAACGTTTAAAATGTAAAAATCGCAAAATCTGAGTGATATCTGAGACCCTGAGAGTATATTTGAAAAGTATAAAGTAATTTTGGAGAGGTGCTTCGATTTGATCATATAATTGATTAGTTTAACTGATAGAGGAGACAATTACAAGTAAGCCTAGTGAACTTTTTGGATAATTTACCGCACATTTGAACATAAAAAACAAATGCAGAGAAAAGTATTCAGAAGTACCCGATTTGTGTAACACATTGCAATAGTAGTCTCCAATTGGCGGGAAAAATTAAGCTCGTAATTTTCATCTGAAATAAAAAAAACCAAGAAAATTTTTATTTTCATATGTTTTTCTTCTAGATGAACGAAGAAAAACCCAAGAAATGATTAAATTGAAAAATTTCCTCAGATTAAAAAAAAAAGTGTTTTTCTTTTTTCAAAACAAAAAAAAAACGCTTCAACTTGCTAAAAAAGTTGGTAATTTGGGAATCTTTTTAGTTCAAATAAAAGAGAACGAAGAAAAACCCAAGAAATGATTAAATTGAAAAATTTCCTGAGATTAAAAAAAAAGTGTTTTTCTTTTTTCAAAGCAAAAAAAAACGCTTCAACTTGCTAAAAAAGTTGGTAATTTGGGAATCTTTTTAGTTCAAATTAAAGAGTATACAAAACTGAAGCTATAACAAACTTTGGTTTTTTTTTTTTTGCAATCACGCCCGACAGTTTAGAAAAGTCTTAAAAATACAAATTTAAACGACGAGCTTAAAAGTTTATGATGAGTAAAATGTTAATTTCTGATTAGTTGTAGTAATAATAATACGCTAATCATCCTGCAACATATATTTAAAATTCAGCTTCCTCAAACAACTCATTTTGATGAAGTTTTGCGACCCTACGGGCCCTGCGAGTTTCCATGCTGGAAAAAGACGTACGCCGATTTTTCCCCCCGATCCGTTGTGTGTCGACGTTATCCACATACACCTTACATATCTGGCCGATTTTTAAATCGACAGCTGCATGGTACTTGAAACAGCAGAATATCCTTCATTGAATATTTCGGTTTCAACGTTTTTTTGGCCAGAATGCGGATGCTTCGGGCTCATGCACAAGATTGTGGAGTTGAAAGATTCGTTTGAAATCTGCGTGTGCCCGCCTTAGCATCGTGTCAAAAGCTCGTCAATAAATCGAGTAGGATGTTTAACAGATGTCAGAGAATCTGTGGCTTTGAATTTGCTCCATTCACACCAGCTTTAGGCGCTTTCCGTACAATTCTTGTGGCGAGGAGATTTATCACTCGAACAAAAATGATCCAGCGTTGCTATTACAGCTTTATTCATATCTTCGACAGAATTAATATTTTTCTGATGGCCAAATCATAATAGATTGTTAACTTTTTAATGACATCCTCTGTCAAGCGCTTTTTGCCTCCGAGATTCTCTTCCCTCTTTTTTTTCGGAGTAGAGTACCATTACGTTTTTGTACGGTCTAAATCAGAAGAAGTGGCAAGAGCAAGCAAAATTCACTTGATTTGTTATGAGTCCACTCAGAAAAATGTTGAATTCAACCATCCGTTTTCGAAGAGGGCAAGTTTGGCAAAAAAGTTGTTCAAACACAATATGATGCATTTCCTGACGACAACAGTCTAAAGGCAGAAGAATACAATCATAAAGGCAGAAGAATACAATCATAAATCATCAAACGAAACTGAGGAGTGTCAACGATCGATAGTTCAGAAGACGTTGTTTCACCCATATTCGAAGGTAGTTGATGCTTAGCATTTATACTTAGCTGCATTGGTTGAATCATCCACATACAAAGAAGCCATGGTGAACCATCCACATACAAAAAAGCATTGGACTCGGAAAAGAATGACAACATCCAACTGATATTGTTACTTTTTTGACGAAGGAAGGTGATAGCGTCACGGATAATGTATTTGCATGTTGATTCAATGGTAACTCCTAGTCTACGTACTATGTTATGAGACATCTATATCCAAGAAAGCCAAATGATTATCATCCGTTGTACTCGTGTCACTTTTTCGATATTACATGGTGTAAGAAGTGGAATTTTCTAAATTCTTATCGAAACTAATAACGCTTTCCGGTATTAATATCAAACCACCAAGGCCACTAGAAGTGAACTATAAAAATATTACCATCGTGGAAGAAATGATTGCAACAATATAAATGGTTTGAAACCGCGACCCAGTTGAATAAAAAATCTTCCGCAATACAAGTTGTATATTTGATGTCTGTTTTAGGACCTGAAGCAGTATAGATTTATAATTCTTTCACGCTTTCTTAAGAAGAAAGTAATGCTAAATGATCGTTACGTCTAAATTTGAAGAACATTTCGCTTCCAAAATAGAGATTACTTTTGAACGATACGTCTTCAACAGGATGAACAAACAAGAGGAAGAGCCTTTCGAGCCTTTTTTACGCGCATAAAAATCTAGCAAAAAAATGTTACTTTGGCTTACGGGAAAAGCTTTTAGAAAAAACAGATGTATTTTTAGATGCCACAGTTAACATTTGAAGAGCAAGTGCGTTAGAGGCGAGTGAACGCAAAGAACTACTAGAAATGCAGTAAGAAGGGGATCCCTTCATATTGCCTGCAACTTAAACCCAAAATGTATTGTCATCTCCTCTGCCATCGCTGAAAAACATCAAAAAAAAACTCTTCATTTATCGTTTTTCTGTTCAAAGAAGCCATAGACTCCATCAGTATTTCTTATAAGCAAATAACACAGCTACGCGACGGTAACCTTCTGATCTTCACTCAATCAAAAAAAGTTGTTGTGCTATTCATGTCAACGAAATCTATGGCCCATCTCAGTTTCTTTTTATAACCGACTTAATTCGTCATGAGGTACAGTTTATGCACCATACCTTGTTAACGTTCCTGCAGCTGAAATTACCGAAGAGATAAAGTCTCAAGGTTTAACGAACGTTTTTAAGTTCACAAAAACGGTGGATGACAAACAACGTTCAACTGGATTGCTTCTATTTATCTTCGACCTCTTTCGGCCCCTATTCACAGTTAACATTGGTTGGTATCATGTCCAGCTCACGGAATATTTTCCCAAAACTATGCGTTGACGAAATTGCCAACTACTGGGCCAAACCACAAAAAGATGCAAATCCAATGCAACTTGCATCAAATACAACAAAAGACAAGATACGCTAATTGCATTGAGGAGCACACTGTCTTATCAAAAAATTGCCAACGCTACCTACAAGCAAAATCTACACTTGAATTAAAAACAACTATAAAATGTATCGCCATGCAAAAAACCACACGTTTAACACGAGCACAGCACTATTGCCCGCTCACACTCAATAATCCCGTAACCGATACAAATGTTCATCTTTCATCATCTTCGCCCTAACACTCGTCCGTCACCTCTACACCAATTGCCACTTAATCAAGTACGTCGAACAGTCTCCATTCAAATCTCCCACTATTATACACTGAACCAACATTATCAAATTCTACCTTAAATACCAATATAATCACCGATTTCAAATTTCACTCAATCTCTATTAAAAAATAAATCATACTACATTGTTGCTTCAAATTTAGAATCGTTTGATTCTCGTCGTTTAGAGTACAATTGTTCAACCGATTGTTTTGCATGGTTACCAAGAATAAATACCGTTTTGTTTCAAAAGAATCATCAGGCTCATAAAAGTTAAACAGTGGTCAAAAAAAGGTCAGAAATTTTGGTTTTCTGGAATCTTTAAAGCTAAATGTCTGACAGTTTACCCAATCCAAAGAACCATCCTTCTTCAATTTGAAGACAAAAGTATATCAGCTTGCTTTTGGGGTTGTTTATAGTTATCATTTTATGAAAATTCCCCTTTATTTTTACGAATCGATTTCGTGACAATGCACAATTCATCATTATCGTCCGCATAAAGCACAATCTTACAGCTTCTTATTTTTGGCATATTGTTTAAGTTTATAAATAACACCTCACCTAATATTGACCCTTGAGTGAGTCCTAAGGTGTAACAAGACGGAAAAATAGTTCCCTACGGATCACGGCACAAACAAACGCTAAGAAATGTCAAATGCCCACACATGCCTAATGAATAAATACAAAAGCATTGCGTACAATGGGATCCACCATAAGCATGTTGACGCGTGATTTGGAGAGACTTCTCGTCAAAAATGGTAATCCAGAAACTTAAGAAAATCTTAGTGATTTCAAAATCACTATCGATGAACAAAAAATTTAAATTGCAGGATTGCAGGCACAACTGGCGAAGGCGCATTCGCAACTGGAGGAGACATAATTGACTTAAGAGCATGCGAAACCAACATCATTGTGCTTGTGCCAAAGTACACGGGCTCTGACCCCACAGTGCGTTCAAAAGAACTTTGTGCCGAGCTATTGGAGGTTAAAACAGTAGATGTGTCTTTCGGTCAGAAACTAATTGCCTCTGCTCTCTGTATTGGTACATGTACATTATCCGCCTGACGTGGAGAAGATTCTTAAAAATAGGAATTAAAAAAAATATAGGATTTTTCGTGCACAAAGACAACCTAAAATAAGAACGCGAGCGTCGTCGAAGGATATTCTTACTGAAAAGGGATATCCATCAAAGAAATCCAAAACCTTCTAAATAGACAACAAGACATTTCACTATGATGAGAACGGAAAATTGGTGTGCGAAAATGGAGAAAGAACAGCAGATTACTGGGAAGGGCTAGTTTGATACAAAAGAGGTACTAAAAGATAGTCAAATGTACTTTTTTTTTTAAAAAAAAGAAGAAGAAAGGGTATGAGTTGAAATAGAAATTAATGGAAAAATATTCGACATCGTTCCTGTATACTTAGATTGCTGCAACTGGAAGAACGATAAGTCAAATTATTGGATTATTTATTATGCACAGGTTGCAATAATACGGTACCGCTAGGTTAATTCTACAGCCGGGTCGGGAACATTGGCATTTTATTGTTCAGGGCATGCAAGTACCGTCACAAACATTTGCAGATAACATGCCCTTAACTATTGAGTGCGGAGTTTCCACTGATGTGGACCCGAGCAGTAAAGAACTCTCTCCTACCAAATTAGTTGTGGAAAGAATGACACATTAACAATTATCTAAAAAAAATCGGAATGAGTGCATCACCACTTTATGACTGAATAGAATCACGCGCTTAAAGTATCCAAATATTATGCGAATTTCTGCACAATCCAAAACGAAATTTGAAAAATACAACCCTTGTTATATAACGAATGTTGCAAGGCTAGAAAAGGATCCCAATACGATAAATTCATTAAGGAAATGGAGCATTGAAACGTTTAAGAAACTATACAGCGAAAAGAACATATTCTACAAAACTATGTTAGAAAAAAAATGGGCGGCCCTTTAACATTTATATCTCTAGTCTTTGTGGGGTAGTTTGGAGTGAAGTCATATATTTTGAGGGAGCTGATTATTGTTAAGTGGTCACCATTGTGGAGGTCGTTTGGAATGTTCCATGTTATAAGGGGGAATATCTGGGAGGAGCATATTGTTAGGTCGACGATTGTGAAACTGCAATGCGTTGAAAAGTGTGTCGGGGAACCATGATTTAGAACACAGGTGTTTGATTTGATTATGAAGTCTTTCACTATTTTACCTCTAGGACTTTTTAATGAATAGATAAGTTCAGTTGTCGTGATGTTTTGGTCTGGAGAAATGTACAATAGTTATTGGGAATTTGGTGTTGAATAATACTATTGCGACGACAGAGAAATTGTTTTGTATATGGATTATTTTGAGGGATATGTTTATGTGAACTAAGAGACCGCATCCTTGTTTGGCAGTAATGTTTTGTGATTTTATTGCAATCACGTGTTTGTTGAGAAAATGTGTTTGTACTTCTGAAGTTTTCTGTTTTGAAATTATTGGTGATGACGGGGGGTTTGTTAGAATGGGCTGATTGGTTCGTTTATTTTATCTTATTTATGGATTATGTGGAGCTGCATTGAATACAACTGAGGAAAGGCTGTCTGCTGGTGTGGCGGTCGGGTTTTTTGTTTTATATATGTATATGTCTGGCTTCGGACATTCTGCATTTATTTTTTGTCTTTATTTTGAGGTTTTCTTTCGCTTGCAAGTACCGTGGGCAATTTTTGATGAAACTGGGTGTTCCTCATTGCAGTTAGCACATGCTGTAATACGCATTTTTTGGGGTGTGTGGTGGAAAGTTGCAGTTGTTCCTACCCCATTTCCTTGTATGGCCAAGAAGATGGAAGTGTCAGCGCATCGGGTTGGGAAAATATTCGCTACCCTGACATTGTACCATCCTGTATTAAAATTGTTTGGTGGTCGGAAGAGGTCGAGCATGAATAGGATAAAACCAGTCGCGCCTTGGTTGCCGTTATCGTTATTATCATTATTTATTTATATTTTTTTTTTCTTTTTTTCTATTTGAACACATCGGTTATTCCTTGGAATTACATTTCCTGAATGATTTTCGTTTCTAGGACGTTTATGAGTTTAGTTGGGCGTGAAGCTTTACAGATATTGGGAATAAAATGAGAGCATTTTCTTGGACAAGAAAATGTCGGCCATTTTTTTTTTTACTTGGCTTAGATTGAGAGGTTACCGTCTCGTAGTTGTGTGATTTGCTGGTACTCCGTGCTATTGCTGTCTACTGTTTTTTTTTCTTAGTAGGAAAACACTAAATGATGAAACTTGTTTGTCTTGGCTGGTTGAGGATATGATGAGTGTGGTGGAAAAATATTTTCTGTTTCTATGAGAGAAAAGTTAGGTTTTTTATCTATTCTAAAGATGGATTTGTTTCGTGGTCAATTCACTTAATCGGTTGCCTGAAGATGGACGCGACCCTGAGGTCATGTTTAATGTGGGGGGTTTTACAAATATGTGTAGATTATACTCAATAACCGGTTGCGAAGGGCGGTTTATTGTAAATGTGAAAGGAGGTTCAGTCAAGATAATCGCACTAAGAGAAACTAGTGGGGTAGGGCAGAACGATGTTGCCGGCGGAAGTTAGTCGATGACTGTTAATTTAATATTTGTGTTCTTGATTTTAAACATATGCACGACTTGATCTGAGGACAAGACGAATCGTTACACACGCGTATTCGAATGAACTGACCAGCGAACAAACAGAGAAATCAGGGCGGCGTTGCGTTCTTCTTTGTCCTTTTATTCCTAAAAGTTGTTACAGTCAATCACGAAGCATCAAAGCAAGTCGAACTAAATTTAGATTCGACATAAGCCTCGAGCGGCTGTCAAGTCCCGCAATATATTAGAAGCAAATAAAGTGAATTAATAAAGACCTATAACGTAAAACAAGAGTGTTTTATTGTGTTTACTCCCACATATTTATTTTAAAATTATTTCAAAAACCTCTTCTTGTAAAAAAAACACTCACTGTGCACCCAACGTATATCGGCTACTAAACAATCACTTGCAATACTTATAAAAAAAATGTTCACCAACAAGGACTTGACTTGAGGACTTGAAATTATAATATACAATGTTGCCCATATCGGGCATGAAAGGGTTTTCGTTTTAATGGAGACGTTATGGGTAACGGCATTGTCAAACTCCATTTTATATGATAAATAATTAGGACCCATGCGGTTTATTTTTATTACTTATTTAATAATAATCTTTGAACAATTTTTGCTGGACACTTGAATGAATTCAATTAAAATCACCTTTAATTTGCTTAATGTGAATAAAATATTTATGTTTTTTTCTCAAACTCTTCTAGATCAGCAAATAACGCAAACAATTGCCCCACTGGAAATCCTAAAAATTCCGTAAATGTTTCTTCTCGACAGTTGGCTAGATCAAGAGCCAAACTCTTACGGTCGGGCAGCCGGTCGGGACCAAATGGACAAGGTTCTAGAAGTTCTGGAGTTATTATCGGCGCAAGTTCAACGAGGCCACTTGTTACAGTACCCGCCCCTTTTGTTCCAGAAGAACTGATATCCCAAGCTGAAGTTGTACTTCAGGGAAAAAGCAGAAATTTAATTATTCGCGAATTACAGGTAAAATTTGATTATGTTGAATTTAGTTGAAAAATTAGAAAAATTGAATAGTTAAGACTTAGAACTTAGAAAAAATTTATCGCGATTGTAAAATGCGAAATAGCATAAAAAATATAAAAAATTTCACTTATTCAATTACTTTTCGCTTTTTTCATAAACAGTAACATTCCACAACTTAAAATGTTCGAGTGGTTTTCCACTGTTTCGTACTGCAGAAGTTTCTGTATTCCCTTTAAGACCTCTACTGTTTTGGGATATTTGTAACAACTAAGATTACCAATATTTGGGGAATGAATTGTTTGATGATATTAAAACTTATTTTAAATTTCATTATCATTTTTGGTATCAACTGCGTTAAATGTCTGAATACAGCACATTTGCTTTACTTGTTTGAACGGCTCTGTAGCGTGACTATCGGTGGTTTTTTCAGCACAAAGTTAGGACACCTAAAGAGAGAAATTTAAAAATAATGTATTTAATAGCTGTAAAATTATATCTGATTTGTTCAATATTTATTGAGCGTTATATACACAAATAATTCGCCCATTCTAGCATAAATAATACTCAACAAAATTAGTTAAGTTTAAAAAATTACTCCAAAACAACCCAAACAAGTGCGATTACAATATAAATTGTTGATCGTGTAAGACAAATTTCAGAAGCATAGATAAGTAAATAAAAATGACAAAAAATATTAAGGTATCAATGTCAATGTCAGGCGGCGGACTATCGGATGCCGACTCATTTTGTGTATTACTCAAATTCCTGTCTACCATTGAACAATGTTCAATCGTTCTGTTGATTGAAGGTTATTAACTCGACTGCTGGGGAAATGGTTTTTGGAAAGTGCTAGCAAATAGTATTCATTGTTTTGTGTCCATTCAATTGTTAAAGATATCATTTCGGCATATACAATGTCAAGAATTCCAAACAGGGAATTTTCCATTTCAATGAACCTTCTTTGGATAGTCGTAATTTAAAATGTGCAAATTCAATTATATCTTCTGTACACAAAGTTTTTTTGCCTTAACCTATCAGAAAGGTGCTGAAAAACTATGCTGCTATTTCCAATTGTGTCTAATTGGGTCATAGTATATCACTTAGTTTATTGAATGAGTAATTAAGTTCTTTATACCAATATTGTCTAAATATAGTCTAGGTCGAGAGTGAAATGTGGTGGTTTCAATTTCATTTTCATTCATTATGGTTGGCATTGTGCAAGCGATGAACAATGTGACCAATGTAGTTCCCAGCGATGGACCTCTTTTGCTATTACCTGCTGTGGGATCGTCCTTTTAGTGTTTGTTGTTTAGTGATGGTTCATCTAATTCACCACTTTCATTCCTGGAAGACTCAAATGGCAGTTGAAGTTTGCTCTATTAGGATTGGTTTAGCTCGACGGAATACACCAATAAATGCTGTTAATGCATCTGACAAGCTGTAGGCCATCGTCCATTTGAGACTAAGTAAGTTTTCCTCCTTGAGTGTGACCACCATTGCTGGTCCACATTTTGGCATCTTTCCTTCGCTTTATAACAGTGTTGTAGTTGATTCAAATATTCGCTTGATCTACGTCCCCAAAATTCCATCGAGTGAGAATTGAAACTGTTCAATTGTTTTTAAATAGTGCAAGTGCTTAAGGTATGGGGAGTACCATTAATGTGATTGTTTACACAAAACGAGTAGCAGGAAAAGTCAAAGAGCAGAGAAAGAAAGTACCAGTGTATATTGGTTTTGAATTGTTGAAGGTTGCAGTGCGGAGGAAAAAAAGCGAAGTTACTCATTCCACATGCGTCGTGTTCGGCCCATAAAAGAATCTCTAAATTTGTAGTACGCCTGAAATTAACCGTAAGGGTTGTTCAGATTCACTATGTTTTTATTTACTTTTCATTTAGCCTGTTGTCTTACCGTTTGTTTTCCTTGTAGTCTTTCTATATTCTTTTTTATTTCCAATATTGCTTGCCTTGCACATTCAATAGTTTTCATGTGCAATATATTTTTGTTTGATCTTTTGTGTTCATTCTTGTAGTCAAAATAATGCTTAGTTTACAAAATAATTGCTTGTTTCTTTTGCAAATTGATTGAATAAATAACGATCCCCAATAAAGAATCATTGTCATTATTGATCCACAAGTAAGACGTGTTTTTAATTGAACCAAGATAAATCACCCCCCACCGAGGACATAAGACAGCATTTTGTTTTGGAAGCATTAAATTCTACTCTGTTAATGTTGAGCAGACGTCGTCGCTCAATGTCCACGTCCGAAGAGCACTGGCAAGAATCATTAAAGGCATTTGTGCATCTAAGGGCACTGCCATGTGCGAAGAAATATATTGGATAAAGTTAGATAGACAAGAGATCGTTAATGAAATTTAAAAAAGAGTCGCAGACAAAGCTGGGCCTTGTGGTACACCAGAATTTATATGATCGATTTCGGACTTGATACCGTCCAATATAACTTGTAATGCACGACTCGAAAGGAAGGTAGAAGAAGAGATACACCGATCACATATGCACGCATTTTCGAACCGGATGTCTGTCACTCTCTGTCAAATGTCAAGTGCAACTATCTATCTTTTATTCGTCGAAATTAGGTATAGATTTCTTCCACTTTTCGGTGAGACAGGTCACCCAATAATCTATTGAGAGCCATCATAAAGGGACACTTTTCATCGTTCACCCTCAGGTAAAAGCCAAAAGTGAAGACAAAAGGTAACAAGAATAAAATGCTGACAATTTTTCGGTAGTTGTAACTAAAGTCGGTGGTAAACTTATTCGTTTGAGTTTGCGAGAATTTTGATCATGGGACAGCTCGGGCGCCCATTAACAAACCGAAATCAGCTAGCACAATATCTATATTTCTGCGGACAAAGATGTCGCCAGAGAAGCGGCAATTATTATTCGTTCCACAATTTTGGTGCACATCCTGACAGAATACTTCAGGTTAATCTTTCACTTGGAACAACTGACAGAAAATATATCGCTTTTGTACTGGTGCTTAATCTTGATTAAACGTAAGCTGTTCAGCGTTTGCACGATGTAAAATGAATGTAATGGTGAAGCGTTTACTAAAATAAAGTCGGTCACTCTTATATAAATTAAAACCACAGTCAAACTTTTGCCAAATGTTAAAAATGTAGCCACTGGTTGAACAGGTATAGTTAAACCTGAAACCAAGTTGGAGAAGGAGGTGAATGATTTAAGAGATACTGTTTTCAGCCGCAAAACACAAGGGTCTATAATTAAAAGATGTTTTAAAACAAAATTCAGTACCTATTTTCATTTCATCCCTCATTCCTTGCAGATACGTTATTTAATATCGCTTTAAAAAATAATAGCCGAACACGCGCTATCTGAGCAATTTCAATTGTATACAATATCTTACTCTTAAATACCGCCAACTTATTATGTTACAATAGGCGGAACCCACTCAGCCATATTGTTACAGTTATAAATTCCTTCTTTTATCAATCTCTAACCAGAAAAGAATAAAGATAAGTCAAGTAAAGATTGTTAATCTTAACCACAATTCCTCTAATCTTTCCTATTCAAATCAGTTAAAATCTTTAAGTTCTTCATACGCAAATCACTCAGAAAACATTACAAGCAAAAACCATTTTACCAGCGCTTCTTACCGGAAAAGGAGCAATACTAATTCAAAACTTAAAAATTCTCCAATAACATCTAACTCAAAATTACTCCTGAACGACAAGCAATATTACTTGAATCCGAAAGAAAACGAAAATTTCCTACTACTCAGACGGCCTTAAATATAGTGATCCTACAATGGAGCATTAAAGGCTTTTTAAATAACTTTGATGAACTTAATATCCTACTTAGGCAAACTGTATCATCCCTGTATCATCACCATACAAGTTTACCATCTGCCATCATACTACTGTGTCCAAAAAATAAGGTGACATTGTATTTATTTTGAAACTTCTTTATTTATTCTTCCAAATCAATTTCATCCCCTTCAAAGTAATCCCCTCCCGATGCAATGCACTTATGCCAACGGATTTTCCAATCTTTGAAACACTGGTTCTAGTCACTTTCCGGGATGGCCTTCAGTTCCGTCTTCGCTGCGGCTTGAATCTCCTCTATCGTATCAATACGGTGTCCCCGGAGCGTTCTTTTGAGCTTGTTGAACAGCCAGAAGTCGCACGGTGCCATTTCAGGTGAATACGGTGGTTGCGGAACGATATGGGTTGAGTTTTTGGCGAAATGATCACGAATTACGAGTGCGGTATGGGATGGTGTATTATCGTGGTGTAAAAACCAAGAATTGTCTTTCCACAATTCCGGCCTTTTTAGGCGGATAGCGTTACGCAAACGACGCATAACGTTCAAATAATATTCCTTGTTGACTGTTTGGCCGGTTGGAAGGAATTCATAAAGCACAACACCACGATAATCGAAGAAAACAGTCAACATGACCTTGATTTTCGAGCGACTTTGGCGCGGTTTTTTTTTGTCTCGGCTCTCCTTTGGCACGAAATTTGCTCGATTGATTGTTTCGGGGTCGTAAGCATAGATCCAAGTCTCATCGCCAGTTATAATGCGTTTCATGACATCCTGGTAGTCGGAAAGCATTGTTTCACACACTTCAACGCGACGCCTTTTTTCCAAAAAATTCAATGTTTTCGGTACCAGTCGAGATTTGACGCGCTTGAGGCCCAAAGCATCCTTCAAAATGGTATTGACTGAGCCTTTCGATAAGCCAACTTCATCAGCAAGGTCTCTAATCGTTAATCGATGGTTTTTCAACACCAAATCTTTGATTTGTTGGACGTGAGCTTCATCGGTTGAGGTTGATGGTCGCCCAGAATGCTCTTCGTCTTCGACACGTTCACGGCCGGCTTGGAAATCACTATACCACTTGTAAACATTTTTTTTAGACATAGCCTCATCATTAAAGGCTTTCTGCACCATCCTCAACGTATCCGCAGCAGAAAATTGATTCCGCAAACAAAATTTAATGCAAATTCTTTGCTCAATAAATTTCGACATCGCAAAAAACGAAAAACTCACTTTTAGCAGCTCATGAAATTTCACATAGATGTCACAGACAGTACTACCAACCTAAAAAGAAAGAAAAATTTCCAAATCCTTCGACGCGCGCAATTTAAATTCATATGTCACCTTATTTTTTGGACACAGTAGTATATGTTTTTTTCAGAAATCGTTCGACAAACACTACCTTCAAACAAAGTATTGCGTTACTGATGAAAAGAAACATAAGCAATCGAACTTAATTGAAATAAAAAAAAATACATTTAAAAATCTTTTAATATAAAACGACGGGTCTCCCAAACACTTTTCTTACATAGATATAACTTGTTGCTCCCCCGAATTTTATAACAGCAAAAAATGGAATATAATTAACGATTTGCATGGCAGTGACCATAAAAAAAAAACGCCGAACCCAAAGTTCAAAATTGATCTAGCGGACTGGGTGAAGTTAAAAGAATGTGTTTTAAAATCCAAAAGCTTTTCAACTGAAGTTAACATCAACAAAACAGTCGCCTGTTTTCAGAAAGCTTTGCAAAGTAGTGCAAATCACGCTATTCTTCATTCCTCTTCCAAACTTACGAGGCGAGATGTTCGCTGGTGGAACTCAAGGCTCAATAATTTAAGGTGTGTTTAAAGGAGCATGTGGAAAAGATTCAAAAAGGAACCCTAGCAATGGAAATCTTTTAGAATACTAAAGAGTTAACGCGATCTATCGAACGCTAATGAAAATTGATAAAGCTAAAAGTTTCGAGGATTTTACTACCAGCATCAATCCTAACTTTCCTGTTTCTGACATTTAGAACAAAATCAAGTTTCTAACTAGCATTTCCACCTCGAATATAGAAATAAGGTGCTTAAACACAATAAAAAGTTTATTTTGCTCGTACTTGGTCCGAAAACTCCAACAATAATAACTTTTACCAAAACTTTGTATCAAGCAAACATAACCTAATGATGTACCAAACACACATCGTCATTTAGAAGAACGCAAAAATAATAGGAAAATCTTTTACCCTAGTTGAACTCGGAGCATGCCTAAGCAAACTTATAGGTAAAACGCCAGGACTGGATAGTGCCACCCTATGTTCAAAAACTTATAACCTCAAACCAAAAGTGTCCTACTGAATATTTTCAACACAGGTGTCTTTCCACAAACCTGGAAGACTGCCACTGTAATCCGGATCCTTAATTCAAATGTAGATATGAATACCACTGATGAGTACAGACCTATATCTTTGCTGCATTGCTTCAAAAATTGTGGAGCAAATGATTGCTAAGCGCATTTCAACGTACAAGGAGACAATAAATGTTAAAAGTCCGAATTAAGTTCCCCTGCAGAACGAGCTTCCGCTGGGATCGCCTTTGTCGGTTGTTTTTTTTTTTTTTTTTATTTTTATTGCTCTTAAAGTGAGCAAAATTATCACTTGGTACAAAAACGAAGACCACTGTTCTGACGCTGGCGATGTTTTAATGCCAAGCAAAAACAACGACAACGAATTAACAAAAACAACTTTTACGATCATACTTAACGATTTACGTAAATGGTCAACCTACTCAGGTGTTAACATGTTCAAACTTAAATCTAAATGTTAAATAATGGTAACCTAAAAATACTTGGTCTGTCCTTAAATAAAAGATAAAACTGAAAATATAATTGTACATAGGCTGCTAGATACATTTCTGGCCTAATAATGAAAATGCGAATATTTATCATCAAAAGTGGTTTTATTGTTTTTCAAAGTATTCTCCAGCATGATTTATACACTTTTGCATGCGCTCAAACCAATTGTCGAAACACTTTTTCCACTACGTTTGAGACACCTCCAAAACATGGTTTTTGAACGCTTCAACAGTATGTTCTGGCGACGAAAATCGTTGACCACGCATTTTTTTTCTTGATGTGCGGGAAGTCATTGGGTGCCAAGTCAGGGCTGTACGGCGGATGACTCATCAATTCGACGTTTTGGCCGGTCAAAAAGGCGCTGGTTTAAGCCGATGTGTGAGAGCTCGCATTGTCATGGTGAACAATGATTCGTCTTCTCTTGTTCATTTTGCGAATTTCTCCGAAGACAAACAAATTGTGGTGTACCACTCAGAATTGACCATCCTACGTTGCTCAAGCGGAACAGTCGCCACATGACCAGTTTTGCCGAAGAACCAGGCGACCATTTGCTTTGAAGTGCTTCTTCCACGAACAACCTTTGTTGGATTTGGCTCGTCTTCGAAGACCCACACGGTCGATTGTTGTTTTGTTTCGGGCTCATACGCATAGATCCATGATTCGTCACCTGTGACAATCTTATAAACGTCTTTTGAACCACCGCGATCGTGTTTTTTAACATTTCTTTGCACCAATCGACACGAGCCTTTTTTTGAGCGATTGTCAAATTGTGAGTGATCCAAACCTGTTTTACGGCCAGGTGTTCATGCAATATCGATTGTATGCTGGTGGGAGAAATGCCAGGGATGCCTCTATCTCACGGTATGTCTCATGACGATCTGGCATTATCAGTTCACGCACGGCATCAATGTTCTCTGGCACAACGGCCGTTTTTGGACGACCTTCACGGAATTCGTCTTTGAGCGAGCGTCGGCCATTACTGAATTCATTGAACCAGTTTTTCACATTGCTATAGGATGGTGCTTCATCGCCATACAAAGATTTAAGTCATCAATGCACTCTTGTAATAGTCCACGTCGAAAATTGTGAAAAAGTGAAAGAATAGAAATTTTGTATCTTGGGGAGTTTGTTTAGGCTTACAGCATTCCATCCATCTGATAGAAGTATGAATGCCTTTAGCATAGGATTGTCTAATGTCCAGTGGGAAGCATATCTCTTTGAGGTGATACGCCTTAGCCAAATTAGAGCTGAACATTCACAAAGAATGTGGACAGCCGTTTCGTCTTCTTCCAAACAGCCCTAGTTTAGTAAGATGTGATCTCCAGCGCCAATGACCTCAGAGGAAGCTCACGAGCTGTCTAATGTTGCCTAATGTAATGTCTAATGCAATTTAGTTGGTCTAAGTCCCGGCAGAATTTTTTTCGTTGTCAGGTCTAGACTCCACAAAAGTAACGTGTAAGCCACTCCGCGCCTTGATGTTGTTAAAATTCTGCTTCTTGGACGCAGGCTATTTCTTCGTTAGTTAAATGCTTATTTGTTGAGTCAGAAGGCTCAATTTCTTGCCTGACCGAATCAGCCACTTGACTCTACGTGAGACCCGTAGACGTATGATTGGTCCTAGTCTTTTTCGCAGCTGGGTTAAATGCATTTTGCATCATTTCATGCTTGCCGAACGTTAGACGTTTATTTTCTTTCCATTATTTATAATAAACTAAATTCGAATTTGTAGTTAACTGTTTAAAGTGAATTAATGTAACATCAAATAATTCAAATAGTTGAATGTATAGGGTTTTCCTATAAGGTCTTGACAACTCTTTCGATTGTGAGGTGTGGCTTGGGCACCATCCTGTTGAAACCACATGATAAACTAACAAAACGACCTTTAACGCCGACGAAAAAATATGACACAATAACGCGGCCGGTATGCAAACCGCCCCAAACAGTTATTTTTTTGGGATGAAGTGGTGATTCATGGAGCAAATGTGGATTTTCACCCGACCAATAACGCATATTTTGCTTATTGACGAACCCATTGAGCCAAAAATGAGCTTCGTCACTGAAAATGATTTTGCAATTCAACATCGTGGAGCATCTTCCCCAGAGCCCAATCGGAGCTTTGTGTACTTTACCATGAAGTAAATGCTGGGTTAACTGAATAAATTGACAATGACCGTGATTAATGAAAAATGCGTTCACAAATAGGTGAAACCAATTTGGTATGCCGTGGAACTTGCAGGGATTTGTGCGAGTCTTGATGAGTATGACTTGAAAAATAAAGCTAAAAAAAATATGCTGATTTTTGTGTGCGCGGGTTGCCAACCAAATATTAAAACATTGTTTCTAAAAATTAGATATATTAGTAAAGAACATATTGTGACCGATACTAACAGTTTTGTGAAGAAGCAGGATAAAAATATGAATTACATGTCAGAGCAGGTCGCGAAATCCAATGATGGAAATGCAAATAAAGGAAACATCATAAGTAAAGAATACCAATCAAGTATGCATTGAACCAAAGAAAAAACAAAACAATGGAACTTCAAAAACCGAAGTAGTCCATTGAAAAGTTACATTGGACCTTGCGTTTTTCAGAGGACGCAATTTTATTGTTGGGACGTGTAGGGGGGGTCACTAAAAGCTTAACTTCAAGTTTGTGGGGTTGCAACCCTTGTCCCGCGGCCGCCATATCGGAAAGACGGGTGCAAACGCCTTTTTCTCTATAACTCGCGAACCATTCATCCCACAAAAAATTTGTCAGGACATAATTTGTTGCAAATCGTTTCGTCTACAATATTGTTTATGTATTTTTTTTCAATACATTTAAAAATAAAGAAGTTTTGAACCAAAATATAAAAAAATTTCGCAAAAAAAATTCGTTTTTGTTATATAACTCCTTTATTTATGATTTCAGGACAAGAATTCTGCCAAGAATTCTTGTGAATATTGAGTCACATTAGAAATTATTGTGAAAAACCTAAATATTTTAAGTTATATAATAAGATTAAAGGTCAGTTATAGCTATGGAATAATATCTGAATGTTACCAAAAAAAAAAATAAAATCTATGTATAAAAATAAGAAAATAAATGCAAAATAAGGTGGACGTATTGTTGTCACCGGATTCTTGCGAGTAGTAAGAATTTGGCCGACTTAAGAGCGCTCTAAAACTCTCATTAAATTTTTAAATCTTAAAAAAAATTTAGGTATAAATGTTCGTTAAGAGATGCTCTATAATATTGGTCTGAGCATATTTTATCCTGAAATCATAAATAAAGGAGTTATATAACAAAAAAGAATTTTTTTCTTCTTTCTTTTTAAATGTATTGAAAAAAGTTACATAAACAATATTGTAGACGAAACGATTTGCAAAAAATTATGTCCTAACAAATTTTTTGTGGGATGTATGGTTCGCGAGTTATAGAGAAAAAGGCGTTTGCACCCTTTTTTCCAATATGGCGGCCGCGGGACAAGGGTTGCAACCCCACAAACTTGAAGTGAAGCTTTTAGTGAACCCCCCTACACGTCCCAACAATAAAATTGCGTCCTCTGAAAAACGCAAGGTTAAGCCAAAAAAATGTAACATTTCAATGGACTAAAGTTCAAAAGAAAATTGACCCAAACGAATTGGTACTTAAAATAATTGGAATCCAAAATGAAAACAATGGCACCATTATAATCTATTGTGAAAAACAAGTCTCTCAACAAAAAATTGAAAAGGAGCTGAAGAAAAAAAATTAGAGACGAATATATTGTGTCAATGTGCCAAAATTAAAGTTGCCATGTGTTTGCACGTATATTGCAATGAAAATACAAAGACGTACATTGCAATTTTAGAAATAGACAAAGAAGCATATAGAACTATAATTCAAGACAATTGCAGAACTGCCAATGATAGATTAAAATTGAATTTGGATTGTAGTCATTGGAGTGTTATCAAACGTATATAAGTTAATAAGCTGTGTTATTGAGTCCGTACACTCTGACGGTGTCATAATATATATACAGTCAAGTATAAAATTAAGAGTTATAAGAAATATTAATGTGGGTGTACAAATAGCATGTCTCGTCATTATATTATTATGTTTTTTATATGCAGATCACCAACATTTTGTACAAAAGATAACTTTTGCAATTTCCTTTCTAATATATCTGATGAGTGCGCAATGAATAATTATATTATAGTAATAGGGGTTTTTAATATAGACTGGCTTGTAGTCGAACCATATAAAACAAATCTGGAACGGATTTTTATGGACAACAATTGAAAAATGCTCATATGCATAAGAATCGCTGAATCGACAATTATAGATTTTGTTGTCGCTAACAATGATTGTACTAAAGCATGTAACTAGACTAGTTCAATATTAGTTTGATTCTCCATCAAAAGTGTGATATAAGAAAAAAATAGTTCCAACTTTAAGATATAATAAAGAAGGGTTTAAAGAGATGCTGCCTAATAACAGCGATGTGTTAAATATTTTTTAATCGAATAAAGACGTTAGCGTAAAAGCTATGATGTTTTTTGATAAAATGACGGAAGTAAATAATAAATTCGTGCAATATAAATTGAAATACGGTGGTAATAATAAGTGGTTTATAAGGTCTTGAACCTTAGTCATGCCAAAAAGATTAGAGACCCCAAATATAAAAATGCTGTGATTACAAATAATAGTGATGATTCGCGACACTACTATTGGGAACGCAATAGTTATAAAAAAATGAACTCAGAACGCCAAAAACAATTATATAAGAAATAAAATCGACAAAAAAAATTAAAAAAAAAAAAATTATTGGAGGCATTATAGAAATAAACGAGTCCATCCCAAAAGTGCAATAAAGAAATTATGTATCGAGAGTAACTGAAAGTATCTTTGAGTGTAGCTTTGAATTTAAGTGCATAAATATAAGTGACCTAAAAATCGTTATGAGTAAAATAAAAACCAAAAATGATCATAATTGATAAGTGTCAAAAGCATTAAAGATTATTTAGTAAGTGTTGGTCCAGTATTGGTTGATATTTTAAATAGCTCATATGAATAAGCTAAAACTTAATATAAACAACGATCACGACAGTACTTTCATAAATGGTGAGCAAATTGAGAGTGTTGATAATTAAATATCTCGTTATCATAATGATGACAAATCAAATTTTAAAGAGTTTATTGACTACTGGTCTTCTATACAAAGTGAGAAGATGACCGAGTGTATTGAATGCGATTCATATACTACTGTGTCCAAAAAATAAGGTGACATATGAATTTAAACTGCGCGCGTCGAAGGATTTGCAAATTTTTCTTTCTTTTTACGTTGGTAGTACTGTCAGTGATATCTATGTGAAATTTCATGTCAAAATAATTCATAGTGTTTGAGATACGCGTCGTTTTGTGAGCTGCTAAAAGTGAGTTTTTCGTTTTTTGCGATGTCGAAATTTATTGAGCAAAGAATTTGCATTAAATTTTGTTTGCGGAGTCAATTTTCTGCTGCGGATACGTTGAGGATTGTGCAGAAAGCCTTTGATGATGAGGCTATGTCTAAAAAAAAATGTTTACAAGTGGTATAGTGATTTCCAAGCCGGCCGTGAACGTGTCGAAGACGAAGAGCGTTCTGGGCGACCATCAACCTCAACCGATGAAGCTCACGTCCAACAAATCAAAGATTTGGTGTTGAAAAACCTTCGATTAACGATTAGAGACCTTGCTGATGAAGTTGGCTTATCGAAAGGCTCAGTCAATACCATTTTGAAGGATGCTTTGGGCCTCAAGCGCGTCAAAGCTTGACTGGTACCGAAAGCATTGAATTTTTTGGAAAAAAGGCGTCGCGTTGAAGTGTGTGAAACAATGCTTTCCGACTACCAGGATGTCATGAAACGCATTATAACTGGCGATGAGACTTGGACCTATGCTTACGACCACTAAACAACCGATCAATCGAGCGAATATCGTGTCAAAGGAGAGCCGAGACCAAAAAACCGCGCCAAAGTCGCTCAAAAATCAAGGTCATGTTGACTGTTTTCTTCGATTATCGTGGTGTTGTGCTTTATGAATTCCTTCCAACTGGCCAAACAGTCAACAAGGAATATTATTTGAACGTTATGCGTCGTTTGCGTAACGCTATCCGCCTAAAAAGGCCGGAATTGTGGAAAGACAATTCTTGGTTTTTACACCACGATAATGCACCATCCCATACCGCACTCGTAATTCGGGATCATTTCGCCAAAAACTCAACCCATATCGTTCCGCAACCACCGTATTCACCTGATCTGGCGCCGTGCGACTTCTGGCTGTTCAACAAGCTCAAAAGACCGCTCCGGGGACACCGTTTTGATACGATAGAGGAGATTCAAGCCGCACCGAAGACGGAACTGAAGGCCATCCCGGAAAGTGACTACAACCAGTGTTTCAAAGATTGGAAAATCCGTTGGCATTAGTGCATTGCATCGGGAGGGGATTACTTTGAAGGGGATGAAATTGATTTGGAAGAATAAATAAAGAATTTTCAAAATAAATACAATGACACCTTATTTTTTGGACACAGTAGTATGTAACACAATATTTAAATTACTGTTCGAATACGCAAGACCATCATATTTATGTAGAAAAACTAATCAGTGAACAGACTTCAGAAACTTCAAACAAAGCAATGCGTTGTATACTCAAATGCAGCCGCTCTGGAGCTGTTAAATGGATCAACATTAAGCAATGAGTTATTATGAATATTTTGATATTTGTGATTAAATTAAAGTTTCAAATGTTACCAAATAATTTATATAGAAAAATTAACAACATAAAAGATAATTTTTCTTTCAATTAGAAGATGTTGGACAACTAGCAAGCAACATTGCTTTCCTTCCACTCGCGTTAAGTACTAACATTATAAGGGTAGTCATAACCCCTTGTACGCGTGTGTTCTTAAAAAAAAAAATGTGTAAAGGAATTGATCTCTTTAACAATTTATCAAATAGACTAAAAACAATTCAGAATTTTAGAGAATTTAAACGAAATTTTACTGATTACGTTATACAAATGTTCTTATTATGTATAAACTCAACGAAATGTAAAAACCAATTAAATGTAAAATAAAAATAAAAACCATTGTATAAATTAGCCGAATATAGCTAAGTAAAGTACCTAAATAACTAACTAAATAAAAATGTTTGTTCTAAATAGAATATCATATGGCTTAAGTATTTATGGAAACTGACTTATATCAACGCTCAACATCCTGAAACCAGCATACCATAAAGTAGTAAAAGTATCCGTGTTTGCATTTCCAAAAACGTCCATTAAAAACTCAGCTGAATCTGGTCTTCCTTCACCGGAAAAAACTATGTGGAGAAGCAAAATTGGAACTTGGGCTATATCTTGTGTTGCTAATGACATCGTAAGCATCTAGCAATGCCTACAAAGATTTTCGCTCTAAACGCAATATACAAAAATCGCCAACTGCATCTGCATGTGGAAAATTGAACATACCGTAAAAAATCCATCGACCATGGTTATTTAAACGGGAATCTTTTGTGTTAAAATTATCCAAATACCCAGAAGACCTCACAGCAACGCAGGTTTATCGATCCGCCTTTAAAACAATCGTACAAGATTTCAATGAAAAAAACTGGAAGTTCCTTTTCTCTGACGGTTCTTTTACACCACATCACACAGGTTTCGCAGTCGCAACACAAGATGGCACAATAAAAATATGTGTCCACCCAATATATCCCTAACAAACAAATATTTTGTTAGGCTGTGGTAAGGTCTTACTCGCTTAACACACTAGTTCCTCTTTTAAAAAAAAGAAAGTCCCCCAAGATGCAAGGCCTGCAACTACATCCCAACATGTACTGTCTCACATATCATCTGATCACGGCTCTTCATAAACAATCCATCAAACCTTCTTTAACGAATATAAACATGGACAAACAAATACACAGTGTAATCTTTGCCTCAAATATCAGTTTTTAAGCGGAAAGTCTTTTAAGCTATTGCTCATCATTTCTCATCTTATCTAGCAAATTTATATTAATATACTAAGTTAGATTTACATAATGAATAAATAAATAAGCCGTGCGAAAATGTTAAAACATTTTCAACCAGCAATCTCAAGACACGGAATTATTACGTTAATTAGAAACCAAGTCTTATGAAAATTACTATTTATTTCTCTGCCAAGTTTTCACAACAATTTCATTTAATATTTTCATGTCCTTTATTTTATATTATTTATTCATTTATTTTAATCAATTTTAAAGTTTTGTTTTGTATAACTGTTGCTTGCAATTTTTAGCGCACAAATCTAGATGTCAACTTGGCCGTCAACAACTTACTTTCGCGTGACGATGAGGAGGCAGATGACGCCGAACATGCAGGCGATAACTATGCACCAGACGATTTAATAAATTTACTGGACAACGGTTTCCACACCGACAGCAATAATGTTATAGTTGATCCTGCTGATGGTCTTTTCTCTGAGGAAATTTTCAGCAATTACTCGAGTATTCGAAAGTAAGTTATTCTTAACAAAAAAAAAAGCAACTTAATGTCTATTATATCTTTCATATTCTCGAAAAAAAGTCTGCTGTTTAACCGTATACGCAGTGAAAGAAACCAATCCAATTTAGAAAGTTCTACAAATTCAGTTCGATCTGTCGGCAATGCTTGTGTTACTGGAAGCTCACCAGCATGTGGAAATAGCTCTTCCGGATTGACACCAACTATTACTGCGGATTCGTTCAGCAGGTGGCGGGACAGACAATGTTATGGACCTCGCCGATGGTTTGGAAGAGATGATTCTATTTGGGAGAAGGATTCAGGTATGTTTTGGTCTTACTAGTGTCGCCGTTTGTACTAGAAAGTTAAAAGAAAGACATTATAGTTGAAATTAAATTTAATCTTGCTAGATTTCATACTGCCAATACGTGGAAACCTTTCGAACCTTCTTAAGGAAGGTAAACAAAGAGGCATCGAAAAAAAGAATAGAGCTGCCCGCGGGCTCTACGAGTTAAGAAAAGAGAATGCACCTCGGTTTCTCAAAACGAAAAAGAAAGAGTTTTAGAAGAAGCGATCGGAAGCGCTAAGAAGTTTCAGAAAAGGAAAAACATTCGCAAATTTTACCAGCGGGTTAAACGTGCAAGCAAAGACTTACGGGTCAGAACAGAAGCATAAGAGACACAGTCGATGCTGAGTGTATTAAAGCGTTCTGGTCCGGGAAACGTTAATGAAAATCTTCCTCCCTTCAAGAGAAAAATCCTGCACAAATTTTTTTTAGTCCCCTTTTCCCCTAACGCTTCACGCGTATCTCAACCGTATACGTAATTGAAGTAAGATAAGAACCCAGCTGGTTGTAGGAACTCGATGGCTTAAGAAAGAGTTCATTCCGTACTGATTGGTTGCCAATTTTATATGCTTCTCAACAAACTTATCTGTCTTTGGTTGCGGCAGATAATGCAAATTTTATATTGATTATAATAAAAGATCCCTCCCAGACGCATTTAATTGTCTCGCAATGCTTAGCAAATTCTCTTTTTCGCTTTGATTTTATGAGCAATTGAAATTAAGGAAGACACATAACACGTAAGCTTGTGTTTATAATTGCTCAAACGCAACCAATGAAGGTGTGAATATCGATCAAGTATTTATTTTCAGTTGAAAATTAGTTCAATGTCTGTAAGATATGTGACTGGAAAAATGTCTGCGATTGCATCTTCGACACTTTTCCTCCTCTTTGCTTGTTGCCTAAATTATCTCACTGAAAGTTTCCGAAATCGTAACAGATTATTTTACTGACGGAACGATATATCAGTAATATTGTTTAACTTCATTAACAAAACTAAAAAACCTCCAACAAAACAAAAATAGTCTTCTTAGGAAAAACATGTTGGTTAGTTTAGTCAGTTTTTCATTCTGTTTATTTGTTTTTACGATGGACCAAAATGACGCAGTCAAAAGATTTTTTGTCACTTTTTTTTGTATATTACTTGTGAGGGAAATTAAAACCCAAAAACCTGTGGAGTTCTGGGGTTGAAAGAGAATGTTGAAATATGGCAACAGGCAATGCACAAGTAAAAATATAAACATACGGGTAAATAAATCGCACTTAAATTTTTCGCCAAAAAGAAGACTATCAAGCATGTTCTAGAATCCACTTCGGAAATGCTTCGAAATCGGAATTGAAATCCGAATCGGATTTGAGTTGGTGTTCAAAAATCCGAGTGGAATTGCTTCTTCGGAATTGATTTTGAATCCGATTGACAGCTTAATTCCAATCAGCTATTTCTTGTTGTGCCGACAAATAAATTTATTTGCGTTTCGTGAAACTCTGTTATTTTTAAGTTAAAATAAATAAAAATGAGCTCAGGAGTATTGTTGGCACTGTTACCTAGCAGCGAGCCTCAACAAAATGAAAAAGTACAGCGAAAAATTTTGCGAGACCACAGTAATCCTTTAAAATTATGAGATTCTGCATAAGTAGTGCACATTTGCTTTTTCGAAAAGTTTAAAACTTTGTTTGCAGTTTTATTGCACAGTTCCGCCTAAACAAGGATGCATTTAAAATGATTTTAAGGGAGGTTGAACCACTAGTTCAGCGGTCGTCCATTCCGCCGATACTTCAATTGACTGCTACTTTGCGATTTCTTGCTGAGAGAGGTTTTCAGCGATCGGTGGGAATGGACTCGAACGTTGTTCTTGGGAGAAGCACAACTTCGAAAATAATAACCAAAACCCTTGGCCTTCTAGAGCGGAAATTATGCCAGAAGTGGATAAAATTTCATACTGCCGATGAGGAGCGACGGAAAATTAAAAGAAACTTTTATGAGAAGTTCGCCATACGAGGCATAATCATATGTGTTGATGCCACTTATATCAAAATCGTGAAACCCAATGAAGGCTTCCATTATTACAACAGAAAAGGATTCTTTGGCATCAATGTTATGGTAGTAAGTTTAATTTAACTTTAAATAGCTGAGAATGTTGAGTGTAACATTCATATTTCAGTTTTGCGATCACAATATGATCATAAAGGCAATAGATGCTTGCCACCCCGGTTCAAGTCATGATTCTTTTATTTGGAATTTAAGTAATGCCAGAAACTTTTTGCTTTCGAAATACCAAGAAGGGGAAAGAGGTTCATGGTTATTAGGTGATGCTGGATATGCGCTTGAGCCGTTTTTATTAACACCTTACAGAAGTCCAGTCCCACGGTCAATTCAACACAAATTTAATGAAGTGCACTCCTCAGCTCGTAACATTATTAACAATAGTGGTTTTTTTAGTCGTTTATTATTTTTATTGGAGGCCCTTGGCTATTGAGGCTCTCCGTTAGCTGTTTCCACTGATCCTCAATAGCCACTTTATCACCTTTTGTAAATCCTCTTGCTATGTCTGCGTTTTCCTCCATAAAATTCAACAACGTTGTGGTTTCATTTGATGTTTTATGTTTTCCCCTAAAAAACAAAGTATTTTTCACTATTTTTTACAGAATATTTACGCGACAAAATTTTTAATTGCTTACATTTTCCTTTCAAATCGGATAAATCAGTTTTTCGATTTTTTTTTTACCACAAATCATTAACAAACTGTTGATCGGATTGAATCCGAGAAAAATTTACGAGAATCGGAAGCCAGAACAGCAAATTTCCGAATCAAATCCATTTTAATTCATTCGGAATTAAGAACAGCGTGGAATCGGAATTGAAATCCGAAATTCGAAATTCAGAACACCAACCGTCGGAATCAATTCCGTTTCCGAACCAATTCGGACTCTAGAACAGCCCTGTATATGAAATTAATAATATATTGATATTCGCAAGGGAATCAAAACCTTAAGGGAACTACATAAAAACAAAAGCTAGAAAATTATTAGTGACTCGATTTGCGTGATGGACGCACTATTAAGATACCTATGGAACTTTCGTTGCGCGAGTCCGACTCGCAATTAGTACTTTTTTTTTTATTATTAAAACTTACATGAATTAACTCATAGGAACTTTATTTTGTTGTCAACTGAAATGCAATGCATTTATGCTGATTTCTTCCTATCCGAGATGAGGTGAATATTAGTCCAATAGTCGAAAGAGAATGTACATTTTTGGTGCGCAAACTCTTCCTGTGTCAAATCCTGCGACAATCGATACTTAACACTTTCTAGAAGGGCTTGAAGAACAGCAATGATTGCATTATCTGACTTACCACGATGTGCAACCACCTGTGACGGCTGATTAAATAAAAAAGTGGATCCAAAAAAAATTAATAATTACGAATATAAAAACGAGACCTAGTGGAATTATTTTAATTGAAACTGCAAATGAAACTAGAATTAAATAAAATAAAAGAAGTTCCAAAGAGGAACAAATGGCTGAAAAGTACGAAATTAAAGTATTAAACAAAATTGTACCAAGAATCAAAATATTCAAAATGAAGTTTGTTATGAAATGAAAAATAAATGATTGAAAAATTAAAGAAACCGAATAAAGTTTTTGAAAATAAGGAGATTAAATTTATTAAATATTACGAAACAACAAGTAACAATAAAAAATTTTATAATGGAATAAAAGAAATAGACGAAGAATTATTTCCAAAAGTCATTGACACATGCTTGGTAAACATTATTAATTAAAGGCTACAATCATAAAGCGGTGGAGCTCAAGAATGATGTAATATGCACAAAATGTCTGGAAAACCATAAGAGTAGCGAATGTGTGAAGGAAACAATAAACAAATGTATAAACTGTGTAAACATGAATAAAAGGTTAAACCTTGGACTCGACGAAGATCACTCAACTTGTGATAGAATCTGTCCCGTTTACCTGAGAAAACTAGACGAAAAGGTTGGTTTTTAACAAACAAAGACAATAACTATGCTGTGCTTTAACATTCAAGGACTATTCAAAAATTTCGATGAACTGAAGACATTATTAGTAAATAAAAATTATGATACAATTATCGCGACAGAAACACAGGATTAGAAAATTAGAACATATCTAGGTGTAACAGTGTGTCAACTCGTACAGTTGGTGTTATAATACACACAAAACAAGATCTTGGGGTTAAGAACATCACAGACAGTGCTAACGGCATGAACATTTTGGTTTTTAGTTAATCGCGTAAATATAAAAACTTCACATGCGTAGTGCCAGGAGTGAATAGATCGCCTTGTTCATCTGAAGCTATTTTCTGTGATGAATTTGAAATAGAATAGTAGAGATCTGTGCATTGAGGGATAATGTAATAGCCTTGAGTGATTTTGATTTTGATTGGTATAGAACTCAGGACACACAGAAAGCACCTTGATCAAATTATCAAGGATAACGTTATCAACAACAATAAATGCGTGGAAGCTGCTACGTTTAGGGGTCAGTGATCATCAATCTCTCTTGGCATCTATTAGCAATAAGAAAAGGGATTTAACATATAAGCAGAATAAATGGACAACTATCATGTATTATAATAAAAACATATTTCTCAATGCCTTAAAAAAAGTAAAATAAGGTATATATATGGCAACAACAATATAAATCGAATGGGAGACCTCTTTCTAGAAGGGCTTGAAAAAAAATACAGCAACGTTTTAAAGAAAACGGTGCGATATCGATAACCGAAAAAAGTGGCTCAATGATTTATATAGAAGATTTAGAAAAAAAATTAGAAAATACGATACGACAACGGCTACATACAGCTATGGCCAAAATAATAAGAACACCCATTACTTTCCCGTGGTATCGTACGTAGCGACTGCTTCGTTTGGAGGAAATAAAAACAATGTAGTAAGTAACAGTTCTTTACTTGCGCAACTGTTTTTTGTACGCTTATCAGTGCAAAACAAAGAAGAAAGCGATCAGTAGTAATCATTCTGCTTAAAACTACTGATCTGTTTGGACAAAAAAATAGGAACACTAATTAGTTTTCAAAGAATTTTTTTTTTTGTAGCTAGTGAAACTGATATTTTGGTAAGCTATATTTACTAAACAGTGTCCTGATATTTTAGTATTGTTTATTTAGACATTACTACTTTCAATAAAGAAAAATATGGGCAAAAAGAAACACTGCACTGAAGCTCAACGTGCAACCATTGTGGTCTTACGCGATCAGGGTGAAACCATCCGCAACATTGCAAAAAAATTGGACTGCTCTTCGACAATGGTGTTCAATGCTCGGCATGCTAGAAAACTTCCGGAAACCAGAGGACGTCCGTCAAAAAATGTCCATTAAGGACAGAAAAAGATTGGTCAGGAAGGCCCAGGCGAACCCTTTCATGTCCTCCAAAGACTTGAAACAAGAAACATTAATTGAAGTTAGTGCCAGGACGATTCGCCGAGTTTTAGTGAATGCAAGGCTGTACGCTAGAGCTCCGAGGAAGGTGCCACTGCTGAAAAAAGTACATGTGCAGAAACGCATTTCTTTTGCTAAGTTATACCACATGCCACACGATCCCCTACAGGCAATAAAGCAGTGGAGAAACGTATTATGGAGCGACGAAACCAAAATAAATTTGTTTGGGATGGACGGTAAACAGTTTGTTCGTCGCCCAAAAGGTGAAGCGTACAATCCACGGTACACGAATGCAACTGTTAAGCATGGAGGTGGTAGTTTTATGATATGGGGTTGTTTTTCTTGGTGGGGCGTTGGTACAGTATATCTTATCGAAGGCATAATGACCAAAGAAACCTACGTAGATATCTTAAGGAATGTCATGCTACCGTGGGCCGAAGAAAATATGCCCCTCAAATGGCGGTTCCAACAAGATAATGACCCCAAACACTCGGCTAAATTGACAAAACTGTGGTTTGAGCACAACAATGTTAATGTTTTGCAGTGGCCTTCTCAATCTCTGGATCTAACTCCGATCGAGAACCTCTGGAACGAGCTGAAAATAGAAGTAGGTAAACGGAACCCTTCCAATAAAGCGGATCTTTGGAGAGTCATCCAAGACGTTTGGTATTCCATTCCCTCTGACAAATGCCAACAATTGGTAAACTCCATGAGTCGCCGATTGGACTAGGTTATTGCGAAGAAAGGTTTTACAACCAAATATTAAGTTTATATTAAAATTAAATTGCAAAAAATTTACTGTGCCTGTGTTTTTCTTTATTATGTCTCGATGTTCCTATTTTTTTGGCCAGGTAATTAAGCAGTATGAATCAATACAGCTGACTGGACACAATTTCCTTTGACTTAAGTAATTGGTAAACCTGGACTATGTTCTGAACACATTTACCATGAGTTTGGTACTATCCTTGCTTTATATACTCGATTTAAATAAGAGCTACGTTTACTAGTATTAAAATGTAATAAGTGCTTTCAGCGACAAAGCGAAATGAAAAAAAAAACATTTAAAAATGGAAAAAAAAACTATGTGCAGAATACTTAAAGAAATATGTCCTCAAAAATTAAAAATCAAAAGTGATACCACCAACTTTCGATTCGCCAGCAATACTAATGGTGATAAAATTTTAATTTCAAAAAAAAAAAATTCTGTGTACTATGTATGTATGTGTATTCAAAGATATCTTGATAACTTCGAAACTATAGGATCGGCATTACAAGTTATCATAAATAATTCTACTAAATCAAACATATTTCCGGACTCGTGGAAAAAAAAACAGTAGTTACGGAGTTAGCCAAAAACACCTAACACACGCTTGTGCGAATAGTTTAGACCAGATAGAGTAAAATCATAGATATCTTGGAACGAGTAAAAACGTGGCTGAAAAAAAAAACAAATTGAAACTATAAAACGAAGCAAATACTGATCAACAACAGGCAAGATAATAATCTAAGAATGTTGGTTGACGGTGAGTTCATTGAACGAGTTGAGGAGATTAAAGCATATATAGATTATACATATTTGTTAAAAAATTTGGATTCCTAAGAAGAACGAGTTGAGGAGATTAAAGCATATATAGATTATAGTATTTGTTAAAAAAATTGGATTCCTAAGAAGAATAGAAAAGGAAAAATCTACTTTAAGTACAATAAATACTTATGCTGTGATTCTTAAATCTAACTTTGAGTATTAATTATCAAACTTGTTTTAATTCACAGAATTGGCTCTCTGTAAAATAAAGACTTGTATTGAATGTCTTCATTTTTGTTTATAAAATTAAAAATGACTTGATCCCCAAATATGTGCAATATATTCGTGATGTTCAGCTCTATTATCTCAGAAATAATAATAATTTTAGATTACCTTATTTAAGAACGAGTTTTAAAATATTCATATGAAATGGATGAAGGCACTAAGACTCAAAATATTAATTTTAGAAAAGAAGCTATTAAGTTTGCTAGACTAAAAATTACTCCATATTACCTTTTAATGTTATCTTTATCTGCATTTCACGATTTAAAGTACAATTATTAAAATTAATGATGTAATTGGCTACCCAAAGGTGTCAAAGAAAGAGTATTTATCTGAAAATAAAAGAAAGTATTGGGTCTGTAAATTGAAGTCAAACGATTCTGTTTGTTTCAAGACTTACACTTTGATTTATTTCGTATGGAGGTTGTTAGAGCGATCAGTTCGTCTCATCACCTTCAAAAAAACGGCACAGAGGCAATGACCTCATTTCTTCAAATTGTAACACACTGAATTCTCATATTCACTTTTCTTCCTCTCATCTACACTTCAGGTGTCGTGAGAATTTGTTTGTTTTATTCTTTGCACATACGATTACACTATTACCGTAAGAATTTTGTTTGTTCTAATGATTTTATATGATTTATTAATTTAAATTATAATTATTTGTACCTTTTGATAATGCTGACATATCAATTCTTTTCATTTTGTACTCATAGTCGGTTAACCAATTCAATAAAATTATTAAGTCACTTATTTGGCGACAGCAAGACATATTCTGCTTTTTATTTTCAAGTGAGTCTGCTTGAAAGACCATATGCTAGATATCTGAGGCAAAGGCGTTCTCTGGCTCAGTTCTTGCTCAAATTAATTGTAATTAGAGATTATGATTGAATACATTGCAATGTATTGGATTTATCAAAAAGTTTACTAATTTTGTTGAGTGGAGTGTTAATAATTATTTTTTTTTTTTTTTGATTACATAAGATGGTAAACGAAAGGATTCAATAGGCAACAATTCTCCAATATGGATATCGGAAGAGCTTCAGCCATGGCCGGAGAAAGATTTTCCTATCCGTTTTTCGAAAATAGCCGCACTCCATTCAGAGTTTATAGGACTTTCTGAAAGCGGCGAATTGCACCAATGGCGATGGACCGATGTTGATGCTTTCCAGTCTGACGTATGAACTATATGTTGTATTGAATACAAATAAATTAATTTCTTTTATAATTTCTTTAGGTACAGAACGTTTATCATCCCAAAACGTTGTCTTTGCATATAAACGAAAAGATTGTGGCAATATCATCTGACATTATTCGATGCACAGTTGCTTCAGAAACAAATAAAGTGGCTACCTGGATGGATGAACACTTGGGAAACTTCGGCTTGAAATTTGAGCACGCCCTGCTTAATTTTTCTGAAATGTCTTCGGAAGGTATTCACTCGTTACACACATCGGCATTATTTACAGTTGCTCGAACGATGAATCAAAATTTGTACTGGTGGGGTGTCCTGCCATTTGAACAAAGGCGCCAGCTGTGGGACAAGTTCAGATCCAAGACCAAAAAAACAGTCAAACAGAATAGTGATGACTTAGCTGTTGGCACTCAAGTTGTAATGAAAAAATGTCCAATGTATCAAACTGGATCTATTGGATTTACGTTTATCAATGGAATACCAAAAGTGGGACAGCTGATGAACTCTGTCTGGGAGTTTTCTGATGTTTGTAGATTTAAACTATTAAATTTAACACCTTCAAGCCAAGATAAAAGCACAGGCTCACAAAATGAAAAGGAAATCCCGAAAATGTCTCAATTTCCAAGCAATAAATTAACACCAACTTCCAGCAATAAAGAGACAACAGATCGGTTGGATATGCCTCCACCACCTTCACCAGCATCAAGTACTTGCAGTGACAATGGTAACGTAACTACACAAAAAAGATCGAAACGCGTGTCCCCTAAAGAAGATACCGAAACAAAAAATGACGAGGAATTTTGGTTGCTGAAAGACGTCGTATTCGTTGAAGACAGAAATGGCCCAATTGGAAAAGTACTCAAAGTTGATGGTGATTACGTTGCTGTCAAATTTTCTTTGCCTGGACCAAATACTGAAACAAAAGAAGATGACTGGCAACATTGTCGGTTACTGAAGAGAGACGATGTACAAGTTGTCAAATCTATCGTCAATCCCAGAGGTCCAGATTGCTTTCAAAAAACCCCTAAACGGGTAAATATATACTCAAGCACTGATTCCAGCAATTTTCATCTTTTGACTCTTGCGGTTGACACAAGGGGTGTTCATACTATCTGCAAGGCTGCTTCGAAACTGTACTATAATTCTTTTAATTTGCAAAACAGTAAACAAGAACATAGTTTAGTTTTTCCCACTGACTGCAATGTATTTTTGGGAAATGCGCAGTCTAACATTGGACTGTTTATTAGCGATGATTCTAATGAGAGCTGTACTATTATTCTAAGGGACGGTAACAATACAATTTATCCTTTTGCGAAAGATTGTATTGGTTCCATAAAAGATCCTCAGTGGTTGAGTCTGCCACCTGTTAAAACAATAGCAATGTCAACAGTATCGCTTCCCATTGTAGGAATGAATTTAAAATCAAAAGTTTGCATGACCGTCATGTTTTTAGAAAAGCAACAATTTATGTCATGCATACTGAGGTGCGATCTTAAGGCAATTGTTCTCCTTCTCAGTCAGCTAGAATTTGATCAAAATAAATTGATTAATTCTATCTTAAAAGAAAAGTGTGACGGTGGACGTAACATAATGCATGCATCTGCTGTCATGTGCTCTCCAACATCGAACAAGAATATCGACGATACAGTAAACTATTCATCTAAAATTTCAACACCATGCAGATCACCAATTTCAGATAGCTCATCTAATACTAGAGAGGGGTGTACGATAAGCTTACGTGAAATGATGAACCGTTTAGTAAATAATGACTCCGAAGTAAGGAATCCAAATGTTTCAAATTCTGGAACAGAAGAATCGTACTTTCCTCTTTCGTTTTGGCAATCTGAGTATGAAACTAATTCTGGCGAAGACGATTTTTCAAATTTCAATTCAGCTGGTAAAAAAATGCATATACCAAATTATATCACAGATCCGATTCTGAGGAGAGAGCAATCTGTGTTAATATTACAACAGATATGTGTAAATTCATCGCTCAAACCCCACTTACATTCCTTATTAAGTTGTAAAGATGCCGAGGGCCAAACCCCTTTTATGCTTTCCGTTGCAAGTAGGTCATACGATGCAGCATTAATATTATTCAAAGCAATTTTATCACTGTCGGAAGACAACTTCGCAATCAAGGAATCTATGATTTTTCCTGTTGGGTCTTCTGTGGACCAGTCACCACTTCATGTTATCTGCTACAATGATACCTGCTCTTTTACATGGACTGGCGCTGATCACATTAACCAAAATATATTTGAGTGCAAAACATGTGGTTTGACAGGGTCGCTATGTTGCTGCACTGAATGTGCACGCGTTTGCCATAAGGGACATGATTGCAAGTTAAAGAAAACGTCGCCGACTGCTTATTGTGATTGTTGGGAAAAATGTAAATGCAAAGCACTTATTGCTGGAAATCAAAGTAAACGTTTTTCGCTCTTGTGCAAACTGATATCCAATACAGATTTAGTTACAAAGTTCAATTCAAGAGGAGAGTCAATACTTTTATTCCTTATACAGACTGTTGGACGTCAGTCTATTGAACAAAAACAATTCAGAAATGGCAATAGGTCACGTAACACCACAAATGGCGGTAGCAGAAAAGCACAATCATCGGACCTTGAATCTGAAATGCCGGATCACGACTTAGAGCCTCCGAAATTCGCCAAAAATGCTCTTGAACGTCTGCTAACAGATTGGTTGGCTGTTAAATCAATGGTCATGACGGGGGCAGAAGATTTAAATCAACTTGGAAAATCTAAAAACGATGAATATACAAGTGACGGTTCGATTACATATCTTAAATCCCAAAGTGGTTCCACACTGCTTGATAAGTTTACACACAATCTTTTTGTGAAGTGCAGCCCTGAACACTTGGATATTTTAATATCAACCCTCTTGAGGGAAATGCAAGACACAAGCAATCTCGTGAAGAGTACTGAAGCAAAGAATGTAGCGAGACGCTTTGTGAGATCTGTGGCAAGAGTTTTTGTTATATTCAACTTGGAAAAATCTCCGACTCCTGATAGACGTAAAAATAACGCGTCCCAAAGCAAACATATACAAAATTGTATTAAGGTTTTTCAAGCTCTTCATACCATCGCCATTGAGGAACTCTGCGAAGTTGCTGATGCTTTAATTGCGCCAGTTCGCTTAGGAGTTGTAAGGCCCACAGCACCTTTTGCGATGTCTTCATCGAATTTAGATGTAATTTTGTTTTACATATTTAACTAAATGAATTGTACTAAGTGAAATTTTATATTTAGAACTCCGAAGATCTGTTCAGTGTAGAGCCTCTTACACCAACCACATCACCCTCAATGATAGCACGAAATATTTCTGGTGATACTGCAGAAGTACCGGATTCAAATGCATCTATTGGATTGAATTATGGAGTTCTTCAAGCAGGGGAAAATAATGACATTGAAGGTAAGTTGAATCGTAGCCTAGTGCTAAATTTTCTAGATTTATGATCTTATTAAAATGAATGAATTTTAATATATGCGTAAATTAAAGTCAGTTGGCGTCGCGCTACTGACACAACACTCTTTTCTAACTGTCTAAAAAAACAACAAACTTTTTAGTTTATGCAGATGCGAATTTATTTGAAAATAGAACACTAATTCTACGCGATTATTACATTGGATGTCACTGAAGGAATATTATTGGAATACCACACAGAGTTCATATCATTTTCCTCTATTTATTGGCCACAAATTTCATGAATTTTAATCGTAGACATAGCGTCAGCGAGAACTAGAATGCAATTTATGTTTGCTCGGCTTACTGGCTTATGACCGGATAAACGTGTCATATTAATCGTCCGGTGCCTTAACCTTTGCTGGCGCTGGCATATACGAAACTCGCTTACCATTTAATTGGATATACATAGGTTCGAATCCTGAAAAAACACAAATAAGTTTTTGAATAGGGTCCAGTCCCCCCCATTGGCGATTGAAATTAAATTAATGACGCTATCGATGGATTGGTTGACCAGCTTTAGTAGTCTGACCAAGTGGGATGTCTTTTGGTTAGTTTTGGTTTGGTTGTGAAATTTTTAGTTTCTGTTGTCAAAAACAATGGTTTGTGTAGGTGATCTGTCAGTGACAGCAGTCAACATATTATTTCGAATAAATTTTCTGCTCCTTAATAGACTTAAAAAAAAGTAAATTTATATATAAGAAAGAAGAAAATTTACATGCACAAATAATTCAGCTCTGTTGAACCCTAGGCACTCCACATTTCCTAAACAAACTTGTTCGATCAATGCTATTTTGTTCCGCTCTGTTCACGCTTTTTTATCTGTTTTAGTATTTTGTCTTCTTTTGCGACTATGCTTACCGAACCTTTCGATTGACCCTTGCATGCTTGCTGGCTTGAGATTTATTAGTATGGAGATTGGCTTAAAGGAAGAAGCGATTTCATTTGCAAGATACTGTGGTCCAAAATAGTCCAGAGAAAGTTGCCCACATGTAGCAAAATGTGTTGTTACAAGAAAGTCATAAATATTTTGATAACTGTAAGAGACCAACCTATATAAAAATAAGTCAACAGGCTTTCTATTTAATTTTTGAAGTAATCAATAAAATAAAAAACTTCAACAGTCTTCGATTAGTTTACCATATTTCTGTCTCACTTATTTTCATAACCACTCTCCCCAAATTTTTCATAACCCACATTTTTCGGTAGTGCTAATTTTCTAGTGGCGGTGTTCTGTTGCTCATTTCACAGCTTTGGGAATCGTTGTGCCGATTAAGGAGAATTGTCAACAAACCTCGGTCCAAAAGAACAAAAGTTTCATCTTCAACTCTAAAGAGTTACCTTCCACTAAAAAACAATGTCAAAGCACCCTCTCCCACAAGTGCTGATAAACCATTTACGTCACGCAATGTGCTCTTGGTAAACAACAGTTGCTGACAGCATAGAAAGAGTACGAGAAAAATTCTCAGTTAAGGGGTTGGAATATCCAAATTCTAAATAGTAAAAATCAAAACATTGCAGATGAATTCCTGACTGTCAACACTCTTGTTAAGTCGTGTCCGTCTCAGATAACTACAAATTTTTACCCTGGGTTTAAAGTGCTCCTAAACTGCACATTATAACGGAAATTTAAGACCAAGCTGACACCGACATTTAAAAATTCACGAAACAATCAGAAAAGCAACACAAACTAAACTTTTACTTTAACGAATTTGTTCCAAGCCAATTCAAACGCCCATATTATGCTACCCAAAAAAGAAACATGAACCAACCCAATAGCAATTCCAATGTAAATGCACATCCTACGTGTACTACCACGCGGTCTGAAGCATCATCAGCAGACAACAGCTACACTCAGTTGTTTAAAAGTCAAACCTTACCATATTAAACACACCACACGTAAACCTTAAATTCTGGAACTAAGTCTCTCACTCAAAACAATTCTTTTATGGGCATCACTGATGGTGAAATAGCTCAAATCCAAGAATCAACATGTGAACCGAACCTTACCCCTTCTCCTCCCCTAAACACCCATTCCACTTCAACGCGTCCTCATTCACCTATGGTATATCTGTATAATTACTTTTGAAACAAAACACTGGACAACCCAGATACCATAACAACATCTATATTACAGAGTGACATCACTTAATTAACAAATTCAATTTGCCCGCATTTTCCACAATGTACGTACAGCGGAGTTTATTGTTAGAAAAGTCTTCTGCGTCAAATAAAAAGGAATTCAAGATTCTCCCATGGAACCTTAATGACATTCTAAGCAATTACCAAGGACTCCAAATACTTATAAACGAACCTTATCATTCTATTATCTCAAGAAGCAAGAAACCCATATCAGAACTTATTACCAGCCTTTTTACACCAAACAATATCTCCCACATTTCCACAATCTTAGTTCTAACACGTCATCTAAACAAGGTACCAGCCAACTCATGCACCAATCTTTATCTCACCACCCTATTAACATTAAATTAATTCGAATATATCAGCTTCAGCCACTAAAGTGAATCGACTAACGCGTTCACTCCATACTGCTGCTCCGGCATTCGATGTTTGTTGAAAGATCTCTTATTCTCCTGTTGAATGTTAGAAATATTCTCTCGCACCTCTTCTCTTACGCCGACGCGATCCGTTTCCAACTCTCGAACCGTTGCATCTTTGTACTTCTGGATGGTGAACTGTTCAGAAATTGCGGTCAACCGCTGCTGATATCAAGTTCCTGGTAGTAGTCCTTAAACGTCGCCGAAGTAAACGCGGTCTGTCAGTCACTATTCGGCCTGGGCTCCCATGAATGGAAGCTTGTCTTTTTCATTCGAGCAACAACCTCGCTAGATCCCGTAATCTTCGTTGGAAAGAGATGGCTCTTCGGAATTTCGAGAAACAACCACGAGGAAATGGTAGTACCGTTAGTTTTTCTGTTCCATTGGCCCAACGTGATCAATGTGATAAGTTCCTAGTGGCTTACCCTCCATGTCGATTGGTTTCAGGTATTTTTGTATTTGTATTTATTGAATTAAAAATTGCTTTTCACATTAAGATAAATCTTATAATCTAGCGAAAGCCTTAAAAATTAGTTTTACAAATTGTTTATACTATCATAAGAATAAAAGCAAAAGAAAAATAAGAAAAGAGTTTTAAAGAGTTTAAGAGTATTGAAATTCGGTTCAGAATTTAATTTAAATATAATGTTTTAAAGAGAAAAGAATAAAGTTATACTAACTAGTTTTATTTTTGTTCGTTATCTATTATACTATCTGGCCAAGTACCTCATAAGCAAAAACCTAAAACGTTTATTGTTTCTGACTCCTCTCAGTTCACGGGTTCCATAGGCGAGTAGCATGAACGAAGAACTGTCGCTCAGTTTAGACATGAATATGTAGGTGGAACCAAGGCGAAAGTCCTTTGTGACCGAGGAAAAACTAATCTGTTATAGAGATAATCAGGTTGATGTGTCTGTATGATATCGTGCAAACATGTTAAGGCTCGGAAGTGCTAGCAAGTTATCGAACGTACAGCCAACAATGCGTTTGGAAAAAACCGACACGTGATCGTAGCGACGGAGGCCATATATATAACGAGCGATGTTATTATATGCAGCATTAAGCTTCCTTTTACTTATACAGTCAACTTTTCCATAGATCTCGCACCCATACAGTAAATTTGGCAGAAGGAGTGTTTTCGCCAGCATTGTCCTTACAGCTGTAGGAGTAAACACCTGAGTTGACCAGAGAAATCGGAGACTTCCATAGACCTTGCCAATAGCCGCGTTGATATGGTTAGTCCAGGTTAGGGAGCTGTTAAAAATTAAACCAAGATTTCTTGCAGTATCCACAAAGGGGACAATTTCTCGCCCAAGCTTTATTGGTGGCAGTGTAGTCAAGTCCTGTGTCTTCCTGCAAATAACGAGAGCTTTCGATCTTACTGGGTTCAGATACAGAAAGTTTCGTTGAGCCCAGAGACGGATATTTTCCAACTCATCGTTTATCTGCGTAGTGACTTCGACTAAGCAATTAACGTTACCACTCAGAGTTAACTGGACATCATCGGCATACATGTGTTTAAGACACCGTTGGACAATTTTAGGCAGATCAGTAATATATAATGAAAAAAGAACAGGTCCAAGAATTGATCCTTGAGGGACTCCACTTGATACCTTGAGAAAACTTGAATATTTGCTGTTGACCACAACACATTGCTGCCTATCCACTAAATATGAATACCACAGCTTTGCAGATTCTCTTGAGAAATGGTACATGTTCTGGAGTTTTCGGCACAGAAGAACATGGTTGACGGTGTCAAATGCTTTCGAAAAGTCTAGGAGGATTAAAAATGTAACATATTTTTTATCCATGGACTTTCTAATATCATCAACTACTGACAACAATGCTGTTTTGCAGCTGTGTTTGGGACGGAAGCCGGACTGATAACTGCTAAGCAGCTTGTTGGGCTTGGACTTGCTTTAACAGCACCTTTTCAAACACCTTGCTCAAGAAGGGAAGAATAGCAATTGGTCTGTAGTCATCGTTTTCTTTTTTCGGGATTGGAATGACTTTGGCCCTTTTCCACTCACTTGGGTAAACAGAAGTGGTTATAATACTATTGAAAATATGGGTTATGGAAGGAAGAATGTAAGGAAGGAGAAGTTTAATGAACCTTGGATCAACACCATCGATGCCGGTTGCATTCGACTTAATCGACAGAACCGCTTCAGCAACTTCTTGATCATTAACACATATGAAACCAAATGACTTATTTGGGTCGGCACTGTCTGATGGCTCAAATGTATTATTCGCGGGTTCGGTGGTGAAAGAAGATGGTATGGTAATAAATTTGGCGTTAAGGAAATCACAGTCGATGTTATCAGCTATTTTTGGAATCTCCTTTACAGCCCCAAGCTCCTTAATAATTTTCCATCTGCTTTTTGTCGAACAGCTTTGACTTAATCTATGGCCATAGTAGAGTGTTCACCACTTTAACCACTTTGTTCCGCAAACGGCAGTAGTCGCGATATAGCAGTTCGATTTTATAGCGTCTCCAAACACTATAAGCTGCATTACGTTCCAACATCATCTTCTTGATTTCGGGACTAAGCCAAGGTGGCGGTGCTCTACGGACAACTTTTGTTTTAAGTGGGACATTTTTATCGAACAAATACCTAATATGCTCTTCAAAAAACGAAACTTTTTCATTAACCGAAAGCTTGTACCTCACATTGTTCCAGCCAATACACTGTATGTCATGCAACAAATTTTCACGGTTTACGTGAATGGTATGGAATATGCTCTTCAAAAAACGAAACTTTTTCATTAACCGAAAGCTTGTACCTCACATTGTTCCAGTCAATACACTGTATGTCATGCAACAAATTTTCACGGTTTACGTTCTTCAAGTCTCGAAACTGGTAACTGATCTCTTTTGGTCTGTTTTTGAAATCTAAATTTAAAAAGATGAGATCGTGTCTTGAGAAACCAGAAGCTTGGAGCTGACTATACAATAATACCTTACTTTTGTCACTGACAAAAAAGTGATCAATGAGGGTACTTGAACTGCCCTGGAAATGGGTAGGACTGCTTGCGTTAACTGGGAATAGACTAAGCGCTCTGAAATTATTTATAAATTGGGAAGAAGCATTTGCGCCTACTTTTTTCCAGCTTTTACCTCAATTGTGATGCAATAGGGGTATCAGGAGGTAGTTGTTTTTAAGAGTTTAAGAATTTAGGGTAAGGATTTATAAGACAGAATGTTCTATCCGAGTGATCGAATTGGAGTTTTTCAAACAGCGATCCGTTTTATATAATCATCTTATATTCAAGAACTGCTGAAGTGACATCCTGGGACATTTTTGTGGTTATTGGATATGTGGTCGTACCGACGAAGCCCATATACATACCTGACCATATCATTAAAGCAACACTTAATTTATGTTGAGATAGGGAGTCGTGTTAACAGTATGCCGCTAATGCAAAGTCAATATAGGGATCGAGCAAGGTTTTAACAAGTCTCAGCCTCGTATCAACCGGAGTAAAGCTAGAAAGCAGCCAAAGTTTGCGTAGGCCACCATATAATCGTCCCACGGTGAAATAAATGTGGCCGACTGTTGAAAGAGAGTGATTAATTTTAAAACCCAGGTTGGTAACCACGTCCACAAACTGCAATTGTGTATTATGAATTTTAATTGGCGGCACAAGGTTGGTGTTATGAAGCATTTTCGTTATGTTATGAAGTTGAGGATAGGGCAATTGCGCACCGCTCAGTGGTAGATTTCAGATAAATCTTCATTTAGCCTTCAAACAAAATCCTCAACAAGGCCAATAGTTCTAGACAGATACAGTTGTACATCATCAGCGTACAAATGTAAACTGCCATAGGAACAGACTGTTAGCAGGTCGTTTATAAACATGAATATAGCGCCCTGAGGCATTCCTTTAAGTAAACTTCTTACCTGAGAGGATCTATCACCAACCACAACCCTTTGACAGCGATTACTCAAGAAGTTGCTAATGAGACGCACCGACCTTTCACTAAACCCAAAATAACTTCTCAGCTTCTCGGAAAGAATCGAGTGATTTACGCTGTCAAAAACACTGCTTTGGAAAAGTCAATTAGGCAAAGTACTGTGATAAAGTCCAAGTCATAATTAATCCTAATGTCATCGAGGATTTCAAACACAGCTGTGGAGCAACTGTGGTTAGCTCGAAAACTAGACTGGACCGTTGCAAGTAAACTATGCAGATCAAGGTGATGCGTTATCTGCTTAGCGAGGACCTTTTCCAAAACTTTTGAAAGGCAAGTTTGCAACCTAAGACGGTTGAGATTTCTTGGGGACAGGAATGACTAGCCAGCTTCCAGTTGGACGGAAATGTCGAAGACGTTATACATGAATTAATTTTGTGAGTAATGAGCACTGAGTATGTGGGTTAAGATCATTTTGACAAACCGGATAGGAGTTCCGTCTTCCAACAGCATTTGTCTTAGTACAACGGATGGTATCAATAACATCAACTTCCGACACAACCTCGAATTCAAAAACTCCTTGCCGATCAGTAGAGTGTGAATAGTTTGCTGGAGTTGGTTTTCTATCTGTAGAGTTTGAGAGGAAAGCAATGTTAAGGTCATCAAGATCAGGCATAAGATAAACAACGTCTTTCTTACCAATATCCACTGAGCGTAAGTTGCTCCAAAGCTTCTTAGCACACTGGTCTGACCCCAGCTTGGGTGAAAAATACCTTTTCTTTGTTAGTCTCGTTATTGAAGTTATAAAATTACGGGCTCGACAGAAATTTTCCCAATTTGGATTAGTTGGACAGCTCTTTCACTTAGAGTACAGTTTCCTGCGTAAGTCTGAAAACTCGCAGCCAAGTCTGGAATTAAGAAAGTCCTCCACCAAATCATGGGTTTTCTTGATCGAGAAATGGCCCCGCTGATGCTCTACGCTTATTATTTCCTTCTCCACCGTGGTCGCCACCACTACCATTTCTCTGACCGGATCCTTGCAAAGAACTAACAACCTCAAAAAGAAATACTCATACTCTCCTCTCCAAGATAGTCTTCACAGCCCTTATCCAATCGTTCTTCTACTGTTCTTCTCTAAGACGGTGATGATAGACCTATTCAAAACTACTCAACGCATATAATAGGACTACCGGTTGAAAATGTCATTTGTTTTTTTTTTTTTTTTCAAAAATCAATGCTTTATTGAGGAAAAATAGATTCCACACATTTTTCCCATTTTTCTGGCAATTCATGGATACCCGTTCTGAAAAATTCGACCGGTTTGGCCGCAATCCACGACTCGATCCATTTTTCGACATCACCGAAATGACGGAAGTGCTGGTCATCCAGGCCATGTTGCATCCATCGGAAGAGATAGTAATCGGATGGCGCAAGGTCTGGAATATACGGCGGGTGGGGTAGGACATCATGTGGCCGAGCATTGTCATGTTGTAAAATAACTTTATCGTGTCTTTCCGTTTCCGGCCGTTTTTCCTTCAGTGCTCGGCTCAAACGCATCAATTGTCGTCGGTAGACCTCGCCTGTGATTGTTTCATTCGGTTTAAGCGGCTCATAATACACACCACTCTTCTGGTCCCACCAAATGCACAGCATAACCTTCAGGCCATGAATATTCTGAACGGCCGTCGATGTTGAGGCATGTCCGGGGTATCCATACGTTGCCCGACGTTTTGGATTATCGTAATGTACCTATTTTTCATCACCAGTGACGATTCGATCCAAAAAAGACTTCTTTTTGTGGCGTTCAAGCAGCATTTCGGACATGCAAAATCGGCGTTCGACGTCTCGTGGCTTCCATTCATACGGCACCCAATGTCCTACCTTTCGGATCATTCCCATTGCTTTCAAACAATCGGAAATGGTTTGCTGAGCGACGCCAAGTGATTTTGCAAGTTCTTCTTGCGTTTGTGACGGATCTTGATCGAGCAATGCCTACAATTCATGGTCTTCAAACTTTTTCACCTGGCCGGGGCGTTCTTTGTCTTCGGTGTCGAAATCACCATCTTAAACCACCGCTAACACATTCTAACGTCTATATTATAGCCCGGGTAAGCTTCGGTAAGCAATTGATGCGCTTCGGTTGCTTTTTTCTTTAAATGAAAGAAGCATATTAAAACTTCCCGCAAATGTTGTTTTGATGGCACGAATGTAGACATTTTACGGCTTTACAAGAACTTGTGTGTTTTCACTAATGACCAATAACCTAGACTGAAATAATTAGACAATGACATGAAGTTTCTGATGTGACAGCTGTCATGGTTAAAATTCACCTCAGATTAATAGAAATGAAGTTGTCTGCAATAACGACATTTTCAACCGGTAGTCCTAATATATTTGTATTGATATATTGAATTTGTATTATTTTGATTTTAATTTCTACAGCTCTAAAACTTCCTTTCCCTTATTTTATTTTATGTCTATAATATATTATTGCAACAATTTATTATTCCTACCTTTCTTCTTCATTTTTGTTTCCTAATAGAGAAGCTACTATTTTTTCAATCTAAAATCTCACAGCTTTATGAAGATCTGATACCTTTGAAAACCGTTATAATCCGAAATAATACCTGCCCATGGTTTACTTCGGACGAAGTTAATTCACTTCGTGTTAGAAATAGACTGTACAGAAAATGGAAGCAAAGTCCTAATTATAAAAACTGGTTTTTGTATACTCGTGCTCGTAACTGTGCTTCACGCACAGTTCGTGAATCTAAAAAGAACTATTACAACCGGAAATTGGATTGCAAGCTTCCGTCAAAGACGCTCTGGCGCAATCTTCGCCAAATCGGCGTGTGTGGTAAACATAATCAAGAGTGCAAAATTGATCCAGACGTTTTTAACGATCATTTTCTAGCTAATAGTGTCGAAGAACATTCCGCTAGGTCATCTTCCAGCAATTCTCCCTCGATTAGAATTTAATATAGTATCGCGCTTAGACGTTCTTGAAGCGTTTAATTCCATGAAGTCAAATGCAGTTGGAGAAGATGGGATTCCTCTTAGGTTTCTCAAAATGATTTTCCCGTTCATCTTTGAAACACTAACTCATATTTTAAACTCCTGCATAACTTCGGGCATTTTTCCATAATTGTGGAAGACTGCAAGGGTTATTCCAGTAGCTAAAAAATTTAGTGCTAGCTCTGTTAATGACTATAGACCAATAAGTATTTTACCCTGTATGTCGAAAGTTTTTGAGAAGATCCTGGAGCAACATTCATTGCTTTATCCTCTCCAGTTTGGCTTTCGTCCGGGCCATAGCTGCTCTACTGCCATGGTCAACATTATGGAAGAAATAAGGACTAATTTTGACAAGGATAACTTTACTCTTTTTTGCTTGCTGGACTTCTCCAAGGCTTTTGATTCAGTTAACCATGAACTGCTCTGCTTCAAACTTCGACACTTTTTCAATTTTAGTGACAGTGCAGTAAAACTTGTACGTAGTTTTCTTCATAATCGGTTTCAGAAAGTTGTGGTTGGGAACAGATCTTCGGAGTTAAAACGTCAAGGATCTATACTCGGTCCCATACTGTTTTGTATGTTCATCAATGACCTGCCATCTGTCTGTAAACAAGTCGTATTACATCTCTATGCCGATGATGTTCAGTTTTCTTTGTCCAGACCTATTGACAGTTTAAATGAACTTGCCGTGGACTTAAATGCAGATTTATTGGCTATTTATCGGTGGGCAGTCGATAATGGACTTCGCATAAACTCTGCAAAATCGCACGTTATACCGATCTTTAAAAAAACTCTTGACCCAACATTCTTACCTCATATTTTATTACACAACACTAAACTTTCGTTTGTTGATAAAGTAACCAGCTTAGGGTTTGTAATCAACCACAAGTTTACGTGTCATGACCACATTAATCTTGTTGTTGGTCGCATATATGGCTGCCTCAGAAAACTATGGTACACTGCTGCCTTCACTCCTATCGAAACTCGTCGACGATTGGTTTTAACTCTAATTGTTCCTCTTATAACATACGCTGAGGTGGTCTACTGTAATCTTGACTCCTTATCACAGCACAAACTTCAGATTGCCTTCAATGACACAGTCAGATACATTTATGGGCTTAAGAGATTCGATCGAATATCTGTTCTATCAAAGAATGTTTTGGGCTGCCCGTTACAGCATTATTTAAATGCTCGTAATTGTATCTTTCTGCATGGAATCCTCGTTAGTAGGAAGCCTGAATATCTTTTCACTAAATTGAACTTTTCCCGGTCTCAAAGAACGCGTAACATCAACATCCCTCCTTTTAAAAAAATAATTTCGTCGCGTTTGTTTTTTATCCACTCAGCCAGACTTTGGAATTCTTTACCTACACATGTCAAAGGAATAATGAACGATGTTCAGTTCAAAAAGAGTATTTTAAATTACTTTTCTTTGTTGCAATGATATAATTAAATTATAATAAAATATAACATAGTTTGCTATCCTGCTTTTTTCTAAATGAAATTTTTGCTAATTGTTGTAAATGACTTTTTATTTTTTTTTTGATTTTTTTCTCGAACAATCCGTTTTGCTATTATGTATTTATTTTTGTTTTTTTTTATGTATTTTTCATTTTATGGATTTTCTTTATCATTTGAACTCATAATACTGTTTGTACTATAAAAGACCCTGTCTTATTGTACTTATCTTTATGTTAAATAAAATGAATTGAATTGAATTGAATATTCCTCATTTTCGACCCCTTTATATACTTTGCGTTGTACTGGAACTCTTATAAGAATATCGCTGAAACGCTTTCTTACTGGCTATTCCTGGAAACTCATCTCTTGCCCTCGATTTTTCCACTGATAAGTGACTGGTGGTATTCTCGACACCTCTCTCTTCAGGAACTGAGACTTCCTCCTTTTTGTGCGTAACCAATACTCCGCAAATACCTTCAAAACAAGTTTCAGCTTCTCGATGTTGCATGCTTCATCTTTGTTGGATGGAACAATCAAATCGTCCATGTACACTACCACGAATCCCGAATGTATAAAATCCCGAAACACGGCAAATATGTACCTATCAAAAACAGCCTGCGTTCTCGGACATTATTAGTTCAATTATCTTTTCTGCCAAGCACCTATTCAGTTGATCGCTTAATATCTCCTGATAAGCAAAAGACATACGTCATGGTCGCCGGAAAACTAGGATATCTTCGGTCAAGACCAGCTTCACATCCACTGGGGATTTCTCTTTCCCGCCTAACAAGTACTCTTTTTGCATCTGCAACCCAATTTTCTGCTCTACGCCACTTAAATGGCGCACACCAAGGTTCACCTCATTCTGGAACTGTTCTTGGGCAGACAGGCAAATGGTCTGGAATTCATCGGCTTACTCTCTCATGCTGTTTTGCACTTCTTAACTTCTGACGACATTACGTCTTATTGGCATCTAGCTCAGTTTGTTCCATCATTACCAAGCTGTCATATCTTGGAAGATTAAGGTCGCTCGCGTATCTGTTAACGCTGACAAAGTTACCCCGCGAATAGATATGTTTATAAAACGCGGTGTGACCCAATCATCAAAGACAATCTGGCATCCGGCTAAAAACCTTTGCACGTTGATACGTTACGAACGTTACATTCTTCGGTCTCCTACCTTGGTTTTGTATCTAGCTCTCCTCTACACTCCATTACCCGATGCCTGAAACGACCACACCTGAAACACTTGATTGCTCTGAACTGACATTCTCGAAACAAAGGATTCAAATATCCGCATTTGAACCATATTTTTTGGCCGCTTGCCTCCGGCTTACTTGCTGATTATCGGTGGTTCCTCCTCAAGTTTGAAGTTTCTGTTAACTTTTTTGGCTTGATAAAGCACTTCCTTGCTTTGGAAACTTTCCGGTACACCCCTCGCGGAATAAGCAATAAAGTTCTCAAAGTCTAAATTTATGTGCTTTGCGATCTCTATCAACACGAATAGGTACGAGATAATATTAGTTAATTCTACCAACCAAATATTAAAAAAATTGGTTTGGGTGCGACTACACCTGCCCATACCATGAACTTCACATCTCAAGATACAAAAAGAATATATGTAGGTGCTCTTTCATGAGCCCGCAACATCAGCATTCATTCCCTGAACGCATTGCAAAAATATACACATTTATTTAGCTTCGATTTGCGTAAAAAATTTTTCAACATTTTAGTAATTACTTACTAACGGATGTACTATTTCAAGTGATCAGGACAGCAAGATTATTTTTTTCATAAATTTTTCAAGACCTTTAGTGGATAACTTTGTACAATATAAAATTGTTTATCTTTTTTTTTTTAAACATGTTAGCTAGTTGGATCTTTTCTTCCTTATTTCTTTAATTTTTAACTTAAGGTGGCGCTTCTTCGAGAGAGGGCTCAGTTACTCAGTTACTTTCTTAGCCCAAAGTTACAGCGATTAGAAAGAGACCTTCATTTGACATCAGCACTGTTATTATTACCTGTGTTTACGTCGGAGCTTAAGTAGTCCCTAACCACCTCAAAGTTATAACTCTCTATGGTAACGTTCTAACCTAGACGTATGCGTTGGGTGCCCTTTCTTGACGAAAGCCTATACATCTGCCACGATCTTTCCATTTCAAACTTGCCGGCTTTGGTTTGTGGTCTGTAACCCTGTGATAATTGTTTTATCTATTGGTAGAATTTTCGAACCTCATTCCTGTTTTTTAATCTCGCAACATCCTCGACTGCGCTGTTCTCATGCTCTTCCATAGACGCTGCGACCTTTGGCAAAGCTTGAAAATGTTGCGCACAAGATTAAAACGTTTGTGACCTCGTTTAATGAAGTTGCGTCTCGGCTGTAAGAAATCACTTTGGCTTGCGAAAGCATTTTGGAGAAAGCACAGGTCTATCCTGTCGGGCTTCACGTCGAAGCTCTTACAAGATGGGTTCAAAACCGAGCACGATCTGTTAGAACACTGGAAAATTTGTCACACATGGCAATTACAACATATATCTCGCATGTGCATAACTGTTTTACAACACGATTGTTCCAACTTTCGGCCAATTGCGATTATTATTCTGGTCTATGAAAAAAAAGAGGGAAGCTTCTGAATAAATGATCATTGTATTTTACTCGTTTGCTTATTTTCGTAGTGACCACAGTGCTTTAAACATTATGCGGGAGTTTTTTTTTTGTCAGAAAATGGAAGTTGTGCAATCAGATTGTAACCGTAATTATTTTTTCTACGTCAAAATGTCAAACTTTTTACCAATCGATTCAGAAAAAAATTAGGATCAAGGACCCAAATTCTTATCCAGTATTCTGTAGGCACATTGTGGCATATAGGCGTCCCTCTAAGAGCATCCAACCTTACGTGAAGATAGGATTTTTCAAATTAAGAGTTGCGAAAATCTATTTTCAATTCAATTTTGGCAGTTGTTTTTCAACTTCATCAACAAATTGTAAGAAGTCGTTATGGACCGACAGCCACAATTGTGAAATAATATGTAGGTTATTTTGAAGAGTATAACATTTTGCAAGAATTAACTCCTTGGATAGGGATTCATATTTGAAAAGCTCGAAGACTAGTTGCATAACGAGCCATTCTACAATAGTTAAAAACGTTTTGAAATGAGCAAAATTGACAAAAACGGACATTTCTCCCTATTAAACGCGGCATGCAACTCAGCCATCAATTTGCAACACATACTACTGTGTCCAAAAAATATGGTGACATTGTATTTATTTTGAAAATTCTTTATTTATTCTTCCAAATCAATTTCAACCCCTTCAAAGTAATCCCCTCCCGATGCAATGCACTTATGCCAACGGATTTTCCAATCTGACACTTTCCGGGATGGCCTTCAGTTCCGTCTTCGCTGCGGCATGAATCTCCTCTATCGTATCAAAACGGTGTCCCCGGAGCGGTCTTTTGAGCTTGTTGATCAGCCAGAAGTCGCACGGCGCCAGATCAGGTGAATACGGTGGTTGCGGAACGATATGGGTTGAGTTTTTGGCGAAATGATCACGAATTACGAGTGCGGTATGGGATGGTGCATTATCGTGGTGTAAAAACCAAGAATTGTCTTTCCACAATTCCGGCCTTTCTAGGCGGATAGCGTTACGCAAACGACGCATAACGTTCAAATAATATTCCTTGTTGACTGCTTGGCCGGTTGGAAGGAATTCATAAAGCACAACACCACGATAATCGAAGAAAACAGTCAACATGACCTTGATTTTTGAGCGACTTTGACGCGGTTTTTTTGGTCTCGGCTCTCCTTTGGCACGATATTCGCTCGATTGATCGGTTGTTTCGGGGTCGTAAGCATAGATCCAAGTCTCATCGCCAGTTATAATGCGTTTCATGACATCCTGGTAGTCGGAAAACATTGTTTCACACACTTCAACGCGACGCCTTTTTCCAAAAAATTCAATGTTTTCGGTACCAGTCGAGATTTGACGCGCTTGAGGCCCAAAGCATCCTTCAAAATGGTATTGACTGAGCCTTTCGATAAGCCAACTTCATCAGCAAGGTCTCTAATCGTTAATCGATGGTTTTTCAACACCAAATCTTTGATTTGTTGGACGTGAGCTTCATCGGTTGAGGTTGATGGTCGCCCAGAACGCTCTTCGTCTTCGACACGTTCACGGCCGGCTTGGAAATCACTATACCACTTGTAAAAATTTTTTTTAGACATAGCCTCATCATCAAAGGCTTTCTGCACCATCCTCAACGTATCCGCAGCAGAAAATTGATTCCGCAAACAAAATTTAATGCAAATTCTTTGCTCAATAAACTTCGACATCGCAAAAAAACGGAGAACTCACTTTTAGCAGCTCACAAAACGACGCGTATCTCAAACACTATGAATATATTTTGACATGAAATTTCACATAGATGTCACTGACAGTACTACCAACCTAAAAAGAAAGAAAAATTTCCAAATCCTTCGACGCGCGCAGTTTAAATTCATATGTCACCTTATTTTTTGGACACAGTAGTATGAGAAAACTGCAGCATTTCGAAACAATTTATAGATAGATTTCTTAACTTCAATCTACGTAACTCATAAGGAGCCTAATATAAATTACATAAATTTGGTTGAGCAATTATTAATTAAGTCCAACTTATGTATCTAACTTAATGAACCTTATCGAACAACAGTAGAGTCAACAGACTCTGCATTTATATTATGATAACTAATTTTTTCAAATAATTAACCTGTCAATAAATGTTAATAAACAATTATGCTTATATATTCCATGTTTGGTCATATCTAGTCAATTAAGAGATTTTTTATTTTTTCGAGTTTCAGGATTTGTAGATCATTATTTTACAATTGTTTTATTTTATAATTTGGTTTTTATTTTTATTGAAAAATTTTGAGGCTACATCCCAAACATTTTTTTTTATATTTTGCTTGCGTTTTCATGAACGCTAATATCATCATATCACATGGTTGTCCTTTTAAATTGCTTCTCCGTTTCATTGAACTTTTTGGTTAATATTATTTCAATGCTTTCATGACCTCAGGTCTTTTCATCCACTGTTCCACTGTTGCTCGTGCTGCAACGTTCTGCATTCTTGTTATGACAAAGAGTTACCAATACGTCTGAACAAGGCAGTTGTCTTTTAATATTTTTCTCAATTTACCTTTTTATTTGTGATTTTTATACCAGATCATGTTGGAATCCCCCAATAATGCAATTTTATTTGCTGACTCTGTCATGACTTCGATGTTTTAATTGAAAAAAGTGTAAATCTGTCTCAGCGTTACTTGGTGACTGTATATAGCAAATAGATACAACTATTTCGCATCCCTTAATACTAATATTGCATTTTGAACACAAAACCTTGGTCCCCCAGTTCTAGTTTCGTTGGATAATTATGATATACATTTGTTATCCATCTATTTTTCTGTTGTTTTCATCAGTGTCAAACGTAACATGTGTCCCAGATAAAACTATGAACTCGTATTTGCGAGTACGCTAGTTATTCTTCTTCCAAAAAATATTTTGCAGACCTTAAATATTTGCATATGAATATGCCTTTGAACGTTTATAATCGCTATAAGCCGATCCTTTTCTTTTCTATTTCAATTTTATTCAGGAACTCTGGCATAATTAACTTCATGTTTTGTTATTCTCTTCGAGGCCCATGTTTTATTGACATGTACACAATTAACACATTCATTGACTGCTTCCTTGTTTCATTCACTCACATTTTATGAGGTCCTTAGCACTATGAACTTTTCCTCATTTTTTCGATCCATGGACTTTTGGTTGAATCCATTCATTTAAAACGTCGATATTCTCTCATTTGATCAAAAACCTTGCATAGTTCTCAACTTTTATATTTCCTGCTTACAGCACTTTCGAGAAAGATTCATTTCTAGATTTCATACAGTTTGATTACTTTTAATTAGATTTTTTGAATGATATCATACCAGAGATTGAAAAAAAACTTTAACATACAGTACTTTAGTGTTCTGTACTGTATTTCCATTCCAAAAGAACGGAAACACAAACACACATTATTCTCTCTTTTACAGTTTGCGTACGAAACCAAAAACAAAATACACTAAACGAACGCTACGTTTAGTGTACTTCCCTCTCGACTGAGAATGAGGATCACTAAACGTAGCGTTCGTTTAGTGTACTTTGTTCTGTATTTTGTGCGTACAGTACGTTTAGTGTACTTAGTTCCCTCTCAACTGAGCATTATGCAATCGGAAAGGATTTTTTTAATTCTTAAAACAAGATATTTCTTTATACGTTGAAGGGTAATTCAATGTGGTACTGCACCATTACGTACTGTTTATTTTCAATCTCTGTATCATACTGTTTCTTTTTTTCGTTTTTCCGATAAGTTTAATGTCACTGTTTGTTACCAGAATGTGTGGCTTCAGTTTATTCAGAAATTTAATTTCATAGTGCTCGCTCAAACTATTTTCTGTTCTTCACTCTCGTTATTATTTTAACATTCGATTTTTAAATTACCATTACGCGAAATAGGAACACGGATTCCTAAGAGGTAGGTCAACAACCAACAACTTAACCGAATTCGTCTCTCGAACCCTCTGTGCCTTGGAAGAAGGTAAGGAAGTCGATGTTGTAGCCACCGACTTCAGCAAAGCTTTTGACAAAATCTCCCACAGTATCATGCTCCTCAAACTTAAGGCTCTTGGCTTTCCAGCGGGCTTTATCGCGTGGATCAAATCCTACATGGTAGATCGGCAATATGTCGTCCTTTTCAGATCTTCCAAATCCAATCCCTCCCTCAGGAGTCGCTCAAGGTTGTCACGTTGGCCCAATGATTTTCATTCTGACAATAAACGATGTTGATCTTATCATCATTTACGAATATTTCATCCCCCGCTGACTCATGCCTCCTGCAAGATGATCTGACCAGATTCTCAATGTGGTGCAAAAAAAATTTCCTGGAGCTCAATATCATCAAATGCCAGGCCATCACATATACACGGAAGCGTCTACCACAACCTCCCAGAACCTTCTTCATCTACAACGAACCAGTTCCTTCAGTCTCTTTCCTTCGCGATCTGGGTGTAATCTGTGATACCGAACTTAATTTCCGCTCTCACATCGATAACATTATTAGTAGAGCCAACTCTGCGCTTGGCTACGTCAAACGATGGTCCAAGGAATTCTCGAACCCCTGTGTCACAAAATCCCTTTACATCACCTTTGTTAGACCCCTCCTTGAATACACTTCCCAAGTTTGGTCTCATTACTACGAATCCCATATCCAGCGAATCGAGGCAGTCCAGCGCAGATTCACTCGTTTCGCACTACGTGGTCTCGCCTGGGCAGACAGACACAATCTTCCCCCTTACTCACATCGCCTGCAACTTATCAATTTGCAGTCCCTCGAGCAACGCCACGTTTGTGTTGGACACGAAATGTCCTTAAATAAAGGAAATCCTAAAAAGCTGTTATTATTTATTTGACTTATAATGAGTTAAAACATTGAAACCAGTCTGCACTTAACGATTTTTTCTTTAAATTCAATTTGAAGAAAAAACATTTTTTTTTTCAAATTTTGAACATTAAATTTTATCTCTCAAAATCGAATCTTGCATTTACATTTTGCATCAAAAATAATAAAAAAAGCAATTTAAAAATAAATAATAATTTTGTATGCAAGAGAAAGTTAAGCGATTTTAAATAAATAATGAATTTAAAGACGACTTTGTACATATCTGTTGCAATTTAAATGAATTGTTTAAAATTTCAGTTGGAGGCAACGCTTCGATTCCGATTGGGTCACCTACAAGACTGGTGAGTAACACTCATGTTCAAGATAACGCGGTGGAAATTCGAAATGATGTGGTTGATGATGAAAGCGATAATGAGTTTAATTTCAATGATGCTGAAACTGAGTCTGATTCGGATGATAATCAGAGTAGTCAAGATGCGCAGCAAAGTGTTCAAACTGGTGCAACCGCTGGATCTGAAACAGGTAAGATTAAACATATTTATTTCCCAACATATATATTTTCTAATATGTCGAAGGAAGCCATTTAAGTTCTTACAACACTTTAGAGCACAAAAAAGGCATTTCCTCGCTGGTAGTTGTTTTTTTTTTTTTTTTTTTGGGGCAGTGGTCCACGGCCGGAAACCTTACTCTCTCAATTTTTGGCCTACAACTAAAAGCCAACATTGATTTAAGTGCACCATGAATCTTTCCGACTAGGGCAATAATCGAATCGCGAATTCTACGAGTAGGCAATCCGAAGTACACAGATGATTTTCGATAAGCTTGCCTGTCAGTTTTCCTGCTCCACCCAGTCCTTTATTATCTTTCTTCTAATTTCGTTTGAACATTCATTTCTGCACGTGATTCACGCATTCTTTAATAGGCATACTATTATATTTTCGTAAGGCATAACATCTTCAGATTATGTTAGATTTAAGAGCGCCGAAACGTTTTGACAGCTGCGTCAATTTCCATTTTTCCACGTTCGAGCCTCGTGGTTTGATTGACACCCGCTCGCATGATTTTCGAACCATTCCGCATATTTTTTTGTTTCTTCTTTATGATTCCAATATTCTTAGGATTTGTAAGACTTCGATTTGACCATGACATCAATAATTTTTGTGTTAAGTGTGCCAGCCAATGAGAGAAACTAGTCCGTATAAAGATGAAAAAACACGTTTTCACCAACTCGAGCACCTTTCATCTCATATTTCACGTGATTGTAAGACGTAAGTTCCTGAATAAACGTATTCACGTTTACCTATGCATTTCAACTGGCGACGACGATGGCAACACTTAGAAATCAAATTGTCGTTTGTCTTGTAAGAGCCTTCGAGGCATATCCCTGCTTGTTGTTGCATATTTGATCCTATCCAACGTACTGTGGGAACGTGTGAAGTCTTTCTGCAACATTCTAATCGGTACGTTCCAGTGTTAATTCCGGCCTTGATTTCTACAAGACATTGGCCGAATTCGGCATCCCGCCAAAATTGATCCAGTTTTGCCGCGTGACGCTGGCAAACACACGGTGCAATGTGCAATTTTAAACAGTTCCTCCGAACTATTCCAAACATGCGGCGTGCAGGTGTTAACAGGGAAGGCACTATCTTCAAGAAATCTGTCCAGCTGTTCAGATATGCATCCGATATCGACATAATCGGTTGCTCCCAGCACGCACAAAACGAGTTGGTCTTGAAGTTAACGAGGACGAAACCAAGTAAATGTTGTCAACAAACAAAGAATAGGACTGTAGACAACAGTATTTTTGAGGTGGTTACACCTTAGAGGAGATTCGGCAAAAACTCACCCTAGGAAACCGCTGCTACTTCGGTTTGGCCTAATATATATGCTTAAAGCTCCTAACTCGGACGAAGAAATGTATGCTCTACAAAACGTCGATCCTAACAATTCTACCCTGACCTCATTTAAAATCTCCCTTGCAAGATCAAGGTTTGCAGTCATTACCCCTGTAGAGTGAAGTGGAAGAACTAGGTTGGTGTCTTCTTTCTCTCGGCCCTTTACGGGTTTGCAAAAGCTTCTCCTATTGTTTTGTTGTTTCTGCTGCTGCTTTGATGAATGTTGCTGTTAGTTTGTTTTTAAGGTATTTAATTAAGTAATTGCTGTTGCTTTGGCAAATAGTGAGTAGTCGCTGCTGTTGTACAGCATTCTTGCTTGAACCTGTGATCGTAGTTTGTCAACTCGTCGTTCGTTTTCATCTAGGCAGCTTCCTATCACTCAGGATAAGAACCAAAGTCTTCATCTCATTCATGTTTCTAGTAAGGTTCTGCATTTCATGATCTTTATCTTATTCATTCAGTGGCGAGAAGTGATACGAAAGAATTCATCTGTGAATCGGCCCATTAATAAAATATTCAATTTAGGCTGGTGCTTGATATCCGTGTATTATTTTAAGATGGCACTAAAATACTGCAATGGATAGTTAATTTTTTAATTATTTTCCATTTTATAGATGATGAATCCGGTGAATCATCACCGCCAGAGGAAGATGGCTCAGATGAAGGGGAAACAGATGAGAATTCAGAGCAAGGATACACATTTTTAGAAAGTCAACTTGAGCGAAGAAATATTTCTAACAATCCAAGAACAAATTCAGCACCTCATTCAATACACTGGGCAATCCGTAATAGGGAGCAAGGCGGGCGTTCTTCAGTTCGCCTGCCAACAGGGTCAGGGTTGGTTTTCATAGACCCTCTTGCGTTACGCCGTACAGCAATTCAAAATTCATCGGTTTCAACACACTCTCAAGAACCACATACCATGGCCACAACTGCGAGTAGCTTAGCTCGAGCTTTTGGAATCATTATTCGTCAGATTTCAGATCTGTTTAACTCGATTACATTCATACTTAACAACGAAGTTGAAAGTCAATTAAAAGTGACATACGCAGAATGTGTTGAATTACAGGTAATATATAAATATATATAAATAATGCTTTTTATTAATTTATAATTTGCTTTGCAGGCGTTAATGGAAAGTCGCCTTAAACGGACTTGGAATTGGGTTTTTTCTGTTATGGATGGTACTGAAGCTCAGCTTAAATTCGGTGCCTATCTAACAAACTCCATAGATTCTTCAAATCCTTTACACAATGTGACCTTCAATACGCAGAATTCTAGTCATTCTAGCATTGGAATCAATATTTTGGGTAAGTTGTTTTATAATTTATTATATATTTTGTAACGCTTTAACCTATTGCATTATTCTGCTAAATGTGCCGACAGAAATGTCCGCTGTGATGTTTTTTGTGCACTTATGTGTCAAATGGTAGTTCATAGTAAAATCATTAGTGCATTCGCCATACTATACCATCATGTATTCATAATTCATATACATATTCGTTCGTTTCCATTATTTATACAGTTAAAACAAGGAAAAGGCATAGTATGCGTGATTATGTAATGTTAACACTTGCAGCTTCACGCGTACGCGAACCTTTACCAACAACAAATAAAGATAATAAGTATCTTATAGTTGTTATCGGCGCTTTTTCAAATTTTTCATCTATTCTGTGAAGTCAACTACAAGTGAGGAAGTAGTTAAGAGGCTGGAACATAAAGCAGAAGTTTTTCACTGTCCATTTCGTATCATAACCGACAGAGGTACGACGTTTACATCCAATCTGTTCCAGAACTATTGCCGAAAGAATCAACCATATTTGTGATTGAACGATTTAATAGAACGATTGTGAATGTGCTTACGAAGATGACGATTGACAATCCTTTGATACGGTACCAGCGTACGCCTCGACTTCATAATATCATTAATTCTAAAGTCTCTAGAAGCACGAATAAACACATTTCGAATTAATGTTGAATCAAACAGAGAAATCCAGCCGATTTAGAACTACGAAAGGTTAACCAAGAGGCGATTATAGACGACTTTGTCGAAAATCGATGCATTATGTGACGCGAAGCTAGAGAGGAAATTGTAAAAATCCATTAGGGAAAACAGGAAAAATTAAAATCGTAACCGAAAACTGGCGAGAAAATATTCTATCAACGAATTGGTAGCCATCCGATGAACCCAGTTTAGAGTTGGGTTGAAGCTGCGAATCAATTATCTTGGACCTTATCGTGTAAGGAAAATTAAGTTAAATGATCGCTACGAGGGGCCTTATTGCACAACCACTTCTGCCAGTCATGGCCAGAAGGAGAATATGATAACAGAGAAAACGACGTCTTTTCAGTCGATAACTGTCAGACTAATCAAAGTATGGCCGAATGTAGTGTTGACTAGGACAAGTAAAAGCCCAACAATCTAACTGATAAATCTTGCCATATCTTTTTTTCTCTCAAGTCACTCGCCACGTAGTAAAATGGTAGTGAACGTGTTTCTAAAGTACATCTCCTTTTATTTAAACATTACATACTTTGTTCTTATACCAACTTATTAATACAAAAAACTGAATCATCCCTTAAAATACAATTTGTTTTTTTTTATTCCTTGCAATTTATTATTTTTTGATAGACGGGTTTGTAGGGTCCCAACAAACATATGAGTTTTTTTATTTTATTTTTTATTTGTTTATTTTATTTCTTTTTTTTTTACTTTTATTCTGTATTTTTTGACAAACCATCATGGAAAGGCTCACATAGCAACAACATTTCCAAATAAATCAGCTGTATAAGGAAATTAGTTTATAAAATAAGAGAAAATTACATATGTACATGGTTTATTTATATTCACGTCATTTCAACAAACGTTCGATAAAACATATCTAACCTTAACTTACTTACTAACTATTGCAAATACATTTTTCATTTTTAGGCACCACATCCTCAAGGCGAGAATTTTTTACATATTGCCTCTCTCTTATGCGAGCACACTCATCGGAACATCGGGATTCATTACCAGTCTTGGACATTACAGCCCTCCGTCATATAGCGTATGTACTTGATGGGATAATATTCTACATGCGAAATGAAAATGGAGACAATGCTGACGTGACTCCAGAGAGCAATACCTGGGACTCTTCTTATAACGAAGAATTAGACGACGAACTTGATGTGCTATTACAAGAAAATGTTTCTAATGACGATGAAATGAAGTGTGAAATATTTTTGGACAAAAAACATCGCTTTTTCAAGAGATCCGATTCCACTTTAAGTTTGGGTTGCTGCGCACCGGACCCTCTGGCACTTCCTTTGGAGACTGCTCTACCTTTGGCAGACAAACCACATCTGCTTCAACCGAACGCAAGAAGAGAAGATTTGTTTTCAAATTTACCCCTTCCTGTTACTTCCTGTAATAAAACCTCAGCCTTTAGTGGATCTTCAGTTCTAGAAACTCCACCTATGCGATTAGGATTTTCTGCTCCACCTTCAGACGAGGAGTCACAAACAAGTAAAAAACGACCTCCGTCGCCAAGCGGCAATTCAGCTAAAGAAAAAATCGAAAATTGTGGAAATCTATATGTTCAACTCAAAAAAAAAAGTTATATCGATCAACATGAAAGCGATATTAGTAAAATGTCGAGCGGTAAGTTAAGCTCAAGGAAATGCTCCTAGAAAATAAATGAATTTATACTTTATATCATCTAATAGCAGCAGGAACATCTAAAATGGCTTTTTGTAATCAAGCAGATGAAACAATAAAATCCTCGGGGTTGAAAACGTGTGAAACTACGCCACCCGTAACAAACCAGGAAACTTCAATTCGACCGGAAGTCATTGTTACCACGAAAAAAGCATACACAAGCAATCAAAATCATAACATGTACGTGAAGTCTGCAAGAACCGTGATAGTTCGTGCTGGTCAATCGGTAATTCAAAACGTGTTTTTTTCTTTGACATATTTGACTTATTCAAAAATTATTGAAGGGTGCGTCGATTCTAAAGGAAATTGGTTTGAAAAAGCCAAACGCGCCTTCGTATGAAAAGCGCAAAAAAAAGTTACCACAGAGAGGCCAGTCTTTCAGTCAAAACAATTTGTCTAAACCCCCGACTTGGAATTTACTTTTGGGCAGATGGAAACTTTCATTGGATTTGTTCGGCCGCGTCTTCATGGATGATGTTGGGTTAGAGCAAGGCTCTATTCTTTCAGAACTGCGTGGTTTCCCTGTTAAAGAAACAAGATTTAGGCGTCAAATGGAAAAATTAAGAAATGGCCAACAAAGAGATCTCGTCTTATCCAAATTAGAACGGAATCGTGACAGTCTTATTACTCAAACATTTAGAGAATTGAACACACAATTTGGAACTCAGAACCGTCGTGTTCATCCCCCTTTAACTTTTAATAGGGTAAAGGTAACATTTAAAGAAGAACCTGGTGAGGGATCTGGTGTTGCCCGCAGTTTTTATACATCGGTGGCTGAAGCATTGCTGGTGAATGAAAAACTACCAAATTTGGAAGTTGCACAAATAGGATCATCTAATAAATACGGCTTACCTTTTTCAAGTATATTAAGAAACCGAACCGTAATGGGAAGAGATGCTGCCTTAACACGCAAAGGAAATGGAAATAAAATTTTGTGGAGGGGCAATAAGGAAAAGAAAGCGCTAAGTTTAAGCGCGAAGCCATTTGTGCCACTAAGCAACAATCCAGGTTTGTGTGAATTTTTTAAATCTTAATATCATAAAATCCTATTTTACCGTTAACTTAATCTCAAAAGTTGCATTTGAAAATCTTATCAACTTTTCAAAGTTAATGCAACAATTTTTTGTACTGATAATCTGAAGTATAAACCATAAACTCAAGATGCACCGTCTACAACTACAAGTTAAGCAAATACCAGATTTTTTGTTCTCTTTGGTTCTGCGCCAAATTGTCAATATCATATAACTTACGTTGCAATACAACTTGTATCTTACCACTGGTGAGGGGTACGCTTATAGAACAAAATAAGTTAATCATATGCGCTACACTGAGTCGGTCTAAGAAAGTCGAATTTGTTTAGACCCTTATTGCAATTGTCGTTTGTATAACCATAAACTAAATTTGTCGATAATCGTACTTCGAACATTAATTTCAATATTGGTCATCTGCATTTTCCTTACAGAATTCATGTGCAACACGATCAAACTTATTTCAAATTTTACAGGATAAAACAACAAAATTAATCTATGTACACCACGCTATTGTTGGAAGCGACTCCTGACATCGCGAAGATAATTTACGTAAAAGCGGTTGCAAAACGCGGTTTCCAAATTGAAGAAGAACTTTTTTCCGATCTAAATGCTCCTGCTGAGGACAAAGGCGTCATGGTAGTTCGTGTCTTCGATATTTTTTTTTTGTTTTATCTGAAACCCCAGATTTCATAATCTTCATTGTTACTTTCGGTGATTGCATGAGTAAAAGTGGAGAAAAATTAAAGGCTTTTTATATTTTAAAATAAAATAATGAGAATGCTTACTCAAAAATGATAAATAAAAATTCAATTGCCTGTATTTGAGTTGTTTGATTCAAATTGAACACTTGAAGTTAAAGCAATGATCGTGTAATCTTTTAGTTTCTTTATGATCCATATTTGCGTGTTAGCGGCGTGAGAATGAATACCAAAATTTATTGCTGTCGGACGTCCAAACGTCTTATGTCAAGGCTTTAAAATCGATATCCAGTAATTTCTGCCTTAAGAATCGTGACTCAATATTTATCACTTTTCAACCATTACGGCAATTTTTTTCTTGAAGGAATACTGTAGTAAGGGTTCAGCGCCTTGGAATACTTTAAAACCCTTCATCTCAACGATTTGCAACGCCTGAAAATTAAGCACTATCAAATCAAGCAGAATATTATTATCTCCGTTTTTTTAAACTTTTTGATGGCACTCGCATTTGTCTGAGTCTCTTACCATATCGTGACTTTACAACAGTCTTATCTGTTTTCCCCGATAAGACTGTTGTAAAGTCACGATATCACGCACTACTTGACTTGTTACAAGCTGAGCATTCATACCTTGGAAAATGTCTTTATTAACCACCCCATCAACAATGTCCTAAGAATCACATGGGTGTATTTTTAATATGCACGATGAATGTACTTGTATTTCCTGAAAACTAAAATAAGGAAGAACATTTTTTACAATTTACTCTTCTTCCAACCGGTTTATTCAACACTTCTCACACTACAGAGTTTCTTCTCGGGTGCGGCATAGTTGTCTTCGAAAAATAAAATAAATACGATATATCATAGAAAAAACATGTGGCAAAAAACGAAAATAAATAGGGATGAATACGCTCGCTCAATTGACTTTGGTTCAACAAAACACACAAAAACATAAATATGTAAAAAAAAAAACAATGAAACAATGAGAGAAAACCGTACCAGTAGTGAATGTCTCATAAGAGGCCGAACCGAAACCGAAATCCAAAAATGCTTTCCAACTCGATTTTATATGTGGGTACATTTATATGTTGTGCAACCGAAACCAAAACGTTCAACTTGGTTCAATGCAGTTTTGGCATTTAATTATTATGAACTCGAGTTGGTGAATCACAATACTATTTGTAGGCATACAAAATTTTCGCACACTTAACACTTCTAAGTAAAAGTTGTTTGGCCAACTCTGCAAGCTCACCGACTCAGAAATATTTTTGGTTTTGAAAGGAACATTTTATTTCTAAACAAATTGTAAACATATTTTTCTCAAATTAAGCACATCGAAAAATCAATTTTTGCCACACTTTTGACTATTTGGAGCTACACCGCAACGTTTATTCTTATAGACGACATTCTGAGGCACTGTTTACCTCACATGTATCTTTTTTATCCTTGTGAATTTCAACGTGCTCTCACTAGAACTAAGTTAAAAATTACCAGGAATAAAACATAACGTATTAGAAGATTTTTCCCTACTTGGCTACCAGTAATCGTAAGCAACAGTTACGAGATTTAAAAAAAAAACGAGAGTCTTTGTTTCGTACGTGGATTGAGTATCGCCTGCTTCCTCAGAAAAATTCTAAATAATATCAAATGCTATTGAGGATAATTCTTTATCTTTATTATTGTTTTAAAACACATGCAACTCATTATAATATAATTACAGAATTTGAAATTAGCATACATTTTTTTCTTTAAACTTTTATCTTTTCTTTTTCTAGATGCAAACAGTTCTTCGAGCACCCTAAACGAGCATTTATCAGTGCATTTGCAACAACTGGGGGATCGCTTGTACCCAAAAGTATGTATACACTTTGACAAGATTTTTTACCATTAGAATTTCATTTGTTCTGAACGTAGGTTATTGTTTATTATGAAATAATAGGCATCATAGGTTAAGTGGTAAATTTGATAAAAATTAATTATGATCTCGATTAATCTTCGATTAAAAAACAAACGTTATTAGCTGCGTACTAAATTTATTGAAAAAAGTTTTTATTAATCGTCGAAATATTTTTCTTAAAAACGTCAATTATACAAAATGCGAATGCGGGAGCTCGTCGCGCAATTATATCAACCTTTCACTTAAATCACACTTGGTCTTTCTTTTACGAACGACAAATTATTCGTTTGTTTCTTTCAAAAACTCAAACCGTATAGGTTTGGGTCAAATTTAAAACTTACTTAAACAACTCTGCTCTACATGCGACTCTTTGTGAATTCAACCACCAAGGCGATATCTGCATTTTGCATTCCAAGCGAAATCTCTAAATTTGAACATACAATCATGTTAAAAAGTGCAATTCTTTGGAGTTCTACATTTTATTCGAAATAGTAACAGCAAACTCGTCATTTAATTTGTGTTGTGTTTCGGGAAATCTTTGTTTTCATGCAAATTGAATTCACTTGCTTTTGCGTTATGATAGTCGCTGTTATCATCAAAAGTAATTAATTTTGCATTATTTCATTTACCCGTCGCCATGGGGATACAAATGTGTTTCACGAAGCTGGAGGTATGGTCATCATGAACCATTTTCAACTCCAGAAATAAAAAATTACATTTTATTGAGAACAAAACATTTATTTATTTTCTGTTTTAGCTGTTTTCTGAATATATCACAAAACGCGGAGCTTTGATAACTTGGTCATAAATGAGACAGATTGAGTTATTTTTTTTTGTGATTAAATTTTGTAAAAAAGAATTCGTAGTTTAGATAATTTTATTTCAAAAATAAAACGAATAATAAAGAAAAATACGGAATATCGGGAAGTAATTTTTTAGAGAACGCGTATTTGCCGAAATGATTGATTGGTTCAAATGAAAAAAAACAATCATCAGCAAGTCGGGAAGAAGTTACTATAGTAAAATAAATAATTCATGGTTAGGGATATGTGTGAAGACATGGCCTTAAAAGATATGCAAGTAGTGCTACTGAAAAATGCAAAATACTTGAAGGAATACAAAAGTGAGTTTTCAGAGGAACTAAAGAAGCTTTAGAAAAGGAACACGAATAAACTGAAAACAATGAAAAAAAAAAAAACAACCAACATGCGAACAGAGTATTACTGTGGTATAAAAAATAAGTGCTATCAGTGAGCGATTTAAGTAGGAAAGAAAAAAGCTCTGTGGTAGTGTTGACAAAATAACAAAGGAAAATCAAAATCTTTTAAAGAGCGCGAGGGAGATAAAGAATGAGCCACGATAACTGGATTGAGTGAACAAATTGATGAAGAGAGTCTCTTTGGAGCAATAACAAATCAATAATGTCGATTTCCTTGAAATGCATAAAAGTATTTAGATCCATTTAATGAAAATTACAAGGATAGGATTGAATGAGAAAGATAGCCAATTTGTGAAAGTCTTAGCATGTTGAGTTGCTTCAAATTTTTGCACCTTTATCGCACTGCTAATAAATGCAAGGGGACCCTAACTTACAAGATACAAATGAAACCACCTCGTTTGCCTTTTTAACAAGAAATTTGTTTTTTTATTTCATACCGCTCGCTTTGGTTGTCACTTATCAACTAACTTGAAAACATTTTACTTTTAAAAATAATCTAATAATATTTCATTGACTCAACCTTGAAATTGTTCTCACGGGGCAAAGAAGAATTATTTCCCTGGATAAATGTCGAAACTAAATTGAAAACGCGTGCACCTTCGCAGGAATTTGCTTGTTATGAGTTTATGGTGGAGAGGCTCGGATAGCGTCTGTTGTGCGCTACTGGATACATAACCGGTATGTTAGTCGGCATCTCGGAAAAGACTGTTGGAGCTATAGTATTAAATGCATAAGTTGTATTAGCGTCAAAGATACATTTATTTTAAACGATGCATACCATAGCACAAAAAGCCAAAGCTGTCCATTACTGAAACACAAATTACAAGTTTAACAGCAGAAGGCTGCGTACAAGCAACTTAAATCATGCAAGTGTCTGCGTCAACATACAGGGCCTCTTAAACAGTTTCAACGAACTAGAATGTATTATTACAACAGATAAATTTGTTGTAAAATGTGTGTAAAATAAACTCATGTTACTCCAAGAGTGGATGACAATGAAATTAAACTAAGCGGATACAAACATTTTAGAAGCAACTCTATGTCAACTCAAGCCGGAGGAGAAGTCATATTTTATTATGAAAAGTGGGAAGTGAGTGCGTTGGAAGATGTAGCAATTAACTTGGACCGGTGTAGGCTCAAGAAAAATGTAATTCTTTTTGCACAATCCTTTATACTAGGCGGAATGTGTATCCCCAAGTTCTTCGACGGCAAACTTTATTTAATTCTTTAAAGAGTTTATGAAACAGCTGAGCCTATATGGAAATGACGTTATTCTAATGGATGATTTCTATATTTATTGGAAGGAAATAGATACTTATAATTTGCGAATTGAACAAGAAATCGACAACAATCGTTGCAAAAAAATTGTGTTCCAACCAACTAGAGTCGCGTCAAGCTGAAGTGGCTGATAGTCGGAAAATAAGCGATAATGAAAGAATTCAAATAACTAGTGAAATTAGGAAGATCAAGTGCGAAAGAACACTCAATTATTAAAATATAATAAGAATAGATTTTGTGAACATTAAAACAACATGGAATTAACTTCATGCATAGTGACTTTGAACACACTGATGTGGATGTTCTAGCGAAGAATGTAACTGATAGAATTTGAATGGCAGTAAATAGTCTTAAATACTTCAAGTATCTACATAATATATCCGCACAAGTGTGGTTTAATAGTGATCTAAAAATAATGCATAAAGATAAAATAAACAAACAAAGGGTTTTGTGGACAAACTCTGATAAGGCAAGGCCGCAATTTACCCGCGTAACGTATTCAAATCAGCGATCGAAAGAGCTTAAAATAACTTTTTTCGACGAAGTGCAATAAAAGGTGTTACTTTCCAAAATGTGTTTACTAAAGACTTTATGATTAACATATCATTTTGATGTCTTCTTTTTCGATTTCCGTTTAGAAGCCACACTGGTACGTGCCGATTAGTGTGTTGCAGAAACGTTTTAGACGTTCACACAGTACATTGGATAGGATATGCGACATTGAGCAGGGGTATGCCTCGATAGTTCTAACAAGACATAAGATCGCCCTTCTTGAAGATGGGGCATATAGACTTTGCTTCATCCACCCATACTTGGCTGAAAATTTGGTGCATGCGTCTTTTGTTTTACAAAAACATTTAGTTTTTTCTATTGTTTTAAATCAATATGCCATTCCACTAGCAGACTTACTAAAAACGCCTACTGAAACTAATATAAGAAATGTATATAAAGTATTAAGAATTCTAAAAATTAACAAAAATATATAAGCTATTAAGAACTAGCCGATAGCCCTGGTAGCTAGTGCTATTCCTTTATATTACTAAGTTAATTTAATTACTTATTAATAAAGAATTAATAATAATAATAATGATTTTTCAATTACATTTAAAGGCAACGCCTATGTCAAAAAAAAAACTATAAAAAAAACAATGAAGTGCGAGTCGGACTCGCGCTACGAATCTAGGTCTGTAAATAGTTCGTCCATCACAGGAATCGAGTCTCGAAGAGCTTTCTCTTTTGTTTGTCTGTATTGCCCTTATGGCTTTATCAAAATGTGCGGCATACTACACATTTTTCTAATTTTACATTTTCACTCACATAGCCTCTTTCTGGGCGTTAATTTGAGGTGCGATTTAAAAAAAAAAATTAAATTTGATGATATAAGAACAAATTTAGGGTTTTGTGAATTTTTCCTTAATTTATGCTACAATACATTGCTTCTTGTCAAATTTCATGAATTTAGGTCAACGGGAAGTACCCCATAGATTTTGAATTACCTTGCGAGTACCGAGTTATGCGGCAAAAACACCCATATCTTATGAATGTATCAAGTAATTAGCTTGATTTTTCAAAACTTTCAGAGACCGCATTCAGTAGTAAAGGGTGATTTTTTAGCTATTATCTTTTTGGCAACACTGGTTTAAACAGCTGACGCACGTTTCGTGTTTTGTTTCACTGTCAAACATCTTCAGTTTGGTCTATAATTTAACCATGGATCGTCTTACAAACGAACAACGCTTGCAAATTATTAAATTTTATTATAAAAATGCGTGCTCTGTTAAGAAAGTTCATCGCGCGCTTTTTACCGAAAAATTGTGTTCAGCGACGAAGCTCATTTTTTGGCTCAATGGGTACGTAAATAAGCAGAATAGCAAGAGCTACCAATGCATCCAGAAGAAGTCACAGTTTGGTTTATGGGTTTATGGGCTGGTGGCATCATTGGACCGAACTTCTTCAAAGATGATGCGAATCGTAACGTAACTGTGAATGGTGAGCGCTACCGTGAGTTCATATCCAACTTTTTTTTTTGCCCAAAATGCAAGAGCTTAACTTGCATGACATGTGGTTTCAACAAGACGGTGGCACATGCCACGGCGAGTGGTATGCAAGATAAGTGGCAACATATTGGGTGCATGGTGATTCTTATGAACCCTTTAGGCCCAACAATTTGGTATTGATTTGCAAGTGTTTATGGAACCTATATCCCAAGAAATGGGACGTGGTGCGCCGGGCAAAAGTGGGATGAAATACTACTGTGTCCAAAAAATAAGGTGACATTGTATTTATTTTGAAAATTCTTTATTTATTCTTCCAAATCAATTTCATCCCCTTCAAAGTAATCCCCTCCCGATGCAATGCACTTATGCCAACGGATTTTCCAATCTTTGAAACATTGGTTGTAGTCACTTTCCGGGATGGCCTTCAGTTCCGTCTACGCTGCGGCTTGAATCGCACGGCGCCAGATCAGGTGATTACGGTGGTTGCGGAACGATATGGGTTGAGTTTTTGGCGAAATGATCACGAATTACGAGTGCGGTATGGGATGGTGCATTATCGTGGTGTAAAAACCAAGAATTGTCTTTCCACAATTCCGGCCTTTTTAGGCGGATAGCGTTACGCAAACGACGCATAACGTTCAAATAATATTCCTTGTTGACTGTTTGGCCGGTTGGAAGGAATTCATAAAGCACAACACCACGATAATCGAAGAAAACAGTCAACATGACCTTGATTTTTGAGCGACTTTAGTGCGGTTTTTTTTGGTCTCGGCTCTCCTTTGGCACGATATTCGCTCGATTGATCGGTTGTTTCGGGGTCGTAAGCATAGATCCAAGTCTCATCGCCAGTTATAATGCGTTTCATGACATCCTGGTAGTCGGAAAGCATCGTTTCACACACTTCAACGCGACGCCTTTTTCCAAAAAATTCAATGTTTTCGGTACCAGTCGAGATTTGACGCGCTTGAGGCCCAAAGCATTCTTCAAAATGGTATTGACTGAGCCTTTCGATAAGCCAACTTCATCAGCAAGGTCTCTAATCGTTAATCGATGATTTTTCAACACCAAATCTTTGATTTGTTGGACGTGAGCTTCTTCGGTTGAGGTTGATGGTCGCCCAGAACGCTCTTCGTCTTCGACACGTTCACGGCCGCCTTGGAAATCACTATACCACTTGTAAACAATTTTTTAGACATATCAAAGGCTTTCTGCACCATCCTCAACGTATCCGCAGCAGAAAATTAATTCCGCAAACAAAATTTAATGCAAATTCTTTGCTCAATAAATTTCGACATCGCAAAAAACTTAAAACTCACTTTTAGCAGCTCACAAAACGACGCGTATCTCAAACACTATGAATATATTTTGACATGAAATTTCACATAGATGTCACTAACAGTACTACCAACCTAAAAAGAAAGAAAAATTTCCAAATCAAGAAGAAGCAAGACATTTAACAACATCGGTGCCTATTAGGATATGGATTAGTCATTGGAGGCAGACTAAGGCGGCAAAACCCGAGTTTCAACACCGTCAACGGGCGCCTCACGCCAATCCTCATCAAGGTTGAATTCATCGACATATGATATCGACACACGTTTCCACTAAAGATAAAGACGCCAACATCAACCACATTTTACGAGCTCGTCGACAAGACTTAGGAGCAACGCCTATAGAGAATCATGTCTAGTCGTGGCATCCCTGCCAAGCTCGTCCCTTTTGTGCATCATGACGATGAACATAGCAAGCTGCTCCATTAACGTTGACAAAGACTTCACCGATGCCTTTGATGTCAACAAAGATTTTCGACAATGTGATGCGCTGTCCTCCTATTTCTTCAACATAGTACTTTAATGAATAGTGCAAAACTCACGCCTCAACACTAGCGAAACTATCTTTCAGAGGTTTGTTGAACTACTCTTATACGCAGATGATATTGACATAATAGGAAGAACGCGTCGGGCTGTCAACAATGCCTTTGTGAGTATTGTGACAGAAGCTTTAAAACTGGATGGCAAAACTATGTGCCGTCATCAAAAAGGACGCCCAACACCGACTTCGTCTTAGCCTCACCATAGACAGCTATAACTGTTGAGTCTGTAAGGGACAACGACTACCTAAGCTCCGCTATAATTACAGAGAAAAACACCAGTGCTGAGATCAAACGCTGAATAACTCATGCTAGTCGCTATTTCTTTGGGTTAAGGAAGCAATATGAAAGTGAAGTTTTTCTCGAAAAACTTAAGTGCCGTTCTTTAAGTCCTTCATCATACCGGTCCCGCTATATGGTGCAGAAGTATGGACACCTTCAAAAGGGGATGAGAGCGACTTGAGTTGTATAGAAATAAAAATTCTATGTCTGATCTTCGATTCAGACTGCATAAAAGGTGACTGGATGCGAAGATTCAAAGACGAATTGTAAAGACGGGTTGTACAGCAACATCGACCTTGCTAAAAGGATAAAAGTCCAACTGCTAAGATGGGTCGATTCTGACACTGGCCGGGAAAGTCTTCAAATCCACCCCCAAAGAACGGCGCTGTAGCGGAAAACCGTATGAAACTGGAGACAGTTAACTAGGGACCGAGCTGGCTGGAGAAGCTTGCTGGTTGAGATCAACACATTTTTTCAAAATTAAGATAGTTAAGTCCCCAGATCATTTAAGATCATACATGGCATTTGCAAAAAGTAAGTAAAAAGCCTAAAATTAATGAAAGACCATATATGGTCTCTTTAAAGAAGGCCAAAAATTTGGCATGAATAATTATAAAAGCAACAACATTTTATGAACCTTAAAAAGAACTACAAATAAAAAATAATAATTTAATGGAACTTACCTGTTTATTTTAATAAAAAATATTTTTTTTCACTGAGCTGCACTTGACAAGTGCTCCATAATCGATAAGCTTATTTGGGAATGACAACTCTCTTGCAGAAAACAAGAAGCGATTTCATACAGTGAAAGTGCTCTTCAGAATAAACTTAATAATTAAAATTGACGTAAAATAATACACCGTTTTAATAACTCGCTCGCTAAGTTGAACTTAACGACTTGCCATGAAATTAACATTTTATGTTATTGTTTGGCTTCAACATATATACATTGTAACTTTGTTAAACAAATTGAAAATGCATATATTTTATTAGTCATACAAACAAACACTCTAATCACATTCTTCTTTTTTCAGATAGCCGCCATTACAAGTACACACGCATCGAAAATTACCGGAATGCTTTTAGAAATGCAACCCGCCCAATTGCTCATTATATTATCATCTGAAGATTCTTTAAGACAGAAAGTAAATGAAGCCCTAGATGTGATCTTAAACAAGCAGAAATCAGAAACAGGTTATTATAACAATCTAAATTTTTTAGTTTTAATTTTAAGAAGTGGAGGCATATTTTATGAATATATAATATGATGAATGTATAATGTATAAATAATCTAACTGCCTTTAATCATCAATCAATCGCCACACACGTTATCAAATATTAATCAAAGGTTGTCCATAAATGTGTAGGCAACCATTCAAATATCCCCGACGAAAACGAATTAAAAATGCGTCAGTCGCACACGTTTAAAAGAGAGAGAGGAAAACTAAACTAAACAGTTTGCAATTAACTATGATCTGGAAATCCATAAATCCACTGGTCCAGGTGGTATAACCCCTATCTTCTTACTCGTCTTTGGAATTGAAAAAAAAAAAAAATACTAGATGATATGATGAGGGAACGATCCGAGGTTGACGTGTTCTTGGTCGAGTCGAGTCGCAAAAACATTGAATCATCTGGTGAGCCGTTTCTGTTGGATCAGCCATTGGGTTAATGGTACAGTAATGGTTTTTATATGATTTCCATTCTTCCTTTCTTTTGTGTTCCCAGTGATCCTTCATTAGATTAAAAAAAATCTCTTCGAAGGGAGAAGTCAAGTAATATTCGGCACTTCAGATGCGTTCCTAGCTGCACAGTTTGCCAAATCATTCCTTTTAATACCTGAGTGCCATGATACCGCAAGGGATCATCAGTCTTTTTCTTGTTTTTGAATATGTTGTCACGTATTTTGATGATTGTTAGTTTGTGGTTGTTGATATTCATGATTGCCTTTAGCGTCGAAAGACTGCCAGAGCATATCAGAACATTGTTGGTCAATATATTTTCTATTCTTGTGCTTTGACAATTGCATATGCCTCTTTCGGATAAATTGAACAAAAACTTGGTTGTCTCTCAGCGTATGAAACGTCGCCTATTTCAGTGACAAAAGCTCGGAATTAGAGCCGTCTGTACAGAATATAGCTTTTACTAGTGCGAATTGAATTAATTACTAGCGAATTTTTTACATGAAAGACATTTGTTGGCATAAAGGCGCTTTGATATCGGAGGAAGAAGATGCTTGATGTGTGTGTTCCATCTATATCGTTTGTTTATGTGGATTCCTGAGATTTTTAATGAGTCTTATGTTTGGTTCTGCTCCAGAATATTGGTACGAAGCTGTTAACTCATCGAACGTCTTGTCTTTTATTTTTAAGTTTTTCATAATAATGAATGATATTTATAATAACGATATGAGCAGAAGCCTATTTCTTTATGGATGGTCAAAATTTCGGATAATTTTTGATAGCTAATGTTGAACATTATAACTGAGAAGGGTGATGCTTGAGGCACCTAGATTTGAAGTGCAATTGAAATAAAAGTTTTTATCTATTCTATTTGTCATCAATTGGCAAAATATCTTAATATGTTAGGTCCTACTTTCTATGTTTTTTGAAAATGTTATTGTAAAGTTGTAGTAATCTTTGCTTGTTGGAGGTCGGGAGGTTTTTAATCAAAGGATACGTAATTCTGTCTATTGTCGGAATTTTTCCGTAAAGGCTGCCTATGGCTGCGTGGAACTCTAGGAGTGTTATATCTTTTTTTCAATTGTTAAAGCCGAGGATATTGGAGTGCAGGACATGCTCGGAATTTTAAGGTCTTTACGCTGCATAAATGAACCGGGGAAACCACAGCTTTGTTATTCTTTAGACCAATGTTATATAAATTCCTCAGCAATTTGACATGGTTCAATTATATTAAAGCCTGGAGAAAGAGACGTTTGAATGCAGTGTATGTTATGCTGCACTACCTTTGATGTTGGACCATTTTTTAGCTCTTTAAAAAATATAATACATCTTAAGAGTGCGTTAAATTTTTTAAATTCATTAACATTATCAGTTGTAATGTTTCTTTTCAAAATATGCCATAATTTGTTTTTTGTTTAACTGTGAATCACTGTAAATCTTTGTTCCACCAAGTAACGTCGTATTTACGAGTAGATGGATTTAATTGAGGTATGGCTATATTCACGCTTTGAAGTATGATTCTATGTATGTTGGCCGCTTCCTTATTGATGTTGTTACAACTTGGCCTTTCTAGGCTATATAAGTCTACAAGCGATTGATATAAATTTCACTCTGCTGTTTTAATTTAAATTGAATTTAAGTTAATTTAGGAATAAAGTTTTGTGCTCGTGATTGTGAATAAAACATAGAAGGCAAAATAGATTCAATATATCTAGCCATTTAGATTCAACGGCAAGGATAGGTGAACTAAACGTGAGATGAACATGTGTGAAACTATTATGTGTAATGAAGTGCGTTGGAGATCCATCATTGAGAACCTGAAAATTGGATTTGGTTACAATTATTATTAATTTTAATTAATTAATTTAAATAATTAATTTAATTAATTATATTACATCTGCTGTTGTTTTTGGCTGACCCCCATATTCTCTTCAAGCTGTTGAAGTCGCCTGTGATGAAGAGCGGCTGAGCAAAAATGTTCAAAAATTTTATCAAGATTGTTTGAATTGAAGTTTTTACTTGGAGGTATATAAGCTGATAAAATTATGAACTTGATTTTAGAGTTTACTGAGACTGCTATTGCTTTGATTACATTATTTAAATCAATTGCTTGACGTTGGATCGGATTATGAATTAGTTAATCCGTTCCATCAAATTAATTTTGAGACAAACTTTGGGAATAAAGGTTAAAATTTGCATGTCCCTTAAGTTCTCTGCATAAGCTGTTCGACTACATATCCAGTGGCGTGTGCAAGCTGCTCAAGGTCCACAATAAGCATCCATTCTTCATAATAAAGCACTGCGCTTCCTATCTCCTCGATATAAATGCCTGGTTGGGGGTATAGCGTAAAGATACAAGGTATCACCTTTAAAGTGTTTACGCATTGTTGTGATTACCTTTTTAACAAAAAAGTTCGAGCGTGTGTGTGTATTTGTATTAGTTCGTGTTTAGCGGGAAGAAAGGAAAGAATTCTTAAAATATAAAATGATCTCGTCGGAGAAGATTTTTGTTACTTCATATAGTGCTTCCCATAGGGCAGAAAGTTTGTTCCGTCTTGTCTGGTTCCTTATAAGGACTTTGTCACCAACATTAAATCGGTGTGTCTTGTTCTTTCTGTCGTATTGTAGTTTTGTCTTTTCTTTCTTCTGAAGAAGTTGTTCTCTAGCATTTTTCTAGCAATGCTGCAATGGAGCTTTATGTTCGTAAGCGTAGTTGTCATTGTTGTACGACATTTGTGGGTTTCTGTAGAGAGAACTTAGTATTTTCAAGGCGTAGCCATATAGTAGTTCATGTGATCTAAATGTCGTGCTTGTGTGTGGAATTGTATTGTAGACGAACATGGACTATGGAAGTCATGTGTCCCAAGTAAGTGGGTCTTGGTTCACATAATGTCTCAAGTATTCTGCTAAGGTCTTGTGACTCTGTGCGAATGCGACGTTACTCTAAGGATGGTACGGGCTGCTTTGTAGTTTCTTTGTTTTAAGGATGTTGCATATCTCCTTGAAGAGTGCACAGGGAAAGTTCGTACCATGGTTCGTTAATATTGAATCCGGAACCTCGAAACAAACTATTCGCTCTATAAGCATTAGGGCTATTGTATTGGCTTCCTTATTGGGTGTCGCGACTGACAGGAGGGGATTCACAATGTCCAATGTTACTCGTTCGAATGGGGTTCTGATATGATTCGCCATTGCGTATGTATTCTTAAGTTATAGTCGTTCAGTAGTAACTCTGTTTTATTCGTTTAATGGTGCGAATAAATTCCTTGATGTATTCCAAAATGATTTTCGATCAGCAATCGTGTTATGTCGCCTGTATTTTCTATTATATGTCTTCTTTCTGTATAAATGTAGATGGTTATGTGTTCTTGGTTGAAAATTTCCTTAATCATTATTTTTCTCTTCCTGGGCGTTGCCATCATTTGCAAACAATTTGTTATGCTTTGTCGATCAGAGGTACTTCTCAAAGGAATCGGTAACGTATTATAATAGCAATTGGGTTTCGTTTGTGAAATTCTTAAGGTTTGTCATATGTCAGGTTGTACAAAGTGTTGAAATTGTTTTTGCAAGATTTCTTCATCATGGGATTTGATGAGAGGGAGGAGTATAATTTTAAATGGAAATTTGTTGTTTAAAAATATTTAATTTTTCGATAAGCTGCGAGGTTGAAGTAGGTTGGGGATCTGTTGGGTTAGATTGGAATTCATAAGCTTTGTTTTCTGCGTTAAGCATCTGTTATTGACTTATCGTGGTTTTGAATGCTTTATTATTTTCTTCGTTTTTAAATCGTACGCGACTAAGAGCGTTGGCGACAACGTTGCTTTTGCCTGACTTCTGCATAAATTTGAATTTCTCTATCAGGATATGCCAACCTAGGGGTCTTGAGTTAGGATTCTTCTGTCCTATTGTTATGCGTCCGGTTGTGATTTAAAAAAAAACGTCACTTGTCAATGCGTTTATTTTTCTTTTATCGTTTGTGGTCTGTAAGCAACTATCCCAAGAAATTTTTCCTTTTCCAATCCAAGGGGTCGATATGCCATGCACTGTTCGCATTTTATGCTTTTGGTCGCTGGATGCGTGTGGTCGATAATGTTTCTTCATTCGACCGGACGAGTGTGATCGAAAAGTAAAGAATATAGGGCGATTAACGTCGTGCATGCGTATGCATAACTCTATAAACCATAATAGATTATAATGATCAGTGCAAATCGTGAATGTACTTCCAAAAGAAATACGGTCGAAATTATTGTAGGGCATAAGTGATGCCAAGAAACTCTTCTTCAGAAGTTGTATACCTAGCTTCTGCGTCGTTTAGTGCTCGGCCGGAGAAGGAAATTGGTTTGTCTTTTTCTATTGTACCTTGGGAAAGAACTTCTCCTAATGCTGTGTCACTTGCATCAGTATTGACAATAAGCTCTTGGCTGAAGTCGGGGTAAGCGCGATGATTCTTTCTTTTAGTTTCCTGAAATCAACGCTTTGTTAGGGGTTCGGCTAGTTCTGTTAGGTATAAACTTTCTTTTGTATCCTATGAAACCGAGGAATAATTGTCCCTTGTTTTTTTGGGTACCGCGAAGGTCTATGGAATGACACTTGTCAAGTGGTAATTTTTTAATTGGTGTTCTAAAAGATATTTGAGAACCTTGTTAAGCCGTTTGTTGCGCTTGTTGATATCGTAACCATAGATAACTATGTCGTTAACATAGACAAAACATTCAATGCCTTGCAGTCCAAACAAGATATTATTCAATAACTTTTGAAATTTTGCCAGTGTTTTCTTTAGTGTTCTAAATGTCCGTTCGAAGAACTGAATACCGTTTTGCCTTTGTCATGTTCATTCATCAGAATTGTGCCAGGCCAAGTGTACTAAAGTACTTTGACTTGCCGAGCTGATCAAGAATATTAGTTATGTTTGGTAGCGGGTATGCATCTCCAAGGACCAGTTCATTTAGTTTCCTGAAATCGACTTCTACCCTCCAATGTTTTGATCCATCTTTGGCTGATTTCTTGCGGGCTTAAAGCAGGGATCACTTCCCTGGACTTTAGCTTGGCTGTACATTTCGTTGATTTGTTTGTGAATTTCCTCCCTTTGGCTTTCGAGGAGTCGATATGGTCTTGTTAATAAAGGTGGATTACCTCCCTCAGTTATAACCTTGTGAACTATTGAGGCTATATGGGTCAGGTGGTCGTCCTTCACCAGGAAAAGTTCGTTGTATTCACGACAAATTAAAAGAACAGTATTTAACTTGCTTAACCGTTTCTAACGGGGTTTTTAAAATTTTCTCCTCCAAAGTTATCAAAGTTATTAATTTCATCCCATTCTTAATTTGTTGTTGAATTAATTTTCTGATCTGTTTCTGATTTGCTCATTAGAAGTATCTTAATTTTAGCGTTGTAACGTTTGACTAACGTCTCGCCCAGGTAAACTCTTGCAGTTATTTGTTGAATGGGAATAAAAATATAGGAAATATCGACTAGAATCAAATTCAGTTATAATAAGTTGTTTCGAAATAAATTATTTCTTATGCTTTTTACACTTTACCTCTAACGTTTCTAAATATGTGAGTTAAATGTCCTTTTAATTTAAATCTTTTAGTCGAATCCAAGAAGGTTGTGCCGGTGGTTCTGTTAGAGCACATTGAAGACAACGACCCACTCTTTTATTCGCCAGGCAAACGTGGATTTTATAGCCCAAGGCAAGGATATGCATCTTTTGAACGGATAAATGCATTTCGAAATGTTGGAAGGTATTTGCTTAATTTTTATATTTTCTAGCTTGTTTTAGTGAATCTGTCCTCTTTCTAGGCTAATTGGACTTTGTTTGCTACAGAATGAATTATTTCCATTATTTTTGCAACGCCACGTTCTAAAATTTATATTGGGTAAACAAATAAGGTTCCATGACTTAGCATTTTTCGATCCAACTGTATACGAATCATTTAGACAATTGATTCAAGGATCGCACACGAATGATGGAGCTAATGAACTAAAGAAATTGGAACTTTATTTTGTGTAAGTTGAATTTTCCCTAACAATATGAGTAAATATAATTTATCCGATCTTATAGAATTGACCTAATTAAGGAGGAAGGAGGTGGGAATGTTGAACTTATTCCAGGAGGAAAAAGCGTGCAAGTTTCGGCTGGTAATATATACGATTATGTTCGTCGGTACGCTGAATATCGAATGATTAGATCACAAGAAAAAGCTCTTGAAGTAAGTGTTGCAGTTAAAATAAGCCTGTAATATAAATAATGTTTAATTTAATTGTAAGGGAATCAAATCTGGAGTTTTTGATGTTCTACCAGAACTCGCTTTAGACTCATTAACTTCCGAGGATCTAAGATTGCTTTTGAATGGGGTTGGAGACATAAATGTGAATACCCTTATATCCTACACTACATTTAACGATGAGTCCAGCGAAAATTCGGAAAAATTATTAAAATTCAAAAAATGGTTTTGGTATAGCGTGGAAAAGATGAATACATCCGAGCGTCAGGATTTAGTAAATACATTTCAATTAATTATCTTGTATATTAAAGTCAATTTATTCTTGTTAACAGCTTTATTTTTGGACGGGCTCGCCAGCTTTACCGGCTTCGGAAGAAGGCTTTCAACCATTGCCGTCAATAACAATCAGACCTGTAGACGATTTTCACCTTCCTACAGCTAACACTTGCATATCTAGACTGTACATCCCATTGTATTCCAGTAAGGCCATATTGCGTACAAAGTTGCTTCTGGCAATAAAATCAAAGAATTTTGGCTTCGTTTAGTGAATTGGTATAAAACAATAAATTCGAACTGTTTTGCTTACAGCGTTAAATTTTATTTATTTACGTATATTTGTAAATTACTGAAAATTACTTACAATTGAGCTTGTACATAAAATAATAACATATGCTAAATTGAAAATTGTTTAGCGATAATTAACCATTTAATTGTTCGTGCCACCGAAATTGAGATCTTTCTTTACTGCGGCGGTCCTCTTAAAAATCTTCGAGGACACGTGAAATAACTTGCCAGTTGAAAATATTACACCAAGCCCTCTCCACATCGCTGAACATCTCGCACGAAACTCTTCCTCAGCTCCTCATCTACTCAGAGGGGATGCTCGAAGAGTATTTCGCTCAAGATAATATCAGTAAAAAATCACTGTCAGCAGCTAGGTCCCAGAAATCTAGTGAAATTGAATCGATTTCCAAAATATAAATCGAGTGAATTTTCTTGTTCTGAATTTCCAACGATTTCCAAATCACGTTAGTGAAATTGAAAAAAAAAAACAGCAAACATCTGTCATTTGGAGATTTTGCAGTATTTTTTATGGTTGCTAAATTACTTTAAACTAAAACGCTAAATAAATTTGATTGACATTTATATACGAATTTTATTAAGAGTGTTTCATTGGTCACTGCGGTGTTACGAACTTGAAGAAAAAAAAATGTTGCGAGAAAGAAACGTTGCTCTTTGTTCGAGTTTGGAGGTTTCGTTCGTAAGAGTTTTAATCTTCCAACAGATTCAAGGTAAAATTTGATAAATAATAACAAAGAAGACGCAATTTAATGATATGCTTGTTTATCGCAACCTTTGTTATTATATTGTACACAGGTTTGTTTCGTTTACATCAGAGGTTCCCAAACGCCTTTTTTTTCTCTAGACCACTTTCAAAATTAACCTGGTTTCGGTTGACCCCTACATTTTTACAAACAACGCGACAAACAACAAAGATTATATCTAACTATGGAAATATGTGTCGTGGTTGAATTCCAACCTTAAATTCAAGGTTGTAAAATTAAAAAGAAAAATTGTATATTTTCATAGGTTCTATTTATTTAATTAATACGATTACGACTTAATAGATCTAAAATTAAACATTCATATCGTAACTTCAACAACGCAAATCAACAATAAAATAGTTATAACTTTAATGGAAGGGTACATCGCTTGACAGCAATTTATCAACATTTGGCTGCAGTTTTGTAAGAAATAACCGCAAATCCCACCGTTCTGTGATGGTCATTCTGCTCCTTTTCTTGTTAATAAGTTTGTAACGAAACTTAAACTTTTTTCAAGAAGCAACGACGAGGGAAACGTTTGCAAAACTTTTCTCACAGCCCAGGATATTTGTCGTGTATATATTCCTGTAGTCAAAATGTTTGATAGCCTTCTTTAAACTGCCCCTTCAGCTCCTCATTCGTACTTAGCTCGAGTAGCTCCTCTTGTTGTTCCACATTCGATACTTCCGTTTCATCAAATGGTTTAATAATTATGGCGGTATTTCCATCGTGAGAAAATGTTCAAATCTATTTTTGAAGTCATCATGCATGGCATTTAAATGCTGAACGTATGTCTGAAAATCCTCATTAAAACATTCTATGATAAGTTTGGAAACTGGAAGACCTCGCGCCGACCAATATTTTGCTTCATTAATTTCAATTTCTCAAAAGCCAAAATTTTACCCTTTATTTTGTTGAAAGTCAAAGTCATTCCCTTTTTTTGTGAAATACGCCATTTCAACTTTTAATTTGATCAGGATTTCTTTTAAATCTGGATCTTTACTTTCCAGCAACTTTTAAAAAAGTTTTCAAAAAGTGAATAAAATCTCGTTTCGACAACCAGTGTACTTCAGTTTGTAAGAGCAATCGTCTGAAGTCTTCATCATTTTGGTCGCACAATGGAGAAGTTTCATGATGTTGCAAATACCGTATTAATCGTAATGGTATCAAAATATAGAGCAGAACTAATAAATTAATAACAAATTTTTGAAATCGATCATTAAATACCTCAGAAATAGATCATTGAAGCTTACGCGTTTTTCCATTTTTCGATTCACCTGTGACGTCATTTAGCCTATCCGAGATCGTGGCACTACAAATAATTCAAGTGTTTGCTTTTTAGTAGCACCAGGGCTCTTGCGCCGTTTGTTGTCATTAAGGTACATTGAGGAATATTATGCTGGGGAAAAACTACATGAATCTTTATCTTTGAATTTGTGTTTTAGTCAAACGTACACGTTTAAAAGTAAAAGTTTTCTACTTCGTTCTCGATTAAAGTCCATTTCATACTGCACCCTTTTGCACTTCCTTCTCGCACAGATCTGGTTTGGCCCAGAATGAATTAATTATGGGTGTGCAGGCCCAATAGGTACATCAGTCAGAAATTGGCAGCTAGAATCTTAACATACACATCAAATCACGCCTCATTAGTTTGCTCCACTTTTTTCTTTTTTATACATCATTTCGTAAAACAAAACACAATTTTATTTTGGTGTTTAACTGCTTTTCACATAGGAACGTCACATTTTTTTTTTGTAACCTACTTATATTTTTAGCCATTGTCCATGCCATTTTGAGTAAGAGTTGAGTAAGCGCTGTGTGTAAGAAATTATTCTTGCGAGCGCAACTTCAAAGTACTATAACTTTTTCATTGCTTGAGATGTTTTAATGAATCTTTCATTTTATTAGAAATAATAATTAAATATTTTATAATTAATAAAAAAAACGGAAACTTCTCCATTGTGCAAAAGATCGGCTATTCGGCTATATTATTTGGTTAACTGCGTTTATCACAAATTGAAGCTATTCGTGCAATCTATCACTCATAATTTTCGCTCCCATGTCTTATCGGTGGATGACACATTGAATTGCAACTACTTATGTTATAATTCTTTTAAGATGGCTTAATATGAATATAGCAGGAGCTCTATCTGCTGCCGCCGTAAAGATATTTGTAAATGGAATCGAATTTTCCTTAATAAAAACACTCAAAATATTAAACATTGATCCGCCCTAAGTGCCCGTCTCCAAAGTTATCGCGAATTACAGCCCCCAGCGATGGGGCTCTTTTAATATTTTTCCTTCAAACTTTGAAAACATTTTAAATTTGCCATTTTGCCTGTTTTATCATTATGACGGCTTCGATGGTTTCATAGTCATTTCTCAAGTCTTTCTTCCATTAAAGGCGTATGGGCAATCGTTTGTTTGCCTTTGATGGAAGACGGAAGAGCATTTCAAATAATCAACACTACTGTCAATTTTTTTTTAATTGTAAGATTTAGCCATGTTTCATATCAATTGCCTACCTGTAAAGAAAAAAATATGTTGTGTATATATATACATGTTTTATAGGAAAGGATTAATTATTTATTGCAATAAAAAAAACGAAATACCGTCGCCAAAACTGATTTTAATCATTTAAAGCAATAAATCGCTAAGAGGTAAAGATAAAGAGGTTCTTACAAAACGGCTGAAATTTGTATAATGTTATATAGTATAAAACCTTTTTTGATAAATGATATTTTGATACATTTCTGTTAATTCGAGAACAAATACCTTTAGATTTATTTATTACTTAAATGTTCATTACGAGTTGAACCTGTAAACATGTAGAAACGTACAACGTACGTACGTATATATCTCTCCTTTTGAGAATCGCAACAGTCGGGCAAATAGATAATTTTATAATAAAAAGTACTAAAAGTTAAATTTCTCTCGGCTTTCTCTTCGAGTATAGAATAATGGCCCTGTTCAGTATTTAAATTTTAATACTCAAAAACAATAAATATATTATTATTACAATATAAATAGAAGTACGTAAGACAAATTTACCACCAAACACTGACATCGATTCATTCACACATTTTTTTTCAAAACTCAATGGAGAAGTTTCCTATTTTTTTTATTAATTATTGAAATTTAAGTAAAATGAAACAGAAGTGTGAAAGAATCGTTAAAATATCTATAGAAATGAAAAAGTTATGCGGCTTTGAAGTTGCGCTTGCAAGAAAAATTTCGCAAATGCATTGGTATGCAGTCACTAGTGTGGTTTTTGATAAATATTTTGTTAATAGACAATGGCTAAGATTAAAAAATACACGTACAAATATTATAAAGAGCCGAAGTGTCCAAGCCCGACAACTAAAACTGCAAACAAAATATTTTTTGTGTACCAAATGACGTGAAAAAAAGGAAAAAGTGGTGCAAACCAATGAGGCGTGATTTGATTGGACCTAAAACCACTAGATATGTGTGTGTAGATCATTTTGATGTAAGTACCTATGTATCTATTCATACTAGCTGCCTATTTCTGATTGATATACCTATTGGGCCTGCACACCCAAGATGAATTCATCCCGGGCCAAACCAGATTTGTGCGAAAAGGAAGTGAAGAGTGCAGTATGTAACGAAGTCCATCACTGTGTATATGTCAATGTTTGGCAAATTATCGCTTTGTCCTTTTGCGAAACCTTCTTCCATTATAGTGAAATAAAAAATATAATAGAACTATACTTTTATAACAGCAGACAGCGCGAGAGCCCTGGCGCGAATAAGAAATTTATAATAACGAAACACTTGAATCATTTGCGGTGCTACGATCTCGGAAATATAGAGCTTATACACCACACAGGTTTGCATGCATGTGTGGTGTATGGCCCATAAAATCGTAAGTAATCGGCTCCACAGGCCTGGCGCGAATACGAAACTAATAATAACGAAACACTGGAATCATTTGCGGTGCGACGATCTCGGACGGGCTAAATGACGTCGCAGGCGAATCGGAAAATGCAAAATTGCGTAATCTTCAATGGTTTATTTCTCAGTCATTTATTGATGGATTTCAAAAAAATTTTCAGTGATTTATTAGTTTTGGTCTATTTTTTGATACTATAACGTTAAATATAATATTTGCAACATCATGAAACTTCTCCATTGTCGAATATGCATTTTCTTACAAGTAACAGCCGCTGAACTTCTTAAAATACACTTCTCAAAAAAATTAAGGGAGGCTTTAAATAAAGGGAATTAATGCTTTATAAACGGGGTATCTTGACAATATGCCAGCCCAACAGAATATCCTAAAAAAAATCATAAAATTTCGATAAAAAATATATATTTTTGTATATTTAATCAAGTGTTGGTACTTTGTTACTGTGGAGTTTTTCTTTTGGTAATTTCATATCTTCTGATTGGTCTTGAAGTTTGTTGATAACAACTTGGTGAACTTCGATTACAGTTCGGATGTGGGAGTTATATCGCGAAAAGTGTAACGAAGGACTATTGATAAACAATTTAAACAAGTAATGCCCGAACCAACAGAGGAAGATTGGAAAAGCATTGCAGAGAACTTTTCAAATCAGTGAAATTTTCCAATGTGCTTCGTCCATTGTCTTGTTTTTGTAGACGCTAAATATAAATTTGTTGGATTTGTTGTCGGCTCTATTTGATATCGCGAGTTTTCTAAAAGAATGTCGAGAGTTTTTTTTCCTCTCTCCTCTCATAATCGTGTGCACTTGATGATATTCTTCAGTTAGTATACTTTCAGTTGGACATGTATTCTTATAAGCAAAATGCTGCTTTAATTGGTTCCATTTATGTTTAAAAAGACACTAAAATAAGGGAGCCGTACCAGTACGTGAGCGATTATTGGTTACATTTTGATTTCTATCAACCGGTCAGTCAGTTTAGTTAAGGTTAAGATTTCTGTCCGGATGATTCAAATAAAAGCCTTCAGTACCTTTTTCGCTTTAAAGTATGTGCACTAGTAAGAATAATAAAAGATGCCTGTTCAGTTCTAGATTATGGTAGAAGTCATAATTGTTACGGATCGTTTTGATGAAAGTTGTTGTTTTGGATATAATGGCCCATCTCTGATGAAGGAGTATACGAGTATATTAAATATTTCTTTGTACAATGCACTTTTGTTTTTTCTGATCAAAAAACACTTTCTGGTGGAAACAATGACTTACTTTATTTTAAAACCGCATCCGTTTCGTAACCAACCAACGCCGGAACGTTGCGGTTAAGCAAAACACAAAGAATAGTTGAAATTCCCTTTGGAATCGGCACTAAAGCTTGTCACTGTTCAATAGGGAATTGAAGATGTTATTAAGCAGCATTTCAAGCAGTTGTTAAATGGCTAAGGCCAGTTAAGAGTGATAGGGTACCATGAGATCCCAAATCTGGTTGATAATATGATCCCCTAACTAAATAAGAAGACGTAGGCGCACGTATAAAAAACTGAGGAACAACAAGGCTGAGAAAACAATGTTATTTCAGACACATTGCCGTTTGAACTTCTTAACTCTGCCAAGTTTGGGAGGATGAAAGCTTGCCCTTTCTACCCAATCTTCAAAAGAGGCGAACCTATATCTTGCCTAGCTCTAATCAATGTCGCACTCAAGTTCCTATGCAGGGTACTGCGTACATCTGAAGCCCATTTGCTCTTCTCAAAGCGGACAATACCAGAGTGGCTTCTGACACGGTAAATCAACGCTAGATCCATTTTTCACACTACGCAAAATCCTGAAAGGACCAAACAGCTGAATTCGGGATGCCGGGAAAACTGATCCGGTTGTATCGTTCAAAGCTCAAAAATATACAATGCACCATGTAGTTTGGACACAAAACCTCCTTAGCGATAAAACAAAAAAAATATACTGTCAACCAGAAATAGATCCGTGGAGCATAATCTCGGCTAAAATAATAGTTGACATCTACAATTTTGAGGTAGTGAAGGAGTTCATCCACCTCGGAAATAATATATCCTCCACAAACAACAACATAGTGGAGATCCGGCAGAGAATAATTCTAGACAACTATTATCCAAACGTCTAGCACGAAGAACTATGGCCTCGTCGAGAGAATGGGCAGTAATTTTCGAGCCAGGAGAGACTTCGAATCCAAGTCACTAGGTTAAAGAAGAACCATAAGACCAAACCCCCGATTCGTGGATCAAGTAATAGTTGCCGTCAGAAAGCCTGGTCTCGTCAATTGGAAACAGCGTTGTCAGGACCGCCCATACAGGTGGGCATCTCTGTCTCAGGCTCTCATTCTTCCAGGATCGTTGGCCGTGTAAGAGGAAAAAGAAGCATCAATATATCAATTTTGATATACAACGGTCATCTAGTTCATGTTTTCCCTTTTTAGGGTTTGTTCAATTCGATCGTTCTTTTGTTAATGTCATATCAGTTTTGGACTTTCTATCTCTCTTTTCTATTTTGCTTTCAACAGTGGTTTCTTTGGAAACATATTGTGCCCAATCTCCGAACACCTTTAATGGCGCAGTTCTTGCTGACTTCTTCAATTTCTCTACCTTTAAGAATTTTATTATGGTTTCATACGAGTACATATTTCCTGATCCTCATGGTTTTGCACAGAATTCGGAGATTTTGCGGCTCATCCGAACCGTGATGTCCGAAATGTGGTTCATACTCCGACATATGGCGCTCGTCTCTCTGATACTACATTGTCAAAGTTTGCTCTTTGGTTTGTCGAGTTAATATTAAATTTATTTCGCGAAATGACTTATTTGTTGTTTTCCACACAGTTTCAACAGACTCAAATTTCTCTATGAGTTGATATGTTTCATTTTCAAAGTCCACTGTTTTGCCATGTGGACTCCCGGCCAGCTTCTCGCAAATAACGAGCTGTGTTGCAATTCTGCGAGCTTATTTCAACTCGCAGCACTTTTACTCTCAAATGACACCCACCTTTATGGCAGAAAAAGCTTTGCCAGAATTAGTCATAAATGTGTTTTGGGGAAGGAAATTCGAAGTAATAAGTGTGCGATTCTCCAACCAGAAAAGGTTGAAGGCACTCAACAGAAGTTAAAAATACTCTCGCTAGCTTCAACATACGACACATAAAAGCAAGAAGAGCCGTGGAAAACGCGTATGGCATTTTGAATAATGTTTGGCGAATGTCCAACGCCAATATATGTATGTGAACCCAGTGATAATCGATAAATAAGCGATTGTGAAGTACAGGGAAACAAAAAACTGTGCTTTGTGTTTTTGTTGCTGCCATCGTTGCATGTGGGCCGACAAGATCCTATAGGGGCACAAATCCAAAATAAATTCCGAGCATATTTTGTTTCTTCGGCTGAAGATCTATAAATCGAATGAAGTGAAAAAACTTACCCATCTTTACCAGCCTTCAACTGCGACAATTCCTGCTCCTGAAATTCCAAAGGAAGGGATGGTTCATCACGGAGGTGACCCAGACTTTCTCTTCCTCCTTTGAGAGCTTCAATTTAAGGATAGTTTTCCCTTTTATAGCACTAATTTTAATTTCAATAGCTTTGAAAATAAATGTTCAACGTTTTTTTTCGGAAACAGAAAAGTTTTTCATTTAATTTTCTTACATATGGGGGTGCATTACGCAGTGTCGTTATATATTCGAAAAACGGTGCAAGATTAAAGAGTACATAGCTCTCTTTAAGTGTTTATCAATTTAAGCCGTACAACGCCTTTCGAAAAATGTTAGTCAAACCCCTTATTACCGTTTTCGGGCGCAGTGGAAGATCGTAGAGCAGTGAGGTATAGACTCGTTAAAGCTTTTCCGTTAAGAGTCAGAGAAAAACGAATGCTCTGTGCTCACGAATGTTTGGATTTGTTATTTGTATCTAGTATCCTTAATTTAGACATGGAGAACAATGTTTTCTTTTCCGACGAATACAATTTTATGCTGCAAATTGCTTGTGCGAAGAGACACAAAGGTAAGACAAAGCTGTGAATACATCTTACGAATGCCTCCCAAACTTGAAGGTGTGCTGGTCTAGGGATCCTTCTCTGATGATGAAAAAGGTAGAACGCTCTTTCGAGAATCGAAAGCTTCTGAAGAAGCTTACAAGGATACCTACGGGTTCTGGAAAATGAATTTCTGCCCTCTGCGGTGGAGCTTTTTGGTGAGACTAGCAGATTCAATTTTCAACAGGAAAATGCTCCTTGCCATACAACCAAAACTGTAAGTATGAACTTGTTTTTTTTCGTATGAACGATTAATATCAAGCTTTTAAATGAGCTAGAACTTTTATTAAAATAATATTTGCATTTTTTTTGTTATTTCTTAAGTTTTAAAGTTCTTCGATGAAAATAATATCGATTTATTAAGTTGGCGAACATACACTCTTAAGGTTGCGGAGAAGTGTCCAGAGTCATTTGAAAACATTAAAAATGTACTAACCTGGACCTGGAATAACTGCACCCACATGGAAAAGACTATCCGATTCAATGTCTTACCGATGTGCACCTGAAATTGAAGCAAGCGGAGGTCCAAAAAAGTACTAATAATAAACATACTCTAGATTCTGAGATTTCCAAGTTTAAGCATCCAAATTGAAGGGAATGATATTGAAATGGTAGACCGAATAAAATACCTACGAGTAATTATAGACAGCAAATTGAACTTAAAAGACCACAGTGAATATGTGTCTAAAAAAGTGGGAAAAAATATCGGATTCCTGAGACGAATACGAAATAAAGTCTCGAAATTAACGCTAATAAATACTATATATATAATATGATGGCTAAGCCAAACTTTTAATACTGCTCTACCATACTATTTATGTGTCGCCAGGGTAAACTAGACGATCTACAAAAATTAGAAAATAGAGCAATGTGAATCATCCTTCGCTGCAACCGGTACGCACCAATTAACTTTATACTCGAAACAATGAAACAACGAAACAAGGAAAAGGCTCGATTTCAACATTCTGGTATTCATACATAGAATGAAAAATAGAAATACTCCTGCATACCTGGCAAATGAAATAAATCTAGTGTCCGAAACGCAACTATATTCCTTGAGAAAGCCTGGAGATATCCAGATGAACTTTGTGAGATCAACAGCAGGCTAAAATTGTACTATTTTCCAAATGTTTAAACAACTTCCCAAACAAAATTAAAGAGGAGCAAAATTCAAATAATTTTTGAAGATTATGTACTCGATTTATATGTTCAAGCACAACTGAACTTATATTTTAATTTGGAAATTTGTAATTATAATATTCAAATTAATTGTAAAGTGCATAAATGCCAAAATTTATAAATATTTATCAATTGTCAGTGACTCACTACACACCACCCGTCGGCCCATTGCAGATGGACGTGTTGAGATTGGCTGTTGCTGATCCTTTTAAGTTATAAATTGTTATCGGAAGTATTTAATACTCTAAATAAACAAACAAATAAAAACCTGCGTTCTCTTAGGGTTGCCAATAGTCGAACATGGGACTACGAGTATAAATCAAATCCTAATGACCTATTTCCGCACATATAAGTCCACTTACAGACTGAACCATTGTATGGCATTCCCGTCGTTTCCTGATATATGGAAACTTGCAAAGGTCACCCAAAAAAAGCATATAACTATGTCTGGCAAAGGACTTTGGAAAGGTTTTAGCTTAGCAAATTGAACGAAACAATTTACTGTCATCAGTGCAAACTGGCTTCCGTGCAAAACATATTGTAGTTGTACAACAGCCATGGCAAAATTTTTTGACGACATTGGCTTGCCTGGCTTAAGACAATGTGAATCATGGTATTTTGTGCAAACAACTAACGCTATATTTTGTATTAAACAAAAGATCCGTCCGTCTTTTGAGAGACAACTTGAGCAATCGGTACCAAAGGGTTGTGAAAGAAAACAGCTCCTCCTCTTTCAGGAGAATTTCGGCAACAAAGGCGGAAATTGTCAATTAGATGAAGAATCCTTAAAATAAACGGAGTCGTTATGTAAATAACATATCATAGGTTAGTTATGTCCGTTACCAATTTATGACAAGGATGAGATCCAGGAGCGCTACTTTCTACAGATACCATAAAGGATTGCATCTGATCACTTTGCTTCTTTCGATGGTGATATTGCATTCGTTTTATCTAAGGGTAGTGAACTGCAGCAGTACACGAGAACAGCAATGTCATAATCGTCACACCGGTTAAGAATCATCCACGGATAAACTTTCTGTAACTAGGAAACATCAATTTGGTAACAAGTGACTGTTATGTGATTATCTACTTTGATATGTCAAACTATTTGTTGGAATATACTGTCTTCAAGGGACTTATGAATGGAACGAATGCCTTCTGGTATGCAAATACTTTCGACCAGCAATTCAAAAAAGGCAGTCTTTGTAAGAACATTGTTCATCAATTCAACCATAAACTAGCGATTATGAAATCCAGGCTGGTGAAATGGACACCCTTTGAGATCATTGGCGCAGTTGCGAATAAATTGTTCGGAGAATAAGATTAGTTATACGCAAAATGCTATGAAAACCAAATTAAGCAAGTGGTGCTTTCCTAAATTCAAGCAAAATGCGCATTTTAACAAGATCATACATCGGTCATGCAAACATACGATGCTTTCACGATACGTTGCGCATACGATAGCGTATTTAATCAGGATGTTTTGAAATGTTATACGATGCCTTCAAGTTAGCAAGGCTGAAGTTGTTAGGTCGGTCTCCGCTTTCAAATTAATAGTCTTAGGGGTAAGGCACTCAAAAATCGCTAAGTAATCTTTCAGAGTTTTGGCTCCGCCACCCTTGCACGCACGAATATATATAAAGGACCAGCATAATCGCCCACAGTGTCGGATCCAAACATGGCTACCCTTGGTGAAGGCAAGTACCCCATTCTGATGCTTTACGGCGACAACGATGGCAATTGACGCAGCTCTGTTGGAAATTCTTGATCGTCCTTTTCGCTTGAAAAACCCAAAATCCTTGTCTAATGTAATACATCATAAGATGCATTTCTCGACGCCTGTATCACGTATATCCATCTTGGTGAAATTAAGCCTTGGTTCCAGAACTATCGGGTGTTTTTCGTCGGATGACATACTAGCATTCCTGAGTTTATCGCCTACTCTAAATACTTCGCCGTCTACAAAGGGATTCAATAAGGTCATTCATCTGCATTTTTGGATTCATCATCATCTCGGCTTGTGCACACCGCGCATGGATTAATCAGGCCCAGAAATGAAACGAATTACAGAAAAGTTGGCAGCTCCTCTGGCTTGTCCATATTACCTCAACGTTTCTCCCTCAGTTGTTGCGTCTTACTTGGGAGTTTCTGCTGCAACACAAAAATTACGATAACATCCAATTAATCAACTGGCCACTTCGAATTCCTAAGATTATGAAGAATTTCTGTAGTTGAGTCTAACAAATGCTTAATAGAGTCTGCCCTTTCTTGCAGTCTTGAAACCTGATTGAACATACAATTCCGATGGAAAATGATGATAATCATATTGATTGCTTTGAGGCAATTTTTGTTGTCTAGACTAAGATGGGCCAGTAATTTTTGTGCTCCTCCGGTCACACTTGATTTCAAGTAGTGTAATTTTTTTGATTTCAGAAAGCCCGCTATTGACCGCTCACTAGTTTCCATTATTTCAGTTTCTTTTTGTGAAAACTTAGAAGAAAACCAAAAAAAAAAACTTGTTCCCGCCAGGGATCGAACTCACAATCTCTTTCGTGTGATTCTGCTGTCTGTGCCACAAGGGCACCTCGCCAATTATAGAATTTGGGTCTTTATCGCAACTTTATCATTTTCCTTTCCTGCTAGGCAAAAACGCTTATAGCTAGCTTTATTAACTTAACTAGGTTTACACTTACTAACTGGCCCTCTTCGGGCGCTTTAAGCTAAACCTAACAAATTAAAAGTAATGTGTTTCGACTAAATACTATTTTTAATATATAAATTTATGTTACTATTTTTTTTTTTTTTAAATAGTGCTCAGATGCTCAAGGGATTTGAAGTACCCTTAAAGTGTTTTTTTACACAGCACGAGCAGAAGTGGAAGGGAGAGAAAGGAGGTACGAGTGCACATTGGTTTTAAATTGTTGTAGGTTGCAGTGCAAAGGAAAAATAGAGCGAGGTAACGCATTCCACATGCGCATTGTGCGGCCTATAAAAGAATTTCTATATTTCACAGTACGCCCGAAAGTAGGCTTTAGGGTAAACTGATGAGCATTCGATGATGTACGGGTGTTGCGAGTGAATTTCTGTAGGGGCGGAATGCAGTTAGCTATTTCGACGGAGCATTGGTGGTAGAAATAGCTATAAAACAAACTCAAGCAAGACACATTTCGACGGTGTTCCAACGAGTGAATTGCTTTCGATATGTTGTCATCGTCTAAGAGTTTTATCGCTCGCTTTTGAATTCTATCTAGGAGTTGCAAGGTGGTCTTGGGTGCACCTGCCCAGATGTGAGCGTTGTACTCCATTTTAGGCCGAATAAAAGCCTTATAAATTATGGCTAAATCAGAAGGGGTAAAAAACTTCTTGCATCGGTTTAGAAAACTTAAGCATTTCGCTGCATTCTTGGCTATATCGAATATGTGGTCATTCCAACGTAGGCTAGAATTGACGCACATACCGAGCATTGAAAGCTTTTCGGTTTCTTCGACGCAGATGCCATTCATGGACAATGGCTGGGTGTTAAGGTTTCGCTTTAATGACTTAAGACAGCATTGGGTTTTGGAAGCATTAAATTCTACTCTATTTGCTTGTCCCCATTTGGTTATGCTGTCAATATCAGAATTTAATGAGTTAAGCATACGTTGTCGTTCGATGTCCACGTCCGAAGAGCAGGGGTGTGAATCATTAAACGCATATGAGAAACTGAGGGTACTGTCATCTGCGAAGGAATATATTGGATTAGATGTGATAGACAAGAGATCGTTAATGAAAATTAAAAAGAGAGTCGGAGACAAAACTGAGCCTTGGGGAACACCAGCATTTATATGGTGAATTTCAGACTTGAAACCGTCCAATACAACTTGTATTGTACGATTCGAAAGGTAGTTTCTAATCCATCGAAGAAGAGACTCACCGATCCCATATGCACGCATTTTCGACAAAAGAGCCGGATGCCAGACTCTGTCAAATTGAAATATCGAGTGCAACTATCTTTGTTTCACCGAAGTTATGTATAGATTGGTTCCACTTTTCAGTGAGACAAGTCATCAAATCACCAGTGGACCTGTTGCTACGAAAACCGTACTGCCGGTCATTAAGAAGTTTTTGTGATTCAAGATATTTCACAAGCTGACGATTAATCAGCGTTTCCATGACCTTAGAAAGAAGGGACGTAAGTGCTATGGGTCTGTAATTGGAGGGAGAAGAAGAAACGCCTTTTTTAGGGACAGGCTGGACAAATGCAGTTTTCCATCTGCTCGGAAAGAGACCTGAAGAGTAGGAAAGATGAAAAAGCTTACGCAGTGGTTTTGCCAGCGTGGAAGAACACCTCTTCAGAACTATAGGGGAAATACCATCTGGACCAGCGGATTTGTGTATGTCTAAATCTTTCAATACTCTTGCGACTGTGCGAGTGCGAAAGTATATTTGTCCCATAGAATGTTCAACGCTCTCGAGCACAGGTGGTGGTAAAGTGCAATCTGGAAGTGTGGAACTGGCCGCGAATTGTGCAGCAAGCAGATTGTCTTTGTCAAGATTATTTCCGACAGGAGTATCATTCGAAATGAGCGTCGGAATCGATGACGAAGTAGAGTTCTTAATATTTTTGACGAAGGACCAAAATTGTTTACTACCACTGGCACAACGTAGTATTTTTTGCCTTAATTTTTGTCCATGGGAGAACTTCGTACGTCGTAGAAGAGCATTACAGTCATTACGGACTCGTCGAAACTTTTTCCGGTTTTCCTCTGTAGGGTTGGCTTTATAAGACCGAAAACTGAGCTCTCTCAACCTGACAGCCTCTTTACAGCTCAAGTCGAACCATGAATTCTCTTTTGGCTTAATTGTCTTCACCTTGTTCGGGATGAAATCATTCATGCCTTGGAGAATAATATTTGTGACCATATGAGCGGCGGCGTCCACGTCACTATCGAGGAAACATAGTGACCAGTTAAAACTCCTAAAAAAGTTATTGAGGCCGCCCCAATCGGCTTTTTCATATTGCCAAAGAAGTCTTTTAGGAGTTTTTTCCTTAACTGGGTGGTTTGAAGAAGTGAAGTTGGCTGATATGACACAATGGTCTGACGAACCTAGGGGCGCCAATACATCAATGGAGTATTTGTCAGGGTGAGAGGTGAGGAACAAGTCCAAAGTGTTGGCTTTGTGACATGCAATGTCTGGGATTCTTGTTTGCTCATTTACTAGCTGGGTTAAATTGTTTAGCTCAGCGAAGATTTCAACATACCTTCCTTCGGGTGTTGTCTGACCAGAATGTCGAAGCCAGTTAGAATTGTGTATATTGAAATCGCCCGCAACGACAATTTCAGTATGAGGATATAGGGACACAATTCTTAAAATGGAGTTTGACAGCTCATCAAACTCGTTAAAAGTAGATGAACTGTTCAGGTTTGGACTTCTATAAATGAAACAGTAATGAATTGTTTGCTTATGGACGTAGAATTTGAACCACATGAAATTAAATTCCGGATTGGAACATTGACCGTATTGTGGTTGAAGTTGATAAGCAATATCATTACGTATATATACGGCGATACCACGATGTGAGAAGAATAATGGCACTAAGCTATATCCAGGTAGGTCAAAACCAGAGTTTTCACAAACCTGTGTTTCGCAAAGTGCCAAAACAGCTGGTCTAAATTGATGTATGTGGGCGTACACAGGAAAGAAATTCTTTTTGAGCCCGGGAATATTGCAAATGTCGACTCTAAAATTCCTACACATTGCAACCATCAGCAGCTCAAAACTCAATTCTCTCTAAGCAGAGTTGTAACGTAAACATCCAATTCCGAGTTTCCAAAACATCCACCACAGGTGTTATGCTATATTATGTTATATGGAGTGTATCAGTTACCCCGCTTGGAGTTTACTTACAAAACCGCTTTGCGCGAGATGTTTTCTATTCTCAGTCGTTGCCTAGCCGAATGTTGACATACGGCAACGGCAACGACCAAGAGCACACGCAGGCGAAGGGGTAAAAAAGAGGAACTGGAACGAACGGGATGTGGGAGGCTCGCGTGTGATAGCAATTGAATTTGTTTTTGTAGCACTTCACGATCACTGCACTGGCACTGCACTTTTCATTTTCTATTATTATTATTATGATTGCTTTTTATTTTTTTTTATTCCTTTTTTTTTAAAAAAAACACAATTAACATATATGACGAAAACGAAAACGAGAAGAGGGCGGCAGGGGATCTTGGAGAGTCACTGAAACAACATTTATACAATTAAACGCGACTTGGTGCTTACGCGTGCGCGCGCGTCAAGAGATAACACTGCACTAAATTAAAAATTAAGCAAAATATCGATTTTTGAAACGATAAAAATTAATATCTGGACTTTTTTATGTTTTTCTAAATTTATACCTAATAAAAACTACAACTAATCTTTAATCTTAAATTAACATAAAGCCTAACAATACCATAATAAATACTTTAACTACCTTAAACATAAGTAAGCCGGCCAAGGCTGACATGACATGCTATCAAATTGCCTTAAGGGCACTCAAAATTACTTATATCGGATAGAGTCTTTGTCCAACCACCAAAACTGTTTCTGTTGCCTCTCGACATCCGCTCTGTCGCGGTCTGAAACGGCCTTACTAAACCTGGCACTTTTGGAAATTGATCTTCCACTTCCAATTGTCGCAATATCCGCAAATCTTTCGAACGAAAATGTAGTTACTTAGCGAGCTAACTTGATAAAATCATCACCATACATACCGCACTTCTCAATCGTCATTAAGTTGTTTTATTTATTTTAGTTCTTACTTTCTTAAATATCTTTTAATTCTATGTTTTTCTTTGCTTTTCTTAGCTTCTAGAAACGAAAATATAGTTTCTTAGCATGTTGATGAACGAGCTTGGGGGCTTACGTGAAAATCATGTGATGAAATAGTTGGTTGACTTTATTTTCTACTAAAATGCTTAAATGTCAAAATTGTACATATACTGATGATTATACTTACACTCACACCTCCGCTAAAACGGCCCAAGCCCAACAATGCCCAACTTGAACGCGCACACACTTCAGCCTTGGGTGGTGTTAGTACTTTTTGTTAAATAAATTTTGAACAAATGAAAAATAAAATAGTAAAAAAAGAACATTTGGTAAAAAAATCACCTTACATACCGCACTTCTAAATCACCAACGAATTAGTGAAATTTTCAATTCAAATATTATTCCCAGCAGATTTTGACAGTCTGCTCTACCCCAAAAGTAGGAGTAAGAATTTTTTTCCAAGAACACTTAATCTTGCTCTTTTCTGCTTTTATCTGCTCGGAGCAGAGTCACTGAACAAAACTAATGTTGAATATATGTAAATGTAATGTAATGTGTTTTGCCCGCAAGACAAATCTTCTTAAACACGACTATTTATTAAATCTAAGTGGGCTTAATCGTGTAGTTTATATGTCAGATCTAGGTGTTACGTTAGATTGTAGCTTAAATTACCGGTCTCTCATTACACGATTGCGAGGCTGGCTCGGTTTTGGAATTTGTAAAAAGTGTCTCACATGAATTCGAACACCCCTGTGTTGTCAAACTTTTGTTCGTTAGCTTTGTCCACCCTATTCTGGTGTCTGGTGTGCCATATGGTGGCCTACCTGTAACAATCTTATTGCTTGAATAGAATCAATTTAAAAAAGACACAAAATACAAAACACATCCAACGTGAAGACAGATTACGAGACAGATTACGATTGACCTTATGACTATGCACTGCACCAATGCCTAAGCAATGGTTCACTCGAGTTGATGTTTTGTAAGACGGCTTTAAAACACAGCATAGTTGCGCCGCGCAACTCTCGGTTATTTTCTTTTGAACTCTCATTCCGAGCTGCGCACGTTATTACACGAAGATTTTTTAATGCGCTTGAGCTGCGCGTTATTTAGACAGTTATCTTTTATTTTGTAATCGCAGTTCGCACATGAAGAACTTGTTGATGAAATTTTATATAAATATAATGATGCTTTTGAGACAGGGAATGACAAGGTAAAAAAGATCTAGGATAAAATCATAGAGGAAACATCGACATGTCCAGGGATCATTCAATTTCATTATAAATTCAATGAAATCTCATGTGTATCCTAAGAGAGAGAAGAAAAAATAAAGCAAACTCGAAAAATAAAGAAGAAGGAGATAAGGAAACGTCAAAAACATGCAAGGAAAATCCTACCCGTGCATGTCCGGGCTAGGTTATCGCTGTTTCACCTTCCCTCTCTTTTGTACTCATTTGAATTTTGTAAAACATGCAGTGTGTAATAGCGGTCTAAGCAAATATCCAATGCACGGTGCAAGTCTCGTTCGTTGCTTATCGATTCTCATGTGCCAGATGTTGGACGGAAGGGTAATCTGATACTTGCGATTCAATTTTTGGGTCAATCATATCTGGGATGCTAATGGGACAAATAGTATTTAAGCACAACAATTTGGAAGAAAAAAACAGATTCACTCTTACAAGCAATCAAAGTGTATCTCTCCTTTGTCACAAATATGGCGTATTGAGACTGCTTCCCTTTATTTTTTATTGACACGTGTTCTGGCAAACTACTTAGGCATAACTGCCTTGCCTTTTACACTGTTCTAATTTACCTTACACTTCACGCATCCTGAACCCTTACAAAATAACAAAATTATGAAATTATAACATTTTAAAATTTTTAACAACTTTGTGCAAAGATGAAAAAAGAAAAATAGAGGATGAAGAAGAAGAATAGAGGATTGAACTTAAAGCACTTTTCTATAAAACCAAAATCCAACACCTGCTCCTTCTTTACGGTATCAGTCACTTCATTTAGCCAACTTTTACCAGGTTAGACTTCATCTCAGGATCAAACCAAGATTCAGTTTCAAAAACAGCGCCGACCATACTATCACTGAACAAATAAATGCACTCATCTAGATTTTTTTCCAAACTTTGCGCCTTTACGCAATATATAGTATAGTATGTTAATACCCTAATTTCGTTGGCAAAGAATTTTAATTAAATCCGCAACGGCCGCAAAGAGTAACCCGAACGCCTTCAAATATAATATTAGAGAAAAAGAAAGAAAAATGATAAAAGGAAAGAAAAATAAAAAAACAGAGGAAGGAAAATTTAATAGTGAAAGAAAGAAAGAAGAGCGTGGCTTACACAAACAAAAAGAAAAAGCATAAGAAGAAGAACTTTCACTATATTGTTTTTGTCCTTGCTTTAAAAACGCTGACATCTGACTTCATTGCTCGTGCTGTGCCCTGACCGAACTAGTCGCTGCATGAACTCATCCGGCAATAATGATGAGAGTGATTTTTTCATTGACCATGATGCTTCTTCCATTCTTTTTCTTCTTTACTATAACGATGCCATTTCTAGTTGGAGACCGAAAAAAGATGCTCATGATATTTGAGACGTGCTGCCTTTATAAGAAGCGAGTGGTTTTTCTTGGTTAAGCTCCCGTTTATACAGATCAGTGTTAATGATTCCAAACCGATGTCGTTAAGGCCCAGTTGTCCTTGGCTCTTATTTCCGAAACTCAGCTTATGCTCCAATCATTATATTCCTCTCAGTGCTGTAGTTAAGTTTTGGAATAATGATTTAAAATAATGAATTAGTACATTTTCTCTTTCCTGGTGGTGGATGATAATGAAAGTGAATTTAAGGTTTTCATCGGTCAGCTGTGGTAAACCAAAGACTATAGTGTCAGCAGCTATTTCTCTTCTTTACAAGGAGTTGCATCTTTAACTGAGGTCTTCTAGTTCAGTAAGGTGGGGCTTCTAATTTTTCCACCCTCGGTTAGAGGTTGTTTACATTCTCCTTAAGTTTTTCGAATTGCTCTGACCAGTTCTTCTCGATACTTAGTATCTCTTGTATAAGTTCATCACGGAGGTCAGCCAGTTCTGCAGAGAAACGGCACAGTATGGTTTCTGAGTATTTTTGCTTTGCGTTGCGCTTTGCTTTGGTTTACAGAGAGCTCCTCCTGCATCACTAAGATCTTTGAAAAGAACACTTTGATGGTTGAGAAGCAAAAAAAAGAACTGGAAGTTGTCGTTAAACGACGACCCCATGAGGAAGTGTGCTGGTGTAAGCGCTTCAAGTTCGTTTGGATCCGTGGAGTTCATGATGGCCTCAATCTCGATGAACGAAGTTGTCAGCTCTTCGACAGTCTTCTTGGCGTTGCTTTGAAACAGATGTCCTATTGCGGTCTTCACAGCGGCCTCCCAGAGAGCGCCAAAGTGAAAATTGATATTTATGTTAATACAAAAGCTGTTGATAATTTATTTTGATGCACTACGAAAAAACTTTTAAGGAATAAAGCTTATTTCATCTGGGCTCCTACAGAGTTTCGCTAGGTGGACCCCGACGGCCTACGAAGCCTTTCAGACATGAAATTAATGCATCAGCAGATAAATCGGACGCGACTTCAAAATGAAAGGCTTTGGATACGAAACAAACAAAACCAGTAATAATGTTTTATAAAGCACCTTTCCTCTTATTTTATGATGGGTATTTATAGGTCCACAAAAATCCACGCCACAACATAAAATTGGACGCGATGGAGTAAAACTCTTGAGGGGTAAGAGTCCCATGACCTGCTGCAACAATATAGGCTGATATCTGATACAATGTACGCGCTTCTGTGCAGTCCGCCTAGCAAGCTCTCTAGCATTGATAATCCAGAAATTGTATCCTATAATTGAAATGAGTGCGTTGGGTTCAGCGGTAGTTTTCCACATGGTGGCTTACGACTATGCTTATGCTATGCTTACGACGCCATCCTACTTTAAGCAGTGGAATGCCGTGAACGTTTTCGACAAACGGACTCAGCCATTTGATAGAACCTTCTCAGCGAATGAATGGTGTTGGCTTACGTATTCAATATGAGCGAGAGCGTTTTCGAGTTCATCTGTAGTAAGAATTGAATGCGAAGAGATCATAGTGCGCTCTCGAAGACAGCTGTAGAATCTTTAAATGTAAGCGAATATGCGAACCACCTTTTAAAATGAACTGAATTTGTCTAAGATACCTTATGAAAACAAATCCTCCGTTCTTTTGCATCGTAAGGCCTTTCTTCTCTTTTCTTGTGTGAGTTGTTCAGCCATCAGGTGAATTTTTTATTTCGGCCAGAATTTGCAGCTGACTGATGACCCGTGAACCATGTTTATGCAGTCAGCCCGACAAACGTACATCCTCTCGATTCTATGTCGGCTGGGTTATCTTGTGTGTTGTGTGGGGACGTGCCTCCAATTAACAACAACTCACGTTTCCTGAATTTTGGCGACTCTGTTTGCGACAAAAGTAGTCAAGTTGGAGGTATAAGATTGAATCCAACGTAAAACTACTTCTGAATCCGTCCAGAAATAGACCTTTGAAGTTGATTGGTTAACAATCCCTTTCACCTTTGATGATAATTTGGCCAAAAAGTGTGCCCCACATAGTTCAAGGCGAGGAATTTGTTTTTTTCTTTGCTGATGATACCTTTGATTTGGCAATCAGAAGTTTTATGCTTGTATTTCTTAATTTATCTGTGACCCCCGTGAAGATACAGCATCCGTATGCATAAAGAGAGGCATCAGAAAATCCATGAATTTTAATTTCTTGTATGTTGATGGTTAATACGAACCTAGGAATTGATAGGTCCTTCAGCGATAAAATATCGGCAAGGTAATGTGTCCATTTTGTGTAGATTGCCTGTGGCACAATTTCGTCCCAGTCTTGTTTATGCATCCATAACCTATCAAGTATTACCAAAGCCTTTATAATAGTAGACGCACTAAATCGAACAGCGACGAAGATAATGAGAAGATTAGCCCTAAATAAAAGTTTAGTGCGTCCGTTTCGGTTATTATGTGAAATTGAAAGTATCTTTAAGAGGATCACATGTATTACCAAGTGTGCTTACGAGGGGCTGATTCGCTGAGATGAAAACTGAAACTTATTTATTTGAAGGCAGTGGCATTGTTGTGCCCCTTATCCAGCTCAAAACCTGCGGAATTGAGTATAATCCTTACTTCGTCTTTAATTTGTGTCATGGTCTCGAGATCGTCTGCTCCCTTCAGCATATTGTCTACATACAAATAGGATTAGAGTACTTGGCCACAGCCACGGCAGAATATGTGCCAAAGGTAACGGTGTTCAATTCATAGGTGTCTACCGTAGACTCTTCGTTTTCTCTCCATAGACTTTATTGGAATTTCCGACGATCTGGGTGAACCAGTATCTGCTTGCATATTAAATGTAATTGTCAGCAGTTAGAGCATATCGTTTCAATTGAAATCTAAGTAAGATTATCACAAGTTCAGCCTACCATGAGTATATTGTTTAGTTACTTTCGCGATGAATAGCACCCTGAACTTTGTAGTGGTGTTTTGAGGATTTATTGCATACTAATGTGGAAGATATTTGTATGGTTTTTTTTTATGTATATGGCTTAATTGTTTGTATTCATTTAAAAAACGTGTATATTCAGATTTAAGCGAAAATTCCTAGACAATCTACGCTCTTGAGATAGCAATCTAAGATATGCAATGTCATAAGCAGTACCAAGACAAACTGTTTTTTTTTAAATGTTGTACAATCAACCACCCGCTATCTAATGCCTGATTGGTATCAAGAAAAATTACGTGCGCTGAGATTGATTCAATAACTTCCCAGTTGCCAAAATTGTTCAACGTATTCATTCAACGAAACCGATCCATTATAGACAGTTTAGTGCCAGTGGGATAAAAACTGGTGGTGTGTGCCTGGTCCTTGCAATATCCTCATGGCCTATGAATAGTGGGTAAGGACGTTTGAGGGCGAGGGCTTGTTGGCGGGTTAACAAAAGTCGCTTTGGATATGGTAAAATGTTTGAGAAATGGCTGGTTAACACCGCTTGTTCAAAACGTCCGCACACTCTTCCCATGTGGGTAGCTTTTGATACTCGGCTCTTCTCATTTGGATTTGATTTCAGGATCTACCTTTGATAGAATTGCAAATATTCTTTTCTGATCCTACAGACGTTAACGAATTGTAAATGGGTGAAAAATTATCGACTAAGTTTTTTAACTGCATTGGAGATAATAAAGTTTATCTTAGCAGTTCAAAAAGAGATGAAATACTCTATATAAAAAAAGGGAACTTATGTTTCCCCAATTCCGTGGTGTCACGGATCGTGGAACGAAAAGTTCTGTTATTTTGCCCTTGCAACCAGGGATATGTTTATCCAAGAGTATTTCCAAGGTTTCAGGAGACGATTCTGTCCCTCTTGGTTTTCTTTAAAATGATGAAATTGAGTGCTCTTGAGACAGAATCTTACTTAGTCTGGCCGAGTCTTTAAGTGTGCCGATAGACTGACAATATTATATCCAGGATTGTTTTTTGGCTTTTCTAAAACCTGTTTATGTAGTTTTAGGCATCTTTTGTAGGGTTGCCATTAACCATATTTGTAGCAAATATTGTGTCTCTGGTCAGTTTCCTGATTTGAAAAAGATTTGCATTCCACCATGGTGGGGCCCAATAAAACATAGCAAGATTTCTTGCTATATATTCATATGTCCACTATGTCCATGCTCGGAAATATGAAGGTCGGGGTGTTACCTTTGTTCTCTACTGTAAGGTTGTATTTAATTATGAAATCAAAATGAGACTCATCTCGCTCGTTGATTTCGGAGCTGCCCCAAAGCGTTTGCCTCGCATTTAAATACGTGGCTAACCCACTGCAGCAATCGCCGAAAACCAAATGAAAGAAAGCTTCTCGCACCGGATGTCATGGAATCATTTCTTCTGATGAGAGCTGCTCAATATGCAGTGACTTTGGTTCAGCTATGCGTTTTTGTAGCGTGTTCCGATTTGCAACTTGGTCGCTACAATAATAAAGGCTGCATAGGTTATCTTTTAGCCCTTTTATCTGAGGACCGTTTATCCAAGGTTCTTATATGATGCTTATGCCGATATATTCCTCTCTGAGGAAAACCAGCGGATTATCCGAAGCACGTGTCGATTGCTTCATGTTTATCTGCACGACTTGTAGCATTGGTTATTTGAGGGTGTTTCTGACTGCGGTTGTGTTTTTTCAAACCTCAAGTCTATCAACAGTCTGTTAGCATCGTCGACTTCGTTTAAGTCGTCGGTATTGTTGGTAAACGAACACTTTGACGTGTCTAATGCGGAAGCGTAGCTTTCAACCAGTCTTTTCAAGGACGTTTGCATTTGGTAACCATACTAATGCGGAAGCGTAGCTTTCAACCAGTCTTTTCAAGGACGTTTGCATTTGGTAACCATATTTACCCTTTCCACTTGTCCATTAGCCTGAGATGAAGCCACGGCACCCTTTATGTGTTGTAATTGACGACTTCCAGTGACGTACAAACAAGTACCACTGTCAGAGTGTTTTTGCTTGGTGAGCATGGTAGGCAGACGACCGAAATAATCCACATGCACTGTATCAAACGGAAGCGGTGTTCTGGAATACTGTGTTGATTTCGGTCGTTCAAACGCACTGACCAAAAACCAATAATGCATTTCATGCGCTTCCAAATAAATCCCTCGATATCGATTCATATCAGGACAAAAATAATATTTTTGGAATCGGATAAAAGCACTTATTTACCCTAAATGTCCAATATCCGTCATCTCCTCCAGCACACACAGAAACAATTTATCTTCCTCTGCCTTCCGAAAAATCAATCCATCCCCTAACTCGAAATTTCGTGACGTTCCCTCGGTTAGTCTTTCCTTCCTTGAGTTTCATAATTTTCGGTTCCCGACCCTGAGCTTCCTGTATATGTGTAGCAACTTCGCCACTTCTGCAGGCGCAACTTAGTGACACCGATTCAATGCATTTACGTGCCCCATTGATAGCCCACTACGATGCTTTATAGCACATTTATAATTTTTGAGTTCTAGCGCCCTTCCAGTAATCCCGGGATTCATCAAAGCGAATGGCAGTCAATTATAATATTAAATGTCTCAATGAGTGGAAAGTAGCTACAACTTTCAATTTGAAGCTATGTTATCTAGACTCAGCGAGAGTAGCTGCGTTTAAAAACATGGAATTGGGTAACATTATTTTTTATTGCAGCCGAATTCAGAGTTTGACAATCCCATTGGAAGAAGCTGCGAACCGCCCAGAAAAAGAAATTCTTCGGTAACCTTACCACACCTGGAGAAGCCAAAACAGAAGACATTTTCATCAATACCCATTTGCGTTTACTTGACGGTTGAAAAGTGACCAAGAAACTGATTTTGGAAATAGTTTATACAAATCGTTAAATCATCTTCTCCACTGAACGTAGAATAGCTTCGAAAAAAATTTGAGATATGAATACGTACGTTTCATGGAAGAATAACACTACCACCAAAGTGCGGGTAATTTTCGATGGGTCAGCAAAGTCTTCCAATAATAAATATGTAAATGAGGCTCTTTTAGAAGGCCAAAGCTATTAGTGAGATCTGTTTCCTATTTGTATTCGATTTCGTCGACAACTTTGTATCATATCTGTGGACATAAAGAAAACGTTTCTTCATATACGAATACCGAATAAATACACAAATTTCCAACGAATCCTTTGGCGAATATCAGGTGGCACAACAAGCGCTCCATTTCTGGCTGTTCGAACATTATTCCAATTAGCTCTTGACTTACAGCAAACCTCTCTCCGTGCTTCGGATGTGCTGTTTAACGACTTCTATATGCTGGAGTCAGTTCCCACAGAACAGTGAATCTACTCATATCTGTCGGTTTTATATTTGCGAGCAGAACAGCGGGAACTTTCTCCCATAGAGTTCGAAGAATTCTCAACAGTCAAACTACTTGGCATGCAATGTTGTCCATACAAGGACCGTTTTTTCTTCAAGGCACATTTAACCAGTTATACTGTCTATACCAAAGTTCGCAATCTATCGGATTAGGGGAAACGGAATTGTCCTCGTTAGAACTATTCAGAATACCGTCTTCGGCTTCTGTAGAATTCCCAGTTTGTCTGAAAAGAAAAAATAAATAATGGGTATTTGTTTGCACACGGTAATGAAAAATCAACTTAAGTTACCTCCTTATTTGTAGAGACAGATGCAAAAACTGCAAGGAGTCAAAAAATTCCCAATCTTTCATCGCACTCCAGAGGGTTGTTCGCGAATTTTCTTTCCCTCATGTACCGGTCACGAAGGCTCTTAAACCTTTTTTTGCGCTCCTCAACTGAAATGAAGGTTATTTATGTATGAATACACTCACAAACATGAATATGCAATCACAATTCTAATTACCTGGTCCATTGAATATGCCGCTTATATTATTATGCCTGTTCTTAGGATTTAAGAGGAAGTCATCCTCCCGCACAAGGGCAATTTATTTTCCTCGAACGTCATATTCTGAAAAGGATATTTGTAATAAGGAATTCGAATTTTTTGTATGTTCAGTTGTGTCTCAATCACTGTGCCCTTCAAATGAAAAAACGATTAATTTTAAATTCAATTTTTTGAACTTCTGCTTCACGTTTCGGCGCTTCATAACGTTTGTCAACTCAACGCGACGCAGTCATATTGTGTATGTGCATGGTAACACACATTTCCTATGTTTAAACAACTGTGTTGCTTCGAATCTGTCAACGCAACGCAGTCAAAGGGTGGTATTAATAAAAACTGACTTTGCTAAAATATGAAGCAATTGCTCGAAAAAGTGACAGTTTGTAGCATTTGCTTACTTTCGTTTGATAAAAAACTAATCTGAGCAATTGCTATGTTCGAAAATGGCTTTTGCTCAAATTGGTATGAATAAAAGGCATAAAACTGAGCTTTTGCTAAGAAAATGTCGGGTCTGCTATTAAGGTGACTAGCAGCATTTGCTTCGCACTTTTGAGGCATAAATTACGTGCATTTGAAGTGAATTGTTGTGCGATTTTGGGTTTCCGCCAGTTTTCTTTAAACACAAAAAAAAGGGTAATTATTTTAATTTAAAATGGATTTGCATATTATACTACTTTTGCCGCTTGTGGTTGCAAATGAATATTCGTTGTCCAAAAAGTCCTCCGATTTTAATTTTTTTTTATTTACTTTTCCAAATTCAAAATAAAGGAGCTCACACACCGTAGCGGTACGCGGTAGCGGTACGGGTACCGGTAGAAGTGCGGTAGCGGTATACCGCTTATCCGTTCACACTGGAGGAATTTTGTATGCGGTATTCACCTTAGTAGTTGCTTGTTTTTTAGGATGAACGGAATGTGTTCTTCAGACGAAGATGAACTAATTTTATTAGCGTTATTGGCAGATGAGGAAACAAAATATTTATGTACATTGTTTTGAACACATTTAACATTATTTTGTTTTACCTTGGACACTTACCTTCTTGCTTTAACCCCTCTGCTAAATTTTTCCATATTTTGTATTTTTTCCCCGTATTTTTGAACTCTGAATGAGTTAGTTAACACAACGAATATCGCTGCATCGGCAACATTAGATTGCAGCTGTGCACATACTATGCAGTCGTGGTCGCCAATTGGATCTTCATGTACAGACGTGATCGCTTCTTATTTCGTCTGCGACCCAGTCAACGACATCGTTCCCACACCTCGATGAATGCTGCGTCCGCGCATTTGCCCTTGCACGTGCAATCTATTGGCATGAGCCAAATAGGTCAGGAGTTAGGAAATAGATTGATGTTAAGTTAGTCTTAAGCTAGAGCTGAAAGAATAAACACTGGTCTATAATCATAAATTTTCTGATTGCGTTTAATTGTGTAAGTCAAACAGTTGGGGGTGAGGACCAAGTCCTCCCCGTTCGCGTTTTTTTTTAATAAAATGGAAACAAGGAACTTTTAGTGGCGCCCGAGCAGGGACCGGCAATTAAACCAAGTCCTTTTCGCCTGTAGATCAGTGTTCCATCAGGACCAGTACGCTCTATGGAGTGAATGTTACTGTACCCATGGGAACACAGTAACCTTTCTGGATCCTGGGCACTAAACCTTCCGCATACCCATGGGAACATGTGGATATCCGTTAAGGCAAAAGGACGTGGTGTGAAGTTACTCGTACCATTAGTAGGTCGCTGGCAATCATCAACGCTAGCGACTAAACGGGACCAACACGACACTTCCTTGCCGGTTTCCTTAAGAAAAAACTAACGTATCTTTTTTCCTTTTTACAGAACAAAATAATTTTCCGCGGTATGAAATTCATTATAATGTGAGTGAAAAGAAATATTTAAAGGAAAAGTTTTTATTGAAAAAGCAAAACGGAAAAAATACACATTATAAAGGTGTATAGAAAAAGAATGAAGAAATTGTTTCATTGAAATAAGAAAAAAAAGGAAAAATATTTCCATGTGCTAAAATTTTTTCGGAAATTTGTGCCACAAAAAATTCATAAAAATTGTGCTACAATTGTATGTGCTATATAAAAAAAGGAAGAAGAATTGTGCTATATTTGTATGTGCTATAAAAAATTTTAATTAAAATTGTGCTATATTTGTATGTGTTAAATACAAAAGGGGATAAAAATATATGCTCGAAAAAGTGTTAAATTGGGTACCTGTTTTTACATAGATTTCTATACTTCCCCAGGTAAGCTCTTTCTTCTTCTGTATTTAATTCTAAATAATATATATGGATCAAATTACCAAATCCATCACTGAGTTGACGGGTGCCGTCAACCAAATTCTAACCCAAATAAAGGGCATAGAATCGCGGTTAAGCTCCCTTAAAAAAAGACCAGAATTAGCTGCGCCAGCTGTCCGCGCAATCCAGGTTGTTGAACTTAGCCCTCCACAAAATGAAGCTGAGTTAAAAGAGTTCAGCCGCCTGCCTGACTGCGTAAAGGAGTTGCAGGTATTCGACAGCAATCCTACACAGTATGTGTCTTGAGTTCATGCTGTGGAGGGTATCCTGAGAGACTTTGACATTGTCAAAGGGAAACCCATATACCGGGCAATCCTGCAGCACGTTCGGGGAAAAGTAAGAGGCTCGACTGACACAGCGCTCGTATCTTACAACATTTTTGACAGCGATTGGATTTAAATTAAGCAGTGTCTCTCTTTGCATTATGCAGACAAGAGAGACATGCGAACCCTTGAACACCAACTGAACCAACTTAGCCAGAAAGGTAGTAAGCTAGACGAATTCTATGCGGCGGTCAACCATCAGTTTTCTTTGATGGTTAATAAGCTTAAAACTGAATCATTTTGTGAGGAAACGATCAAGGCCTTGGTGGAGACCTATCGGAACAGGGCCCTGGATGTATTCGTGCGTGGTCTTAATGGTGACATTTCTAAAATGTTAATCATTCAAAGACCAAAAACCCTTCCTGAGGCCTACTCCGCATGTTTGGAGATTCAAAATTTAAATTTTCGGAGCAATTCGATCCACACATCCACCGGCCCGAATTTAATCACAGCCCCGATAAATCAAACATACAGAAGCTCCGATGTTGGACCTTCGTTGCCGCCTAAAAGACCTCAGCATTATTTTGGCAAATTCAAGCAATTCTCGAGGAGCTCTCCTCCACGTGACAATGGTCCTCCACCAAGACCCGGACCTAAGCCATTTCAGAAGATGGACGTAGACCGTAGCATTCAAACTAGACAGGTAAATTATATGAACCGTCCAAAAACGGAGAATCCATTCAAGCGTCGGGCACGGTCAGACAACTTCCCCAATAAACAACAAGGGCTGTATCATGTTGAGGTACAGGATGAGGGAAGTTATGCTGATGTCGCAGAAGAAGCTGTCTGTGATGAGGTAAATTTTATGATGGACGCCCATCCAGCGTACCATATGTAGAACATGTTGAGGTACAGGATGAGGGAAGTTATGCTGATGTCGCAGAAGAAGCTGTCTGTGATGAGGTAAATTTTATGACGGACGCCCATCCAGCGTACCATATATAGAATATGTTTCGAGGGATGGCACCGTACTGGAGTTTCTTGTTGATACGGGGGCCAACAAGAACTTCATTAGCTCAAAAATTCAACAGCCCACCAATCACCTACATAAACCGTTTTTCGTTCAGTCGGCAGCTGGAAAGGTAAAAATTTCTGAGTATGTTGTAGGGAAGTTTTCCACAAATGCTGGAAATGACGCTATATTAAAATTCTTTGTTTTACCACGGCTCATGTCCTTTGACGGAATCATTGGTGACGATACGTTAAAGGAACTTGAAGCCATCATTGACAGAAAGCACAATACCCTTATCTTAAAGCCAAACATCAGATTAACCTTGAAAGAAAAAATTTCCAAACAAGTCAACGTCGTGTTTAATGAAAATCTTTCCCAACAAGCCAAAGATGGATTGCAGTTATTGATCGAAAATATGGCACACTGTTTGGTCCAATTAACATTGAAAAAGTGATTGATACCTCAGTTCAGGCGGAAATTCGAACAACAACGGATGAGCCGATCTATACGAAGAGCTATCCATACCCGGCCTGTCTGAGAGAAGAAGTCGAAAACGAAATCACCAAGCTCTTAGAAGAGGGTATAATAAGGCCGTCAAAGAGTCCCTACAATTTAACGATTTGGGTAGTTCCAAAAAAACCCAAGCCCAACGGTGAAAAACAGTACAAGATGGTTGTCGACTACAAAAGGCTGAACAGTTTGACAATCTCGGACGCATACCCCATACCTGACATAAATTCCACTCTGGTTAGCCTCGGCAACGCGCAGTTCTTCACTACTCTAGATTTGACCTCTGGCTATCATCAGATTCCAATGAAACCCTCAGATGTACCGAAGACAGCGTTTTCCACTATGAATGGGAAGTATGAATTTTTAAGATTACGATTTGGGCTGAAAAACTCTCCGGCGATTTTTCAGCGTATGATCGATGATGTGTTAAAGCCTTACATAGGAAAGATCTGTTATGTCTATATAGACGACATAATCGTTTTCGGTAATAGTCAAGAAAGTCATCGTAAAAATCTTGACATCATACTGAAAAGGCTTAGTGAGGCCAACCTAAAGGTAAATCTTGAAAAAACCCATTTCATGGATACTAACGTGGAATTTCTTGGATACGTCTTTACGCCTGAATGCGTTCGACCAGACACAAAGAAAGCAGAGGCCATTCGTAATATCCAACCTCCAAATAATCTCAAAGAGCTTAAGTCTTTTCTCGGATTGACGTCCTTCTACAGGAAATTCATCCGGGACTATGCGAAAGTTGCTAAGCCTCTAACCAATCTGACTCGGGGGGAGAATGCGCAAGTGAAAGCAAATCAATCCAAAAACATCCGCGTTCCCTTAATGATGATGCGATGGACGCCTTCAACGGCCTGAAAACTTTGCTTACTTCCGCAGAAGTTTTATCGTTTCCTGATTTTGGCAAACCATTTAACCTTACCAAAGATGCTTCTAACACAGCAATCGGAGCTGTGTTATCACAAGGCGAATTAGGTAAGGACAAACCAATTGCTTACATCTCGAGGTCACTAAACAAGACCGAAGAAAACTACGCGACTAACGAGAAAGAGATGCTAGCGATAGTTTGGGCTCTAGATAATCTTCGGTCTTATCTATACGGAGCAAAGAAAATTCGGATTTTTACCGACCATCAACCGTTAACATTCGCCTTGGGAAATCGGAATTACAATACGAAGTTGAAGCGCTGGAAGACTAGGATAGAGGAGTATAACTGCGAATTGGTTTACAGACCAGGTAAATCGAATATCGTAGCTGATGCCCTCTCGAGGCTGAAGATTGATAACCAAAACTTGACCACCTGTGAGTACCGAAGCGGAAATCCAAGTGAATGCGTTACACGATAACTCCTCAACGGAAACAGCTTCTGAAAACAATTCCTCTACGTAAACAGCCCATTCTAGAACAGAAACAGCTGCAGAACATGGATCCTTAACGGAGCCTGCAAATGACGATGCAAGTTCAACGGACTCTGCCAGTGAAACAATGCATAGTGCAGCCCAGGACTCAACTGATCTAATTCCACATGTGGAAGCCCCTCTTAACGTTTTCCGAAATCAGCTCATTATCAGGCTGACAAAAGGGCTTGATATCTACGAAGGACCACATCCTGGTTACTCAAGGCATTATGTCGCAGTGGAATATTTGGATAAAACTGCGTTAACAGAAATCCTTAAAACAAAGTTAAGACCAAATGTCGTAAATGGCATTAAAATCCCTGAATGCTGTATGGAACTCCTGCAGAGCGTATATCTGGAAAATTTTGTTAACTACAAGATCAGGCTTACTCAGAGAATAGTGGAAGATGTTACCAATGAAGGACGGGTATGGGAACTTATAAGCAAAGAACATAGTCGGGCCCACAGGAATGCCCGCGAAAATAAGGTACAACTTTTTGAGAGATACTATTTTCCGAAGATGAACAGTCTCATATCTCGATATACGAAGTCCTGTGATATTTGCCTTTCAAACAAATACGATCGCCATCCAGCAGCCCCTGAATTCCAGCCTACTCCCATTCCATCTTATCCATGTGAAATTCTTCACATGGACATAATGGAAATTCAAGGGGAAAAAATTATCTCTTGTATTGACAAATTCTCGAAATTCGCGAAATTATTCCATATAAGAAATAGGTCGTCCATTCATCTCAGAGACAAAACAATAAAAGTTCTCCATTATTTCACGGTTCCTAAGGTTCTTGTGACGGACAACGAGAGGAGTTTTCTCAGTCCAATCGTAGTTAACTTCATTAAAATGCTTGACATAAAAATGTATAAGACGCCAGTCAACCGAAGTGAAGTTAACGGGCAGGTTGAGAGATTTCACTCTACCATCTTAGAGATCTATCGATGCCTGAAAGCAGAATATAGAGATTTAAAATGAAGAGAACTTCTAAATATTTCAGTCGATAGGTATAATAATACAGTTCACTCAGTGACAAAGCGAAAGCCCTCTGATGTATTTTTCAACAGAAGTACTAGATTTAATTTTCAAAATATGGCAAACTTTCGAATAAAAGTCAATGAAGAGCTCAGGGGGAAATTGGATAAAAATCAAACCAACCGAAATAAATGGTATAACAAAAAGAAGCAGGTGCCCAAGAAATTCAAAAAGGGAGACATAGTCTACACTTGCTTTAAAAGGATTTAGGGTAAGCATAGACCCATATATCGAAAAGAAGTCGCGGCTAAAGATAACAATGTTACGATTGTTACCACGACAGGGCGAAAAATACACAAAACCCAAGTAAAAAACACATAAAGTTAGAAAAAAATCTAAAAAACACACAAAATTACACAAAAAAAAAAAAAAAACAGGGGGATGGCACAAAGCACAAATCAAATACATACATACATCAAGTACATACATGTTGAAAATCATTTAATTTTAAAGAAAAAAATGTATCTATATCAAAAGACATTTGAAAAGATCCATAAACCACGACATGTAATATTAATAAAAAAAAAAAAACAAAAAAACCCAAATTGTATCTTAATCGAAACAAACACTTTCTTTGTACCTTAGTTAATCAATTTAAAAATTACTTTTATCTGTACTTTGATTTATATTGTTCATGATTTCAATATCTTTTAATTCATATTCTTTATTATAACAAAATCTTTAATAATATTTTTATATTAACATAAAGTAAATCTAGTATAAAAAATTGTTATATTAACTACCTTTACAATTGAATATTATAAAAAAAAAGGTTCTTTAATGTATTAAATATTTTGTGTCCTATTTTTACCATGTAAATGTAAAATTTAAATGTAAAGCTTTTCAAATATATTATACAGCCTTTTTCTAACAACGGCCGTGCAAGGGTTAAGAATCTTCGAGTACCAGTCACATATAGTTTCTATTAAAGAAGGCAAGAAGGAGCGTTGACGGACACTTCAAACTGGTACACATCATCCATCTGGAGGAACTCGAAGATTTACTGCAAAAAATGACAGAGCTTGTAAAGAACGAGATAAGAGAACTTGATAGGAAAACTATTGCTCAACACCATCTTACACAGCTCTACGAACGATTCAACTCACTAAAGGGACGAGCTGGGAGGAAGCCGCGCTCAATAAATTTGATTGGTTCTGCCTGGAAGTGGTTAGCAGGGAATCCAGATGCTTCTGATTTGGGATAAGGTTCTCCAAAACGAGGAAAATCTAATCAAGAACAACAACCAGCAATTCAAAATTAACGAGAGAGTCCTTAAAATAGCATCAGACATCACACGGAAGATCAACTGGATAATAGGCAGCACCGCAAACCAACTAGCCATATCCAACAAAGCGAAATTCGAACAGGATATCATCAACGAGATCGTAGTGATAAAGGAGGAAATAAATGAGATTGTGCGCGCCTGCCAAGAAGCGGAATCGTCAACACTAATCTCTTAGACGAGGAAGAAATAAATCAAGTCATTAACGAGGTCGAAACCCTTCCGTATGCAAATGTAGTCGAAGCCCTGCAATACGGCACCCCCTCAGTTCTAACGAACGACAGCCTGCTGCCATACATCCTTTCAATGCCAAAGGTTAGCCAAACCGAATACAACCTTCTTCTGACGAGACCAACGATTATCAATGGAAAGCAGGTGGATTCTAATCAATCACGGAGAAACTTATGGAATCTCATCTGACTGCCTCACTATCAGCAGCATGACTGAAGGAAGACAGCTGCATCGCCCGGTTGCTGAAAGGAGGACACGCCAGTTGCACATTCCGTTCAAACACCGCGGAAGTCATCGAGCTCATCAAGGAAGATATCATTTTCACCACCAACTTCAACGGGGTGCTCAAAAGCGATGGCATCTCCAGGAACCTATCTGGCACATTCCTGATTCACCTAGATAATGAAACTATTCACCTCAATAACAGGACATTCGCCAGTTTTACCGCCACATCACTCCAAGCTCTACCATCCGTCCTTGCAAACATCACAGCAGTTCAGCACAAAATTGACGTTGAAGACCTTCATAAAATCAGCATGAGCAACATCAAGATCCTTCGCAGCCTTACCAATAGAATGAAGTCGACAGTGGCCGCTGACGTCAGTATATTCCTAGTTCTAGCAATCGCAGTCCTGATCATCTGGTACAGGATCAACAGGAAGGTGAACATACCTGAAATACATTTTTCTGGACCGGGGATAAATCCTTCCAGCGTACCTCATTAACACTAAGATCTACGGGACGTAGATTTTTGAGGGGAGGGTAGTTAACACAACGAATATCGCTGCATCGGCAACATGAGATTGCAGCTGTGCACATACTATGCAGTCGTGGTCGCCAATTGGATCTTCATGTACAGACATGATCGCTTCGGATTTCGTCTGCGACCCAGGTTCCCACACCTCGATGAATGCTGCGTCCGCGCATTTGCCCTTGCACGTGCAATCTATTGGCATGAGCCAAATAGGTCAGGAGTTAGGAAATAAATTGATGTTAAGTTAGTCTTAAGCTAGAGCTGAAAGAATAAACACTGGTCCATAATCATAAATTTTCTGATTGCGTTTAATTGTGTAAGTCGAACAGTTGGGGGTGAGGACCAAGTCCTCCCCGTTCGCGTTTTTTTTAATAAAATGGAAACAAGGAACTTTTAGTGAGTTAAATCAAATTAAATAGGGTTTATTTTCACCTACTCAATTAGTTTTTCGATACACATTTTGATATGCAGTACGCGGTACACGGCGGTCAACTGTGCTTGCTGCGGTACAAAATTGTATCGCTGCAATACCGTAATACCGGTTGCGGTATACCCTTGCCAGGGTGTGCATCTATATTTACCGCAATAGAATTACGTACCGTTGCACATAGGGGTTTTTGCTTTCAAAAAGTGCGCAAAAATCAATTTTTCAAAATGTAGAACTGAGAAGTAATATTTTTCCTAGCTGTAGTTAAATAACCAGGAAATAATGTACCGTAGAAATTTTTAATTTTAATGCACACATTTCGCCACAGCATCAGTTGAAAGTCATCGATCGAAAGCTTGCGTTGTGTATTAGCGATTTTTTCTGAAAAATCCTACGGTTAAATAATTGAGTTTTGTATTTTGTTGTATTGTGTGGAAAGATTTTTACTATGGATAGTTCAGCTGCAGGTATGTACTTTATTGTTAAGCTATTTTTATAATCAGTGGATCTTTAGTTTAATAGATATTTGATTTATTCAAAGTATATGCAAATGGGCAATTTTTTTTTATGTTTTTTGTTAATGTGGGCCTTTTTGTTGTATAATTCGGTGTTATTCGGTAACATTTTTAGTATCATCTAATAGTAACAGATGTCAGGATGCAAATTATAAAAAAAAATGCTGCCCCTAACTGCCCCTCTAGATTTTGTCGTCCGTAATATGTGTCAAGTTTATTGAAATTTCTAAGGCTGTTTATCACAAAATAAATTCTTTTGCTTGAAGGATCGTCTGGCTTGTGCATTCAAACTAAAAAACAGTTGTATGATGTTATGAATGAGTATGAAGAGAAAGATTTTGATGCAAAATTGGACTACCTTCAGAGCTATTTGCTAAATAAAGCGTCTTGTACAGAAGATATACTTAAAGATTTTAAGCTTAAAATTGGACGTTTAAGGTATTTATCTAAGCAATATTTGTATAGGTATCTTCAACTTCACCTTTTTAATCTCCTAATTTGTATTAAGGCATGAATTCAAGCTAAGATGGTTAAGTTCACAACGGACGAATATTAGATTTTTAAGAAAAAATGAGATTTGGCTTCAGGGAGTTTTTGAAGTACCAACTTTGGCTGGACGCGGCCGGCCGTCGAAATCTTTCGTAGAACTAAGCGAATGTAGCAAAAGAAGACGAACACAGAGCTTACGTGACAGTTACGAAACGGAAGAACTTGCATATGCCACTCAGATGAAATTACGTGGGACCGGAAAACCACAAGCTTCAAAAGTACTGAAAGAAATAATCGATTCTCCGGGGAGGGCAAAAAGGTATAAAAAAGTATTGTCTGATAGTTCCCAATGCATTGGGACGTTGCAACGTGAAAAATTGTCTACTCTTAAAGCTCTTTCTATTTTTGTTGATGCAAATCTTTCGCGAAAACAGTACGAAATAGTGAGAACTAGTGACAAAAAACTTTTTCCTTGCTACAGTATTCTTCAAAAAGCAAAAAAACAATGCTACCCAATCCCTGAGTCATATACAGTAACAGAAACTTTGGCTGAAATTAACTTGCAGGACTTACTAAACCATACAGCTAAACGGTTATTGTTGTATTTGGATGAAGTGCAAGAAAATTTAAACGAAAGCGAGTGCAATTCCTTAGAACTTGTATCAAAATGGGGATGTGACGGTTCACAGCAAACGCAGTTCCAGCAAAAGTTTGAAAACAGCTCTGATTCAGATTCAAACATCTTCCAATGCTCATTTGTGCCATTGCGTTTGTTTTGCAGTTCAACAAAAAAAATTATTTGGCAAAATCCAACGCCATCCTCACCACGATATTGTCGTCCAATAAAAATTAATTTTGTAAAGGAATCTCTTGATATTACACAAAGTGAAATAGCCTACATTGAATCCAAGATAAGTGCATTAAACGAAACTTGCATCGAAGGCAACAGAATATGTCAAGTCAAACACACGTTGATTTTTACAATGGTTGATGGCAAAGTTTGTAACGCAGCAACTAACACAAAATCAACAATGAAGTGTTACATTTGTGGAGCTACTTCAAAAGATTTTAATGATCTTTCCAGATCAAAAGAAGTTAATAAGGATACGTTAAAATTTGGATTGTCAATTTTGCATGCCAGAATACGAATGTTTGAAAGCATACTTCATCTTGCTTACAAGATTCCATTGAAGAAATGGCAGCTGAGAACGCAGGAAGAAAAAAATATTTTAAAAGAAAAAAAAGCTGAAATACAAGAAAACTTCAAAATAAAATTAGGACTCATTGTTGATATACCCAAGCCTGGTTTCGGGAACACAAATGATGGCAATACAAGCCGCAGATTTTTTAACAATCCCGAACTAGTTGCCGAAATAACTGGTGTCGATGTGAAACAAATTTTTAAATTAAAAGTCATATTAGAAGTACTTTCTAGTGGCTTTGAAATTGATGCAACAAAATTTGAAAAATTTGCTAACGATACGGCCAGGTTGTATATTGAGCTCTATCCTTGGCATCCCATGACTCCAACGATGCACAAAATTCTGCTGCATGGGTCAGAAGTTATCCAAAACGCTCTTTTACCAATTGGGCAGTTATCAGAAGAAGCAGCAGAAGCACGGAATAAGCACTTCAGGTTGTACCGATTAAATTTTGCAAGGAAATTTTCTAGGAAGGACTGCAACATGGATGTTCTTAACAGGTTAACAAAATTATTAGGAACTGGAAATAATAAATAATTCTTCTTTAATAGGTTACTTTTAAGCTCAGACCCTCTTATAACGAGTTTAAGACCCTTGCCTGTTAAGAAAACAAAACAATTTACAAAAGAAGCTCTTGAAATGCTTATGGCCGGGCTTCCTGGTCCATCATCTTTAGAAAACACTGACGAAACTACAATAGCCGATGAAATCGAAGATGAAGAAACAGATAATGAATGTATTGATGAAGAAGAATCCTGGGCAGAATCCACTGAATAACTTTAAGTGATCCATATTTCATTCCAATTTTTCACATTAATAAAAAATTACCTAAATATATGAAAAACACTCTATTTAACCCTTAATTCGACGTAAATAAGCTTTAAAACTCTAATAATAATTGTTTCAGGCAAATATCACTTTATTAGAAAAAAAAATATTTTTGCGCACTTTTTAAACGCAAATACCCCTATGTGCGTTGTACCGTTACCGCTCTGGTGTGTGAGCTCCTTAAGTGTGAATATTCGTGTTCCAAAAAATCCTCCGATTCCATTTTAATTTATTTTTTATTTACTTTTCCAAATTCCAAATACACAACCAAGACCGCTATTACACATTGCATGTTTTGCAAGATTCAAATGAGTGCAAAAGAGAGGGAAGGTGAAACAGCGATAACCTGGCCCGGACATGCACGGATAGGATTTTCCTTGCATGTTTTTGACGTTTCCTTATCTCCTTCTTCTTTATTTTTCGAGTTTGCTTTATTTTTACTTCTCATTCTCAGGATACACATCAGATTGCAGTGAATTTATAATGAAATTGAATGATCCCTGGACATGTCGATGTTTCCTCTATGATTTTATCCTAGATTTTTTTTTCATTTTCATTCCCTGTCTCAAAAACATCATTATAAATATATAAAATTTCATCAGCAAGTTCTTCATCTGCGAACAGCGATTACAAAATAAAAGATAACTGTCTAAATAACGCGCAGCTCAAGCGCATTAAAAAATCTTCGTGTAATAACGTGCGCAGCTCGGAATGAGATTTCAAAAGAAAATCACCGAGAATTACGCAGCGCAACTATGCTGTATCTAATAGCCGTCCAAATGCAAAGAAAAAAACTTTTTTGATAGCCGCTTTGCTGTCAAATGGCAAGCAATTGCTATGTTCGAACTTGCTAAAGTAAACTAAAGTCTTTTTTAATACCACCCAAAGCGACATTGTGAATCGAACATAACTTTTCTGAAAATTAATTGCCTTAGCATCCGCATTCCAAAAGAGGAAAATTCTTAGCAGAAAATTGTCTTTTTTTTCTAAAACGCAGAATTTTCAGAGTGCTTGCTGTACTGTCACAAGACTTGTATGACGAAATAAATAAAAATTTGTCTCAATTTACTATTTATATTTTTTTGTTCAATAAATATTGATGATATTTAACACTGGTTTGCTATGTCGTGGTTATCGGATTATGAGTACAGCTGGTATGAAACCGTGGCAATTAAAGTTATAAGAAGCGGTCGTATTCCCCGACATGTTGCATTTATAATGGATGGTAATCGTCGGTTTGCTAGAGCAGAACATATTCCTAAAATTGATGGACATTCCAAAGGGTTTGATAAACTTGCTCAATGTTTACGGTGGTGCCTTGATGTGGGCATTCAAGAGGTAACGACGTTCGCTTTTAGCATAGAAAATTTTAAGCGAAATGAAGACGAAGTAAATGGTCTTCTTAATTTAGCAACGGAGAAATTTAAGAAACTTATTTCTGAGGAAGAAAAGCTTAAGGAACACGGAGTAAGAATTCGAGTTATAGGGAACATCAAGCTGCTTCCACTTGAACTTCAGCGACTCATTTCCGAAGCACTTCTCCTTACTAAAAACAATGACAAGTTATTTTTGAACATTGCATTTTCTTACACTTCGCACGATGAGCTAACACAAGCCGTTGAATCAGTGATCTGCCATGGTGGTGATATTTTAGAATCGACCGATATTGATGAACGCCTGCTTGGAGAAAGCATGTATACCAGGAAGTCGCCCTCGCCTGATTTGCTTTTCAGAACGTCGGGAGAAAATCGAATAAGCGATTTTCTTATGTGGCAGGTAAAATTAACCGAATAAAGATGTTTCGTTTTCGCATTTTGGTAAATGGTTTTCCTCTCCCACAGATTTCTGCAACTGTGCTGTACTTTACGAAATTTTATTGGCCTCAAACAACGATTTGGAATTTTCTTGCTGGAATATATACCTATCAAAGAGCAATGCACACTAAAGAAAACGTTGAAAATCAAGACTGCCTCGCAGAATGTGAAACAAAAAACACTTTGTTCACGGAACGTGTGCGAAATTTCCTTGAGAAGCTTGATAGCTATAGGAATACTATTTTATTAAAATTATCAAATCAAATATAATACTTTTCTATAAATGTTTTTCCAGCCTTATTCGTTTTCTGTGATTAAAATTCTTGCGAATAGATACTTTGATGTAACCTGATTAAAAATTTTATGCTTGTATTATAATCGGGTCGATTTTTAGGCCTCCTTTTGTTAACAATTTTTGAATGCGTTCATATATTGGTGAGCAAAAATCAGTACGTGTTGAAGATATAAGAGAAAAATGGATAATTTTTGTATTCGTTCGGTTAGAACATTGACTTAGAAAGTCAAAAAAAAGTTAGTAAACAAGTTAAAAAAATTATAAAAACGCCAAACTGGGCATGTATCGATCTTTGTACGTAGACCGTTGTTTTTGATGGCACTTCTAATTCTTGTAGGCGTACTCTCTACTAATTTCATTCTTTGGATTTTTTCCACTCCGCTTTTAGCACAAACAACTATTATACAGATATCTCACGCTTATGGGTAGAAGTGATGCATGAAAGCGAAATCTACTCAAGAAAAAGCTTTTATAAAGCATCGAACATTGGGATTTATTTCATATTTCTTTTCAGCTCATCGTGTCACAGAAAAAACTTGAAAAAGATTTTTCTTTCTTGCTTAATTAAGTAATGTTGAAGGGCGTGTTTGTGTGGATATCGGCATCGTAGTAAATCGTAGTAAAGCTCGTTGGTAAAATGGTTGGGTGTATTTCTTGCTTGCATATTATTTATTACGACATACGACAATGAGAGGTATGCATGTTTTTAAACTCAGATCCCTTAACATCTTTTGGAATTTTATTTTAATAATCGGCCACAGGTTTTGAGTATATTTTTGAATTTGTAGTTTAGACTCATCAAGAAATATTTGTTGTTCGAAATTACGATTTTGGTTTATGACGACAAAGTTTTGTCATATTTACATATGCAGTGCATCCCTTCAAGGGTGCACTTTCCACCCACCCCTCGAGTTGTCATTTTTTTATTTATGAACCAGTGTTCTAAGTAAAAATGCTTGTGGTGAAAAGCTGCACATCTTATCGAATTTTGAAAAAGTCGAACGCGAGAGGAGTTGGCACAGCGATTCTCGTCAAGAAACCACTTAAATTCGCAACAATTGAAATTGGTGAAATTAGAAGCTTTAGTCGTCTTGAGACAAGAATTATTTCTCTTCCATTGAGGGGTAATAGTTGCCTGTATTTAATATCGGCATATATACCGCGAGCCTCCGCAAGCGAATTTGACATCGAAATCGAAAGACTGTTCGAAATACTAAGACTAAATAGTTTAAATAACTATTTCGTCTTAGCGGGAGATCTAAACGCTAGGAACACTTCTTGGTTGGATTCCCATGCCAATACAAAAGGCAATCGGTTGGGGCGATTTATAGATGAAAACCAAGTAGAATATAAAATAAAATTATATAGTCCAGTTACACCAAGTTTTCCTTCGGGAAACTCATATCTCGATCTATGCAACGCAGACGCACGTTTAAAAATTAAAACCATTCGCGATACCAAAATACCGCTGTTGCTTTACGATAGCGATCATAATGCAATATTAATTGAAACATCAATTGCTTACGATTCCACGTTTACTTTTGCAACGTAGCAAGAGATTCCTAAATTAAATTTTAGGGTTACTAACTAGTGCAAGTTCACAAGACGTGCTGCGCAAAAATATAGACACCCAAACCCGCCTTCTGAAGTTCCTAATAATAGAAACCTCAGGAACGACGAGTGTGACACATATATAGGATTGCTCAATACCGTTCCACTGGAGGCGATGGATTCGTCAGTATTAAAAGTTAAAAATAAAAATATTACTGAATGCTATCTAAACCGTGAAATACTTTACAGACACACAAAAGCTTTCTACTAACTCAAGTTAAAAGAATACGCCGACAATTGCAGGACGAGTCGACCAATGCAGAATTAATAAGATTGAAATCACTCCTGAGGAATGTAAAATCTCTATTGAGACAACAATTTCGGAATTCTATCAATGACTATTGGAGGCATTGAGCTGAAAAAGTGATGAAATCTGATTCGAGGAATATGTTTCCTCAGATAAAAGAGATTCTTAAGCCTCGTAGTATTGTCAAGATCCCGAAGCCCAATTGGTTCCGAACATCTCCTCGCACGAGTAGGGATTGTTCCTCACCATTGTCCAAACATCGACAACCATTACTTAGTCGACAGTGCGACGGATAAACTCAATCTAATTGATTCTCATTTCGAGTCGGTCCACGCGACGCAGCTAACAAGTCGAAGGTCTGCCGAAGTTGCTGAAGAGTTATCGACTTTCAATAACCAAAACAGCGACACAGATACCCTTATTCAGTTTTCTGAGGAAATGAAAGCTGACGAACTAAACAAACAACTATTACACAACACTCGACGAACTGACTTTCATATTCAGATATCTGAAAAGACTTCCGGTTTAGATGGGATTCGAAACATTGTACTTAAGCATATTCCAATCAAAATCAGAAGGCAATACTGCGTAATTTTAAATAACTTACTTAACAACTGCTACCTCCCAAGCTCTTGGAAAATCTCGAAGAAATATCCAGAAGTAAAAAAAAGAAGGATCCTTCAGATCCCTCGAATTATAGGCCAATAAGTCTCCTGCCTTACATTGGGAAGGTTTTCAAAGTAGTTTGAATTAAAAAAATGCCATTCGGCAGTGCACGCTGTTACGACATTAGTTTCAGACATCAATTGGAACTTAAATGCTAAAAGATATACAGGTGCCTATCTAGTGGATATCGAAAAAGCCTTCGACACGGTTTGGATTGACGGGTTAATTTATAACTTAATCAAATATGAGTTTCCACACCACCTTATAAACGTTATCATTTCTATGATACGATCGAAAAAATTTGTTGTAACGGATAGAGCGTGCATAACGACTGCGGTTTTTGATGCCATCAATGGTCTGTTGCAGGGTACAGTGACGGCACCGATACTCTTTAATATTTACATTTCTAAAATGACCAGGGACTTGGATGGTACACTAGCATTCGCTGATGATATGTTCACGGCTTAAAAGTTAAAAATATACAGAAAGATCTTCGAAAAAAATTCGAAAACCTTCAGACATTCTGCCATGATTGGAAGCTCAAGGTAAATTTTTCTAAATGTGAAACCATACTGTTTCGCACCCCACTAGGACAGGGTAGTTCAGATTTAAGACGCAATTGGAGAAACTTGGTAGTTAAGTCTTCAGACGGACTTCAACTCGAGTCAAAGATTGTTGTGAAATATCTAGGTGTTCACTTAGACAAATGTTTGTATTACAATGAGCACATAAACAACCAATTGAAAAAAGCAATGGCGGTATTTATGTCGCTTAGTAAACTCTTTTACTCCAACTATCTGAGATCCGATGTGAAGATCATTTGCTACCAAGTCCAATTCTGACCTATGCATGTCCAGTATGGTGGAACATAAATCCATCTTACATGGAAAAATATGGAGTATTCGAAAGAAAATGCCTCCGAGCTTGCACTAAGTTACACAGGCGCGCGCATACAGATTACAATCATTATGTTTTGAATAAGGTCCTTCTAGATACAGCCGACATACCCAGGATAGACAATTTCATCCAAAGGCTAACAAGAAATCACTTTGCGCGATCAGCGAATATCACTGAGAACGAACTCATATCTGGCTTGTTTTGTCCTAACCCTGAGTATTTTAGAAACACTCTAGCAACTGGATATATACCACCTGAGACATTCTTGTATTAGTGACCTGAGTGTTTCCACTCCACACTTTGCCTCACAGTGAAATTATTTTATGATACATCTTACGTATATAAATGATATTAAGTTTGGTTTCAAATTCAATTTTATGAAAACAAAAAGTTGTTAGTTAGATTATACTACTGAAGAGTTAAATTCAGAGAGGAAGTAATCCATGACGCAGCCAACCTATTTTAACGATATATACTATCCCAAAATTAAAACAAAAACTTTTTGTAATTAATTTATTTAATTCATTGTGTCAAAAAATATTTCAATATTAAATAACATAGAATTTTGACAACTACTATCGGTTTAATAAACATCACCTGGATTAAAGATAAATGAATCTGAAATTGCGTCCCACATCAGCTCGTGAGAAAAGTATACCTCGTCCGTCCTTTAAGTTATGCACACATTTTTCGCCATTTCTTCAACCGTTATTTTTAAAAATTCTTCTGTGATTTTTTAAACGTCTGATAATGTGAATCTTATGTTTCGTATCCCCACTCGGATTGAGGTCTCGATGATAGGGTGGTAAACGTAGTACCTCATGTCCCACGGTGTGAATAATTTCATTAATCATACTTCTTTGTTGTTTTATTAGTTCATACATTTCAAATTTGAGCATCTGCGAAGAAGAATTGTTTTGTCAGCAATTGTATTATCTTTGATTTTCAGCTAGCAGAAGCGACTAGATTGTCTTCCCACTTATTGTGGTAGGAGGTATTAATATCAATTGTTGAAGGCTCTTCCAGATTATTCTAAACTTGTTCCTGATTTGCAGAAATTTTCAAAATTCATATCGGTTGTTTTTTTTTATAGCTTAATCCATTTTTCTTAAAACTCTGTTGAGTCATGTGATGCTAAAGTTAAGCTCCACATCTTCTTGGACTCATCTTAACATTTTTAAGGATAGCATCATAATTTTTCCTGCTGAAAAATTCGTATAAATCAATTTTCCATTTTGTATGTGGACCTTTTTTATTTGGAGATTCTACAACTTCTGCCTCGTCGTATTGGTAAACAATCTGTTTAGATTCGTTTATCTAAATCTAGTTGTGTTTCATCCAACTTTGTTAAAAACTTTAACATTAATGAAACCAATCGAAACTTTTTGAAGTTGCTTCTTTATTTTTTGTTTTGTTTTTTTTTTTATTATTTATTTATTTATATCAAGAAAGCCGAAAAAAACTCAAAAATCGTCTCGATCTTTTCGAAGTATATATTTGTCTCGACGTGTATCCCCAAAAAAACCTCCACCTTTCCTCGGTGACGGTATGGTCCTTCTCCGTCCGGAGCGACCTCTGGATTTCACGTGTTTCTTTGTTTTGAGAATTATTAAGTTGTTGCCAGCCTTTGTTTATTTTTTATAACAGCCCCCCTTGGTACTACAATTTCAGGCTAGGACGTTGTTGTACCCTTGCCATTTAACTGGAGCAGCGCTAACTTAACAGCTGGCCTTTCAAAAACTTCATTGGAAGTCTGTATAGTAGCACTTCTGACTTGGCCATCGGATGATGTCTTCACTGCTATAATTCGGCCCTTATGATAGTTGTTTCTGGGGAGATCTTTATCTATTAAGACCACAATGTCGCCGATTTTCAATGGTGGTACTGGATCATACCACTTGGAACGAAGAGTGAGTTCAGGCAGGTATTCAATCACGAATCGCTTCCAGCAATTATTGGCAAAACGTTCCTTGTATTGGTATGTATGTTTAAGCACTTTCCAATTGTCATTAAGCAGCATTGTTGGTTTTCCACCTTCATTGTCAAATCTCAAGAAATGGTTGGGTGTTAAAGCCTCCGATGAGTCATCGTCCAGTGGAACATACGTAAGAGGTCTTGAATTGATGATATTCTCTGCAGCAATCAAGCAGCTCCTCAGTAAAGGGTCACTTGGAATTCTTGCGGGTAACGACATGTAACGTGCTGTTTTGAAGGAACGAACCAAACGTTCCCAAGCTCCGCCCATGTGTGGTGAAGCAGGCAGATTAAAATTCCATTTTAATGAGGGTGCTACGAAGTGTTTTGCAATAATATTAGGATCAATTTTCTCCAAATCTTGCCGCAGCTGACGTTCCGACCCACAAAATTCGTGCTTCTGTCGGAATATATTTCTTTTGGTTGTCCTCGGCGCTGGATAAAGTCATGGAAGCACAAGATGAATGAATCCGCATCAAGTTTATATGCAATTTCTACATGTATCGCTCTGGTCGTTAAACATGTAAACAAGACACCCCACCTCTTTTCTTGACGTCTTCCAATAGCAACGTTTAGCGGCCCAAAGTAATCAACTCCGGTGAACGTAAATGGGTTACAAAATGGGGATAATCTGGATTTTGGAAGTTGGGACATCTCAGGCTCTTCAGGTTTCACCTTTCTGTTCTTACAAATTTGGCAATGTTTTGTTATGGTCGATTTGACAGCACATCTGAGCTTAGGGATCGCATATCTCTGTCTTAGCTGATTGACAACAGTTTCGTTGTTGGCGTGTAGGAACTTCTCATGGCATTGTAAAATTAAAAGATTTGTTATATGATGTCCTCTAGGAAGAATGATTGGATGTTTTTGATCAGAGTCCATAACGGTAACTGCTTCAAGTCTTCCTTTAGCTCTTAATAGCCATCGGCTATCAAGGTAAGGACATAGCCTTCTGATTGTGCTTGAATGGTTTACTGTCGGTCGTACTGCATTGGATGAGTTGCTATAGTTTTGTTTTTTCATAAGACTGCGTACTTCATCACTATATACATTTTCTTGCGCTTGTCGAAATAGTACCGTTTCTGCTTCTTTGAGTTCATCGCCGTTTAAGATGCCTCGTGTTGGTAGCTCAGGCTTGAAATTTAGCTTTATGTTTAAGTAGCGGATGACATATGCCATTGTTCTTAAAATTTTATTCCAGTTCGAAAATCGGCTAACGTCGATGATTGGTTTCTGTGCTATATGTACATTAAGAAGTTCCTCTGAAGTGTCTGTTGCGATTTTTAGGTCCTTTGGCCAGTTGTCGTCTTCACATTTCAAAAATTCTGGACCTTGGAACCAGCGGCCATCAATATCGAGTTTTGGTGGTTTAATCCATTTGGTTGCTTCATCAGCAATATTCTGTTTTGATGGGATATATCGCCAGGAACTTGAATATGGAATATCTTGTATCTCGGCTACTCGGAAGGCAATATATTTATTGTAGCGATGAGGATTGTTTTTGATCCAGCCTAAGACAGTTTTAGAATAGCAGCAGAAAAATGTATGGTTCACCTTGATCGAGAGTTCGTTCAAAATTTGTTGCGCAAATCTACAACCCATCACGGCAGCGTCGAGTTCTAAACGGGGAACAGATCGTAGCTTTATTGGTGCCACCTTCGTTTTGGCACCTACAAGCGAGTTTTCAACTTTATCATTTTTGATTATGCGGAGGTAGGCTACCGTCGCACACGCCTGTTCACTTGCATCCATAAACATATGAAGTTGTATATCCGCGTTCACCCAATCTGCGAACTGATTCAAAAGGCATCTGGGGATTCGGAGTTCCTCAACTTGTGGAAGTATTTTGAGCCATTTCATCCATGCTTCAAATTGGTCATCGTTTATTTGTTCGTCCCATTGAAGCTGACTTCGCCAAATATCTTGAAGAAGGATTTTAAGGTAGACCAAAAAATTCGCAATCAGGCCTAAAGGATCATAAATTGACATCAAAATTCTAAGGACTTCTCTTTTTGTAGGACGACATTCGCCACGTAAAACCTTTTTGCTCCCTTTGTTATAACGAAGTGAAAACGTATACTCATCGCTTTGGAGGCACCACCACATTCCTAATATTTTTTCAGTCAAGCATTCTGGATTCATACTTAGGTCCTTTGGTTCGTTAGGCGACCCTGGATTGAGAACTTTCATGACGTTGGTGTTATTTGACCTCCAATTTCGGATTTCAAAACCAGCTTTCGAATGAATTGTAAATATCTGACGAGCCAGTTGCACCGCCTCTTCTTCTTTATCAACACTGTCTAACAAATCATCTACATAATGATCTGGGAAACTCTTCTTTTTACTGTAACGCTTTGTGGTTCTTGACGAATTGCGCACAACTGGGTGAACATGTTGCCCCGAACGTCATTACTTGCATCACAAACGTCTCGAACCGGGAATTGACATCGTCACGCCATAAGAACCGGAGTACATGCTGATCTTCGTCTGGTATTTTTATTTGGCGATACATCTCCTTGATGTCAGCGGATAAACCAATTTTTCTTTCTCTGCTTCGCAAAAGTACTCCAAGTAACGATGAGTTTCAGTCAACACCTTTCATCAATAATGTGTTTAAGGACACTCCGTTTACTGTAGCAGCGGCATCCCAAACGATGCGAACTTTGTGGGGTTTATTTGGGTTTCGAATCGCCCAGTCGCCTTTCAAGACATCTCATTCTACTCATTGCCATGGGTTTTGAGTCAGGCAGCTTTATTTTTTCATATCGCCACAAAAGTCCAGACTCGTAGCGACCCTTCGAAGGAATTGTTTTTTCGTTGAGAATACATAAGGCTCTTTCTTCATCTTGAATGATCTTGGGATCCTTCGCACCCAATATTCCCAAACTATCTGTAGAAAAGAAATCTTTTACTAATTGATGAAGTTCAACATCTGGCTGGCATTCACATTGGTGACAATGTTGCTCGAATTCCGTTGTGTCTCTTTCAGATGTGACAGAAAATATAGTCCAGCCAAGCCGACATTTCACTGCTATGGGATCGGTTTCTGTTCCTTCTCTAATTTTTAGAGGAACCGCTACGTGCCAATTCTTGAGTCCAATAAGTATGCCTGGACTCGCATTCTCGTAAAATTCAACAGGCAACCCTCTTAAATGATGATACACACTAGCCATACTCTGATAGTCTAAAGATTGACTTGGCAAATTCAGGCTTTGCACGGTTCTTACGTTGGAAATGTTGAAACTTGAAGCATTTCGAAATACACCGGCGATATTCAACGAGACTCTCTGTAACTGTTTTTCTTGACGAGAGATAGTTCCACTCCACTTCAAGCACAAGGGTGCACTTTCTCCTTCTAGATGCAACTGCTTCGCTAACTTTTCATTGAGCAATGTACTGGAGGACCCTTCATCCAAAAATGCGTACGTTCGGACTTGCCTTTGATTGTTGGATAGTACTACAGGTAGTATTCTGAACCTTACAGATGCACAGGTGATGTGATTCATGATTTCTTCGTTCGTCGCTTCGGTATGCTCTTGTTCTTGTCGTTTATTATGCAAAAGAGGATGGTGTCAACCGTTGCAATTATCTTGCGAGCACAGCACTGGTGCTGTACATCTGTATGGGTGCCTTTTGAGACATTGTCGACACAGCTTTGCTTTCTTTACGAAATCCCAACGTTCGTTCACATTCCAACCAATGAAAGTCGAGCAAGTTGAATTCGATTTATAATTGCCTTGGCACACGTTGCACTTTTTGTTGGCGTTTATGTTTAAGGCTCTTATTTGTTTCTTTCGCGCATCTTGTTGTTCATGTACGTGAAGGTGTTCATTTTTATGCTTGGATTTGTTTGCCAACTCTTTAGTATGGAACCATCTCTTAGCAGGCATGACGTCACATATGTCTCCGGCAAGAGAGTGCAACCAGTCGCCCAGAACGCAAATATTGCTGAAGTCTTCTTCTTCGCGTCTATGTGTTGCCCATGAAAGTTGGAGAGTGGGCGGAAGCTTTTCAACTAGAGTTCTCATCAGATTGGGATCACGCATGTGAGCTTGCAGATCTGCTTGTTCTAACGTAGCACATAAGTTGGTGACCGCAAGAGCATAGTCTAGCACGGTTTCCATTTTTTCCAATCTCGGTGATGTCATCTTTTTTATTCGGTCGATGTAATGATCCATAATTAGTTCAGGTTGGCCAAAATATCTTCTAAGAGTTGATATGATAATTGGAACGCAGTTGGGTATGGTTAGTTGTGCTTCGACTGCTTCCCTCGCTTTTCCCTTCAAACAACGTTGTAGCCGAATAAGATTTTCACTTTTAGTAAATCCGCACGCCACTGTTGTTTGATTAAACGTACTTATAAACACTGGCCATTCTCCTGGGTGACCAGTAAATGCAGGAAGATCTCTTGCTACAGCATGTCTTGTTGCAATTTGTTGCTCAGTAAGTTTGATAGGATCGTCATGAATGTTGGATTCGTATAATGGAGTAGGTTTCGCGGACATGTGGTAATATTTTGGCTGTGGCAATTCATATAGGTATTTATTAAGAACAGACTTACCGCACGGTTGGTCTACAAACTTATTTTGCAAGACTTTACCCTGTTGGGCAGCACCGTCCTTTCCCACGTACACCACAGAATCAGATCCACTGTTCGACAATTTTTCTAAAAGCATTTGACGCTTTGAATTAAGGTTTTGTCGCTCTTTAAGAATACGTTCTTCCTCCTCCATCAGACGTAGTTTCTCCAGAATCGTTTTGGACAGGACTGATTTGTTTGTTCCTGATTTAGTTCTGTCGGTTAGCGCCACCATACTTCGTTTTATGCATATCGCACATTTCCATCCGTCATCTTGGGCTACTTCGTCGCCAACTCCAGCACACGCATAATGAATCCATGTGCGGCATTTTGTACATTCAACCATGTCGGTGGATGTGTATGGCTTGTCGCAGAGTGGGCATTTTTGCTCTACTATCGTTGTATTGTGTGCAGACATTACTTCGCATTAGATTTTTGAGAATTGTTAAAAACTTTAACATTAATGAAACCAATCGAAACTTTTTGAAGTTGCTTCTTTATTTTTTGTTTTGTTTTTTTTTTATTATTTATTTATTTATATCAAGAAAGCCGAAAAAACTCAAAAATCGTCTCGATCTTTTCGAAGTATATATTTGTCTCGACGTGTATCCCCAAAAAAACCTCCGACTTTCCTCGGTGACGGTATGGTCCTTCTCCGTCCGGAGCGACCTCTGGATTTCACGTGTTTCTTTGTTTTGAGAATTATTAAGTTGTTGCCAGCCTTTGTTTATTTTTTATAACAAACTTAGCACATAAACTAATTGGATTCGATGTATTGGGTTTGTGTGTTTTAATCAAGCACTTGAACTTGCTTAAAACTTGTTGTACTAACCAAGCACTTGAACTTGTTAGTTGCTGGGGATCAATTTCAATAAAACACCTTTGTGGCTTATCAATTAATGATCGATAGTCTTTATTAATGGTTTTCTTTTATACCTTAAAATCTAAAACAATATTGCTGTGTTTACAAATAAATAAAGCAATTAACACCAATTATGCGGCCAAATGCCGTACCTACATATATGTGCTGAATGCACAGAATAACAAACAAAGTGTAACAAGCAATATGACAATATATTTAGCTGCATGCCCTCGGTTGACTTCTATGCTGCGTCGGCACCTGGGCACGTTCTCAATTATGTAATTATTAATTATTATGTCCGTGTAGCGTTGTCAGCAGTGCAGTGTTGTGTGTCTGAACATTCTCCCCCGCGTTGAATGGATGATTCAACAATCTGGTATCTTAATGATGAATTCAGACTCCTTGAGTGTTCGTCTTGGTTTCGGATGCGGGACTTCGGTAATAGCGCTCGTGCCTTTTCTAGTTCTTCTCCACCAATAGTATATAATGCTGATGGTTTATAAAAGCAATGCCAAGTAACCTATTGCAAAATGGTGATAGCTATGTATTAGCAGTTTGTGAGGTAAGTTTTGGAAATTTTCGTTTGACAGTAACTTTTGTAGAGTTGTGAGGTTTGCTAATTGGGTCTCATAGTGCGTGTCATTGAAGTCTGCTAATAGCGGTTTAAAGTCTATTGGTGTTGAAAGCTCGGAAATGGTTCCGAAGCTGGTGTGCGATGGTCGGAAATTGGTGACGATTGTTTTGTGTCCTTGAATGGTGAAGGAACTCTGTCTTATTATACATTCTGGTTGTAGAGTTAATATACCGGAGCCTTCCAGAGTTAATTGTAAGGATTCGCGCTCGCATACTGCCGTGATTCGAGCTGGATGCCTTGTAGCATATATCCATTGGTTTTTTTGTTCCATTTGAATCCACATTATGTTGGTTCTTAAAATTTCTAGTGTGCACGTGGGTATTGTCTCTTTGTTGAAGAGCCCGATCTCGCAAGAACATTTTTCGGATCCTTTACCATATCTGGATTGTAGGTTAGAACATATGTATTGTTCCCCTTTAATGGTAATGCATGCCCGTAATTCGGTTAGCTGGAGTGAAAAATATTCGTCGCGGTGTGCATTAATGGCAAGTACTGGAGCACAGGGATTGATACTGAGCATCGAGTTGTTTACGAGGGTCGGTACCGGCGTCATCTTAAATAGGTCGTAACGTTCCTGGGTTACTAATGGCAGTGTGATCCAGAAGAGTGCATGATTTTTTGTTATTCCTCCCTTGACTTTCATTAAATTATAGATTTGTAAAATATCTTCCTCATCAGCCGGTAGTTCTAAGTATGCTGGTAAATGGGCCCTTATAGTTTTTAACACCATTCGAAGTTGATACGCTGGCAGAAGTAGTGAGCTGATTTTTCCGTGATGGGTGCTTTCGAGTATAGCTGATTGCATTCGTTGTATATTGGACATCATGAGGATTAGTTGGGACGAAAGCGAAGTAAAAACTTGAAATAGCTTAGGCTGGTGTATTTTTTCCCCATCATCATGCATCCTTGCTGTGATTTCGCTAAGTTGTATCTTGAGCCGCTCCATTCTGTTCTGGGCAGAGTCTTCATCCTGTTTAATTACATTAATATTAGAGTCAATAACGGAGGTTTGGTTGCGTAGTAGGTGTAGAAGGTGATTTTCGTTTTCTTGTACTCGTGTAAAAGTATTTACCATCTGGTCAGCATATTCAGAGTCTAATACTCCGAATAATGAATTTGCTATGTTTCCGACCACGTTGAAAGCTCCTCTCTTAGCTCGTTTGGTTGACAGCAGGCTGTGGTCTTATTGCAATTCAATCATGGTGTGTTGGAATTGGTTTATAGTATTCGCGCATATGCTCTTCTGTTGTAATTCTTGACACAAATGCTGAAGAGTTGAGATTCCATTAGATAATGCACTGTATTCTGCTATTAGTAGTCCCAGGTCATAATGAATAATGAAGTTCCAATCACTGGTTGCTGCCTTGACTGAACCCATGCCCTCAAAATGTATTCCCAAATTTGACTTTAATTTGGTGACATGAATTTTTTCACAACATGCAATTGGAAGCAGTAACGCCAGTAGCAACAACGGGGTTATGCTTCTGCATACATCAAATCTTTGTGCTGTTTGTCTCTATTGTTTGATGATCCCCTTCTGTTTGTTCGGTTTCAGCGTTAGTAGGGTCATCATCTTCATGCTCTACCGGTAGTGGTGTCAATCTATGAATTGCACGTTTCCAGATTCCAGATGCTGTTTTGACATCGACAACTCGAACAGAACCGTCTTCTCCCTTGTGTATTTCGATTATTCTTCCAAGTGGCCACTGCAATGGTGGTACATTGTCCTCCTTGATGATGACCATGTCACCTGGCTTAACATTTTTTGAGCTTTCCTTCTATTTGTATCTATGCTGAAGTTGGTTTAGATATTCTGTTGACCATCGCTTCCAGAAGTCATGTTTAAGGTGTGATACCAGTTTCCACCTTGTTAATGATGGGTGTTTTATGGAAACGGCATTTGAATCCGGTTGAGCAGTAAGTGGTTCGCCAATAAGGAAGTGTCCTGGAGTTAATGCTGTCAAATCGTTAGCATCGCTGGATATAGGTGTGATTGGTCTGGAGTTTAAGATAGCTTCAAACCCCACTAAGACCGTTTCGAATTCTTCGTATGTTAAAGAAGCCGTTGCGACGCTCCTGAGCAGTAAATGTTTTGCTACTTTTTACTGCTGCTTCCCACAAACCTCCAAAGTGAGGTGCTCTGGGGGGCATGAAGTTAAACTGTATGGCCTTGCTGGCACATTCTCGTATGATAGTATTTTGAGCTTCTTCGGAGTAAATTACCGTTGCTAATTCTGACAGTTTGTTGTTAGCTCCTACAAAGTTGGTGGCGTTGTCACAGTATATTTTTTGGCAGCGTCCCCGACGACCGGTGAATCGTTTTAACGCACCGATAAATGATTCAGTGGTCAAATCACTCACTAGCTCCAAGTGAACCGCCTTGGTGGAAAAACAGCAGAACACTGCCACATAAGCCTTATGTGGTCCTTTTCCTCGAAGCTTGTAGTGAATCCAGAAAAGTCCACAATAGTCAACTCCTGTGTGCACAAATGGTCGAGCAGGCGTGACTCGTGTTGAAGGTAAGTTTCCCATTACTTGCGTGAGTAGTTGAGGTCTTACGCAATATTGGGAGTTTAGCTGGTTGCATTCCTCTGGATAGGATGTCTGCTGGGTTTTGTTTGGTTGCTACATGTCTCCATTGTTCTGGAATGGTGATTTCGTGAATTGTTGAGATCCGATTGGCGACGAAGGTATGAAATGATGATGCACTGGCGTTGATCCAAGAAAGAACAATTTCAGAGTCGGTCCATAAGAACGAGGGGTTTTTCCTTGAAGTTCAGGTACTGCTTTATTTTGCTCACTATATTGTGCGCTAAAGACTGCGGCACATAATTCTTAACGAGGTAACGTTTGTTTTTTCAGCGGTGCTACCCGAGATTTGGAGCACAACAATCTTACAATTATCTTCCCATCCCTTAGAATTGTCCGTAAATATATGACTGCGCCGTATGCCTTCTCAGACGCGTCTGAAAACGCATGAATCTGTATGGATACAGGGACTTCGGCTTTGAACATATGACGAGGGAAATGCACATTGTCTAATTCCTTCAGGCTGTTTCGAAATGTTGTCCATCGTGAATGTAACTCCATTGGCAATGCTTCGTCCCAAGAAACCTTCAGTCGCCAAAGTTCTTGTACGAATATCTTGGCTGTTACGACTACTGGTGCCATTATTCCCAAGGGATCAAATAGTTTTGCCAGATCTGAGGTGACTATTCGCTTCGTAACTCGACTAGTGGGGTTAAGTCTTGTTTTTATGCAGAATCGATCCTTCATTGGTTGCCATGTTAATCCCAGCGCCTTGATTGACTCGTTGTTCTCATTGCTGAAGTCAAGATCAATTTCTTGATCCTCCTTTGCAATGCCTTGAAGTAATTGTGGGTGGTTAGCGCACCATTTGCGTAACTTGAATCCTGGATCAGCCAAGATATGTTGAAGCTGACGTTGCATCTCAAGTGTGGTTGAAAGACTATTGGCTCCAGTCAAACAGTCATCTACATAGAAGTCGTTGTGTAAGACCTTGGCGCCAAGTGGATGTGTGCTTGAGGTGCCTTTGGCTAATTGCTGTAAGCACTTCGTTGCTAGATAGGGTGCAGCCCTAGTACCATAGGTTACTGTGTTTAGTTGCCTATGGTACATTGCTATATTGCCTTCTCACATCTTCAGCCTTAGATAACCGCCGTTCCAAAAATAAAAATCTATTCAACGCTATCTCCCTGGAGTCGCCAAGTCTATACGGATCTTCATGAAAAGGTAGTTTGACAACATACCTGCCTTCATCGTTCCTCCGCGTATGTTGTGTAAAATGAGTTTCGCACAACTATTCGATCTTCGTCAATGCCTTGCTTGAGGTATCTACTTCTTCCAGTTTCCACAATAGGTCAACCATTTGACTAAGGTTGTCGTCGTCTTCGGTGCAAATGCCACATGCTATTATCATGCTACTATCCAACCGAAGACTGAAGAGTAGGAAGATTTTCTCCTAAACGAATTTGCCCAACCGACAATAATTGATGATAGAATTCAGCCCCAAGTAGTACTATATGTCGATCCTTTCGGGCTGATTGAATGCTGGATCTGCCAGTGGGATATTGGTTGGTATCGGCCATCTAGTGATGTTGATAAGTTGAGATGGCTGCGGCGAAATAATGTGGTGTAAGACGAACGCCTCCAACCGTGCACTAAAGTTATTGACTTTTGAGTGCAGGTTGACATTGATGCGATGACGAGATTCTCTTCTTCCATTATCAATGCCTTGTATACACATTGAGGTGATTCTGGGAGACAGGCCTAATTTTTTCACAATTCGGTCTGTTACTAGATTGACTTGAGAACCTGAATCCAAGATGGCTCTGCAGTCTATCTCTTGTCCATTGTTAGCTATAAGACGAACTATTGCTGTGCTTAGGAGTACGTAATGATGAGAATCCGGCTTATTAGATGATGCCAACGATACCGAGTGATTTGTATTTTGTTGTTGTGGTTTATTGATTGGGTGACGGTGGGTGCGTTGAGGGTTTGGAGAGTTATCCAAATGTAGAAGCGTGTTGTGTTTTTGATTGCATTTGAGGCACTTTCTTGACATGCAATTACTTGAAGTGTGCCCAATCTTCAAACAGTTTGTACAGCGTTTGTTTTTTTGAATGTATTGTACATGTTCCTCTACCTTGAGTTGCAAGAACTGCTTGCAAGCGTACAAGGGATGTGTTCCCTGCCCACAACATTTGCAACTTGTGTAATTATGTGGCGATATTATTGACGCGCACACACGATGGGTGCTCTCCCTTGGCCCCGGCCTGATTGCCTCCAACGATTGAAAATGAATTTCCAGAAAGTTGAGGAATTCCTTGACTGATTGCAGTTCCTTAGGCCGTCTTAACGATTGTTCATACAGGATACGAGTATTCGAATCCAGCTTCTTAACAAGTAGATGAAGAAGCAATGGATCCCATGTCGAGACATCTATGCCAAGATTGCTTAATGCCATTAAGCATTCTTGTGTTGTATCATGCAACCCTTTGATTGACGGATGAATGTGGATGAATGTGTTTGGGCTGGTTGTCCAATGACTTTTTGTATTAATGTTGTCGTCAATACTCTGACGTTGTTGTAACGATCTTGAAGAGTTGACCATGCAGTGTTGTTGTTTTCATCACTCAATGTTAAGCGACGAGTGAGATTCTCGGCTTCACCCGATAGATTTGTTTTAAGGAACCACATCTTCTGTACCCTTGGTATTTGTTGCTTGTCCACCATCTGCGTGAATAAATCGAAGAATTGCCTCCATTTGAGATAGTCACCATCGAATTTCGGAATGGTGACCTTTGGTAGGGCTATGTTGTTAATACTAGCTGCATCGTGACCAACAGCGTTTGTAGTTCTATGCTAACTCTTTATCGAAAGTGAAGTCAGTTGTGTTTGCACAACTTCCTCTTATTCGAGATATTGCTCGTGGTTGTACCCGACACTTTCCGGGTGATCGTGTGCTCCCCAGTCGTGTAGGGTCAGTTGATTCTTTCAATGACGCAATCGCTCCTTTAAAATGCTGCTGGTATTCCGTTACTACGCCTTCTATCTCCTGATAGTAGTTTTTTGCGAAGTAATCGTGATCCAGAGGAAGATTAGGGAGAAATCTTATGTTATCGTCGTTGGTCTTCAGTAATTCCCACGCGTCTTCTAAACGACGAAGCCGCTCCGTATAGTATCTCTGCTGCTTTCTGTGCGAAGGGTCCTTTTTGTAATTTATTACAATTCGTTGGATATCCTGTGCAGTCGCTAGTTGTTCTGCGACGAGCACTTCAAACGAAGCCATCACGTCGGGGTCACCAAAATGTTTAGATTAGTTTATGTGCTAAGTTAGATTCTAACTCAGCACATAAACTAATTGGATTCGATGTATTGGGTTTGTGTGTTTTAATCAAGCACTTGAACTTGCTTAAAACTTGTTGTACTAACCAAGCACTTGAACTTGTTAGTTGCTGGGGATCAATTTCAATAAAACACCTTTGTGGCTTATCAATTAATGATCGATAGTCTTTATTAATGGTTTTCTTTTATACCTTAAAATCTAAAACAATATTGCTGTGTTTACAAATAAATAAAGCAATTAACACCAATTATGCGGCCAAATGCCGTACCTACATATATGTGCTGAATGCACAGAATAACAAACAAAGTGTAACAAGCAATATGACAATATATTTAGCTGCATGCCCTCGGTTGACTTCTATGCTGCGTCAGCACCTGGGTTCTCAATTATGTAATTATTAATTATTATGTCCGTGTAGCGTTGTCAGCAGTGCAGTGTTGTGTGTCTGAACACAATCCTTCTTATCGATCCGTCCGAAATTCCAGTTAGCTCCGTGGTCAGCGGGATTGCGTAATTCGCTGGAATATCAAAACATTGACTTTTGCCTTTGAATTTTGGTTATATATTTTAATTACAAATTTTGGGTTTCGTTTTCTTAATGGTTCCATGAAAATTTCTTATTAGTGTTTCGTTCAATGTCAACGTATCACTGCTGTTGTTGTCTTAAAACTTAATTTGAAAAAAAATTAAAAATCATTCAAATACGCAAGATGCAATTTCGCTCTGATGCAGAAATTCCATTTTAAAAAGCTCAGGTCACTAATCATAACAACTCTAAAGTATTTTAGAGTAGGGGGAGGGAAGTATTTTATTGAAAACCATTTTAATAATGCTTCACAAATGAATATTGATCATTTAGCAATGAGATACTTTTTGGAATACGTGGCATTCAAGGTACTACCAAAGATTGATTGCGATACTTGTAGTGTTAGTATCAGAAAAGTTGATGAAGTTTTATCGTGCCCATCCGAGTTGTTCATCTTCCAAAAAAAACTATAGAAATTATAGTGATTTTGGAAATTTATATGCTCCGTCAGATCTTTTCTTTGACGTTGGGAAGAAACACATCTAAATATTTCATTCTGTGTTTAACAGTCCTGAAATAGTTGGCATAAAGGCAAAAATGATTGCTAATTGCAAGGAAAGTACACCTGATTGTTTCTGCTCCGATAGCTCATGCCTTGATCATAAAATAAAAATTGCTGCATTTCATATTTTAGTTCTACTTCGAGGGCATTGCTCTTGGGCGGTTGAAAAAATGAACGTAAGTGCAGTAAAAAGGTTCAAATTTTAACCGACTAGACTAAAAATACATAAGTATGTACCGATGCAATTTCATCTTGTGTAAAGAAAAACAAAAGATTCTACAACATCACCGAAAATTAATTCCCTCAGGGTATATATTGATATGCATGGACCTATGTACCCACTTATAAATGTACGTTCATACAAACAAACATACATACTAACCGCTCACAAGAAAACATAAAAGCAAAAAAAAAACAAGAACACGAGTTTTACCGATCTTTTTTCCCTCCCTTCTATTGTTTTGCCAAAGGGTATTCAATAAGAAAATAAAAAAACAACAAATAATTTAAAGCTCTGAGAACAAATGAACTTTTGAGAGCAAAAATATTGTGGAAAGCTCGGGGGTCGTATTATAGGACCCCCAATACAAAAATATCTGCAAAATATTTTTATATGACGTGCACTATCTTGTTGTTATATGGTCTTTGGTAATATTGATAAATAAGCCGGTGATGTTGAATTTCCAGAGGCGCCTTGAGTAAAAGTTGTTTTGCGGTGAACATTATAACTCGTTACCGGATCATCTGCATTTTAAAGGTGATGTATTTCTGGAGATAATCAAGAAGAATTTTTTCTTTCTTTTCATCACTTGGAAATGAAAAACGTGATTTAAGCTAAAAAAAATCGTGGTTAATTTGTCATTACAAAGTAAAAAAAAAATAAAACAAAACAATTCTTCCTGATTACCCATTGATTTATGTAAAGAAGTAATGTTCAAATTTTCAAAAGATCGGTTCGGTAGATTTTGAGTTCTAATGTTCGCGATCCTCAAAAGTGAAGTTTTCGGGAAAATCGATTTAAAGTTTTAATACCTGCAAAATCGAAATAAACCATCAATAAAAGAACCTGAATTTTTATACTTACATAGAACTTACATGAAACACTCATTCAGCATATCGAATGCATATTTCTGCTCTTGTCTATGTTGAATTCTACCCTATTTTGTTGTACGCGCAGCTTCTTCGTTCGCTCAACATATTCGTAGTTCATAAGTAAGGCGCGCCTGTAGAGATGCCCATTTCATCTAAAAAGGACAATGGCTACATTTGCTGCAATTTTAATAACGATTGCAGTACCGTTTACCGATTTTGGAAAAATATCCCAAATAAGTTGATTTGGACTCTCTTTGTTATTTTGTACAAGGTCAGCTTACATCCTTTGAAAGACACACAGATGGAGTAATGGATTCAGGAAAACAAAGGGAATCGCAGCTGCTTTCTTCGGTCGTTTGGAACGATGTTACTCCGTTAGTTTTATTCGGATTGACTAAAAATTTGTACACAATATTCTCGACATCATTCATTTAGAAAAAATATTACATAATAAACATAAAAAAAATAATAATTTTAATTTTAATTATTAACCTTAAAAAAACTTCGCCTACAAAGGCTTGAAGTCCGTACTTCGGGATATTTGTTTTAAATATCAAAACAATTTTATTCGAAGTAATATGTGCGTATCGAGCAAACTCAAACAATTTATATCAAATCGATTGGTATATTAATCAACGGCAGTTTGCTCCTAAACGACACATGAAACGCCCTCACGCGCCTGATTTAATTAGGTCAAAGCTTTACACTTTTCAAAAAATGGGTCTGACACATTATATTATATATTATTGTTTCATTAAAATGTATTTAGTATATCTAAATATATTGTTTTAAACATTTAAATTAATGTATTTTCCTTTACCCAAATAGTGCTGTAATTATTTTGTTCGAATTTTTCCACCAAACTCATAGAGATCATAGACAAGACTTACCTGAGTCCAAACTCCTGCACTTAAACCTGCATAGGGAATAAAGGTAAGACGATTTCTGTGCTGTGATTGTATGGTTATGCTGGCACTGTAAGGATACTTGTTTGGGACTAACTCAAAAATCAAAGCTTACATAGAATATAATGAATTTTTGTGAATTCACTAGTATTTTTTTTTTTAAACACAGTCACAAAAACCTGCGCAACGTCTTCTTTTTGCAAGTGAACCCACAAAATTATAAATTCTGCCACATCGAATGTTCATCATCTTCAAGTCGCTTCGCTTTGGCCCAGGTTGAATTGGTACTTCACCACAGTAATAAACATTAATCATTTGAATTCCAACTGGGGTAAAGGTTTCAAACATCGTTGCAGCACCACAACAAGTTGAGGCAACACAAACAAAAGAATATCAACCCATTTTTCTAACGTTATACTTACCTGTTTATGACATATTTGTCAATTTATGCGTTCCACGAGACAATTTTTTAAATTTATTTTTGTATCCTATAGGAGGTTCGAGGAAATCGGTACTCACGAATCGTACCTCTTGCTTTCAGATATGTTGGAAATGAAAAGTCTATATTTTTTTTTGTATATAATATACTTGCTCTCAAGAGGTTCTGATCACTCTTTTAATGCAAGTAGCACGGAGCGAGAGGAAGAATGAGGAAAAGAGCGAAAAATATTTTTCTTTTTTTTGTAGGGGTTTGAGAATCTCGCCCTGCTTCCACCATTATTGGTAACCACGATGTGATTAAGTTGAATTTTAAATGCCACTATCTCGCACATCGAGGATTCAAAAAAAGAAGCCAGTGTGCGCACACAAAAAATGACTACCATAGAAGTACCACAGCTACAACGTCCAAAAAAAATAGATCCATCTGTACTGGAATTGATAGATCGACTGCGAGAAGAACTAACGCTGGCCAAGGAGACGATACGACAATTCAAATCCAAGGTTGTCCAGCCTACACCCGCATCAACGACTACAACATCTCCAACAGCATCTGGACCTGTTCAGGAAAATATTTCTCGCCCGGTAGTCGATGATCATTGCCCATCAACGCCGAGAGTAGCTACTCACTTCGCAACAAACATATTTCATATTTATTTATTTAATCACATCATTCATAATAGACTTCACAATCTTTAAATATAAATGAAAGATAAGGAACAAAAAATAAATTGAAAAAAAAGTTAAGCAGATGCAGAATATAAAAATATGCATACAAAGAATATGAAGAAAAATGAAGACAAACAGATTAAATATAATTTTCAAAAGAGTTCATATATGATATTATTCGTTATTCAATTAAGTTTATATTGAAACTTACAGATTATAGCGTAAAATAAATAAGTGTATCTTTTACACATGTTTATCCTGTAACTCTAATGCTCATTTGACGTATTCCCTACAAAATGCCGAAAGAGCGCTTCACCAAAGCAACCAGTGCAACATAGCCTTCTTATACCAAGAGGGAAAGTCGAATGTTACGAAAGAAAATATGACGCTTAGAAGAATAATAGTTACGTGGAGGGACTAAACTAAAAGATCGATTCGATTGCAAGAAATTTAGCTTTTCATGATTTAGCTTTTCACGATGGTTGTTTGCTGGTGATGACTCTATGGAGGCATTTGATCATACAAAAGTCGAGATACTGATCAATTGAACACCCCAGAATAGATCTCGAAAGCCGTGAAACATGGTCATTACGCTTCAGTGCATACACATAACGGATAATATTGTTAAACGCAACATTTAGCTCTTTTTTTGGTCTTTGAATTAACGCAACAACATATTTCACATCCATATATAATAATGGGGATCAGTAACGCTTTAGCTAGTTTTAATCTCATATTGAAAGGGGTGTAGTTTCTTGATGCGCATAGATTCGTAAATTTTTCCTATAACTGTATTCATATGATAGTCCCAACACAATTTTTTGTCGAACCAAACGCCAACATTTTTGGGCTTACTCACAAATTCAATTGGCTCACTCTCCAGGAAAACTTTGGGGAGGCTTCCAAAATCAAGTTCATTTCTGCCGACTACTAAGCACTTGGATTTGCTAGGGAAGATTCTCAAAAAATCTTCGGTACATCAAACAAGAATAATGAGAAGGGCCTCGTTTAGTAACAGCAATACCAATGCCACCTTTTTCACAATCGATGTACAGCTGCCCATCGTCTGCGTACATAAGTATCATTGAGTTTTTTTTTTTTATAGAACTAGGAAGATCATTTATATATAAGGTGAAGAGTAATGGGTCCAAAATTGATTCTTGAGGTACACCTGTTGTTGTGTCTACAAACTTAGACATTTTTAGTAAAAACTGCTTGTTTTCTACCAAAGAGGTACGAGTGAACTCGTATGTCATCCGCAACTTTGAGAAGCGCAGTTGTACAGCTGTGACGTTGACGGAAGCCGGATTGATTAGCACATAACAACTTGTTCCGTTGCAGGAAAGCAGATATTTGTTGGTGTTTCAACTTCTCCAACACCTTGGACAGGAAAGGTATTATGGCAATCGGCCTGTATTCTGCTGACGAATTGGCCGTTGCTTTTTTTTTAAAACTGGAATAATTTTCGCCTGTTTCCGAGAGCGCGGAAATGCCGAAGTTGTTATCAAGGAATTGAAAATGTGAGTAACAGCGGTGGGAATATAGGGGAGTATCATTTCAACAAAAATTGGATGAACTTCGTCCAAGCCAACCGCCTTTGACTCGATTTTCATGACAGATCGTACTACATCTTCTTCCTCAACTCTACGAAACCTAATGATAAAAGCGCTATTAGTGCAGTACAGTTTGAAGGCGTTAAATTTGTCGATGTGGTATGGACGGCAATGAAATTCCGGTTAAGTTTGTTAAAGTCAGTGCGACCCACGCCTAAGTCACCCAAATTCCTCCACAAAGTTTACTTAATTTCTAAGCTGACGAAAAGTGTCATAATATTCGGGAATTGCAAATCGTTTCCATCTCAAGTAGGCAGCATCACGTTTATTTTTGAGGGTGAATATTTTAGAAGTGAACTATTTATTGGATGAATGACGCACTCGTTTAGTAACAAGAGGTACGTGAGAGTTTAATAACTGGCTTATTATAGCTTGAAGCATATCCACTTGCCTATTTGACAAGATTCATTAAAAATCGGTTGCCAGTTTATAGCACGCAGGTCTTGTTCTAAAAGTTCAGAATTCAACGTCTTGAAATCCCTGTAAGTGAAATGCAACTGCTTTCTATTTAAAATAACTTTGAGAGTGGCGAATATCAGATCATGCTTCGAAAAAGCCGGGGCAGACACTTGGCTGTTAAAACGTTTCTATCGTGACTCGTAAAAAACAAATCTAAAAGAGTCCCACTTCTACTGCTGAAATTCGTTAGAGTATTTCAGTTAATGAGCCTCAAATTCAAAGCGTTCATATTTTCAACAAACAGATGGGATTCGTCGTGATCTTGAATATTGCAGTTGAAGTCGCCACAATATTCGAGAAGGATGTTGAATACTTGTCTAATAGGTTATATAAGCCGCCAAAGTCAATGTTCTTTTTAGGCCTGTATACAACGCCAAGTAGATATTTTCTTCCTTCAAGGAGGATTTGAATAAAACAAAATTCAATTTGGCTACCTGGGATCGAGGTTGAAAAATGTTTAGAAACAAAAGCTTCGCGGACGTATATGGCTACCACACCACTAACTCGATTATGCCTGTCAGCACGATACATTTTGTAACCGTCCTTAGCATTGATTACCAAGTCTCTGACACACAAATGATCTAAATTCATCGATCTTTTTTGAGAGACTTTGCGAGTTAATATGACATACACTAAGCCCTTCGCATTGCTTGCAAAGTATGTTAACAAGTACGCGTAGGTTATCATTCGTACAATTAGTTGGAGCAAAGTTCAACTCTGGTTGGATCATCTAAGAGGACTTCCTTTCACGAAGAAGACCAGGAACACAAGCTCTCCTGACACAAACTCAATCGGCGGCAGTAGAAAATGAGCAAAGAGTACAAAAAAAACATATGAAAAAGATAATGCACATGACTTGTACTAAAAAAGTAAATATAAATATAAATGACAAAACCAAAATAAGTTCGTTAATCTGGAACCAGGGCTTATAGTTAAGTTGGTTTTGATTCACCTTCATTAATATCTCAGTGTTGAGCGGAGTTGATTGAAAAAGCTTTTCCGCTTAATGCTTGATGCATATGAACAAGTCCATTTCGTGAAAAGACAGAAGAAAGTTTATGTTGTTGTTTTAGCTTTAGAGCTTTGCGATAAATTAAATGGTTGGTCGAAGTGAGACTTTCATGCAAGTAAATCCTTCTATCAGATTGAAGTCCAATGTTTTGTAAACAAAGTGTTTTCTTTTTTATTATTATTCACGATACACAGTTTGTTTTCAATTGCACAGAAAAATTATCTCAGCACATATCTTCGAACTTAAAGGAATGCATCGCTGTTGTTTTCGATTAGGAATGTTTGTAGATGCATAAGGAAGGCAGTGTTCCATTAAGGAAATTAACTGAAGTCTGCATGATACAAGGGCAAACGATTTTGTCATTTGTTCCGAAAGTAGTCAGTAGTTATCACTTAAGATATTAGAACTTTCACTAGTATTTGAATTTCACCTTTAGTTTTAAAGTATTAAATAAAATAAAAAGGGGAAAAACAGTAATACTCCGCTTAACACGACCGCGTTATGCGCGGTTTCACTATAACTCGAATTTCAAATTTAGCGTTCAAATGCCTCGCATTACGTGAAAGTATGTGTTAACATAATGTAGTCATTAACTTCTCTTTGGTAATCCGCGCTTCCTCTGAACATTCTAATTGAAGGATTGGGATTCCCCGTACTACGACTTTGTTCTATGGGGATTCCTTCGTTGTTTTCTTTTTTTATTTCGGCTAGCAGTCGTGTTTTGACGTCAAAAATGCCGCCTATACAGAAAATAAAGCGTAAGACCGTTACTTTGGAATTGAAGATGAAAGTGTTAGGAAAAATGGAGCTAAAGCAAAAATGTGGGAGATATTTTGAAATCTCATAATCAACTGTGAGAACAATTTTTAAAAACCGGAAAAAAATCAAAGTCTCCAGCGAAAGTTCAACACCTATAAGTTCGACAACAAGTTACTATCAGTCTGGAAGACCTCATATGCGCAAAACCAAAGTCTTTTTATGAGACGCTGAAGACAGAAGAAGGCGAAGGGAGTTCCACTCCGACTTTTGCTGCCAGCAGAAGCTCGTTCCATCGGTTCAAGCAGCGTTCCAATCTTCACAATATCCACATAACAGGCGAAGCGGCCAGCGCGGACATTCAAGCTGCAGCTGAGTTTCCAGACAAGTTATAAGAGTTCGTAGGACGAGAAAAAATATCTGCTTGTCCCATCTTCAGTTTTGATGAGACTACAAGTTGTATGGCGATCCAACAGAAAGGCGTGGGTTACACGGGAAAATTTTCAAGAATGGTATTCTAATAGTTTTTACCTATCAGTCAAATCATACTGTGACAAAAGTGGGCTTGAACCTAAAATTTTATTACTCTTAGACACTGCCCCAGGACATCCAACCTCACTTGATATGCAAAGAGAGTTAAAAGTGTACGTGAAGTTCCTTCCACCTAAACTAAGTCAATATCACAACCTATGGACAACGCACTTTTAGCCAACTAATTCATGAAACTGTGTGGCGAAGTTGGTAGAGCCTGCGGTTCCATTTATTCAATTAATTGCTCACAGGTTCGATTCCTATAGTGGTCCAGTCTTTCGAATCTGGTCCAGTCACCATTTCCCATTGGGATCAAGTCGACCAGAGATAGTAGTCTGACTAATGGGTGGCGTTGTTGTAGCGGTTGTTGTATCGGCTTAATACCTAATTCGATTTTTCAAACAAGTGGTTTATGTAAATTGTGTGTAGATTGCTCTGATGTGAAGGTATAACAACAGCGGGGTGTTAAGCTAAATCTTCCAAACTTGAAAAGTTCATGTATCAAACTAATGCCGAATAAAAGTCCTGCGAATTAAGTGAAAGCTAAAAGGTTTCTACAACCACTACAAAATCTTTCATTCTCCTCCTAATTCTTTCACTCGCTCTGTGCTACACGCATTATAAGAGTATTAATATCCTCTTGAAGAGCGAGCAAATAATTTAAAAAAAAAAAACTGGCGGCGAAGGAATGCAGTCTGTGCGAGAGTGGTGGAAGAAAAGAGGCTTAGAACGAAGTTCAAAAGAGTTGTATGAACGGAGGAAGCACCTAAAAGAATAGTCTAGATGCAGAGAAAATTGCTTGAAGACATTGCTACAATGATTTAGGGGTCTGAAGTTGAAGATGTCGCGGTAGAAAATCTCGCTTGTAGGAACGCTCGACGGTCCCCTCAGCAATGAAGATCTGATCGAGTTAGAGAATAATCCCATCTACGATGAGGAAGAACAAGGAGAGTTTTATCTTCAGGGGGAATACAAAATGCTCTATCAAAAATTTATTCGAGTTTGGACATATTGCAGAGTGTAGACAATAATGATGACCGTCTCTTGACAGTGTGTCAAACAATTAAAAACCGGCGTAGGTGTTATGAACGTTTTTTACAAGAACGTGAAAAGAACGTTACCCAAAAGTCGACAGATGTATTTTTCTGTAAAAAAAATAATTAAAAGTATGTACTTCATAAAGTGTTCTAAGAATTAAAGTTAAAGTTAAAGTATTTAATACAAAACCTCAATATACGCGAATTTCAGTTAACGCGATTTTATCCCGAACGTATCCCTCGTTAAAGCGGGATATTACTGTAAGTTCGTAACTTTTCACCTGAATTTAGAAATTGTGTTCCTAACGCGAGTTATCGAGATTGCAGCTTGAAATAATTTACAACACCGCCCGCAAAGACGTTTGAGGTATTCAGCAAATTTCTGCTATTTAAAGATAGATAAAAAAGATTAAGAAAATCAATTTTAAATAAAATATATGTTTTATATTCCACATTAATTACAATTTCATTGTGTGTTCACAAAAGAGTGATATAGAATTCTTTCTATGTATATAGTCAGAAACATCTGCAGTACCTAATTACGATAATTGCTGATCTTAGTCGTTATTTTAACACTAAAAATTCACAAATTATTGAAGCTATTTAAAATTGAACATTTTCGTTGTTTATAACCCGTTGCTCGCTTTTCTGCTGACTCCATTTTTGTCGACAAAAATACATTCTTGTTAAACAATTCTTTCAAAATGCAGACATCTTACATTTTGTACAAATGTTTCAACAACCCAATGAAGCGAAAACAAATATACGAATATATTGTAAAGATGACCAACCTACAAAAATAACAAGAAATATTTTCAACATGTTTGAACTCACTTATGTTTTTCTTGTAGTTTATGTATTTTTAGTTAAATGATTTGTTTTTATTTTGTTGTTTTTTTTTTGAGACACGTGTCAATTTCGATTTGAACAAAGTGGCTTTAAATAATAAATTTAAAATAGGAAAATGCAGAGCATAATCATAATAATCAAGGTAATAGGTAAATGTTGTAAATCGAAACCTGAACAAAAATGTATGTGCAATATTACCTATTTTATAGCGATATCAGCAGTTCCTCTTTGCAAAATTATTCTAGTGTCTCTTTATATAACCAATTAAACATTCCTTAACGTAACCACATATAATGTTTTTCTCTTCTTTATTTTTCGCAATTGAGACATACACAAATATTTAATATAATATTTTGATTGCAAAGAAAAAAAAAATATACTATGATTAAAATTACAAAAAATTACAACTATTAGTCTTATATAACAAATATTCAAATTACTATTTTATAGCAGTCTAACCATGGTTTATTGTTGGCCAAAACTATAAAGCTGTTTATGCGTAACATAACCACAAATGTTTCCATTTGGGGGCGGGTTGGCTGCGATATCTTTGTGAGTCAAGTCTTTAGAATTAACTGCAATGCCATTACTTCCTTCCAACCCATTCATCTCTGCCGGCATATCAGGATATATAGTTTTTCCAATCTTGTCTAATGTTGTGTATGCAGTAGGCGAAGTATCTTCTTTTGTTTGTAACTAACGAAAGAAAAACAAATAAAATATTAAAAAGTGAACATTTAATTTTGAAGTCTAAGATTCATTTGTATTTTACAATAATTTCAATGATTTACTCGAATTTTAAATCAAATACTATACAACACAATATATCAAAATTGTTTATACAGCAATTTGCGAAGAAATTTAAATTCAAAACTATAAAAACATCAAAGTTGAAAGGAGAAAGAAATGGATTTGAAGATATTGACTAACTATCTCGTTATTTCCATTATGATAGATTTTCATAGTAAAATTTCTTAAATTTTTTGTCTCCGGCGAATTCCCTAAGTGACCTTGCAGTGATTCTACTGCCAGCAAACTATTGTATTTACTTCCTTTAACGTTAGCAATAAAGAATAGTACGCTGCTGATGCGAAACGAAAAATCTCATACAAAAAGTGAAACAACGTTCTACTTTTCGTTTTGCAGTACGCTGTTCCATTGCGAAGTTATGCTGATGCGTTCTAGGTGTTCTAGAGTACTTCCTAGACGTCTCCACTTTTTCGCAGAAAATTTGTTGTCCAGGACATTAATTGCGACTTAGGCAATAAATTTATCCAGGTTGTAGTGAAATATAATTAAATTAGACGGTATACTATTACATAACTTACTTAAACCGTATTACTACCGTGGAGCTTAGAAAAGGAGATTCGCGGACCATATCCATACTCAATATACTAGCAGAGGGCTGACTTCCACTTTGGAAGAAATGGCAAATCAAGAATTAAGAATTACTCTTAACTGGTCTGCTCGACAAACTTTACTTTTCTATATCTATTCATATATCCAACGTTTAAAACGTTTCTATTCATGAATCCAAGTTAAAAAAAAACAAGAAGACGCCTTCAAATAAATAAAAGCAATAAAAAATCCTTCTCCAATTGTCACCCTTCATCTTGGCACTTGCCGTATATGAGGAAACGCAAACACCAGGAAAAGTATTTCGAGAACGGTATAACCACATTCCAAATAAACTTTAATCACAAGTTTGGAAATTCATCTTTAGGGGATGGATGAAAAGTGCAACAACCAACGTCATTTTAATTAATCTACGAGCAGGGGGCACATAATGAATAATGAACTTTTATCTGACTTTTATATCAAACTTTACAGACGAAGCCCTTGCTGTATCGAAACTATAATCCAATTGCATTGTGGATGCCCTTGGCTCAGTGGTAAGTGCGTTTGCTGCTTCGTCTGCGGTTTCAAATCCAGGTAAGAAGATCTTACGGTTTTTCACGTCCCCATCTCTCGCGAGTGACTGACAATCTCTCCGATGAGTACAACTGTCAAGAAGAAGATTCTGGGTGCGTTTGGAATCGGCAATTAACTGTAGGGCAAGCCCCCTCCATTTAAGAAAAAATTACCAATTTATTTATTTTTTTTTGTTTAAAAGCGGGGGGGATAGGGTTTTAAATTTATTTTTTGCATTTTTTTCTTATATTTTTTTAAGACAATCCGAGTAAAACTATAGGAGTTACAGCGTTTCAAAGGACCGGCCGTGATACCTGATCGAGGTAGCCGCTCGAATCCCCTAATAGAAAGCGGCTGAAATTTCCTTTGTTTTCCCGAATCCCTTTCTCAGTCTGTGTGTCTTTCAAAGGATGTAAACTGACCTTGAACGTATTGTATATTTTCAGGTACATCGAATGCAAACTAATTTACTGGCACGCTTTTCGAACAGACCTAACATTTTCTCGAAATTATTCTGAAATTTTCGTTGTTGTTCTTTCGTTTATAATTGAATTTTCACTGGTTATTATGTAATTTATTTATTTATTTATTTGCAAAATGCCAAAAATGTATCCCCGCAAGATCGCCAGGAAAGTGGCAAAATTGTGGGTCGACCGAGAAAAACGTGAGCGTGATGGAAAAATTAGTTTTCGCACACACAAATCCAAATGTATAGCTTTTACTAGTAAAGTGAAATGTGAAAAATGCAAAACGTCTCGCTATGTTCCCAAGTACTCACCAGTGGGCGCGCCTAACTGATGAAATACGAATAACACGACCAACAAATAAGCTGCGCTTACAACAAAAGATGATAGAATTCAACGTAGACAAGAGCAAAAAGAGGCATTGGATATGCTGATTCATGTCTTTCTACTGATGGTTTATTTCGAAAACGTAATTTTTGAAGCTCGTGGTCATAAGAACTCAAGATCTACTGAACCGATCCTGTTGAAAAATTAAACATTGCTTCTTCACACAAAGGTTATCAGGACGTTTTTTTTTTCTATTTCTTAATAGCATATTAACCTCGATGTTTTTCATTTGCAGGTGCTGCAAAAAATAGAAAAAAAACTCTTCCTGATTACTTCGAGAAAAACATCACCTTTTAATGCATACACATTTTTTTGTTTCAGATGATCCGGGAACGAGTTAAAGTGTTCACCGCAAAACCAAAACGCCTCAGAATATTGAAGGTCACCGGCTTTTTTCTGACATACTTCAAAAGTTGTACAATTATATGTAATTAAATTTAATAAAATTATATTACTCATGTCGCCTTTAAAACCTTACCCATCCCCCTTAATATGCCTGATTGTGTTTGCAGTTTCCATTTCACTAACACTGAAGAGCACTCCTTACCAAGAAAAATTGTAATAAGCTTAGCACCTGGTTTGACATCTTACAAATATAATATTACAGAACTTTTTTTCATGACACTACAATGCAATGTAACTTGATAAATACTTCTTTCACTTGCAAACCAAAAACTCCTTAAAATCATTCACACAAAATATATCATAACAAATGAAATTCTGCTTTTTAAAAACAATATTCTGTATACATATAGTATGTATATGAAACCGTAACTGTTTTTTCTGATAATTTTCATCCATTCTTATTAAGAAAAAATATTGAGAATTTCAAGAAAGATGTATGGTTTTTTGGCAAGCCCTAGACCATCATAAAATTTGTTTTATACTCGTACAGCAGAATGATACATTAGTAGTAGACGTGGGAATTGATACGAAGAAAAAAATACTCACAAGTTTAAAATAATTTTACTTATATTTTTTCTACTTAATTCGAAATAGCCTCATCGACAGGCACCAACTTATGTCTTCCAAACAACCAGGAACTCTCTATTTCTCTGAGTTCTCTGATTTAGTTAAAAAAGAGTTGGGGTAAAGGAAAAAAGTTTACATAGGCAAAATATGTATACGATATGCTCGATATGTAAGTATGCAAAAAAAGATTATACGCGGTTGCCAATCACAATTGATGCATACAAATGTCCAAATTAGGAAATGAGATTATTTTCTAAAAGTTAAATTGACACCAAATTAGTGGCCAATTAAACATTAAAGTGGATATGGAATTAAATTGATTTCAAAAAGTTACGCGTAACGTACAGAAACAAGAGTCTTTCTTAGAGAACGTATAATCTTGCAGTTTTGTTTTTTTTATAAATTCTTGACTGCCCCGGTGTTGGGGTCCTTACGTTAAGAATAAGGCTTTAGTTGTTTTTTCTTTTAAAATTATCTGCAAATAGCTTGCTTTTCTTATTGCACTCAAACATTTTGCTTTTGCGAGTTCGTTTAAAATGGGATATAATTTTCATATTCTTGTCATTACACTGTCACACAAATATATTTATAAACAATACATTAACTGTACATTAATTAGGACATACCTTTGAAATAGCTTGAGGTTGAACATATCCATTACACATCATCATTGGTTTAATGTAACCGTTTTCGGATGGCCGTAGGTGAACGGAATCAGTTTGAAGTTTTGGTGGATCGAATTTCATTTCAGGAGTAACTGTTCCACGCATATTTGCATTTGGGCTATTTGATAGTGAAGATGTATATGAGCAGCTTGTTATATCATTTAGTTCAACCGAATCAGTACTTTGAGAGCTTTTGTCACTGTCGTGCTGATCAGGGCACACAAACCCACTACCTTTATCAAGACATGTTGCACTGTTCAAGATACCAGAGTCATTACCAACTTTAGATAGCAAACGATGATTCTCAGGATCGTGAAAAGATCGCGTATTTTCATCACCTTCAATTGTATTGTCAAAGCCTTTAGACATGTCCACGTGATCATCGAGACCTTCTGGAATCACAAGTCCGATACTACTCATTTTATAGTACTTTTTCCGAATATTGTAGAATACGAAAAATAGCAAGCCCATGATGAAAAATACCGAAATAATGAATATTTTACTTGATTGATTTACGCCGCAAGCATAATACGGCCCATTTTCCCACTCTGAGTAAAAGAGCTTGTATTGCGAATTATTTATATAAACACTTAAGTTCACCGATTGGCTTCCAACACATATCCGATTATCATCTAAAACATTGATTGGGGCTGTTATCACGGATGACAGTTCTGAAGACGTAGTAAACTCTGTTGTGGTTGACATGGATTTCAAATTTTCACGCTCATGTCGATGATGAGAAGTTCTCTCCGAAGTTTCTCGTATCATATAAGATCCACCTATCGAAGAATCTATTTCGGCATTTGTGTGCCGACGTCTCTTCGCTAGATTTTGATGTTCTGAAGAATGAAACATTGTATCACGTTTGGAAAACGTACGTAAGTCTATTTCATTCCTATGGGCTATGTTCACAGCTCGAACATCAAAGGAATACGAATAACCTTCATCATAGCATGGAGGAATGTCGATCGTACATAAGAACCCTATTATTCGTGATACTTTGTAAGGAGTCGTTTCGTTATTTTTCCTGATATTAGCTCGTACTTCGTAGAAATCTACTCGACCAGAGGGAACTTTTGGAGCATACCATCGCAAAACAAACGAGTTATTAATTTGAGTAAAAGTCAATGATCGTGGAGTTGATGGAACTGAAAGAGAGAATAAAACAAATTTTGCATTACAAATAACATTATAAATTATATTATTTAAATGGGATAACTTTTAAATGAAGCATATCCATATTCAAGTAATTTCTCTGAAATTCTAACTTTTTTACGTTTTATAGATCCAATTAACAGGTTTTTGTTTCTAATCAACTTCAATTAATGAATAAGAACCCATTGCAAGTAATTTTCAATCGAATTCAAATTTAAGTAAAGTGAAGAAACTTTCTCCGTAGTAATTATATAAGCCCTTTCTGGAGTCAATAAAAAGCTAGTCGTTGAATGCTAATGAGCTAATTGCTTTCAAAACATTTCTTGCTATTGGGCATTCATTTTAAAATAGAAATAAATTTTTTTTAAATTTTTAAGATCTAAACCAAACTGTTCAAGTGAAGCTTTTTATTGAGTCCAAGAAGGCTTTCATATAATACTATACGATTCATTTTACTTAACGAAAGAGGTCAACAGAAAGTTAAACGGAAAAAATGTCACAAAAGGTTTAATAACCTTAACCATTTGCTTAAACTCATAAATTATTACTTATTATTTATAAATTATTGTTTTTTAAAAGTGTTCAACATTAAAGCACAAATATTTAACAAAATGAAACAATTTTTTTCTGTTAGACGACAAATAGTTAGCTTTCAGAAAATAAAAGCTAAGCTCATTCAATTTTCCAAAATGTATGAGGAGAATGAAAAATAAAATAAAAAAAAAAGCCAATGAAACTGGGAATATGTTGAAATATGTGTTCCATTTTTATATAATACTGCATATATAGCAGAGATCTGCAGCGATATACCGCAATTATTGGTACAATGCCTGTATATTTGTTTTTTCTACTACTCCAACTCATCGATCCCATATAAAATACATATCTGCATCGCATTGACTCCAAACACGTATGAAGTTGTATTCAACCAGTCATATTTATTCAAGTACTATGCGATACATGATAATTCTTCCTAAGATCATAGCAGACTGAGAAAAAAGTGGTGCGAGTGTATACCAACACCGCAATTTTCCGACAGTTCTGTATATGTATTTAAAGTAAGCCCGAGTGTAACGATTTTGATTCATTGTGTCCTGCACTACCGCTTCCTCATACCTATTTGGCCTGGGCGTTAGTATGTGCGATCGCCTATGAATAACAAAAACACCGCATACACCGCAACTACGTTCATGCGTTCAGATGACTCAAAGACAAACAATTTTTAAAATTTTTCTTTATTAATACATTTTTTTCTCTTTCTGTTTAAACTTATAGTAAATAAAGGTACAAAATTAAATAGGCTTTAGATAAACATTTATAACTATTTGTTGAAATTTTTGTAATGTGAATGTAAAAACAATACGCCATCGACTGTCTTGGTTCCCAGTCTATTTCTCTACTCCGTTATTATGTTACCTGCTAATGAAAATGCTCGTTCTGCTGCTGCACTGCTAGCAGGAATTGAATGAATTTGGAGTGCCACTTTTGATAAGCGAGGGTAGTTTTTCGCATTGATCCTCCACCATTCAATCAAATCAAAATCTTCAGTTATTTTTACTTGCTCTCTTCTATATTTGTCTACTTCTTCTTGAGGAGTTTCTGGGGAGGCCTGTTCAGATTCTCTTAATAAATCCGAGAAAAAGAATTGAATATCTTCTTTGGGTGATGACATAGAATTAGATTGGTTGTTTACAGATTCAGATGGAGTGAATACATTTTGCGTAACGGATACAAATGAATGTGTGGCAGGACTTGCTATATCAGAAGTTATTGGTGAAGAAGCAATATCGGGTAGATTAACTGAAATTATTGGCTGTGAAGTGGACGCTGTTGGAGCATATTCTAATTTGTGAATAAGAGAAATGCAAAAGCTTTGAATATCGTTGAGGTCGTTTGGTTGCAAACTTGCAGCTGGTGGATACAAAAATAATGCAGTCTTATGCCATAAACTCAAATTCTTTAACCAAATGTCATCAATATTCCGAATAATTTTTTCCTTCAAAACCGAAATGACAGTTATGTCTGCATTGTTAGGTGCACAAAGAATTTTAATTTTATGGATTGAAGGTATAACGAAACACAAACATGGAGAGCTGCAAAGTTGCATTTTCTTAAAAATGATTTCAAAGTCCTTACATATTTCAACCAGAATTTTAAGTGTTGAAATATTTATATGCAGTAGCCGTTGGCCTCCCTCGTTCTCAGTTAGTACTTCATTGATATCGAACCAATTATCTACGATTGATTTGATCATTGTGTAATTAGAATTCCATCGTGTGGGGCATTCGTTCTTCAGAGAAGTTCGTAACCTATGCTGCAAATTTGCTTTTTTGAAGTACTTCACGATTTTTTTGCACGAATCTAATATTTCCGTGAGCTCTGCTGTTTCGTCAAATGACTTGTCTAAGACATTTGCTAGCAAATGGCTACTGCAGTTCAAGCGCGTGTTGTGTTCCAAAGCTTTAACAATATTTACTCCTCTGTCTGTTATAAATTTTATTGCTTCAATATTTTGGACACCAAACTCACTAAACAAAGTCTTCAACTTTCTTAAAATATTATCACCAGTTGACCTCTCAAAATCCATTGATTTCATTCCCAAAACGATATCAAATAATTCAAAGCCTTTCTCATAGTGCAATGTAACGCCTAAAAAGTTTCGTTTCACATAATTATCCGACCACATATCAATTGTAGCAGATGCACCACCGCTATTCACAATTTCTTCTATTTCGCTACTGAATTGTTTTTTTTTTCGTCTGCTGATTTCTGCACCTTTCGCGAAATTGTTGTGGGATCAGGAAGTAAATCATTTACGTCTACATATTCTCCATAGGTTGCACCTATTTGAATAAAAAACTTCACTAGCTTTACGAAGCCCGAACCAGCGATAGCCGAAAATGGCCTGCAATCTTCAGTAACCCAAGATGTGCACATGTCTATGGCCTCCTTTTTGTCACCTGCTGCCACGGTTTTTAAAACATGTGGTTGCTTAAGTGCTTGGCAACACTTATGCCGATTAAGGTTTGATGTTTGATGTCCGAAGTACTTGAGTAACTTACGGCAGTCCAGTATGGTTTCGGCTTCTTTTAAAATTTCGGACAGTACATTCCAAATAAAACTTCTACCTTTGCGTCGTTGTGACAAGGTGTAAACGCCACTAGCAATTTTCTCAGCAACAATAGCTTGATTATCCGACATTTTAGCAAATATACTGATAAAATTCTTATTTTGTTAGCACTACTGAATGAATTTTAGATTTTGCTTCTCACGTCTTTTCGCATCAAACGCACAATAAAAAGTAGGAATTTTAAATACTTTACTAAACTCATTCCAGACAGACAACGTTATCTATATCCTTTTGTTTTCCTTTTCAGTGAAACTGATTTTGTTTGCGGTGCCGCACACACTTGTATCGCTTTCCTTGCGATTGAATTTAAAGGCACAAAAATATGACCATGTGCATTTCTCTGGAATTAAATTGCGGTGTATGCGGTGTTTTTGTTTTCATAAGCTATCACACATACTAACGCTTACCAAAATTCAATATGAACATGCTGTAGTACAGGATGCAATGACTCAAAAACATACCATTCGAGTTTAAAAGAGAAACATACCCAATTGACTTAATTCTAAAATGTATGGTAAACAAAACGATCGCTTGTTTGCGGAGAGCGTACACACTTGCACTCTTTTTTTTGTAAGTAGATTTTAAGTCGTAATATTATGATCGCATGCCAATCTCTGATATATAGTAATACTACAGAGGTGCAAAATATGTTCTATATGAATGGGAATTTCGGATGTGTGCATTCCCGTCGTTGCAAGGGTGGCATGAGGCATAAAATTTTATTTGATAATTTTGTGTGACTTTTCGTGTGAGCATGTGCAATGGGAGTTCTGTGAATGGGATTTGGGAGTTCTGTAAAAAGGTACATATGCGTGTGTGCGAGGGAAGGAGTTTTTTTTTCACAAAGGCGCAAGAATTGATCATATCTTTACATTCTGTGGTGAAAATGGAAGTATTTACCACAAAAAAAAAAAGGGACTGACAGATATCACGAATGGTTAGGTTTATTAGAAGAGTCCCGAGAAAAAATAGAACATTTATTATTATTATTATCATTATTATAACTTTATTATTAAGTAAAATAAATGACAATCAATAATATAAGATCATAGCACTAACTACCAGGACTTTCGGCTAGTTTCTTAAAAATTAATTAGGCTATAGTATGTTAATAAATATGGGGAATGTACAGATGTCAGATTTGATTAGGTTAAATAGTGTTATAAAGATTTAGTGCTTGCAAGAATATAAAAGTGTGATTGCTTTTGGTTTCTGATGCAGTCATTTACAGTTCAATCATTTATGTCTTGGGTACTATGGTGTTTAATATGTCCTGAAATTTCTGGCAATGAATTAGGTGCTGGATGGTTAGTCGTGTGTTGACGGAGCACAGGTGGTACGTAGGTGGTCGACTTCATTAGCAAGTATCCCTGAGTAGCAAATGTGTGACTCATTCGTAGGTGGATGAAACATTTTATGAATTTTTTTGGGCAGTTTGTGGGATAAGTTGGAAGGGAAGTGCAGTTCTCTGATTATATTCATCGGTGAAGATTAGATGCCAGTTTGTTTGCTTAAGCTTTCGGATATGTTTTTTAACATCGCTTTGTACACCTGGTTGCAGGTGGAAGCTTTGGAAAATAATTGGATGTCGGTTATGATGGAGGTCTCCTCTAGTAGGCATGGTGGGCATGTTGTTGTCTTGTGTGGGTGCATGTCTGCGGGGAGATGGAGAGAATAAAGAGCCTTGTGGATGGTAGACGGTCGGTTGGTTGAGGTTTAGCAGGATAGAATATTTTTTTGCTTCTAAAGATATTGAAGATATTAAGTAGTCCAACCTTTGCTCAATCGATGGCACGTCGGCCATCTGTAAGCATGTTTTACATAGATGTCGTTTTTGAAGCACTGAGTGCATATCATATCACTGCGTGATAAGCAGGCTGTTTTTTTTGGACAGTCGATTTGCTGCATTTGCCGTAGATGATTTAGTTATAGTCTATCTTTGATAAAACAATTGATTTGATGACCCTTTCGATGGTGCTAATATGAGCCTCGGTGTTTTTTGACGAAAGATACTTAATAATATTAGCCGTGGTGGCTACCGAAAAAATTCCCAGTGTTCAAAGTATGTGATGTCGGAGAGATTATTGGAAAAGATGTTGCTATTGTAACTAAGGTCTTTGCATTTGCACGATCATATATTTGTTCATTATATCGCTTAGTTCGTTTAAAGCAATTAGACAGAGAATAACTGGGAGTGGTGATCCTTGTAGAATCCCTTTCTCAAAGTTATATGTATTTAAAAATATGTTGTTAACTTTCAGACGAAATTTTCTGTTTGTGAGAAACGATCTGACGTTATTTAATATTTTTGGACCGATTTTCCATGCAGCGAGTTTGTTCATTACTACATGGATTCCAATCCTATCAAAGGCTTTTACAAAGTTGATTGACAGGAAACATGGAAACATGAATGGATGCATTGAAATTTTCTATGTGTAAAAATGCGATACGTAGATGCGTTTGTGCAGATTCTTTCAAAAAGCCTAACTCGAGAACAAATCAAGCATCCAAATTGGTTTCATTCGAAGCGTGTGTGCAGAGAAAGCCTTGGCTTAAATTTGACCAGGTGGTTTAAATTGTAATAGGAAAAAATTGTGAAAAAGGGACAGTTTCACTTATTAAATTAAAATCAATTAAAAAAACTTCAAAATCAATTAAATTTATAGTTTTCAACTCCCTCATCATACAAAAAATTTGTACATATTAATATTTACACTGCCGTTCATAAGTGTCCAGACAAATTCATATAATTTTGTTTGTTCAATTTTAATTCCAAAAGTTTCATCAATTAGCCAATTGACTTAATTGAGTTTGTTATGAACTATAAAGGCTAAATTAAAGAATTAAACTGCGTTAAGTTGAGTCGATTTAAAATTTCGATGTGCCCCTTTCCTCTTTTTCTTGATCCACGTTCCCATGAAAGTGCTTGGAGAATAAGGTAATTGCTTTTGTAAAAAAAAAAACATCAATAGAAAGCCCAAAGACAAAGTTAAGACAGATTAAAACTGCATGACTCGTGTATTGAAAAGCGTCGCAAAGAAGATCACAACATCTTGACATATTTCCAGAAAATGACATGGATAAACAATCTGTCAAAGTCGCCCAGGAAATCTTCAAAGCCATTTAGAAAAGAATGAAAAAGATCCTATGCTGAGCAGTTCCCAGCTCGGAAGAAAGAGGTGGTGGGAATCTCTCAACGGAAACAATGTATCATACATTTGAGCCCTTTCTTAAAGGATATAAAAATTATCACGCTTTAATAATTCCGAGCAATGGTTAATTTCTTTCAAAGAAAGCAACCTAACAATATGAAAGTGCATCGTACAAGGTCGTAGAAATAGTTTCGAAAATACACTATACAAGGAGTGAAATAAGCGGTCCTTCACAATGTTTATATCGATAGCTCAGCAAAAATTTTAATAAAAAGTTTTCTGAGGTAGGGAAACTTTTGAAAGTTCAAAATGGAAACATCATAGTTGAATTGCATTCAATGCCGAGGACTTGGAAATACCACTTCTGCAGACTGTATAACGGCGATGGTAATATAAATTCCGCTCACAGGCAGCCTGAATCATTCGATGAAGATGACGCAAGGCCAACAATACCCCGACCTATACAAAGTAAAGATAGCAATATCTATGCTAAAGTCTAATAACGTCACATATGACAACTTTAATGGCGAACATTTCAATGCGGCGGTGATGACTTGGTGAGGATAATGCAAGGTGAATGAAAGGTGAATGGACTCTCAGTATTGTTTGGCCAATCTTGAAGAAAGGATACAATCTAAGCTGCACCAATAAGAGAGGTATCAATCTCCTAAACATAGCCTTTAACATCCTTTCTGCCGTATTATGTGAACATCGTAAGCCGTTAGTCAACAACCTGATAAGGTCTATATCAATGTGGCTTTCGAACACAAAAGCCCACCAGAGACCAAATATTAACATAATGTCAGATCTTGGAAAAAATAAAGGAGCTCCGAATCGGCACACAGCATCTTGTCATCCATTTCAAGGTTGTCTTTGAAAGCATCTACAAGCACACGATGAATAAAGCCATGACTACGTTTGACATTCCTGCCAAGCTTGTCCTTTTGTGCAGGATGACGACGGAGAAGTCAAGCTGCTCCATGTAGGTCGGCAAAGGCATCACCGACCCGTTTGATGTCAATGTCTGTTCAATAACTCGCATACATTACATAGCTTGAAGTCAACAGTGCGTTTTTAAGTGTTCAGACAAAACTCAAAGATGTGTTTAGCGGTAAAGGAGGGCTAAAGAAACATATGCGAACGACATATGAAAACATCTTTTTATGGCAATTTATAGAAAACACTGGTGATTCTCCAATTGATTATGTCTCTTACCGTTCCAAACTGTCTTTATTTGGTTCTGAATATCTTTTTTTTTTTATTTTTGTTGAACATGATGAATCTTCTTAACCATGTATTCCAGTGCGACCAAATATCCACAATATTTTGAACGTTTTTGCATTTTTGATGAGCTCGCCTTGTATGCTTTCGATTGTAGAAGTCTTGTTGGTGATTATGATTAAGATTTCGATTCATTGTATATAGCATCATAGAAGCTAATCAATTCACAATACGTTGACAATAATTTAAAGCTCGATGTGGCGATATCTATAGATTTGTTTTTGTTTGTTTTGTTTTGTTCTTATATTAATTCATTCTTAAGAGTATTTCGGAGTTCACTTTTAAAACTTTATTTATTTTTATTAACGTATTCTGCGCACCTGCAGTTAATCATTTTGGTAGTCTGAAGTTATAACTACTACTACAGTCGAACCGCGATTATATATTGTACAAGAAACATATCTTTTGCAGTAAAGTATACAAAGCAGAGCCTTGTTCTGAAATAATTGGTCTTTTTATTACATTTTCTCTGCAAAGGAACAGGATTGACTGACATTATTCAAAATGTTACTTAGTAACTACGTGATAAATATCTATTGCACTCCAAATTGGACCATAGTTTCATTTGGTGAACTCAATTTGTCTTCATTGGAATTTGGAAAACGTACACATCCTCTTCTGGATTGTAGTTAATTCTAACGATTTTCCTAGTGAACATCTTAAACACACTCAGTTTTTTGTATCTTCGACGTTGTTAAGAATTTCTGTGGTATTTTATGACTAATTTTTTGTCCAGACAAAGCTTACCAACCTCCAAGGTAGCGTTTATTTTAGCAATATACTCTTGGAATTTTTTAATGCTATCGGAGATTTTGTCTTCACGTCAGGACCGTTGTCTTAAACGATAAGTGCGTTTCTCGACAACCAGTTTTCATAGTATGTGACTGGGCATGCTGGGAAATGATCCAGTAACACGTTAGACTAGGAGTGCTTTAATGTTCAAGAATGACAGTTGTGGTTGATCAAGCTTGAATTTGTTGTAAGCAAAGGATCGGAATGCTCCAATCTCAACCCCTACTGCGATACTTTTACAAATGTTGGTTTTTGGCACAGGTAAGTGCAGCTTTCTGCTGGTGGTTCAGCCAGGGTAAGTTAATACGATGCTTCGTGCAAAGTATGAACATTTTTTTTGTCTCGTAATTATGCTTCCCGATGGGATCTGTTCTTTAGTTAACCGTTATTTTCTTAGGTTGGAGATGCTACCAGCATGCATCTCCGGGGACCGTTGCGTTGGGCGTTGAGGAAAGCTAACAAAGCCTTTTATTATACTTTTGTAAGGTGCCTTGGGTTATCAAACATTCGATCCAAAAGTGACTAGGCTATTAGATAGTTGTCTCCAGTCAGATCAAGATCACTTATTCCCGGCAAGCCTTTCCCAGTCGGCTTGAATTTAAGCATAGCGAAACGGTCGGTAATTAATTTAAACAAATTGTGCAGGTACCGACTAGTCACCATAACTTCGAGAACTATAATAGACTACATAGAAACCAATAACGAGAGAATTAGAGCAAATATCGTACCAATGAAAATTAAAATGCAAAGCGCAAAAAGACTATTAATGTGATCTCATTTGCGCGAAATATAACAAAGTGTTTAAAAAAAGCAACAGACGATCATTGAAACGTACAAATCGGTTGATTTTTCTTCGACAAATTAGTGGTTCAGATATACGCTCAGAATAATGCGAAAACAAAAAATTAACTTAATCACTGGAATAACTACAGACAAGCTAGAAATAATTTTAAATCAGCACTTGATAAAAATATATGGAAAACTATAAAATCAGTTGTGCAAAAAAAAAAAATAGTGCAGTTAAAGCTGTTGTCTTTGAGTGTTTTTTTGTGATTGATTGTACTACTTTGTCAAATAAATTCAATGTTTTCTTCGTTGAGAGTGTGTGTGAATTAAACAGAGCCATTCCTTTCGGTCCATATGTAAACTATATTCAACCAAAATATAAAACTTTTAAGTTTAAATGTGCAGCACTAAATGAACTGAAAGTTATTTTAAACGCTTAAGAAGTTCAATCTTGGTGTCCATCTTATCAGTTTCTGAGACGGTAGTCAAAGCACGACTGACGAGGAAATGTCCGGCTGTGAGCGCAGAAAGATCGTGAGGGTTATGCGTCATCGGGCATAAGGTGCTTGAGTTCAAACAGGCTTAGTCTTGATGCAGAAATGTGTGGAGTTCCTCGTAAGTATATTTTTCCGCACCGATTATCCATTCGCCTCCCAGAGTCCACTAAAATGCAGGAGTATTCAGAGTATGCAGAGTATTCCCAGAAACATGGAAAGAATCAACGTAGTGTCAATCGAAAAATCTAAAAATCCTACGAAACCTGATGAATATGCTACTAAAGTAGTGCAACAACAGCTTCCGAAATATATGGAGGACAATCAATTGCTTTCCGATTGTCCAACAGGGTGCAGAGGCAGGCATAGTTGTGTCGCTTCTTTATCTAATGAACGGCGACCGTTTAAACTGAAATTCACTCGAAGAAAAAAATGTTTGCGCTGAAAACTGCAACCGAGTCGCGCCTTTGAAACAATTCACAGGGAAATTTTACTGGATAAGCTGAGTTGTACTCGTATGGACGTACACAAAAAACAAAGATATACGAAGCGATATCAGATACAATAAATGTTGTGCTACATCAGGGATTAGTTAAATGCAGAAGATAACAACTTTTTGCTGATGATGTGTTAAGTAATGATTTAAGTAATTGCCTTCAGCAAATTTATCAAGATTTAAAAAATCTGAATTATTGGTTCCAAATGAACAAACTAAGTTTAATTGTGTCTGTTTTCGCTCCTCTCAGAAAATCATACTCTTCCTTCTTTTTCGCGTCTTCTCCGTTGAATTCGTTTTTAGTTCCTTAGTCTTTAATTTAAGTATTGCCAACCATGGGGAAGTGTTACTGTCGCCCTGAACTACTCATGGGTTTAGTTATGTTGCTTATAATGTATACACGTATCTGATGATTGTCTTGTGTATGTGTTTCTTCTTCTTCGATCTCCAATATTAAATAATGTTCAACTATTATAGTCAAACCTCCCACTGCGAACGTCTCCCTTAGGCGGACATATTTATATTCAAAACTCCTGCTACGAGAAATATTGTATACTCCACTCTCTTAGTGCCACTGTGCCGTCTATGTTTCTTGCACTTTGGTTATACTTTTAGGGGAATAAACCATGTTATATCGACCCTCTGGGTTTTGACTCGAAGATCTGTGGTTTAAGTTTCCAGTGAATACAACGTATAAGTTTGTCGAAAACGCATTCGGACAAGATCTAATGAGACTGACGAAAAAATTAGTTTTTGCATCGAAACGTAATATAAGATCGTTTTAGCGAAGTCAAATTGCGTTCGACAAATGGATACTAATTATAACCCAGCTCCTCGAACTGGCTTCACGTGATCCGAGGAACTACGAAGAACAAAAAGGAAATCACAAAATTTCCTCATATTAGGTGGTGAATACGTCATGGGAAAGCGTTTGACAACGAAGGTTATCGATTTCAAATCTGTCCAGTTGTTGGGATACACAGACGATGTCTAGATAGGTGCTGTCCACCTTGGCGCTATCTGACTTACACAGCGATTACAGAGTCCAGACAATTCGGTCAAGTAGTTAAAGAACCTTCGAATACCAGGAAAGGCGAAAGTCAAACAAACAGTAAATTTTGATAGGCACTCCGCAGTATACTAAGCTTGAGCTTGTAAAATAAATTAATATAACTTTTTTCAATTCTTGTGAATAAACCGGGTTAGCAATTAATGATAGGTAAAATTACGACGTGGAAAAAAATATGGAAACTAAGTTTTACTTCTTAACTGATGCGAATTCTTTGTAGTGACTGCAACTGACCAGATAGATTTTACACTTCGTGTCTTAAAATGAAATTTCAAACAAAATATGATAGCACTGTTTGGTAAATATAAAGTTATTCCGTGTTTTATGTATTCACAATTTGTGTTGGAAAAAGCTTAAGAGGGGATTTTATTTTTCTTTGTTGCATAAATATTTACTTACTTCCAATTAATGTCTTAAGATGGACATCATTACTTGGCGCTGAACTTTTTACAGTATGTGCTGTGACATAAACTTTGTAGTCGGTGAAACTATATAAGTTTTCTAGATTAAGTGTGATTTCCTCTTCTGTACTATTTATTTTAGTAAGGACGTAATGATCGTTGTTGTACCTTTATTGAAAGAAAATGTAACTTAGCTATGGACTAAGCTATGGAAAGATAATTTTACCAAATAGTATAGTATCGTATTAATCCATTTCTGTGCGCTGGAGCCAACCATGATACAACTGCAGAATTGCTGGTAACGTTATTGAATTTAAGTTTTCTTGGAGGTGACGGTGCTAAAAAAATGTAATTTGAACAGTAAAAGAGCATAGAATGTTTTTATTTTTGAATATATTCTTACCATCCTCATCTGTTGACGCCAAATATGGATTACTTATTGGTCCAACTTTCACTTTCGAATACATTAAAATCGATATGTTATATGTTGTGTTCGGTTCTAAACCAGTTATTTCATATTCCTTAATTGATTTTGGTAAACTTATGGTTTTCTCAGTCTCGATGCAGTGCGAAGCTTCACAGAATGTAAGGTTATATCCCACCAAAATTGCTGTGTACAAACATTCCGTACTCCATTGAACTTTTAAACTGTTCGCTGACTTGTTAGTAGTCTCAAGATCCATTTTAGTTAAGTCTGTGGCACTATCGGCATTACAGATTGCCCATATCATACCGGTGCTATAACTGCGGTAGTTAGCTGACACGGCGAAATTCAAAGTATGATTTTGTGGTTCTGTAGTATAGTTATAAGTGTTTTTGTCGAAGTGCAAAAATTCAATTGTGCCCTGGAAGTAATATTTTGTGAATTATGTGACTTGTTTTTTTTTTTTCAATAAAAATTTGTATTACCTTGCATTGACTTTGTGATTCCATTTTTGAAATACACCAGAAAACAGTGAAATCAATTAAATTTTCCGTATCATCTGGCTTCCACCATGATATTGTGTAAGTTTGATTATGATATACTTTGGTTATCATGTGAATCTGTTCCAAAGGCAAAGAACGCTCTTTACTAGGCGGAACTTTTAGAAAACTTGTATTTGGAGACTGTCCTAATTTGTTTTGGCTTTTAACTTTGAATTCGTAATGTGAAGTGCTTTTCCATTGGAATGTTGCTGAAGTGTGATCGATATGATATGGAATATTTCTGCAAATAAACGAAATATTACTAAAATAAGCTGACATCAATAAGGTTTCTACATGTAAACAAAACAATTGACACACCTCAGAAACAGTGTTGGTTTTTTAAGATAATTTATTCTTTATTTATTATTTTGTTCTATTAATAACAACTAAAATAATTCTTTGTGCGAACATCAGCTGACTATGTTATCGGTCTCAAGTCTTAACTTAGTTAAGTTTAGTTTTCCTCATTAACTCATTTAATTTTCGAATTGTTGCGTGTGTATTGCTTTGTGGATGTAAAAGGTAGAAATGTAACAATGTTAAAGTGAGAAACAGTGAAATTCTATTAAGGAAATTGTGAGTTCTCCTTCTTCAAAAATGCTGTGTTAAGCTTGTTTGCCCTCACATAACCGTATCTTAATGTGACCTTCTCCAGGAGTGGTGTTTTAAAATTGGGAAGTTGAAATACATATTTGTAAGGATTGTTTGTGGTGATCGTTTTTGTGAAGCTTTTTTTAAAGTTACTATAGGAAAAGAGCATAGCGCAATGCAGTGATATCCACTTATTTAAACTGATTAGTATTTATACTATGTTAACCTTTCTTATAGTTGTAAGTAGAAGCTTCAATAGCAGAGAAGAAAAAAAACTAAATTAAAAAGTGATTCGAAGCCACTGATACAGTTCCTTTTCGATGGCGACTGTCAAAAAAGTTTCGAAGAAATTCGTCACATTGCTGCACGACCCTCTGTTTTTAATTGTTGTTGATGAAAAACACTAATTTTTTTGCTAACATCGCAACGTTTCGGATTCTCCAAAACTTTCCCATTTGCATGAGTCTTGTACCCATTGATTGATCTTTACTAGATCCTAAAGGATGTATCCTGCAGTTGTTTTTACATTATGTAAATGCTGTCAGCTAAGGAGGGTCTCCAGGCCGTAGATCTTAAGTCTTAAATAAATCATTTCGTGCCTCCTATATTTAAGCATTGCGTAAGATGTTTCGTCAAAGACGGACGAAGAACGTTTGCCGAGTTTCAAGTTGTATCAAGTTTAAAATGTGAGACGGACAAAGCTCACCCGGAACGTTTATGAAATAAAAAACTCGACACAAAGTACATGGAAACAGTTTTACAGAATGGATTTAAGACATCTTTGAAAAAAGAACATCAATGCTTAGACTGTCTTTCAATCCCAGCCTATAGGTTAACGAAAAGATCAAGCAATCTCTTATTCCAAGAAGCCCAGGCTCATATCCCCCAAGGATAGATGGCCTGATTAGTAAGTAAAAAAATTAAAACAGATCCTTACCACTCGAACGTTTTTTTGAACTACAATACCCTACTGGTTTCCGGAGGCAATTTTTTAGCAATTTGTTAAATAATGACACAAAAAATATATAATAAAATGTTGCATTTCGTCAACAATTCGGACAGAAGACGTTTTTGTCTATTGGAAATAATACCAAATACATGAATGCAAACAACGAACTCAGGAAAAAATACAAATATATGAAATTCGAAAAAAATCTTTTAAGCTTTCGGCATAAAGTTGATTTGTTCGATTGTTCTATTAAAAATTGTGAAAAAAGAATCCCTGCACCAACAGTGGGGCGGGAAAGTGCTATGCAGCAATTTCCTGCAGGTTATATTTTGCATATTTGGTACGGAGAAATATAAAATCATGACCTGGCAAGACAATATACAAATATTAATAACATTCGTTTGTTTTTTTAAATGTGTAGTATTTTTGATTCTATGCAAACTCAAAAGAGACGCGGAGCCTATTTTTTTATATAGACAACAAATGAAATCGGGGTTCCCACAGAGTGCATTACACTTTCTCGAACTCTGTCAAAGCATTGCTCGGCAGGTCAGAGTGAGGATTTTTTTTTATAATTTACTCTCTCTCAAGAGGTTATAACAATTGATTGTAGAAATTTGATATCGGGTTATAAAAGTATAATAGTAGAAAGGAACGTAGACCTCTCAGATAAACAGTTCAGACGCATTCTCAAATGTTTCATCGAATACACTGAACCAAATTGTCAAACAAATTGGATTGTATTTTCATGTTAGGTTTTAGGTCTAGTGTACTATTTGTAGATTGGGTTTCATGTCCTTTGTGTTGACTGCAGTAGGGTCAAGTCCTTCTAGTCCACAACAATAACTACATCATCCGCATATCATTGTATCCCAAAACCAGATATTATCATAATTTTGAAAATTGTCTGTTTAAAAAAAAAAAAAAAAAAACTATTGACAACTATTGATAGAGGTCGATATCAAAGCAAACAGCCGTTTCCAACACAATGCGACCTACGAAGAAGAGGGCATGCACCTAAGCCATATATAACGAAAGAAATAGGAAGAACTACGCGAAAGAGAATATACCAAGAGGTTAAAATAAACATATCAATGTCTTAGATCAATAACAGAAGCCAACAGTTATTTAGAAGGAAACATTGTTGTATGAGAGTCGATGCTGAACACCCGGAAGAACTATTTATATATTCCGAAAAACGGCGATAATGAACAACATACCACCGTCAAGCAGAATGAAACCATTAAAAATTCATAATTAAAAAATTATATTGATCCAATCTCTTCATAGCAGCTGGAAGTTAGATGGTTTTGTTAATATTCATACACCCATTCTTAAGAAAGGAGTCCCCATTTTCCGCGTATAAACTATTTGAATAGGTACCTAATCTCTGATCAGAAAAATCCATTACCGGTCAAAACTTCACACTACGGTCGATCTCGGAAAAAAAACATGAGTTCCAAATCGATAGCTGCAACTTGTTCAACGACAATAAGGCAAGACACGAAATTTTTCTTTAATTTAATAAAAAACTGAAATTCAGAAGATTGTAAAAGCAAAGAATAAAAAATGTTAGTATATACATTCGGACAATGTTTATAGGGAAAATCAAGTGACGAAATCGGTCTTTATCATCTTCGTAGAACAAAAAAACAAATATCGATTAATTTATTTTTGTTAAAAAAAAATCGCTAATACCGATTTTTGTAGTAAAGTTTAACTTACAAAACCATGCCATCACATCGAACTTCAGTTATAACGTATTCAAATTCTGGTCCGTTTTCTCTGTATTCTGGTAGTTGTTGCCAATACAAGCGAAGATTTTTCTCAGTGGGATCAATGTAAAAACTTCCAACATCAATTAATGGTGCACTATCTGGTGGTCTGGGCTTTGTTTCGAAAGTACCATGATAAGGTTCACTCCACATTGAATTATCATTGCCCGCTCGTACTGTTCTTACACGAACAACAACATCATATCGCCGAAAGGCATACTCCAAGTTTTTAATATCAATCCAGAATAGCTCCCTCCCGTTCGTGCTCAAGAACGAATTACTTGAATTAGTGTCAACAACCATCCAAGGAAACTTATCCGGCCGCAACAGGATTTCGTAATGCAAACCTTTCGTGTAGCTATACTGACTATACTTCGGAACTGTCCAAGTCAGAGTCACACTATCTGCTGTTAAATTTACAATTTTTACAGCTGGTTTTTCTGGTACAACTGAAATCCGGAAAATTAAAATGTTATTACAATCCAAGAAACAAATAAACACAACTTACTGCAGCTATATTGATGAATGTTAATTGACTGATTTAAGCTTCCAAGTGTGTTTGTAGCGGTCAATTGAAAAGTGTAGTTGTCATGAACTATGTAATAACCGTTGCCTAAAGTTATGTTACAGGTTCTTTGAGAAGGGAATGAGCCACTCTTTAAGCTGCAATAATTATAATAGCCCTGCAAAGATATTGAAATGCAATTTTATTTATTGTTTGTTAATAACTTTGGGCAATTCGGTCATGGTGAACGTTCTTTTCTTTGTTCAAAGTTAATATCTAGTTAGTTAAGACAAGTGTTGAAAAAATATATTAATTAGGATATATTTCTACTTTTTTATACAAACACTATCAAGTGACTGACGGGCGATAAAAATAAATCTTAACATTGTTTGTTTAGATAAATGAAAAGGATTTAAGATTGTGGTTAAATCCTAGTTTTTATCGATAAGTCCTATTCTTCTTTCATGGATGTCGTTGTAAGGTAAGCGTTGTGAACTTTTTCCCTGAGTAATCGTGTTACAAAATAATAACACATTATAATTTTTTTTTTTGTAATTTAGAAACATATATGCTTTGATTTTTTTTACATTCAAAATGCTAGTTACGGAACACGTATATTTATCAATGCAGTGTTTTTGTATTGGATTAATTATGGAGATATTGTCACCCACTGTGTATGAGGTAAACTTAAAGTAAGAATAATTGCACTCAGTGGTTTATTATTATTATTATTTTTATTTAAATGTAAAATAAATTCACAATGTAAATACAAATTATTCACCGCTAGCTGCCAGCTAGCTGGTTTTTTATAAACAAAAAAAATATCTCATTATTTAAATATCTTTATCTAAATTATGTTGTAGTAATAGCTTATATACCTTATTGATGTTTTCTACAGAGGGTTTTACTAGTAAGTCTATAAATTGTTAATTGAATATAGAGTTAGCGATAGTGAACTCAACTTTCTCTTGCACATTGAATCCATTATTAACAAAGCTAACTCCGCACTTGGATTTGTTAAACGATGGTCCAATGAGTTCTCCAACCCCTATGTTACCAAATCCCTTTATACTACTTTCGTTAGACCCATCCTGGAATATGCTTCCCAAGTCTGGTCTCCTTACTACGAAATCCATATAAAACGAATTGAAGCCGTCCAGCGCCGATTTCTTCGTTTTGCATTACGTAGTATCCCATGGTCAGACAGGTACAACCTTCCGCCCTATTCACAAGGCTTGCAACTCATAAGATTGCAATCCCTTGAAGAACACCGTGACCTAGCCGATATCCTATTCATCCACCAGATTCTTAGTGGAAACATAGACTGCCCCGCTCTGCTTCGATTGATCTCCATACACACCAATCCCAGTAACCTCAGATCTATCTCCCTGTTCCGTCCAAACCCTCACCGCACCAACTATGGCTCCCGCGAGCCATTATCCAGAATGATGCGAAAAGCCAACGCCGCACAACAAAAATTTGATTTCCACCTAAGTAAAGTCTCCCTAAAAAACGGCCTTTCCAACTTATTACCCTCGTCACCCAATAATTAGATCGTAGTTTTTAGCTTTTTAAGCCAGCTTGTATTAAATTAAGTCCGGGGTAATTCCCCGGGCCACGAATACATAAGTTAATGACTTTCGGAATACAAGGTGATTAATTTGCAGAATGCGGCTCAATCGGTAAAGATGGCAAGTAAGAGGATTACTGTTCGTAAGAATGTGGCTATGCGTAAATTGTGTGTGCCGGAGTCGAAGTCTCAAAAAGCATTTGTTCATATTCGTTGTTGTGTTTGTTGGGTACAGCGAGGCGTCACCTGTTGCGTAGAAATGTTTCTTACTTATCGTTGTTTTATTTTATCGCTACTCTTACCACCAATGCTCCGACGAAGTAGTTAATAACATTCCGCCCCTTCAACAATACAGTCGCAACAACTGCAGTTCATTGAATGCAAATTTGTTTTTTTTTTTTTAAATGATGCACGTGCTCAAGGGATTGGTTGGACCCTTATAGTGAGTTCATACAGCACGAGTAGAAGGAAAGTTAGAAGGGAGAGAAAGAAGGTAGCAGTGCACATTGGTCTTAAATTGCTGTAGGTTGCAGTGCAGAGGAAAAGTAGAGCGAGGTAATGCATTCTACATGCGCGATGTTCGGCCTCTCTAAATTTCACAGTACACCCGAAAATAGGCTTAAGGGTAAACTGATGAGCATTCAATGATGTGCGGGTGTTGCGAGTGAATTGTTGGAGGGCCGGAATGCAATTAGCTATTTCATCGGAGCATTGGTGGTGAAAGTAGCGATAAAAGAGCGACAGGCAGGAAACATTTCTTCGATGTTCCAGCGAGTGTATTGATTTTGTTATGTTGCTGTCGTTTATAAGTTTTACCGCACGCTTTTGGATTCTATCTAGCAGGTGCAAAGTGGTTTTGGGTGCTCCTGCCCAGAGCGTTATACTCCATTTTTGGCCAAATAAAAGCCTTATTAATTGTAGCTAAGTCAGAAGGAGTAAAGTTTTTCTTGGACCGGCTAAGGAAACATAAATATTTCGCTGCATTCTTGGCGACATCGAATATGTGATCATTCCAGCGTAAGTTAGAATTCAGGCGCATACCGAGCATTGAAAGTTTTTCAGTTTCATCGACGCAAGTGCCTTCCATGGACAATGGCTGGGTATAAGGATTTCGCTTTGATGACATAAGACAGCATTGTGTTTTGGAAGCATTAAATTCTACTCGGTTAGCTAGACCCCATTTGATTATGCTGTTATCAGAATTTAATGAGTTAAACAAACGCATATGTGAAACTGAGGGTACTGTCATCTGCGAAGGAATATATTGGATTAGATGTGATAGACAATAGAACGTTAATGAAAATTAAAAAGAGAGTCGGAGACAAAACTGAGCCTTGGGGAACACCAGCATTTATATGATGAATTTCAGACTTGAAACCGTCCTATACTTGAATTGTACTATTCGAAAGGTAGTTTCTAATCCATCGCAGAAGAGACTCACCGATCCCAAATGCACGCATTTTCGGCAAAAGAGCCGGATGCCAGACTCTGTCAAATGCCTTTGAAATATCGAGTGCAACTATCTTTGTTTCACCGAAGTTATGTATAGATTGGTTCTACTTTTCAGTGAGACAAGTCATCAAATCACCAGTGGACCTGTTGCTACGAAAACCGCACTGCCGGTCATTAAGAAGTTTTCGTGATTCAAGATATTTCATAAGCCGATGATTTATAAACGTTTGCATGACCTTAGAAAGAAGGGACGTAAGTGCTATGGGTCAGTAATTGGAGGGAGAAGAAGAATCGCCTTTTTTATGTGTTACCCTTAAGCATACTTTCGGACACAAAAATAAAAATGATCGTGCATGAAATTGTATGCCTACAATATCATGATTGGAAAAAAAGATTTAATATAATATGACGGTTTTAGACTTAAATAAAACCGATATTATTTGCCGTCAAAACACACAGCGTCGTTGTTGAAGAAGCTGATGTGTATTCGCCTTTATTTTTGTATCAAATCCTACCACTTAACGTTGCACACTCTCAACTCCAGGGGGAGTCGATGTAATGTCAAACTCACCAGCTGCGCCATCGCGGTAATCTGCTCATAGTGTCTTCACCAGCAAGGAACTTGCCACGACGCTGTGTGTTTTGACGGCAAATAATATCGGTTTTATTTAAGTGTAAAACCGTCATATTATTTACCTACCGAAAACACACAGCGTCGTTGTTGAAGACCTGTCTGTTATCTGCTGGTGTTTGCCCACAACGCTAGGATGAATGCTGTATTCTTATTTTTATATAGGAATATCCTCTTCTTTTTTTTTTAATTATATTAAATTAAAAGTCTCCGAGACTAAAGATAATTATGAATCTCATAATTATATTGGTTTGAAATTTTTAAAAAGAAAAGGTGAATTCAAATTCTTATTTGAAATAATCTCTCTGCAGTAATACTTTCGGAATGTACTTTCAGTTCTCCAGTTGCCTCTTGCTAAGATGTCATCAACTGGCTGCTTCTCAAGCCAACCCAATGATGCAACGGCTGCTCTAACACTTCCCGGTGTCGCTCCAACCCCCGCATCTTTCAAAATGCTTCGGACCCAATTTCCAATTACTGATCTTGAGGCCGGCTTCATTGGTCCATTTATAGTTATGAACAAGCTATCCAAGTTGCTTTCCAGAGCTCTCCTCGCTTCTGAAAATCTGATCAACTGTTTTATCCAGAAAACTGGACAGACTCTCTTGTTCTCATGACAACTCAACTGCCAACTAGACTGCTGTGCTTGGCTGAGTCGGTCTTGGACCCAAAAGAAGGATGGAAAATTATCTTCCCGTCCTCTTCTTTGTAATGATTGCTTGATATCTTTAAAAGCGTAAGGTCATGAATTCTTCTACCTGATGCCAAAAGCAGTATAATAGCTGTTCGTCTCGAGACTTCAAATAAAGTATCTTTCCCAGTCTCTCTTTCTGCTAACCACTCAAACACATTCCTTGGATCCCATATACGTAGCCTCTCAGTGGCTGGCTGAGAAGAGCAAATAGCTTTTAAAATGCGTCTCACAAAAAAATTTGTCGCTAGATTAGCGGCCAAATCTGGATCAACAAATGTTGATATAGCAGACTTGTGAACAAGTATTGTTCCAGGAGCATACTGGTCCTTTAAGAAAAGATTGGCCAAATATCTCGCTAAGCAGGAACCCCTAGGAGACCTGGGATTGATATTATTTCTTTCGCACCAAAGAAGCCACCCTTTTAATAAATTCTTTTCTTCTGCAGACCAATTTACTATCTGGCCACCCCAGCCCCAACTTTCCATACTTTCAGGATTAAATGTTCTACCTGTGGAGGGGGTTGGCCCGTTGTCATGTCTATCAGTACCCTCCGCAGGTTCTGTATTATTAAAGGGGGCTCCAGTGCCCGAGCTTTGAGGTCGGACATCCAGAAGACTTGGTCCCATTCTGGTGCCACAATTAAATACTTTCCCCGACAACTGTTCAAGTGAGTCAGGACTCTTGGCATTATGTTGGGCGGTGGAAAGATCCAACCTAGGCAATGATTCCAAATCCTGCTGAAAGCATTTATGTATGCTGCTGCTTGATCTCTGCAGTCTATCGATACATAGTTGTCGAGAACTGCTGTTTCCTTTGAAGCAAAAAGATCTATTTCTGGCCTTCCCAACTTTTCGAAAACTTCCGCAGTTGCTTGAGGCAGAAGATGCCACTCCGGTATGGGGCGACCTCTTGACAATCTGTCGGCTATTCCGTTGTACCTTCCCGGAAGATAAAAAGCGGATATTATTATGTTGTGCCGATCGACCTGATGAAGAAGTTGATATGTCAGACCTAGTAAGTTTAAAGATCTTGTACCTCCCTCCTTTCTTATGTATGCGACCAAAGTTCGGTTGTCTGACTGGAGAAGGATGTGTGCATCTTTCAGAACGGATGCCTGCCTTTTTATCGCCATCAACACGGCGTACATCTCTTTTAAATTGCAGTGGCACTTTTCCTGAACCTTGGACCATTGACCTGACAAAACTGTTTCGTTCAGTTGAGCACCCCATCCTATGTCTGAAGCATCCGTTGCTAAAAAATGCGTCACTTCTTTTTTGTGTAGACTCTCGACTCTTGTTAATGCTCCGAGCCACCAATCTATCTCCTCCAGAGCCCTCCGAGGGATGATGAGCTTTTTTCTCGGACGTTTGTTGTACTGCCTCGAAAAAATCTGAAGGTAACGTGAATGAAGTCGGCCTCTGGGTACAACGAAACTGGCGAAATTTAACTGGCCTAGCACCTGCTCTATCCGGTGCAGAGTGCAGGAGCCTAGCTGAGACATTGCCTGAAGGGAAAATCGAATTTTCTCTACTTTTTTGGCTGGAAGGGACATCATATTTCTGAAAGTGTTCCACAACACCCCAAGGTACTCCAACTTCTGGCTTGGAACCAAGACTGATTTCCCGTAATTTATCTTCCACCCTAATTTCTCTAGAATTCGAACGGTTTCCGCAACCTGTCTTTCTAGTTTGTTGCGGTCCTGACTCGCTAAAAGGAAGTCGTCCAGATAAACCAACACGCGAATGTCCTTTTTGCGCAGAATTTCTGCAATCCAGCAAGTGAGTGCTGCAAACAGTCTTGGGGCCGAAGCAAGGCCAAATGGCAGACAAGTCATCTCTAAGAGCTCTCCCCTGTATACTAGTCTTAAGAAACGCCGATGACCTTCCGCTATCGGCACATGAAAATAGGCCTGAGAAATGTCTAGTTTTATCATCCAGTCTCTTGGCTGCAAAAACTCTGGAATTGTGGAGTGAGAAATTAGTTTGAAAGTTCTTACCCTCACGTATGAATTTAGGGCTCGCAAGTCGAAAATAGGACGAAGGCCTCCATCCGACTTCTTTATTAAAAACATTTTCGACAGAAAACTGGGACCAGTTTTCAAAGGGGGTTCTAGAATCTTTAATCTTTTCATCTCTAAAATCTGTGTGTCCATCTTGTCCGAATGTGCTGTTGCAAATTTGACTCGAGATCTTTTGATGGGAAGACTAAAACAGGTTTTTTTGCAAAATGATATTTTTGCTCCTGAAATAGTTTTTAAAATAAATGAGTTTGCGCCCAGATTCTCCCAGCTTACCCTGTAAGCTCGCAACTGCCCCCCTTGAAGGTTTCCCTTGTATCATTTATTGTCTCTTTCGTGTTCTTTAGAGCGAAAGGGAGGATCAGGTTTTCTACCCTGGCCCTTGTTTGAGTTATTCGCTCTATTGTCTCTATGGCTATGCTTGTAATTCTTCCGGTAACTAAATTTGCCATCCATTGCATTCCTTCTACCAACAGCCTGAACTGCTCTTGGAGTAAAAACTTTCTTTTCTTTAGCCTGAGTCGAAACATTTAGCTGTACTCCACCCAACGACTGTATTAAAGCGGACAACTCTTTTTTATCGAATAAGTTTTCAGCACTAGGATGAACACCTCTTAGCGCAGCCTGAACGTTCTTATTGGCTATTTCGCTTACTAACCTTTCTCTACGCACTTCAATACATTCTGCCCTCTTGCCACAGACTACCTGAAGTGCCAACTCAGAGTTCTTATAAGAAGGAGACGAGGATCCGAAAAAGGAAGTGAATTGTTCATAAAGAGAACTGGGATTTAATTCATCTGGTGATCGGAACGCCCAATCAACAATAGATTGCAAACCTGATTTAAGCAATGCTTTTTGCTCTTATAATGCATTTGTCAATGCGGCCATTACTTGTTCTGTCGAAGAAAGGAAATCTTTGCCCTTATTGAGTGTACACAGCTCATCGTTAATCTTTAGTTCCACAAAACCAGGGGTTGCAGCTAAAGATTTCATAGCCTTTGAATATCTTACGCTCCTCCATGTAGGCAAACCAAAGTGTTGCAACTGCACCACCTCCTTTAAATGCTCACTTTTTGCCGGTTGAACTAGGTTAGAATCGCATTCCGTATGCAATTCACCCAGGTCCAAAGTTCTCCGAGAACCATCTGGGCAATGCAAAAACGAGGAGGTACTTGGCCTATTGGGTGTCATCTCCTGTGGTAAAATCATACTTACAAACTGTGACAATTGGCAAACCTGCTCTGTTAGATCGTCTATTCTTTGGTCTAAGGCTGACACGTGTCGACATGTTTTTCTCTCTCTTGTTAGGAGGAGGTGACACAAAACTATCGTTTTCAGAAGACGATGTATCTGATGACTTGTAGCTCCTCTTTCTCGAGCTCCTTTCCTCTCTGAGGACATTCTCTTGTTCACTCTTAGATTCGCTCATAGTTACATATATATAAATGGAAAACTTATTCAATGTAACTTGAAAGCTAAAGACTGAGGATTTGTTTTTTCAATTTTTTTTTTTTTTTTTCAATTACACAACCGTTCTATTCACGAATACACAACGCTATGAGCAGATTACCGCGATGGCGCAGCTGGTGAGTTTGACATTACATCGACTCCCCCTGGAGTTGAGAGTGTGCAACGTTAAGTGGTAGGATTTGATACAAAAATAAAGGCGAATACACATCAGCTTCTTCAACAACGACGCTGTGTGTTTTCGGTAGGTAAATAATATCACAATGCAGTCAACTTTATGTTTTTTTTTTTAATGCCCACTTAAGGTATCTACATCTATAGATTGTGTCGAAATACTATATAATTATATTTCTATTTTGCTGATAACCTAACGGCAACTTCAGTGGCCTGAATATTGAAATCACTAAGTTCTTGGTCTGGTTTGAGATATTTTATTTCCCTGTCAATATGAGCTCTTCAACTTAGTTGTAAGTTTTGTGTTCTTTAAATTTCAGTTAGAACTGAAATGCATTGCCCAATGGTTTCCTCTCGAACCACAGCTATTATTCTAGTCTGTTTTTTTATTTTTTCTGTTTGTTTGCTGTTTCGACATGAATCCTTAAATTGTTCTTTGATTCACTTCGTTTCTCACTTAATAACGTATTAGGTCCCAAATAAATCGACCGCGCCAGTTAGATCATTACCACTTTGTTAACAATTAATTTTAATTAACTTTGTGCCTTGGTTACGGACGAGAGCTTAATCAGCATTGACAGCTATTCATGCCGATGAAAGGCTTGTCGCCAGCGGTTTTTTAGTTAGTTCAGAGGTTGATGGCACTTATTGTGCTTTCCTATCGACCGCTAATGAACTTAACTGCTGTTTCTGTGATTGCATTCATATCTGATGCAGCCACGAATGATTTCGATCCGAACACCCTGATATACCATATATCCACTTTGACGGCAGGAACCCGGATTATGTCCGATGTTCTTTTGTAGTCTGCACACAAATACTATAGCTTCCAACTGCTTAGGTGGATTGGTGTACCAAACTCGTCCACATGACCTACTGGCTTTGGAAGACTAATTCCTGTCAGCTGACTTGGTAACTGTTGATATCTAAGATGGCAATTCTACCACTTTCTCCTTCAGAAAATCTGCGAAGTCGCTTATGTCTGCGTTCTTTAAAAGATTCTTACGTTTCATCCGCTCTTGGTAAAGTGCAGCTCCAAGTTTAAAGGCTAAAGAGGTCAAGGCGGCGTGATTGCTGAGAACTAGCTCTCGCCTTAACGATTTTCTATCCGCCACAGAGCCATTCACCCTTACCGTCCAGAGATGCAAATCGCATTTGAAAATCAACGGTGCTAAATTTAGCAGACCTCTGACGTGAGGTCATGGTTTTCGATGATGGTTTCCGCATCTTTCCATTGTGAATGTAAATAAAGCAATAAGGTAACAAGTTAAAATTCAACTTAAAAACTTAATCAAGTAGAATTCAAGCTTACATTTTGAAATCGAAAAGACAAAAATAAAAATATGAAAAAAGAAAGAAAAGATCGAGATAAGAGCAAGGAGAAAAAGTTTAAGGATAGAAAGATAGAATTTGCTGCTAATCTGCTAATTATCTGAACACAGCATGCCTGAATAAGAAAAGGTCGCGACGAATTTAAATATTTATACCTTTGGTGACACACATACACATACCCAGTCATATCATTGACCCCATCCCACGGTTTACACTATTGTAGAAACAAGGTTAGGAAAATAGCTTCAGCGTATGAATATATGGGAACAAGTATTGTTTTATTTAGCTTAACATTTGTATCGTTTGGAGTAAGGCTCGCTTAATATATTGGATCTGTCATCAAGTTAACAGCAGGCAGACTATCTTAGGGCTTATGTGATAGAAGAATTGTTTGCGTTTTGTTAATATTGAGTTCGAGTCCATTTGAGGTTAACCATTTTTATATGGACAAATGGAGAAGCCTGTCGTACGACAGGCATGGATTTATAAGGGTCCAATAGTATTTATTAATAATCTTAAGTTTTTCGCTCGAAAAAATTCACAGATTTCATTGAATAGACCCACAGCTATGTTCACTATAATATTTTTTTTAATTCTCAATAAGTTTTGACTTCGTGCCTTTGCACGTTAGACTGCATTTCTCTGATATTATTGTGTTTATTTTTAAGGTCTATAGCATTTTCTGCTGAAGTTCGATTCTCAGTCTTGAACAATCTTATTTTGTGAACACTGTGGCGCAAATTTGCAATTTTATAGTTCTAGTTCGGCACACTCACTTTTAGAAACTGACACTTAAAATATTTTCAAGAACTCTGTGAGTATGGCATGAGTCTTTTTAACCAACAAGCTTCCATCACATAAATTTAGCATAAATCTCTGCAAAAAACAATTATAAAGGAGTTTAAACTACCTGTTTTCAAAATTGATAGAATTTCAGCCGGATCCGCTTTATGTTCTTTTTGCCATACCTGTTTAAATCTAATTTTAAGATATCCTATAGTAATAAATCATTAGCTCTCCGAACTGTGAGTTGAAATATAATTAAGAAGAAAACACTTACATTAGAACTCACATAAAAAAAAATGACGATTCGGTCCTCTTTCTGCATGTCCAACACTTTATATATTCACCGCCTCCAGTTAGAAACTCAGAAAAACAAATCTGACCAAATTTTATCCAATTGACTCTAAAAACGAAACATTAGAAATTCTTATAGAGATATTTCTAACCTACGATTGCGACAAACGTTTGCGCATTTTCGATTGCACGTACGTATGTATGTATTTATATGTTGAGCCAAACAATGTAATTGGAAAATTATACACATTTTGATTTGTGGTTATTGCACAGAGGGAGAAATTAACAGACATGGGACATAAATCATGTGGATAAAGACCTTAAGAAGGAAATCGCTTGCGCTATCAAACGATTGAATTTTATCATCCGGTGCAAAATTCCAAGTAAATTATACTGCGCCTCTTTTTGGATCGGCGCCATAATGAATGTTTTGTTTCTACGACAAATTTCGTTATATTCATAGAATAATTCGGAAAACAGAATATGAAATGTGTATTCACAAAAACCAAAAACAATAAAAAATTCCAGCCAGAAATGAATGGTTCTGTAAACTGCCAAAAAGATGGGCAACGCATCCACTGATTACGCCAAAGAATAATTTTCAGCACAGTTTTTCCGTTGGTATTCGGTTATAGTTGTGGCATACTAAAAAGAACAAGTGCTTCGATCAGCTCAATTGGCATGGATAAATAGATGAGGTAACAATGACGATACAGCCTGGTTGTGCTACTGTGGGACGACTTTTCCATTGCAGAAATTCAAACCACAATCAACTGACAAACCACGTTCACAAAACACTGTCAGAAAACAACCGCCAAACTTTCCATAAAAAATCTACTGCGTTGTTGTCTTGAAATCAGAAAAACGTTTCCCGTTGTAACGGTTCGAAATGTACAGACGATCGAACGGTTCAGATGACAAATAAATAAAATGATTCTCGAACAGTATAGATGCGAATCAAATAAAGTGAGTTGGTGTAAACGGCATGGAGTAAGAGTGTAATATTTCAATTCGAACAATTGAAAAATTAGTTTATCAAATCAAAAGATATAACTCAAGATGAAATTAAAATATAATTCAAAACAAACGATTCTAAACTTCGTCTCAAGAGCGAACGCACCAAACTTCATCAAATCTTGTCAAATAATGAACTCATCAAATAAGATGGCGAAAACCAAAAGTCATGAAAGAAAGAACTGGATCTGCGGAAAGCTAAGTGTGTTTGTTGTGCTTGTTCTTGAGTTGAGGTCACACTTTGTAATATGAAAACTTTAGATTGAAAAGCTTACACAGAGACAATGCTGTCTAAGGTGCCTTACGCACTACTTCGACAACGATCGATACTTTTCTCAATTTACTACCGCTTGAAAAAGTGGGAAAAAGTGCGCATATACTTACCAAATCGGACATCTTTAAAAATTAAAGTCACTGCTCAATTTTGAAGTTCTTAGAGACATATTCGAAGTCCACTCCATACGGACTTCTATTCTCCCTACGAAATGAACATGAGGGGGAAATTTGCAAATTGAAAAAAAAAAATCGTATAATACATGAAAAGAAACTAGAGTTCTCATTCATCATTCGTTTCAATTATGTATATAACCTCGGTCGGTTTTGCTCTAAGGCAAATGTTAAAACCTGAAGGAAGTAGGAGTCTTTTTTTTTTAATTTCATTAAAAATTTCGTTATTTAAAGATAAAACATGAAACTTACGGAATATTTTTATAATAAATATAATTTAATCTTCTATAAAAATTCAGAGCAAATGGGTCTGAATAAATTTGTCGCCTGGACGACCATTTTAGATAAAATAAAGTTTTAAACTTCAAAGTCATAATATCATTTTAATTAATAATAAAAGTATATTTGTTTATTACTTACTTGTGATATAGAATAAAATTTAAGACTATAATTTGTAAAAATCATATTTTCCGGTATGGTAAAGTTGCAAGTCAAGTATGAAAAGTCATAGCCCCGACAATTAAAGTCAGTAACATTAGTTGGCGGTGTGCCTGTGAGTACACGAAAAATAACAATGTATGAATATTTTCCCACCTTTGGAACATAATAATAAGATATTATTCTTACCCACTTCAATGTTGGTGGCGTCAACTCCGCTTTGATTGCATTTGCAAATATATCGACTAGATTGTTTCGTAGCGTTGCGCAGCATGAAAACGATCGATGTTTCATTTAAAATCTGTTAACAGATAAAAAATATATATCAAATTAAACACATTTTTGCTTGGAAAGGTAATTTCATAATGATTAATGAATTTATATAAATTGAGAACAGCATAAAAAAAAACTGTGCAAATGCCACGTAATGAAACGAGAATCACAATAACAACATATGACGATTTTTTTTTTCTTATAAATACGACTGACGAGTGGTGCTTACCTAGAACATTACCCAATTTACATTTGAAACATGACATATTTTTTAAATTCTACGTTTTTAATTTCTTTCTTTGAAACCAATTGTCACAATTTTGAACGTTCGCTAAGCACTCAAGTTCGCATGTTTATGCAATTCATAATTTTTGAGACATTCCATCGGTGATTTCATTTGTTGACACCATATATCCATAACAAACAAAATGCCTATTGGATAGCTTTAGCTTCTTCCTGGAATACACTGCAGTGGTTGGGCAAACTCCGAGTCCGGTGCCTTAGTTCGTTTTAACTTCCAGATTGGCAAAATTTCTGACTATATGTTTTGTCCAGTCATCCCTATCTGGAATCAGTTGTATCCCAATACACACCGATCTTTGGATTCTGCCTATCTTTTTCATATTTTCCTTGATATTCAATGCTGGCCACCATGCGAGGATACCATATGTGAGGATTGGTCAAACGACTGATGTATTCAACCAGTGCGTCAATTTTGTTTTCAGTCCCCATTTGGGGCGAGGACGCTCTTGCATGTAAACATAGTTACTGTTGCCATCCTTATACGGTCAAGAATGTTTGGTTTTTAGCTTAGTTTGCTGTCTATCATGTTGCCTAAGTGTTTGACTTGACTAGTAAAACTTAGTTCCTTATTCTTCATCTTTGGTGGGCTTATTTGAGATATTTTGTATCTTCTTGTGAACAGTACGAGCTTTGTTTTAGACGGGTTTACATCTAGACCTACTCTACTTACATTTTGCTAGCTTGTTCATCGAAGTTTCCATAATATCTCTAAAGGCAATGAATAAATTTGTCTTTTACGACTAGGACTAAGTCGTCTGCAAAGGCTTTCGGCTGGCAGCCGATATGACAAAGTATCATAAGAATTTTGTACACTTCCAGCATCAAGAGGAGTGGAGAGAGTACATCTCTTTCCGAGGTTTTTCTGAATACTCTCCTGGTAAAACTATGGTGTCCCATTCGGAATGGATATTTCTACAGGATAAGGCATTCTTATTCAAGTCTCGAATACAGCAAGAGGTCTATAAGCAAACCAGTACAAGCCAAGCGGTATTTAGGAACTCAATCTTTTCATCGATTCTAATAGCGTGATGAGAGTGGTAGGAGAAGCAGAATTACCGTACGACAACCTTCATCCTCCAACCATCCTGCCAATAAAGACCAGATTAAGTGATTTATTGTGTAGCAATGCGCATCTCAAAACACAACATGTTGGAGTCCCATTATGCTTGCAGACCGGATTCCCACATTCACATTTAATGAGAACCCAAAAAGGATGTTGCAAAGCATGCTTCCAACAAAGACTAACTGCGAAGCAGATGATGGCCAGTCTTCCATAGTGGAGTAGACTATACCGAGCCAGTTCAAATCAAGGCTATAAAAGGGCACTCAAAGTTCATCGAAAAGGGCTACAACTACATCTATCAGGAGCTGGTTTCCAACGATTTACTGGGCCACGTGGGATATCCTCAGTACTCTGGAGCGACTACGAAACAACCTTCGTTGGCGCAGACAAACGGCGCTAGAAATTCATTGGGCCAGGTGCCCGCAGTTGTCAAATCGTTAAGACATCACCTGAGGAGAATAATGGGAAGGCACATATTTACCTTCGAGACCATGGCAACAATATTTGTTCTCATCGAAGCATGCCTACATTCGAGGCCAATCAGCGCACTTTTAGATGACCCGAATGACACATACGAACTCAGGTCACCTTCTTATAGATGAGCCGATTGTACAAACTCTTACGGCAGACGTGAGTGAAGTACATGAGAATCGGCTTAAGCTATAAAGAACATTCAAGCAGGTGCAACAATATTACATGGATGGATGGGGAGCTTCAAAGCCGCAACCAACACGGCAGCCCTCTTCAGAGCAGCACAGCCGCGAGCAACAAAGTCATCCCATGCGAACAGCTAATAAAATAATAAATAAATAAAAGGTGTGTTTTAATAAGAAACTGAGTTTTCGAACAGTTTGTTTTAAATCAGATTAAAATATGATCTGTATGGTATATATTATGTCTACTACGTTCTTTTTTGATTATAACTACGATTGGCATTCTTTGTTATAAATAAATTTTAAGCTAGTGATAATTCTCTTACGTATTTGTTTCTACAATTCCTAAAATCGTTCCATTCATTTGTAGCATACGTCAAAGTTGCTGTTCGATAGGGTTGAATTTTCTTCTATCTCATGTTACGAGTACTTAAGGATTTATTTTTTTTGGACTTATTCATTGCAGCTAAGTTTTTTAACAAATGTTACCAAAATTGTAATCTGCGAAAAAGTTGTTCGTTAAATACTTCAGCTTCGTGGTCTGTTGTTTTACATTTTTACTTAAGCATTTACATACATGTTACTAGCTAGCAATAATTAATCAGCGTGGAAGAGGAGTTTGTGAATGTGTAGCAGGTCTGATAAGGAAGTCAATAATAACACCAACCCTATCCTTCTCATTTTGATCCAATTTCTTTAAACAGTGTACCAAATACCCCGTTTCGTAAGGGGTATATTTGCGTTCACTGCATGAATAAATAACGCCCCTCATCAATTTAGTCTTGATAATAATACTTTAGAAATATAAACATTTTAATGGAAACAAGAAACTTACACTTATATTCTCTTTTGGAATAGTTTCATTTCTGTATTCGTTGGAAAACGTCAGACAGGAGCTATTCTTATCGTTGAACTGGCTTTTGTTCATGCGACATGTTATGTTCACACTTCCTCCAATCGGAATTTCCGCATGACGTGGCACAGTTTCTAAAAACAGATATTTTACGTAAAATGAAATATAAAAACGAGGTTAAATATTATGCACACCAGAAGTACTGGTCTTTTAAAATAAAGAATAAAGCTACGTAATACTTACCGCCAACAGGATCCCGTGCCAACACTGGTATTGCAATTAGAAAGAAAACTGCTAACAGAACCATTGAATGCCTGAAAATAAAGTAATTGATAATTTTTTTTTAACAAAAATAAATACATCTGTTAAAAGTATCTACCTATCTATGTAATCGTTAAACCAAAGCAATGATAAATTTGTTAATATTTAAATAAAGATATTCTAATGAAAATGTAATGAATTATATTAAAAGAACCAATTTCTTCATTATCACGCTGGATAAAAAACGTTAAAGTAAGATTAAATCATTTACCTCAGGTTAATCACTTAGACACTGCGCACGCTCTAAGTTAGACATAATGATTGAAGTGCGCCTCGGGACGAAGCCTACTCATTTTCCTTAACCCATTCGTCCGCAACCGAGAGGAATTGCAACCTTGGGCAATTGTGTTAATAAATATATTGTATTTGTACTTAGATATGAGACCGCAAGAGAAAGGTTTGAGAGGATTTTTAACTTCGATTTGGATACCCCTACAAACGACGAAAGTGGTGACGAACTAGAAGACATTTCTGCAGTGCTGGAGAAGAATTTGGAAAGGATCGTGAAAGGAGAAGAAACTATAGAGATTGACCGTTTACAAAATATGATTGCAGAAGAATTAAAGCAGGGACCTTGTTTTGTTGCTGATAATTGCTTCGGAAAAGTTGACTCAATGACACTAAAGTGGAGGTTTGAATCTCCAGAGAGTATCTGGGATGAAGACAATAATATGAAAGTCGACGAACTGATGACGCAAGTAGAATATTTGTGCACCTTTTTTGATATCCAAGCGATAGCTAGAGAGGATATCAAACGCTTTATTGGTATTTTGTTCTGCTTGGATATTTTAAAATTGACGCAACTTAAAATAACATGGTCAAAAGACTTAAAGCTTACCGCTATAACAAATTCAATGCCTCGCGGTAGGTTTGAAAGGATAAAGCAATGTTTGCTTTAGGAGATTTGAACTACGAAAAACTGTACAAGATACACTCTTTACTTAACGTTCTCAAAGAAATCTAGGTAAGAACATCGAGTGTTGATGAACAAATCATTGCTTTCAAAAGTTTATTTTCAAAAATTTTATTGCTTAAGTTTTTGGTTACAGGTCGGTCATCATATAAACAATATGACCCAGCTAACCCCCACATATGGGGTTTGGTGCTGAAACATCTGGTTAAGTTTCGACTTTACACTGTATTTTGGTGAGGGTACCTGCTCGTCTTATGGTTTGGGAATATCGTCAGATGTAGTCTTATATTTGGCAAAAGGTCTTCCCTGACCAAACAGTTTAAGCTTTATTTCGACAATTGTTCAACTCATATCTTCGTATAAAGACTATCAGCCCGTTGAGTTATGCATACGTGGAGTCCAAGGGAAAAAACTTTTGTTGATATTGCAAAGCCTGCAATTGTTGCTTCATATAACAAGGGTATGTGAGGAGTCGATTTGGCGGACAGCTCATGGAGCTCTACTAAGTCAACCACCGTTGAAGAGAGTGGTACATCACAATTTTTTATTGGTGCCTGGGAGCATCCATTACAATTGCGTGGCTGCTGTATAAAAAACATTTACATTTGCTAAACCGCAGGCAAAAAATGGAAGTTGTACTGACACTTCTTCGGTCGGAAAATAGAGAGGTCGACGATCGAATGTAGGAACGGGCAGCTCGGTAGAATCCCTTGGCTCCCCATCAAGTAGTGGCTTCGCAACAGTAAAAAAAATACAGGTGTCTGCCGAATGCCAAGGCTCACAGCGCTATGATAAAATTGAACATTGGGTAACATTTGTTGAAAAAGGACGTTGAAGATTGTGCAAGACAGGAACACCAATGCCTTAATGCCTTAAATGTAAAGTCCATCTTTCCTGTAACACCAAAAACTGTTTTTTATCCTAAATATCTTCAAAATAAATAAACATAATATCAAGCAGTTTTCAAAGAATTCTTTTTTGTTTACATACCACATGCCCAACACATAGGCGTGGCGACTTAAGATTTTGGACTAATTCTTCTTAAATAAATACAAAGTTTTGAACTAAAAAAAACAATCCACAGGAAAAAAGTTGGGGTTGAAAGGGTTAAGAGGTGCTTTAAAATTAAACATTTTTGAAGTGAATAATTGTTTCGTTGCAAAAAGTAAGCATATGAATGAATTTTAAGATCTGAAGCTAAATATTTAACCAACCTTATATTAAGAGTTGAAAGACAATCACAAACTATAACCATTGCTCGTGTGAGATGTACAACTAAGAAGCTAATTCGTGCTGTACTTTTTATTAAAGGTTCTGTTTATACCCTCCTCTCGTCAACTACTTTGAAGATAAGCTAAACTAAAGATCTGAATGCAGGTTTAACAACATAGCCCCTTGTAGGTGATGCACCCCTCACAAACTCGTCCCGGATTAGGTTGGCATTGAAACTTGGAGTAATTAATAAATCCACACAAGCAATAACTCAAAATCTGTTGAGGTGACAAATATTTTTTTAAAAAAGCTGACTCATTCATTTTTTTTGTGCTACCATAGTGCACCAAACGAGGTATTCATATGTAAGGACAGGCCGAATTAGGCTCGCGTTGCTTATAACCTTAACGCTGCAAGATTATTCTTATAATTATAGTTTTCATAATCCTTACCCTGTTCATAATTACTTTTTAGGATGGCGCCATTTTCCAGATGGACCTAGGCACGAAACCAGCTCCATCCTAAGCTAGGTAGCTAACTAAGTTAACTGAGATCCGTTTCCATACAATGCACACCAACTCAATTCAATCATCAATTTAGTCAAATCATAATGAAATCAACATGTGGGGGCTTTGTCAAATGCTCAGTTTGACGGTTGACGAGTTGGTTGAGGAAAAATTCCGAATTCAGTACACTTAAATCTTAAATTGAACCTCAAGGAAGCCTGACCAGCACATGTCGTAAGTGGGCTGTTGTCATAGTAGACCCGGCCATGCTAAGACGGCTAACTGTTTGCACCGGTTTACTTGTTCGACTAAAAAGTGACTACAATGAACACAAAAAACAACAACAACCAGGACAAAAGAAAAGAACGAGGACAAAACCAAAACGAACCAGACAGAAACGGAACAAAACGTAATGGAAATTGAAACAGGAGTAAGTCCTGCGTACAGGGACGTCTCTATTGAACTGCTGTCAGATTCTGACAACAGATCAGCCTGCAGCTCAACTGCAGACAGTGAGGCCGCAACGAAAAAAGAACAGCGTGCCATTAGAAGTGTCAAGTTCCAACTTAATCGGAACCTGAAAAAAACCCAAGGATACCTGGACTGACAAAGTTTCGCTGGGCGGGCAGAATTCTCGCGGAGGTAGACAGAACACTGCATCAAGTTTGCCATCACACAAATATATATAAATATTGTACACAGAGTAGTAGGGGTCAGGTTGCTTATACAAACTGACCTACTTTCGGATTGGACAAAGGGATCGAAGAGTTAAGAATTTGTATAAATAGAAACTTTTTTGAGGAATAAATTCAGTCTTAAAATTATCTCGACTCATTTTAGTATTGCGGCAGTAACTTGCGTTCATTTCTGCGAGCTGCGCTTTATACAATAAAAAAGAGCGTGCTACGCTTTATATAGCTTAGGGGTAGGTAACGTAGAAGACAAGGGTTCTTTTGGAGAAAATTCAAAAACATGACAAGGCAATCCCATTATTAGTCTTGACAAGATTTTCTGCAGCTTGTTTTGACAAAAGCTCAATTAGCTTTTATTAACGAGAATTTTGCAAAGATCATTTACTTTACAACATTCGCAAACAAGATGTTTTAGCGTTATATGAGTGGAGTGGAGTAGCAGAGATGACAAACTGGAGGGTTACTTTCGTCAAGAAGATAGCTATGCGTTATCTGAGTGTGAAGTCGAAAAAACCATTCATTCCTCTGGTGTTTCGTACCTGATGGATATGTCGCTGGATCGGCCATTGGGTAAATGCATTCGCAGCTGCAAGGTCTGCCAAATCATTCCCTCTTATAAACTGAGTGTCCTGGTACCCAGATGATCATCAGTTTTTTCTTGTGCTTGAATGTGTTGTCACGTATTTTGATAATTGAGGGTGAGCGGTTGTTGATATTAACGATTACATTTAGCATCGAAAGACTGATAGAGCAAATAAGATCATTGTTAGTCGAAATAATTGCTATTTCTGTGATTTAAAGCACAGCGTAAGCTTCGAATAAATTCAGTAAAAATCAGGTAGCCTCTCAGTGCCCACTTTCGTGACTATTGCAAATCCAGTACCTTTGTCGGACTAAAAGCCATCTGTGTGGAGAATTTCCCATGACTTTGTTTGAATTTTGTTACAATTTTATTGTAGATAGTAGAGTAAGAGTAAGTAGATTCTGGTAGAGTTCTTTTTGAGTTTTGATATCGGTGTAATTCTCAATCATAATTCAAATGGTTCTTTGTATATCTTCAAGCTGTTATTTTGATCTACGCTTTCTTGTATTTCCCTCAAAACCAAGTCTAATAATTCTGGATGTTGAGTATACAATGCGATACGAACACTCTTTTTAAATCCGAGAAATAAAACTAAAGCATGTGAATGTGTAACAATGCATCTTTTCATCTTCTTATCTTATCTCATAGGCATTCCTTGCAGTCTTTCGGAGCAACTGGTCAAACAATTTGAAATAATAAACTCAATTTTCTTTACCAAAATACGATTCCATAAATAAATAAGGAGTTTTCATCCCATTTGCGACGTTTGGTAAGCCCTAAGGTATTGCGGGCAGGCTTAGACAATTCGTCTCGCGTCATTTTGGCGGTTGTAAAAATAAAAATGATGAATATCAAAGAAAATCGAAACATTTTATCTGAAGATTGCGGTTCCCATTTTTACCAAAACCCATTCTTTTTATGCCTGAATATCAAACAGAATGACATGACTTACAAAAAGACAGCATGGCCCTTCTTCCGTACCCAATAAAGACAAGGGCAAAACGGAGATTGATTGTTTACAAAAAATCGTAAAGATTTTCCTCAGGTTATGTTAGTGAAGGATTTTATCGATGCAACTCCAAGAATAAATTTGTTAAAAAATCTCTCTTAGTCAAACTTGGAATGCTTGCTTTCTTCGTCGACATCCCGAATTTAATTGAAGAACGCAAATAGCTATCACAAAAGGTAGTCAGAGGTTTAACCTCGACACCATGGTTTGGTTTGTTCCAACAAAAAGTATCTTACCAAAAAACACTACAACGACATTTTAGAGGATTCGAGTAGAATCCAGTTCATTGAGATGTCAGAAAATTGGCATAGTGCGCACACAAAAAGTTAAGTTATGGAAAAAGGCAATCGGCTTGTATTTATTTGTTTTTATCGACTAATGACTTTGAAAATGCACAAACAGGCATCATGTTACTTTAATTCAAAGTAATTGTTGCGTAAAATAAAGGAGGTAAACAACTAAAGTGAGTTCTCATGACAATGTCCTGACGATTTTTTGTTATTCCTCGATGTGTACACAAGATAACATCGTTATGTAAATCAAGTAACCCTGTGATTTGCAGTGAAGACCAAAGCAATTTTTCATGAACAGGTGAAATTGAAAGAATGAGAATATTGGTTTAATTTGCAAGGAAAGAAATTGTTTGAGTTTTTATTGTCAGCTAATATTTGAAATTGATTACCGAAAAAAGTATTGTCTATGGCAGAAAAGCGCTTCCACAAATCTTATCTCAGTAATCTTTACGTTGTCTTTTTAAGTTTTTAAGAATGCTGAATTGCAACTTAGCGCCGACAGGCTTTGTTTATAATTCTAACATCCCGCATTCAACCGTATATTACTATGCTATAACACAATTGCAACAAATATATTCCGATAACCAAATGCTTACCTTAGTAACTTATCCATTGGTCTTACAATGAAAACATCGTAGTCCTTCATGTTTTTTGCGGTCATAAAGCAAAATATTTATTTTGTGTGCTTTTTGATGCACAAATTTTAGTTGCAAAATAAACAAATGTTACTGTGCCACTTCCACTATAAGTTTAGATTATTTTGTCACTCCTAAAAATTAAATATTAAATACCACAATCATTCACAATTTCACTGAATTAACATTAAAATATTTGATCCATTCATTTCGGTACATTATTGCGTACATTAGTCCATGTATATCCTAAGTATACAAGTTCTTAGATTCACAAGTTTGCACTATAAATATACTTTTTCCAGGAATAAAACAAGAACAGATTAAAAAGTGGCGTACGAAATAATAATAAAACTCACAGATCGCGTATTTAGTTTGTAAACGTTCATTCCATTGAGTAAGGAAATGATTGAACACTTTACTCACGGCTAATTTTACTCGTACAATTTTATTTCTTCTGGGTTAAATTATCTTTTTTAATTTTTAAATTTTCAAGTTTGTATTCTGTGCTTGAATTCTAAGAAGACGCACCTTGTAATATGATCGTGTGACAGGTTGAGGAAAACATTGCAACGGTTTTAAGAAACAATCAGCTAAGTTGCAATATCCACTTTGACAGACGTAACTTTTGAAAAAGCAAAGCAAAACGCCACCGGCAAACCTCAAAGTTATCCTCGAGTTATCAAATCTACGAACTTTCTGCTGCATGCATTGCTGTCTAGACCGCTATTACACTCTGCATGTTTTGCAAGATTCACATGAGTGCAAAAGAGAGGGACGGTGAAACAGCGATAACCTAGCGCGGACATGCACGGGTAGGATTTTCCTTGCATGTTTTTGACGTTTCCTTATCTCCTTCTTCTTTATTTTTCGAGTTTGCTTTATTTTTACTTCTCACTCTTAGGATCACAGCCGATTTGTTCTGCCTTCGTGCCAAAAAATAGATGTTAATTTTGAATTTGGCGTTAAAATAAATAAATAAAAAAAGTTGATGGTTAAACACTGACAATTTCTGAAAGATAGTTTATCATTCACTTTCAGAGCATTTGTAATGAAATTGAATGATTCCTGGACATGTCGATGTTTCCTCTATGATTCTATCCTAAATCTCTGTTTTTTCTTTTCATTCCCTTTCTCAAAAGCATTGTGGCAGACCGCCCTTACGCCACAGAATGCCATCTATGAGTTCGAAAACAAATGAAGTCAAATTAATAGTCTCAACCACATCTCAGTTCGCTCGCTTCCGAAATAACATCGTGGCTGGCCGCACCATTTTTTGGGTCTCTGCCATTGCGTCTGGTCGAAAGGGAAGAAGCGAACTGAGGTATGATATATATATATACTTTATTTAACATTGTTAACTTTCTATTTCGATAGAAATAAAATTGCTATCCGATTGACGTGTGCCTTTCTTTCTTCTGAACAATTAAATATTCGACCTCGCCGAATCAACCAGACACAAGCATCATTATATATATATAAAATTTCAACAACAAGTTCTTCATCTGCGAGCAGTGATTAAAATATAAAAGAAAATAATAACGTGCGCAGCTCGGAATGAAATTTCAAAAGAAAATCACCGAGAATTGCACAGCGCAACTATGCTGTGGGTAATAGCCGTCTTATGGAGACGCTCAAGCAATTACAATGACCCTGTTTAGACGAAAACTTTTGAGTGTGTAGTGAGCAGTCGTGTAGTGCTCACCGCTGCACTGCTTTGATGAATAATAGGGGTGGAATGAGTAAAATGGAGATTTATTTCTTTTTTCGTCTGAGTACGCATTTTAGCTCACGATCCTCACATCACAACCGCACCAATTATGATATTCATCCGCAAACTTCATTACTCCCTTACCACACACACTTCTCGCCGTCAAACTATCGTCATGGCGCACTCAAAAGTAATCGTCTAAACAGGCTCAATGCCAATTACATATGTTCAACTCATTTTCGAAGATCAACCCAAGCATCTGAAACAGTGGACAACGATGGAACGAACGATACTGGCGGGTGTTAAATAAAAGGCTTCTGCTCATGTTGACTTCTCAACGAAAAAAAGAAAGAGGGAAGCGAAAATATATTGTTTATTCGTGAATAACATTGTCACATAGTTCAGAATATTTAAAGAGTGCATTCAGCGTGACATCGTATGATAAAACTCATATGAGTGGAGGACAATATGGAAACTGAAGGATATCGTTCACAAAGCTATTGACGATCAAAGAGGTTGGGATAGAGATTTCTCGATTCAAATTAAAAGTTCAAATTAAAAAATTAAAAATAAAATAAATAAATAACCCCGAGTGTTTGACAAAATGAGTGGGCGAGAACGGTCCCCACTCCAACGTGGAGAATTTACGGGCAGGCAATCGCCTGACCCAAAAGCCACCGTTGACAGTGTCAACACAAAAGACCATTGAGAGGAGAAGGAAGGTGCTTAAGCTAACTCAAAACTTAGTAAAGCACCCGTAATTATCGGTTCCAGTAGAAAATCCGCCTACAGCGAAATCTGCCAGCTAGAGTCGTTACTCAGAGCCGTGAAGGCCAAACCATTGGCTAGGCGCAGCAAGAGCGGCTGGAGGCTATTCAAATCGCCCAGAAAAAGGTGGCTGAACAACAAGCGTGCCCCCATCAATACCTATAAGTTCGAGCTTAAGGACAAGATCGAGTGGAAGGCCGTAAGACAATTAAAAATTTACTAGAAAAGACCACGACCGAGTTCTACTACTCCACACAGAAGAGTGACCGATCCTGAAAAGCTCATTCAGGAGCTTAAAGCGGGAGAATGTGATGATCATGAGGTTTAAGGGGTCATGCCATTCACTACAGCGGAGGTCAGAAGGGAGAATCGGAAATTACCGTACTTCCTGGTGCATATCAGTGCATAAGTTGGGAAAAATTAAGACGCAGCGATAACTTCGTTGTCAGAGGTTCGGGGTGTCAAATGCGGTTTTGGTGTGTTAAGTGTGCAATGATCTACAAAGCGGAGGAATGTCCACTAGCTAAGAATAGGTTTGCTGATACCGCGACTCTTGTGTGCATTCTATGTGGGAATTCGGGACACACCGAAAACTATCGGGTTTGTTCCAGGTACCAGTATGCTAGGAGTGCCCTAGTGCACCTGACGGTGATGCTGATCTTCTGGCTGTCTTGCTTTCTATGCAAATTAGTCGGTTGCAACATCAAATACAGGAACATCCGACACGCGTGGATCGTAAACATACGCTTCTGTCGGGTCTTATGCGCCTCCAGAAGTAATGTGAGCGCTGGTGGAGAAATCCTTAAAAATCCTTTCAGTGAATGTAAGTTCGCTAATAAACATCGAACGAAGAGCTGTAATCATTAAGTTCTTAGAAGACTGAAGCCCCGATGTTCTTCTGGTTAGCGAAACCAAGTTCCTCAGAGGCACAAAATGAGGCACAGTCAGTATAATATTATCAGAAGAGACAGGCGCAACTCCAACGGACCTGGTGGTGTCGCTGTCTTTGTTAGAAAAATTATTCAATTACAAGGTTATGTAAGTATAGTGGTGAAGTGTGTAAATTCCAGGAGCTAGAGGCTTGAATCATATGCATCCCCCTCCGTAGTGGGAAAAGGCTGAATACGATCGCAGGCTTTGCAACTGAAGCTACTCAACATACAAACTTCGCAATTATTTGTACAGTGCTCAACACCACAACACCAACCACCAGCCTTTAACTTTCGCAATCTCTGACAAAAAGCCAAGTACTAAATCAAAAAGGTGGAAAGCCTTTGCTGAAGAATTTTCACCCAAATTCTTTTACAAATTTGGCAAAGAAAACTATGTTGCGGACGCACTATCCACTCAACACATGAATGTCTCACAACACGAATACCAATTTGAGTCTGACACAGCTCACAGCGAGGAGTCTTTAACTAGAACAATCCTTACTGTAGATAACCCAATAAATTGCTTTAGCAACCAGATAATAATACTATATATAGTGGCTCGGAGACGAAAAAGACAAAGAAAATATTCTTCAGGACAAAGTTCAGATATAGTTACAATAGCATTCAGTAGTTTAAATGGTATTTTCAAACTTCTCCATGATATGGTTAAACCAAATTAAGTTAATGGTATTTGTTGCGACTTACACATTTTGGCACTGATTCAGGATAAGCTCTTTAACAATTTTCCCTCTATCAAATTTCTTCATTCCGAGAAATTCGCTATGGATCTTGTTTAAAACGGTGTTCTTTTGAAATGCAACGCCGCCCCAAGGAATAGTGCGTTCAGGAGGAATAGAAGGCGCAGAATAATGATGCAAAAGGGAGAACAATTGTGCACTAAACTCTTAAAATATTTTTGCTTTACAAATACATTAAACGTTAAACTTTGCGTACGCTTCAGTGAACGATTCTGTGGACGACCGCTCATGAAGCTGTGTATAGGGTTCAAGCGAGGTTTCTATGGTCAAAAGGTGAGATCGTGTTGCACAGGCGTTTGGAAAAACAGTGAAACCAGCTGACAGAAGCAATCCATCGATGGCGTTGGAACGAGTATGTTCAGGGTCGGTGTCCTCGGTTGGAAATTGCGGCCGAAATAAGGTCAAGCTGAAACTGCAACGGGTGGAAGAACAACGGCAGTTAGATCTTCAGTACATAAAACTGAAGTATGAACTTTTGGCGCTGGCAGACAGCAGTGAGGACGAAGAGATGGGTCAAACTGAACTTCTTACGATGAATGAAAAGGAAGTTAAAAGTGTAACATCAGTGAAACGCCATCTACGGATGAGGACAAGCAGGACCTGGATCCTCTTGATCTGGCAGCACAAGATCCAGTTGAATAATGAAAATTCACCAGACGCTGCGCATATGATGAAAATGAACAAGGCCATCAAGGGCAGTAGCTACGAAACCACGAATTAACGAAGACGTTTTTTCCGTTATCAATAAAGTTCTTTTAAATTTAATTAAACGTTGTAACTATCCTTTTGAGTTTAAAACATCAGAAGTGGGATAAAGAAACCATAATGTCCGACTTAAATAAATTAAAAGTAAACGAATTGCGAGCAAAGTGTGCTGAACGAGGTTTACCTGAAAACGGCACAAAGACTAAATTAATAACACGTATTTTACAAGAAAATGAAAACAAGCACAAAGAAAAGAAATCATTGAGCATAGATGAATTATCCGAGCAAATCAATCAATTGAAATCATTGGCAGAACAAGTCGTATTTAATTCATCGAACGCCAACAAGACGCATCGCATCGAAGAACCGTTTGTCTCCGCATCGCCATTACATACATCATCTCCAATAAATAAAACCGATTTTATTCCTGTAACAAATAATTTTGAGGATTCATCGCATTTGTACACCACTACATTGCTGGATAATATAACTTCAAACATCGTGCCGATGCACACAATTCCACAGACGTTCGCCATGCCACAAAATATACATACAGTTTTTACCCAAGCACCCACACAGCATCAGTATTTTGCTACGCAGCACGCTCAGCATAATCATCTTCTAACGCAACAACCAGCAAACACACATTATTTAGACACACATATACAACATACAACATACTTCAGCAAGCGTTAACGCACACAGTCTCAATTACGGCATGAGTGGTCGCGAAATCATCGACATACTACCGGTATTTGACCCACTTGCACCGACATCTTTAAATTCCGAGCAGTTTATTACACGGATAAACAATCTTATGGACGTGTACGCGTGGTCAGAAAAAAGGTTGTTACTGGCAGTGACCGCCAAGATGAAGGGAGCAGCTAAATTCTGGATTGACGGGCTGCCAGACATATTCACGAATTGGCAACAATTTTCTTCAAAATTCGCTCAAGACTTTCCATTCACGTATGACGAAGCAGACATACATATTCGATATGTCTAGAATGATCCGCCACGAGAATGAACCATGCGAGCATTTCTATTACAAAATGTGCGCTATTGGGCACAGGGGTAAGTTATCGGATCAAGCTATTATCAAGTACATAGTACGCGGCTTAAATAATTCACAGATGCAGCATGCCATATCCTGTCATCACTTTTAAAATACTCTGCAACTCCTCAACTCCATACGCAGATATTATACGCATAGACCTCGTTTTCCACAAACGGAACGTTCTTTTCTACAATTGCAACGAACCACGGCATATATCTCTGAATTGTCCAAAGGAGCAGAGGCGGGAACGCTGTACTACGTGCAACCGTGTAGGCCATAAATCGAATGTGTGTCCTAATCAAAATTCCCCAATGAGATCTAATGTTAGGAATATCTGCAAAAATGGAGAAACTCTCACAAAAGAGGACGAGGGGTCAAAGATTGTCAAGGAGGTTAGCATCAATAACCAGTGGAAACTCGATGCCCTTATTGATCCTGGTAGTGTGCGATCATTAATTCAACAAACAGCAGCCAACCGTATTGGGAAAATAATTCCAACTGACGATATACAACTAATTGGATTCGGCGGTGGACAATATAATAATAAGTTATCTGCGATCTAGCAATCGATGACAGCAACCACAAAGTCGAATTGTACATCGTTGAAGACAATATGCTGAACGAACCGTTGCTGCTTGGAACCGATATCTTATGTCGAAGAGAGAACAGGGTGATTATCGAGGAAGGAATATGCCGTGTCGAAAAAAAGTCGATTCAACCGTAGAGCATCTTTCGAAAACTGATAGCGATGAATTGAAAGGCATCCTCCAAAAGTATTCATTTTGCTTTGGTGAAACAATCGGCGACATTGGCACGTGCGACATAGCCAAAATGGAAATAGAATTAATGTCTAACCAACCGGTGCAAATGAAACCTTATCGGATCCCATTTGCCAAAAGGGAACGTGTCGAAATCAATATATCGGATTTGCTGGAAAAAAAATATTATCCGAAGAAGTCAATCACAGCGTTCGATAAGCATCGATAAGCGAAAATTAAAAGCTATTACCGTGAAGCAAGTCTTTCCGATGCCAACAGTGGACGAAATGCTATCTCAACTCGCGGACAATCAGATTTTCAGTAACATCGACTTACTTTCTGGGTACCACCAAATAGAAATTGAAGAAAGCTCTAGAAAGTACATAGCATTCATCACACATAACGGCCATTATGAATACAACAGAATGCCATTTGGTCTCGTCAATGCGCCAAGTGTCTTCCAGAACGTAATAAATAAATTATTATCAAGTCTTCAAAAAGGCACAGCATTTGGATATTTGGACGACATAGTTATACCCAGTTTAACAATAGACGACGGATTGGAGCGACTCGTTAGCAAACACGGAATTACATTGCAATTGAAAAAATGTAAGTTCTTACAAAAGCAGACACGGTTTCTCGGGCATGTAGTAAGCGTGGAGGGCATAAAGCCTAGCGAAGAAAAAACTCTAGCAATTTCGAACTTTCCACCACCGCGAAATATTCACGGAGTTCGAAGATTTTTGGGGCTTACAGGGTTCTTTCGAAAATTCGTGGCAAATTATTCCATCATATCCCGACCATTGACGCAGCTGCTAAAAAAGGACGAGGAATTCAAGATGGGAACTTCAGAAATGCAGGCACTTAATGAACTGAAGCAAGCTCTGACTACCGATCCTTTACTTGCCATCTACAATCCCTTCGGAAATGGGCAATGTGCCATGGCCATCTACATCCCTTCGTGCCATCTACAAGGCAAGAAGACTGGGCGGTATTTATGAGCAGCTACAGAAATGCTGCGGAATTGTGCGCATTTTCTGATGCTGAGAATTTGGTAAGGCTTCAGGGTGCACTAAAAGGAAGGGCCAAGGAGGCTGTTGCAGATAGTTTGCTGCATCCAGATACAGTTTCTGAGGCTATAGAAACTTTGCAGATGCAGCAGCCGGTCTGAAGGATTATTGTCAAGTCCTATTTTGCTACAGGAACTTGTGGACGGACTTCCAGCTATGCGGTTGAACTGGGCACTAGAAGCAAGAAAGAGGCCTGGCCAGAAACTTGAAGAATTTAGTGTCTGGTTAAATGAAATGGTTGCAGCAGCCAGTACGCTGACCACGTTGTCGGTTGCAGAAGGAAAACCTGATCGGCGAGCGGGGCATCTTTGTACTCACCAGAAATTAAATAGATCTTCCAAAGAGCCCAGGACCATTGGATATGTGAGAGCTTCTTTCGTATGTCGTGAAAATCATCGCTTGTTTGATTTAGACGAATATCCATTGCAAAAAGGAAGGTCATTCGTCGAGAAAAAGATGCATTGAGAAAACGGGTTGAAGCATAGAAGGATGCGATCGTCGACATCATAGTTTACTTCATTGTCCAATTGCGATTCCGACCCACCAGATTTGCAATGCTCAACGGCGCCAACAGGATGAAGTGCTGTTCCGAATTGCACCAGTAAAACTACATGCGAATGGGAAATCTGTTGAGACGTTCGCGCTTTTGGATAGCGGATCATCGCCTACATTACTGGAGCAGGAGATTGCTGACGTGTTGGAGCTGAAAGGAACAGATCAGCCTCTATGCTTAAAATGTTTAACGCGTGGAACAAGGATCACAACGGGTTTCTGTGGAATTGTCTTCTAGACACAGTTCGAGAGATCTGCCGAAGCGATATCTGATCCAGGATGTGAGAAGGGTGCAGAGTGCTTAGCTTACCGAATGTGTTTTTCGACGCATCAGCTGCAAAGGAAAAGTATCCGCATTTAAGAGGACTGCCTCTAGAGACATACTCGAACGTGCAACCAAAGCTACTCATAGGTGTGCCCGATGAATACCTTGGTGTCGCGCTAAAATTGTATGAGGATGAATAGTTGGTAACCATCTTTTGCTTAGTACAGCTTGTGACTGCGAACGATCGATTTATCCGCAAGTCAAAGAATTCTAAACGTTGGAGAATCACGGCACGCACAAAAATTGTATCGAACCATATCAGGACAGAAAGGCGTTGAGCATCTTAAAGCGGATTACGAAATTTATTGGTGACCGGCACGAGAGTGGCCTTCTGCCAGATGCCGGACAGTTACTTTATGGGGCTAAAAAGGTTGGAGTGCATTGAAAGGAAGACGTCTTTGTATGCTGAATTAAGTATCAAACTGGATCAACAACTGCAAAATCTCTTGGATAAAGGATATGCTCGACGACTAACACCGAACGAACTAAAGCAAGCGATCCCAAGGGTTTGGTATTTGCCCACCTTTGTTGTAAAGAACATCAACAAGCCGAAAAAAGTACGTTTGGTTTGGGATGCGGCTCTAATGGTGAAAGGTGTCGCCTTAAATTCGATGCTGCTGAAGGGACCGGACTCACTAGTGAGCTTACCGATGGCTTGGTATGCCTTCAGGAGCCGACCCGACATCAAAGATATGTTCCACCAGGTGCTTGTTCGCAGTGAGGATCAGCATAGCCAAAGGTTTCTCTGGAGAGATGCTGGTTCAACAGATGTGCCAGATATATATGTCATGGTTCTAACCTTTGGTGCTTCGTGTTCTCCAAGTGTTGCACAGTATGTGAAGAACGTCAACCCTAACAGATTCGCTCACGAATATCCCAGAGCGGTTGTGGTCATCACCAAGCACCACTACATGCATGACTTCATGGATAGTGTCGGCAGTGAAGAATAAGCAATCAAGTTAGCGGAAAAGTTAACGTTGATCCATCGAAGGGAGGTTTCCATGTTCGAGGTTGGTTATCTAATTCAAACCATGTCATGGAAGCTCTGGGAGAGATGATCAAACGTGACAAGCAAGTATCCGTCAACAATAGTGATGATGAAGCAGTGAAGGTTCTTCGAATGTGGTGGAAACCAGAAATCTTTACCTTTTCCTTACGCCTTGTGAAGATCCACGAGGATATGAGAGATGATCAGACCAACTAAGCGTGATTTACTAAAGGTTTTAATGTTTGAATTTGACCCTTTATATTTCTTGGCGCATTTCTTGGTAACCTTGAAAGTCATATTGCAAGAGGTATGGGGAGCGATCGTTAAATGAGATGAGGTCATTCCCGAGGGGCTTCATTCTCAATGGGAGGAATGGCTCAGCAGTCTTAATCAGGTACAGCATGTTAGGATACCTAGATGCTTCAGCGCACTTTCTGGAAGAAAAGATGTTTTCATTCAGCTGCATGTTTTCTTGGATACCAGCAAAAACGCAATGGCTGCTGTAGCGTATTTCTGGGGATTTGGTGGAGACTGCGTTGATTGGAGCTAAAATCAAAGTAGCATCTCGGCGACCTACCTCTTTTCCACGCATGGAACTGCAAGCAGCTACCATAGGCGTGAAATTAGCGGCGGCAATAGAGAGAGGACATTTATATCGGCTGGAAAAAAGATTTTTTTGGTTGGATTCACGCACCGTTCTATGTTGGCTTAGGGCAGACCCAATAAAATAAAGGGAAGAAGATGCCGAAGTTCCTACCTTAATAGAAGTGGTTCACAGGTCCTGCGTTGTTGAGTCATCAGGAGGACCGGAAAAACTCGCTTCTGTTGAAACTGAACCAAAAGAAGATCTAAGGCCTAGATACTCATTGGGACCTTATGTTGATAAGAATTGTTTGGTGGACCTCGAAAGGTTTTCTTCATGGTTGTGGTTAAGGCGAACAATGGCATGGACGTTGCGGCTCATCGGTAACATAAAACGAAGTATCAAAGGCGGGAAGAAGAAAACCAGTTCGCTGACTTATTTGGAACTCAAGATGTCTCAACTATATTAATTTTGGTCAAGATAGTTCAGTGTGAGGTGTACAGTAAGAGTTGAGTAAGAACGGGAGATGGAGCAAATCCAGCGAGTTGTACAAATGTTTCTCGTATGTGGGTGCTGATGGGTTGTTGCGAATGTGAGGACGAATCGACAACGCGGACTGTGTGGATATTGCCACAAAGCGTCCACTGCTTATGCCAAGGAGACATCGCGTAACAAAGATATTGATTCAGCACTACCACGAAATACACTACCATGGATACCATGAGATGGTACTCAACAAGATAAAGCAACAGTTCTAAATTCCCGGGCTATGTGCGGAGTTGAGAATGATTCGTAGCAGATGCTTGCATTGTCAACAAAAGCCGGATTATCCGGAGATGGCTCCTTTGAGCCCATCATGGTGACGGTGGGATGGCGAACAGAGAAGAGGTGGGGGTCCTTTTTACATGCTTGTCTATACGGGCGGTTCATTTGGAACTGCGCATAGTCTCTCGACCGATTCGTGTATCATGTGCATTCGTAATTTCATGGGTCGATGAGGAACTCCAGCAGCCTTCTATTCAGATAACTGCTTGAACTTCAGAGGCTCATGTTGGGAGTTGCGTGAAGCAGTGGAACAACTTGATAAGTGACATCTGGAAGAACTGGGAGAGGCTTGTTGGCCAGGTAAAGAAGATCCTGAGCGAAGTCACAAAAAACCAAAGACTTTAAGATGAAACTTTGCAAGCGATGCTAATCAAAGTGGAGGCAATTGTCAACTCGCGTCCACTTACCTTCCCGTCGTTGGAAGCCGAGGATTCAGAAGCTTTGACGCCAAACCATCAGCGGATGGCCCCAAGCAAGGGCGCAGAAAAATGATGCAAAAAGGAGAACAATTGTGAAATTGTTGTTTGGCGGAATTTGAGGAGAGGGTTACTTTTTGGAGCACTAAACTCCTTAGATATTTTTGCTTTATAAATACATGAAACATTTATAAAAAAGAAGCAGTTATATTATTTTAGGAGCCTGTTGTCAGAACTCCCTTAAAATCAACAGTTTTTTTTTTTTAACCAGAATAATCAAGAAGAAATTCTCGCAGTTGAACACAATCGAGCCCATCGATCCCTCCGTGAGAATATGCAACAAATCCTTCGAGATTATTTCTTTCCTGGAATCAAATACCAAATACCAGAGACACCCTCCTAAGGCAAAGATTGGAGAATCTCCGATACCATGTTTTTCAGGTGAAATTCTCAAAATTCGCAGCAGTGTTTCCAATTAAGTCACGAGCGACTGTTGACATAAAAGATCCCTTGCTCCAAATACTAAGTTTTTTTCAAAACAACAAAATCAATTGTTTGCGATAACGAGAAATCTTTGAACTCCCAAACAATCAAATCGCTACTAAGAGGCCATTTTCAAATAGAAATCTTTACCGTTTCAGCCTTCATAGTACGACAAATGGTCGGGTGGAAAGATTCCATAGTACTGTTACAGAAATCGCTAGATGTACTAGATTTGAATAGATCTACAATAGATCAATACATTCAGTAACAAAGAGATGTACAATAGATCAATGTACAATGTACATTGTACAATAGATCAATACATTCAGTATCAAAGCAAACTTGTTCATGAGGATAATCTCCGACAATATTTAAGCCTCAATATTCTTTTTTCATCTACAATTTTTTCTATGAAGACATTTTAATTTGGTTTTTTTTTTGCTGATATGCCAATTTGCAAAGTTGCCTCGTAGTTATTGGGATATATCATATTTATATTGATTTTTAATTTTCTCAGTTGTATTAGAACAAGTTAAAATGTGATCTCGATAAAACCAAACAATTATTTGCATTGAAAAATAACGATCTCGTTTATATGTACATGCCTTAACTTACTTTCAAGAATAATTAATTGCGTTAGTTTATAAGCGGAAGGAAATAAGGAAGTCAAATAAATAAAACTGAAATTGATACAAGGAAATAAATCAATACACTAAAACAATGTAACGCTTAGGCACCGTGCTTTCTCGTTACAGTCGAGAGAAGAGTGCCAAGCGGAGAGTCGACGGAAATAATAACACAAATTTTAAGTTCTTTATTTAATTTATTAATATGTTTGGAACCGTTTAGTCAAACCGTCAGTTATTCTCTGACCCTTCAATCCTTTTTGTTAACATGAAGAAACCTCACATCCGAAGCCAATCCTCGTCCCCACCACGCATATTCTACTTCTTATAGCATATTGCACTCATCATCATCCCTATATTTCGTCACATTGATAAATCATAAATTGAACTGCCTTAATTATGGTGCAATGTACCTCCGTCTGTCAGCATTTCAAGTATTTGTCAATCGCTCTAGATACAGTACAGCGCACCTCTGGCCATTCATTGCACTGACCCACTTTACAGGCAGCCGCGCTTGCCCTTGACTTTGCATATCGAATATTCGAATATGTGTATCTGTGTCGTGGTGTCATATTGCATTCTTGATCGCCGGGTGGCGCCGAAGTAGGTGTATCGCGATGACGTACTGTAGTGCATGACAAACAGAATGAATGCATGCAATTACAAAGAATTAATAGACGACGGGATATGTGGGTTATAAAAATGGATATTTATGTATGTTTCGCATTGTGCTGTGGGAACGATGATCTGCGTAGGAGAGGAAATGGGATGACATGTAGTGCGATCACTATAATAGGCTAAAACGCTCACCACTGCTAAGAAAATTATTCTTTTTTTAAATTTCTTTTAACACGCCATTTTTTTAAATCCAAACTGAAAAATGTGCCGAAGCTGGCATTGTAGAATATTGTTGTTTTGAATATACCGTGCATTCTTGATTAACGCAATTCTCGATCTACGCAACTCCTCGATTTTCGCAACAGCTGAATTTACATCATTGTTGACGCAGTAAGCGCAACTTTTCAAATAATTTTGACTCGATAACTGCAACTTTTGTTATTATGTATCTTTATTTGCTTTGGTTCTAAACATATGTTTTTATTTTGTCTGGGCAGTTATTTAACCGCTACTTTTGAGTGCCTTTAGTAGATGGGACAATGAAGTTGTATGAATGTTTGTATCTAGTGCATGCAAGACTGGTGTCAGTTTAATGAATTTTATTTAGTGTTCAGTCCCTTTTGTGTTCCGAAAAATGGGTATAACAAAGAAAATTGTGAAACTATCAATTAGAAATAAGAGTGAAATTTTAGAAAAAATTAATAATGGAGCTTCAATCAAATCAATATGCTGTGAGTAAAATATTCATAAATCTACAGTAACCAGAATAAAAAGAAAAGAGGATGCAATAAGAAAGTTTGTTTCTAATGCTGGATGTGGACCCGAAAAGAGGATTACATTAAAGGGGTGCGAATATCCAAAGATGGAAAAAGCTTTGTACAAGTGGTTCCTAAATCAAAGAAAGCTAAATGTGCCAATTTCCAGCGAGGTCCTAAAAACAAAGGCGTGCTCGTTGCATGAACAAATTAAAGAGAAAAAAGAATCGGAATTCGCCTGTTGAAAATTCGTGGAGAAAAACTTTCAAACAAACCGCAGCTTGTAGATCCTTTCTTGATTAAATTTAAGGAAAAAGTCAGAGAGCTCGATTTGACTCCCCATCAAATTTATAATGCCGATGAGTCCGGGTTATTTTACCGACTTATGCCCAACAAAACCCTTGTAGGTTTTAAGGAATCGTCAGCTCCTGGTCGAAAGTGCCTGAGGTAACAACATTTTATCGGCCACAATTATGCAGGTATTTTTTTCATACGTTTTTTGTTTCTTTTAGGTAAGAATATATCTAAGTTCGAAAGCACTTCCAAGAAGGGCGCTTTTACTTTTAGAAAACGCTCCTTGCCATCCAACAGATAGCGGGTTATAAAGTGATGACGGCATGATCGTTGTCATGTGTTTCCCTGCAAATTGTACTGCTATCCTTCAGCTAATGGACCAGAACGTTATAAATTTGACAAAGTTGCACTACGAAAAAAGTCTATTTGCGTTTTTAGATGGATGTGAGTGATCAGACCTTGAAATAAAAATCAAAGCATTCAATCTCCGAAATGCAATTGCCTTCTATATAACGCATGGGATGGATTGAAGGCAGATTCAGTCAAAAGATGCTGGAATGTGTGATTGGGAAGATGAAGATGAGCTTCCTTTGAGCACAGTTAGAGGTCAAATTATCAGTGAACACACGGTCGAAGAATCCATATACACTCGCTTCAATGATATTTCCGGCAGCGAATCCATTTCGAATGAAAACATATGTGATTAGGTACGCGAAACTATTTATAACAATGACGAAAAGTGGGCCCGATGTTGAGATTCCTGCTTAAAAAAACAAAATTCAGCCCCTATAGAACAAATTTCAAGCCTTCAAAAACTGCGAGAATCGGCGATTTAAAAAAAATATAACAAACCAAAAAATCCAAACAAAACTGTCAATTTTTTTCAAAAGTAAATAATAACAAATGTACATTTCGAGAACTACATATAGGTACATATTTATGGACTTACTATATATATTAATGAATTTTCTTCCTTTTGTTTCGTTTTTTTCGCTTTTCATCTCGAATCGAGCCTAAAAATAATGTACTCGGTTATTGCAACAACCTCGGTCATTGCAACTTCGCTCGTTTTAATTAATTGCGATAATCGAGAATGCACTGTACGTATTATTAAATAGTTGTTTGGACCCATCAATAAATGTTGTTTTCTAGTTTGAAACTGCGATTTAAGTTTTCGAATACAGTTTGGGCAGTTTTGCATGAGCCATGCATCCTTTCACGGGCGCATTTACCACTCAACCCTCATCTATTTGCATAAAAAAAACTGCACATCTCTTTGTAGAAGGAAGAAATAGTTACTCCGGGATTCAGATATTTAATAACACCTGAATATATTTTTGGTCTCTTATAATTATTCATTTCTGCTCTTAGCCTACTATACTTAAGGTGACTGCAGATTGAGATTGAAAAGGTAGCTCAGAGAAATTATAAACCTTAACAAAACCAACAATATCTCTCATAACGTATTAAGTTGTACCAGGGGACATGAACGGGGACGTGACAGGACTTCAACACCACATTACCCCCCCCCCCCCAACCACTCAATAATCATAATTAATTTATGAAAGCATGTCGTGTAAAATAAAATTTTTTATGCATACATCAGGGTCATTGAAGCAATTTGAAAAATGTATATTTATTGTGGTGTGCCTGTTGTGTTCCCCTATTTCCTTTGTGGAGAAGATTTTGGTTATAGTGGGGGAGTTGTAGTGGAAAGAAGGTGGGTGATTGTCAGAGGGATTCCTGTGGATTGTCTGGATTTGTATGGTCGGGAAATCTTTTTGTTCCTATTTCGAACTTCATGATCTCAACGATCCCAATTTCTTTGAGGTACGCAAAATCCAGTATTTTGGACCGACGTGACGTGATGGCCGTCCGTCTCCGATGGAGGTTGTGATGGTGCGGTCCGATAGCATATGTTCAAACCACTTGTTGATTCGCTATTTTGATATTATTAAACCCCCCTTCGATTTCTAGAAACACCCCAACGACTGACTCTTTGTATTCAAAGTCATCCTCTATTGTTGAAACTACATAATGTTGTGCGGTTTCTGTAGATTTGCCTTTGAGATACGCATGTTGACTCTTGCTCAGTTGTGGGTTTTTTTATCTGTATCTTATGTGGTTGTCACAGATCCTTTCTAGGGTTTTCATAATAAAAGATGTAAGACTTATAGGTATGTAGCCTTTTGCTTGCGTTAAGTCTTTTCCTGGTTTGGGAAGAAATATAACCCTTTTTTTAAACTCTGTGGGGTTAATTAGAAGGACCAATGTCTGTTTCTCTGAATTATAAAGGTATTCAATTACCTTCCAAAGTGCAATTCCGTTATATGTGAAAAAATACTTCCGAAAGAGGAATATTGAACATTATATGTATGAATTTTTCTTTTCTAAATAAAGTTTACGTTCTGTCGTTAAGATAAAGTTTACTAAATTAACTACGATTTTTTGTCGTTGATCATAGCAAACAGCTCTGACATTTAGTTGCAGCTCTGTGCATATATTAAGGCAATCTCAACTTCTTTCATGGGTAAATTACTTGGACAAACGACATTATATATGGCTTGTTAAAAAAATTTCACATTCACTGCGAATCATTTTTTCAACCGTTTATATGTTTAATTATTCTCTTTTTATAAACAGATTATCAAGAACAGAAATTTGTTTTTGATAATGTTCATGAAGCTTTGTTCAATTCGTCTTCTGAAACTTCTTTATTATATATATATATATTATATATATATTTATATTACGTTAATTAAACTTTGCCAGGATAAAAATAAATGGTTTATTCCGACTTTCTTTCGAAACAAGATCCAACAAAACTATCAAATGAAATCGTTTGCGGCATGCTTCACTTGAAGATGTAAATGGATGTATTTTTTGTTTTATCTTAAACTAGGTTTTCAAACTTAACTAGAATTAATGTAAAACCTTTAAAACTTAACATATTTAATATTAACACTAAAATTACTTACAATATACTTATTTTACCTTAAACATATGTAAGCCGGCCGGCGGAAGGCACTTATAATTAAAAATTCATATGCGACCGAGTTCATTCTCCGTCCAGAAACCAAAACTGTTTATGTTGCCTTACGACATCAGCTCTGTCGCTGTCAGATACCGCCCTACTGAACGTAAGAGTGTTCGTTAAGCTACGTGCCGTAGTTGACTCGGCCAAGTTACATATAACGAGAGGTTCAAAATCAAAAAACAGCAAGATGGAAGATTTGCCATACTTCAAGAATTATCGTTTAGCAAGTTCAATAGCATCCAGTTCTTGATTTCTGAGTTCTAGCAAAACGAATTAAGAAAAAATAATTTAACATTTTAGTATTTAGGTACTAAGCCGGCTGAATATTAAAAAGACCGTCGTTAAATTTTTCATTATTGATTGACTAATAACTTCAATAGAGTGGCGCAGTCGGTAGGATCCCTTTCCGCTGAAATATGGACTTACTATATACTGAACGAACGGTAAACATACACATAAATAATTACATAAAACGGCTTAACGGTTGTAAGTGCTAAGAAATTTATATGCATGTATTGCTTTCTCCTTCTTGTGCAATTTCAATGCCTAGGAAATGATTTAACCGGACCTTGTCCACGATGATGAACATACTACCTTTGCTGTGCATTTTATATAAACAGGGCTCACTTTCGCAGGGAGTGAAACCAATATTTTAAAGAACATCATCCAGCTTCTCGTTCGATTCACGTCCCGACTGCTTCAATCCATAGATTGCTTTTTGGAGCTTCAACGCACGATCAGCTTATTGACTGTCTGCGAAGCACTCAGGTTGCTTCTTAAACACTTCATCGGTTAAGTCGCTGTTCAAATACGCTGTGGGAAACATCATTGTCCGTGTTCATCAAATTTAAAAAGTTATATGCTTTCTGCGGGCGGCCTGGCTTACCGGTGCGAACTAACCAATTAGTTTTTGGAAAGTTTCATGCGTACTCCTTCTCCAGCTGGACCTTCTTGCAGATGTTCACTACTTGGATTATAAAGAAAGACAAATTCAATAACTCTTTGTTGATCTGGATTATTCAAGTTCGACAAACAGAACGTCTCTTCTTTCTATCACCTTGCGAGAATCTGGATCAAACAAGCGGTAAGCTTTGCATGTTAGTGAATAACCCACCAAAATTAATTCTAAACCTTTCGGGCCAAATTTACTTTTTGGTGTTTCATCTAATACAATAGCTGGTGATCCGAACACTTTTAAATGATGCACGAACGGCTTCCTCCCAGTCTATATATCATGCGGGGTTTTGTTTATCAATGATTTAGTTGGGGATCTGTTGCGCAAATATGCTGCCGTAGCGATTGCTTCTGCCCAAAGGAACTCATATAGGCCCGCATAAAATAGCATACTTCTAGCCATTTCCACCAGCGTCTGATTTGCACGCTCTGCTACACCGTTCTGCTGTGGTGTGTATGGGACTGTAAGCTGTCGTGTAATTCAATTTTGATTCATAAAATTATCAAAAATATTATTGATATTTTCGCTACCATTATCGCTTCATATCGATTTGATTTTTCTCCAATCTGACACTCAACCTTGGCCTAGAATAATTTAAATAATAAACCGCACCTTTCGATTTCATGAAATATACAAAAATATTTTTGGACATGTCGTCTATGAATATAACAAAATATCTGGAACCGCCGATTGATTCCTTGCTTATTGGACCACACACATCAGAATGGATCCACTAAAGAAGTTCTGTTGAATGGCTTTGACTAGTTTGTGGAAAAGGTTGAACACAGATTTGACATTTCTTGCACTGATTGCAATCAATTTTGTTGTTCACATTATATAGACATTAGATTCCATTCCGTTGACTAAATTTGTATCCGCTATTTCGTGCAGGCTTGAAAAATTCAAGTGGCCATATCTATTTTGCCATTTTACAACATAAGACACTGATGAATATAAACACGAATTCTTTTCACTTTCAAATGTGAACAAATTATTATTTTTCTTCGCCTTCGCCGCTTCTTTGCCGAATTTATCTTTGATTTGGGCAAAACGATCGTTGAATGTCACAAAAGGCCCGCTATTCATCGCCCTACTTACTGACATGAAATTTCCTTGCAAATGAGGAACATACAAAACCTCTTTCAGACTTACAACACATGTTCTGACGATTACGTTTCCCCTTGCGCTGGCATAGATGAATTTTTCTCACGATGGACGAATTTTTTCCTTAGAGCTTTCAAACGAATCGAAAATGCTTCGGTCACAACACATGTGTGACGTCGCCCCATTGTCGACACCACGTTGATGGATTCAAAAAATGAACATCTGAAGCTGCCATAATAGAATATAAATACGTAAATGTTGTTGTTGGCTTTTCGATGCTGCGCATATGGCTGCGAAGTGAACTCGTATTCCACAGTTATAGCGCTTGAACTTCATGTTGGATTTCCCATTTGTTTTATTGTTGATGTTATTTTTCCTATCTGTAACTTGCTTGGAATAAGATCGCGCCAAAATTGCCTGTAGCCCGCCATTTGCCACGTCCTCGACCCTTTGAGTCTTCCTTTCGCACTCCACCATCAACTTTTTCTTCAGCATACTAAATCACGTGCTTCCGTTGAAAACACGAAGTTTTCAAATGATGTTGGCAGGCTTGATAACAATATAATTACTGATAGCTCTTCGTTCCTTACAATACCTGTCTCAGCCAATTTTTCCACAATAGTAGAAAAGGAATTAATGTATTTTGAAGCATTATCACCATCATACCTACTTAGGTTCAACGACAAATTTCGGGCTGGTCCACTTGGCTAGTAGATGTCTTGCTATTTTGTCAATGCTTGAATTGATGTCTTGCAGTGTTTGATGTGGTTTATTTGCGAAGGCTTCACACTGAGCACTATTGACGCTAATACCTTTTCATTGAGAGAATCCCATTTTGCCGCTTCCTCTGCTGCCATTCCCTCGGTTTTCTTGAATTTCCCACTTACAATTTTCCATTATTCCGAATGAATTAATACGCTTTGCATTACGATGCACCACGAGTCGTAATTTGTGTCATCCAATTTTTCTATTTGATACAGAGACGAACTCATTTTAAAGCGATAAAAATTATTATTTTTAATACTATCAAAATTTAATATTCACATAGCCCTGGCCCATAACCTATTAGCTGAATGAAAACGCAGCGGTCTTAAGTTGACAACGGTTGAATAAAACGGATGAATATACTGTATATTCGTGTTGGAAGTTTAGTTGTGGGATTTACTTTCGAACAGATAATTCGAAAAGGCATTAGTTAGAGAGATAGGAACTGTGAAATCAAAATTATCAGCTAAGGGTTTTTTGGTTTAATGAAACATGCAACAAGACTCAGAAAGGCATAACATTCCTGTTAAGAAATTAACCTATTTACGTTTTGTTAATATTTTGTGAATTTATTTTCTTAACTTCAATTCTTGCATTTTCCATTTTTTCCAAAAGCTAAAGTCAAATTGTTATATTTTACATTATTATTACAACATAGATTCTTAAATTAAATAGATCACCCTATGGTTCGATAGTGCGATGGTGAGTTTACAATGAAAGACTATAAACAATCGAAATTTATACCGGTCCCGGTATTACCATTGGCGGTACCGGGACTTTTACTGTCGCAAATAAGAATACGTCAAAGAGAGCATTAACTTCTTTTATCTTATCGTGGTGAATTCAATTCACCGCCAATAAAGGCCTTTCTTCGGAAACAATTTTTTTTCTCGTTCACTTTGCCAGCAACCACCAACCGCGAAATATATCCACTATCGAACCTTCGGGTAATAAATTTGTCTTGATCAATTATTGAACTAAAGAAGTAAAAAAAAGGGAATCTAAATAAATTATAACGTTGTTGAATTCTCGTTTGTTTTTCATTTCAATAATTATCGACCAATACCAACATATAAAACTAGACCCAATTATAAAATTAAAACTAATCGAAGATAAAATAGACGAAACATTGGACAATATTGCATCAACCAAATATAATATCTTACTAACCGTCGAGGAAATAGATAACTTTAAAAGTTATTATTATAAAATAAAGAAAACGTTCTTATAATAACAATAAAAATTCCCACAACTTTTATAGAGTCCATTTGAAACTTAAAAAAAGCATATCCACCAAGGAAGGATTAGAAAAAATCCAAGATGATGAACAAATAATAGAGTATAATAATAAAGAGTATGACTATAATAACGAATTGTATATTAACGACATTAAACCAGTAAGCAATTGTGGAGCTCTAAACAAATGTAAGCTTACAGAACAAACTAGGGAATCAGAAAAAAATAATGAAGAAACAGTTTTAACAATGACGAAATATAAAATTATTGTGACGATAGAATCTTATATTTTAGAGGAAACTTTTCAATTAATTTAAGCAATTCAATTCAGATAAAGGAAAACAAATATTCACTAATCGAAACTATGAATTAAAATCTAAATATAACTTTTTTGCAAATAAACATTTAAGTTTTATTAAATCAATTACATTTGACAGCATACTATTAAAGCATTTTGGGAACTTTAAAGAAATAAATGAACTAAAATTATATTATAAGCTCAAGAATTGTGATAGTATTATATTAAGTTTTATATTAATAATGTTAAGAAGAAAGAACCGGAAACTTAAAGTCGTTAAAAAAAAACATAGAAGAAACTGTTAATCCAATTGTCTCCAACGCAATTCAGGAGAATTTTCAATCAAAGCGGGGTGAAGTTAGTATGTAACCCGACGTTCAAAATAAAAAATCAGCAAGATGGCACATTAGCCATACTTCAACAATAATCGTTTAGCAAGTTCAATAACATTCGATTCTTGATTTCTGAATTCCAGCACAACAAATATAAAAAATGTTTACGTTGTAGTATTAAAGTATAAAGCCGGCTGAATATTAAAAAAGTCGGTCGTTGAATTTTTGATTATTCATTGATTCATAAATTGAATAGAGTGTACAGCCCGGCTTAAGACAGTGGCACTCTGGAGAATTTAATAAAGAAAAATAAAAATAAATATATTTTTGCTTAATGTAATAAACGGGAATATATAAGTCGAGCGAAATGCACGTTTAATTTATGGCTTTCAGTCAAGGGATCACTGCCCAATTGATTGCTGAAGATCATCATCATCATATCCCGGTAACTTAAATGGCGAAAATGATTTTATTGCTCATATAATTTGGTTACTACTCAGATAGTAGTTGAAAACTCTTGTCAAAATAATAGTTTTATGTTTAAGCCTTTCACGCCAATTGAAATTCACAAGTACATAATAGGTCTTGATAACAAATACTCTAGCACCTCCGATAACATTACGAACTGTCTTTTGAAACGAATTTCATTGTTTACTGTCGATGTTCTGTGTCATATATTCAATTTAAGTGTTAAATTTGGTATATTTCCTTCCTCTTTGAAAAAGGCTGAAGTCATTCCTTTATTTAAAAAAGGAAACCGCAACTCAATGACGCAGTATAGGCCTATCTCCGTACTTCCAACGTTTTGTAAACTATTCGAGAAACTGATAAAAGTACGTATAGTGTCATTTTTAAATAAAAATAATTTTTTTACCAACGAACAATTTGGTTTTCGCGAGGGTAGATCTGCAGAAGATGCCATACTTAAATTGTGTGGGGAAATCTGTGGTAGTTTCAATGACAAAAATGCTAGTATAGCTCTTTTAATAGATATGACAAAAGCATTTGATATGGTCAATCATGGCGTTCTTTTAGATAAATTGTATAAAGCAGGTATAAGAGGATTTATGTATAATTGGTTTGTTTCTTATTTGACAGATAGAAGTCAGAGAATGAAATTTGAAGGAATATACAGTAATGATGTAAAAATTAATACTGGCGTGCCTCAAGGTTCGGTTCTGGGGCCAGTCCTATTTTTAATTTATATAGACTCATTACTAAAACAAAATTTCAGAAGCAATAAAACCGCCTTTTCTGATGATATAGTCTTCACAAATACTGGTAAAAATTTGTTCGACTCGGCAGTAAAACTGCAGATGGATTTAAGTATATAAGGAAAAAACAAAATTAATGATTTGTAATCTAAAAGGTCCTTGTCCACGTGAGTGTGATGTTTCTTTTCATGCAAGTGCTTGTAATAAATTTTCTTTATGTGTCCAACTTTTGCGAAGATTCAGTGTGAAGTCCCAACTGTTTTAAAATAGAAGGTGTCAACAATTTTAAGTACTTAGGGGTCTTAATAGATAAAAACGTGGATGATTTAAAAAAATATATGTTATCCGTTACTCGTAATTTGTATCTTCTTAAACCACATTGTTCAAAAAAATGCAATTGATGTTCTATTATGGTCTTGCACATTCAAAGTTACAATACGGTATTGCAAGTTGGGGTGGAGCTTATAATAACACCATTGAACCGCTCAAAATTGTCCAAAAACACATTGTAAGAATTATTTGTAATGCGAACAGATTAGTCCATAGTTGGCCACTGTTTTTGAGACTAAGAATTCTACCGATAAAACATCTCATATCTATAAGGTTCTAAAAGTTTTTTTTTATTCGAAGCGGATACAGCTCTACCGTCAGAAGTTCAAATGCATACACCCTAAGAACAAACTGTATGTCATTTTCTATTACTCCTTTGTCCAAAAGCACCCATTTTTCAAACTTTTTCACTGCGGCAGCACCTAGGCTATTTTATAAATTACCATTAGCAATAAGAATAATAGTATAACCGACCTTATTTTTAAAAGAAGTGAAACAATCTAGTTTTGGATTGGATAGTTCAGCAGTCAAAACTTTTCTGAGCTCAACTTTGTAGTTTTATATATGTTCTATGTTCTTATTTTGTGTTAGTTATATTCTATATTATATTATATTATATTATATAGTTATATTTTGTTCATATTTATTCCATTTAATTATACATACATATTTTATATTTCATTATTTATTATATCATTTTAACTTGATAGTAATTTTTATATTTATTTGTGAACAGAAATCTGTTCGGGGAGAGTACGATAACTTGGGCGCCAAAAATTGATAACGATTTCTTGTAGAGGGGTCAAAAACAAGCATTTTTTACTATAGGAGGGGGGTCTATCTCGCACCGTTAAGGAGGTAGGGGCAATTTTAAAAAAAATTACTTAAAATGAAAAAAAAAACAACGGCAACACTTACAATAAAGTACTATAGCGGCTTTGAAAGTCAGAAAAATGTTCTTTAATCCTGCGTTTAAATTAAATAGTAAACTTTAATGGTTTTTGAAAAATTCGCATGCAAACTCAAATTTTTGATAAAAATAATCAAGTTTAGACCAATTTTTTTCAAAATTGTGAAATGAAGTGCTAAATTTGCTTATTTTTTATCAATTTTTGGCGCCCAAGTTATCGTACTCGTGCTATCTGTTCTATTTTTAATTTATTAATAATGTATTCACTGATGATTTGTAGTTACTCTACATAAAAAATAAATTAGTAAATCAATATTATATAATAGAAAGATCATTCGCCACTAGTCACTTTAGTACTACAGAATGATGCCTATTTATTCATTACAAAAATGTTAAAATGTTATATTCTTGGTTCTGAAAATTTTTGTAAAACACATTTTTGTAAAAACTCAATAACAAAAAAAAAAAACAATATGAAGGGTACTTTTGGGGAGCGAGGTTGATTTAGGAAATGGGTGTCAACCATTAAGGTTTCATCGCTTAAAGTGGTCCACTGACCATCGGATCTCTTTATCAAAGAGAGGCACTTTCTGCCTTTCCACAGAAGTCTCACCATAGAATGCGCTCCGCTTTTCTGATAGCGCTTCGGAGTGAGGTCTTATAACCTGACCAGCCGCAGGTGCTCTTGGCAATGTAAAAGAAATAATCTAACTTTTTACGACTTATACCTTAAGCTTATTTATACATTGAATCAAAACCGTTAAAATGAAAAAGATAATCAAAATTCGTTAGTATGAATAAAATCCACGAAAACGAAAGTGCCAAAATTATTGTTGCAATGAAAAAATTGGGAAAAATTATTTGCACCTTTTCATTTCGGTCAGAAAGCTGAATTGAGTAAAAGTTTGAGCAACAATCACAATCGGCTTATAAAAACAGTATAACCCAGTTGCTGGAGCTGATGGAATGAAGCATTGGAACGGAATTTGCTATGCTCTTCTGAAATAGAACACCAAGCGATTATAGAATTCAATTCCAAATTTCTTCCGACGATCTGCAAATCTTTTTTGGAATTTCGAATTTTTTTAGATGCCAAACAACTAGAAAAACTTTCAGCCGTTGGTGTACCGTCTAAGGAAAAAGCTTCTTCAAAAATTAGGTTGTTTATTAATTTTAAGATTAACAAATTGTAATCTTGTCTTGTGGTTTTTCTCTGCGATAAAAAGTTTACTTTGGATGACATAGGATTTTAAATTATTTTCCTCTTATGTGCGACTTAAGGTTATTTTACTCATTTTATGTTCATGATTTTTCTTCCGCGATTTCAATATATTCAGTTTGTATTGAATTTATATCCAATTTATTATATCTCTATTATTGCAACTATGCAATAAGTCTTGCCAGTTTCTTCTTCGATGATTTTATTTGTTTTAATACTTTGCGAAAATCATTAAGATTAATAATATTTATAAGAACAGCGTAGTTTTTCTACTTAAAATCTACAATGAAGAGAGCTTTAATATAAAAATTAATATGCATTGAAGTGATCTCACATTTTTAAAAATAAAAGAGGTAAAGTATGTGCTAATAATGTTGCGATCGACTGTATACTTTCACAATAACAAAGAAATACGGCAAAGAATTAATTATCACCCACAACTTAACAATACGATACCACAATTAATATGAGTATGATTTTCAATAGGAAATACAAAAGTTGTTTTCAAGCTTTATTGAATTCCATTCATAAATATCCTTAGTTACTCTGTAAATAGAAGCTCACAAAGTGAGTGCAATAAAAAGTAAGAGTACAGCTTGTAATCCAATAACAATATCAGGTCAAAATACAAGTTTTGCTTTCAAACCACACTTTAAGCAGAATCTGATGGCATCTACATAGTTAGTGTTCGTGATCGCCATGATCTTCATATACACTTTTATGGAACTATTTTTACTTCGATTGTTAGTGTACAACGCGTAAAAGAAAGCCTATGATTGCTTTTCTTTAACGATTACTAGTTTGGGTTTTCGCATTTAACGCTGCAGACGTGTAAATATTTAATTGAAAAGCTTAAAAAGTGAAATTTGACTGAAGTATAATCCAACTCAGTGGTTCAGTGGTTCTTATAGAAATAAAACAACGTGTGATATGTCTAAGTTCTGGTTGGTTTTTGCGATAGTTCATTTTAACGTGTATATTGTGTTATCAATGTCGCATAATGGTAATATAACAATGTTTTTATTTTTTATGTTACTTTATTGATATATTGAATCAAAGAACGGTTACGTTAGTGTTGCGTTTTGTTACTCAATACAATATTATTTTAAAACTATGTCTTACTTAACTTAGAATATCATTCAAATATGTCATCATCAGAGCTTAATAATTCTTATAATTATTTTGAAATAAAAACATTTATATATCTACTAAATAAGCTTGCGAAAAATTCAAGATAACCATAAGCGTGGATGCGATCAGTAAGAATAACTTTCTAATACCATATTTACACTGGTACAACTTAAAGAGAGTCGAGAAACTTCAACTTAGATTGAAGTTTAAAAAATGAGAAGTTATTTTTACATAAATGTTAGTGTTTTATTTTAAATGCATTTTTATATATTTTAAAGGACTACTTAGACATTAGACAAAAACATTTAAGCTACCTTGTACATGTATCTTAATTTTACTTAACTTAACTAGCTTACTGGTACTGTGGAGATGCTGTAAGCTAAACCTAGCACTTATTTTGTCTTTCGACTTAAAGATATTAATTTATATATGTTTCATGATAAAAAACCGTTAAGGCGCACACTCTCGTGGTACAACTTGTTGGGGTAAAAAGCCCCGGAGATCAGGTTGTTGATCGAAATCAGTGCTCTTGCAATGTGCCTTAGGATAAGTTTCTTTAGGAAATCCACTCTTACCAGGTTTGCTCCATTCTCAAGGACCTCATTGCGATATATTTTTCTGTATTGGGACTCTGGAGCTCTATTTAAACGAGACAAGCCCTGAGACAATGTCTTTCAAAAACCCCAATCTTTTTAATCGAATTTTCTGCCACATTGAACCACACTGTCGCTTTGGCTCTGGCTGGAGCTATATCCCTAAATTTGTTAAAATATAGATATTTGTCTTGCCAGATCCATAAGTAGCTGACTAAACTTCTGTTCTCCAATGGTTGCCCGTGTTGTCCAACGATTAAGAATTTTTACCAATTCTTTCTAGTATCCCAAGAAGCCCTACACAATCGAGTCCGATTTTTGGAAGATGTTCTTCAACTTCCAGTCATCACAATAACAGTTAATTTAATCAAAGTCACGCTGCAAGTTCAATATCATATCTTAAATCTTCGGTCCCGATCTGTATGCAATCAAGTCGTATGCGTACACTATGGCATGGGTAAGAGGCTGCAAAGTATCGGTGCATTAATCGCACTTTATCGTAGATATCTTAATTATTCGAATATACCATAAGAACGAACATTGTCATTCTTCAGAACGAACTTTATATTGTTAAGCATGTTATAAAGCATGTACAGCAGTGGTTTGCTTACACCAAGCCTGTCAAACTTGTAAAAGACCGCATTTAACCATTCGGTATCAAAGGCCTTCTCCAAGTCAACCAGACAAGCATTCGTGCACTGTTTCGGCATGTTTGCAATCATGCCCTGTTCTGAAATCGAATCGTTTATCAGAAATTATTCTTTTGTCCTCTGCCACTTGGTCAGGGCTCTATTGACTACTTATTCGAATACCTAAGTAATTGTCTGAAGGAGACTTATAGACCACAGATTTGCCGGATTGGAGTTATCTTTGCCGTATTTGAGAAAGTGCTGTATTATTGCTGTTGCCCGGTGAGCCGGATTATTTGCATTATTCAAAGTCTATAGCTTCCAGAGTGATTCGAAAATCACTTGAAGACCTACCTTGGAAACGGAGGATTTTCCCATTCAACAGCGATTAATCGTCATTGAACTCGGTGAAACCTCGGTTCTCTGATCTCCATTGCTGGATATCATTTCGTAGGTAGAAATTGTGGAACAGGATACGATTTTCCAAGTCACGATTTGGGCCAATACAGCATTTGCCTAATGAACTTCATGAGAGGTCGCTCCTGTACCCTAAACGTTTTCCTGTGGATCTTCAATCACAATTTAGTTAGGCGAGTTATTTGCCCAAGTTCTGTGTTTGGCATTAAAGCCTTCGGCCAAAACAAAATTGTTTCTTCTGATTCCAGCCGCAGATAAGGAAAAAGTGTATCGAGCTCTGATATAAAAGAAAAAGAATGAGTAGCTTTAGCAGCATATAGTGCAGCCAAGTATATAATATTCCCACTACGAAGGGGAATGCTTTCTAAAATAAATAATTTCTTATGAATATAGTGTTACCTTCTCCTTGTGAATTGGGACGGTCTCTCCTTAAAATATTTTTATTGATGTGCCTCAGTTTTTGCCTTTGGTTAGCTTAGGTTTGCTAGCGAGAAGAATATCAGGGCTGTGGTCTTTAAGAAATTTGAAAAAAGCAGCTCGTTTCGCGATACTTACCACTGAGTTAACATTTACAGTTATCCAGCGAACTCATTACGCTAGGCGCTAGGCTCCAAAGAAGCGTAATTGATGCTGCATATGACACACCTACATATGCATGGAGCGCAAGCCAGACAGTTATGACATCTGGCTGAGGTGCCTTCGGCACTTGTGCCTGCGATGCAACCTCAAGTTGTTGCTGTATCATCTTACACCGATCTGAAGCCATTTGGGCATAGGTTATGTGAAGAGTGACGGCTGGAGTTTGAAACCCGACGGGTGAACTACTTACTTCGACCTTTTTCTGTCGGGCCACGTTAACTTTCTTTATGTATTGGTACTGTGGACATCCTCTATAGATTGCCGTATGCCGAAAGTTATTGCAAAGAACACCTTTAGTTGATCCTTTTCATTGATTTTATCTCTGCCTAATGACACACTGAGGCTGCATTTGACAGTTCGACGAGACGTGACCGAAACTTTGCCAATGGACACACTTAAGCGTGTCTCTGCACCTGTTAAATGTTTCCCATTTTACAACTTTGTTATCCAGGAATTTGATTTTCCGTAAGGTCTCCAGTTTGCTTTTGGGTGTTTAAGATACCAGGAATAACGTTTGTTTCCGCTTCTCCCTTTTAGCCCTGGGTATGACGAATGGCCCCGACAAACTTAAGGTCATCGTCATCCTTCGCTTTCAATTTTCGAAGAATCTCTTCTGGATTAGGGGACGGTTCCAATCAACCCAGTAGCATGGTTTGCAACTTTTCGCTTTTTGGCGCATAGGTGAAGAACTCTGTCGTAGAATACTTCAATAGTTCTACAATGTTTTATATTGCTCCAATATAAAAATTGCTGCCCATTGCCGACTTACATAGACTTACCGTTTCCTTGAGCCTCATATTGAAGGTCTTATTCGGCGGAACTTTCGTCTTCTGAATAATTTGCTTTTATTATTTTGTCTGCTACTGGTTTTCCTGCTTCTGTGCTTGCATTTCTTGATGCTGCTTTTGTTGTTGCTGTTGATGTTGTTGTTGATGTTGTTGCTGCTGTGACGTTCTTTCTCGTGCAGTTATTTTTTCTTTGTTTTTAGTTCCTTTTGCTCCTCATTTTTCATCTTTAAGCTTTCAGGTTCTTCGACTTCAATCTCTATCAACTGTTTTCTTTGGGGCCCGTTAGATGCTTATGTGAGAGAGTTATCGATGTCCGTCCCTGTAGACTTTTTCATTAGCTCTCTCAACATTGTTTTTAATTTTTTTTTAATCAAGGGCAATAAGCTCGTGATCGGGAACGGGCCTATCTCCCGCGGGAGACATTGGTGTTAAAACAAAGACCAAACCAACGGATTGACTCTGTCACAACTGCACACTATAAGAGCTCGCTGCGGACGTCTTTGCCGTCGCTAAAATGGAGCAATTTGAGTTCCCCAACGTCATCCTGCATAAACTTGGCTTCATATATCTCGTCTCTGTTGACGAAACATAAACCAAAACTCGGCAGAAATAACATACTATATGTTGATTGAAGATTGTTACCTCTATACCTGACTGCAATTGTACTATGATGTTACCACTTTGATCTTTGCAGGCTTCGATTTTGGGTCTGTAACCCGGAGATAGTTGTTTTCTCTGTTGGAAGAATTTTCGAGCCTCATTCCTGTTTCTTAATCTCTCAACAGCCTTTATAGGTAGCTTCTTTTGCACTTTCATAGATGCTGCGACCGGTGGCACAGCTTGAGAATGTTTTGCACGAGATTAAAACAGCCAGTAAGAACACTTGAAAATTTGCTGTACAGCATATATCTCACATTTTACATTTAACTTACGGTCGATTGCAGTTATTGTTCTGATCAATAGAACAAAAATGAGGGAGTGTAGTTTCTGAACATACGATCATTCAATCATATTGTTACCGAAATTGTTTTGTTTGTGGCAAAATGAAGAACTTTTAACCAATAGATATAGAAAAAATTAAATATATACCAGCGACCAAAATTCTTAGCCTTTGGTCACCAATATCCAGATCACTCTTTGTCACCGACATCCAGATCACAATTTTGAGCATGCCTTTTCCGATCAGCATGATCTTCTTCTTTTTCTTTGTCTCTCATTTTTTCGTCTCCTGGATTATAAGTTATGTCTGGCAATTTATCTCGAAACAGTCTATGGAATAACAATGCCGCTGACCTTTTACCTGTTACAGTGTGGGGTTACTATAGATAGTTTCAAATGAGAATGAAGTAATTTCGCGAATGTTTTCCAGTCATTCCACACAAAACAGAAGAAAAAATCGCATATATCCTTTCTTTGATGCTTACTGCGTGAATTCTCAACGCATACTTATCAGGTGTTAGATGTATGCAGACAATAAGAAGCCGCTGTTGCCAAATGAAAAATGTTGAAAAATGAGTGTTAAGAGAATGTGGGGAGTATGCATTCATTATTTATTTAAGTGAAGTGGGTAACGAAAATTTGATCAAAGAATGGTTATATATTTTTAGTTCTCAGTTATTGTGCTGAGAGGAAGAACTCTGTTCATATGTCAAATAATTGTCTTCTGTTTTTATGGCTTTATCGCATGTTCTTTTAACTCCTCGAACGTAATTTTTGCGGTTCCTTATTATTTTTACACGCCACTCTTGATTTTACAATAACTCACATATTCTCAATTGACTGAAGTCCGGATGGTTTGGTGGTAGTCTGAGTGCTTATCAAGTCGTCTGTTTCACGACGTGGATCCATCTTGTTTGGTTTTACTACATCATATAGTTCAACTTTAAGCATTGTCCACTACAATAACCGACGGCTCATCCAGCTGCTGCAGAACCTGTTCTCTTAAACATTTGGAGAAATTTTGAAAGTTCATCTCATCATGGTAGTCACCAGACTTCGATCCAGATTTGAATATGAGAGAAGCGCCATCGACAAAACCACTTGATCCACCAACATGTGCAATTATAGGCCGTGATCTCTTTCCAATAGGCTTTTTTAAGCCTTCCGTGCTTCCAACAATCCAAGATATTCCTCTTTTGTGTGAGCTATATAAATATATATGACTCTTCTATAAAAATATTTTGGAATCCACTTTCAGGGAAATTCCTGATATGCCGGATATATCTGATCCTATCAAAACTCTCCAAAATGATGTCTTGCTTATGCTTATTTAAAGTAAATCATACATTTTTTGTTTAAGGCTCCTGAATGTAACGACTTTTTTGTCAAATAGGTGGTAGGACTAGATTATCCTTCTTATGGCCTTTAAATCGAAATTGTCCAAATCAGTGATTCAGTGGCGATGATGAATTTCCTTCTTGGGTGATCGTTGTGTTCCAGTTTCATCCCCTTTGCGAAAGTCCTACTAATTCTGATGTTTTCTTCACAGCTACTCCTATAGGAGCTCAATTTTTTTGTTTTTTAATTTGAATTTCAAATTTCGGTTGGAAATTTTTAGCCTTACCACTTTTACTTCGCCTTTTAAAGGCTTTCGTCGCTTGAAGCAGTCCGTTATTTATCTATTTTTGCTTGTACTAAATCGCGTTTTGATAAACGCCAAAAATAGTTAGAAAATGTTATTTTTATTTATATTATATTTTTCATAAAAAAGCGATATTTCAGCTTAATTGGGTTAAACATAAAATGGGTTTTTTATTATCTAAACATTTATTGCAGGATGTAAACTACACCCTAGTGTGAGTGTCATTCAGCGATGGTCGCGATCATTGACGATTGCGTCCATTGATTTCAGCTTTAACATTTTGTAACTCAATCGATGAATGAATCGATTATTGTGAAAAAAAATGTATATTGTGAATAATCATATTTTGACAGTTGTGTTTGGCTACTGTTTTCGTAATTATTTGTAAAAATGAGTTCAACTGAGTTATTGCTAAACGATTTAAAAGAAGAAAATAAAACTAACCAAGTCTAGGCCAGAAAAAGTTGAGAACTGAGAGATGCTTCTAACTCTTTAGAGATATGAGGGAATGTATCAGTGTTGATTATTTTGCAGATACCAATGTACAATTTGTCCTTACAGACTTCTTAACTTTTTCCGACTATTAAAAGAAGCATTTAGAGATCTATTAATGGATCTTTAGTTTTCTCCTCCCATCGCTTTTTCGCTTAGGTTTTATTGCAAATTCCCTTAGCGATGTGAGGATTTGCTTCCACAAACCTGACAACAAACTCGTAACACCAGGTCCGCTCTGAAATTTAAATCAAATTTGTTATTTTCTTGTATAAAAAAATATTTTATATGATTAAAATTATTCACATTTCGGAAATAAAAAACTCTTTCAAACCATAGACAAGGAATTTGTGATCGACTCCAGCCGACTGTGAAATCGACATATATCGTTCACAATGATAACACACAATATAAAAATGCAGAATCAATGGTCGATTGTCAAAAACTTCGTTTATCGATCAACGATTATCATACGCAATAGGGGCCTAGGTTTTGTCAAAAAAATAACAGGAACAAAATACCCACGCTTATCCACTGACCACAGTAACTAAAAATCGGTATTATAAAATATCAATGCAAATGGAGAAAGTTCAACCAAACAGCAAAGGCGTGGCAAATATGTACATGCTCTCTCTCATTTGAAACGATTACTATACATTGTCATGTACTCACGTTTCCTTTCAATCCCTTTTCTCAGCCTGATTTATCTTTAGTCTCTTAATGTCTCTGTTCTGACGCTGTACTTCTCCGTTTTATTGGGGGAAGTAGGGAGTTGTATGGTAAATCATGATATTTTGCTCCTTACAAAATTTATTAAGCTCAGCACTTACAAACTGCTTTCCATTATCTGTTGTCATGGAGACAAGATTTTCCAAGCGACTGAATATATCCTTCAGATGTGTGATAATAACTGAACTTGTTACTGCTCTACATGTTTTCACCTCTTGATAGCGACTATAGTAGTTAGGTGGATTGGGTGCAGAGGCAAGCGTGCATCCTTTGCAGGCCTTATATAGACTGAGAGTTTTGTTACCAAATGCAAAATTGATAAACAAGCAATCAATAGCAGTCAAACTGAATGCCTTTTTCATCAGAAGTGTGGAAGAGATAAATGATGAAATACCCTTTGCTTAATTTATGAATCTTATAGAGGAAAATACGGAAAGAAGGTTTAAATTTCAAACGCTAAGCATAGTTGAACTAAAAGATATTATGACATGTATGGACAATAAAAGAAGATTTCAATTTCCTCATAATGAAAATTATATTAAGTGCATTCGATATCCTAGGACTAGAATTTCTGGGAATTATTAATAACTCTCTTCCTTCTGAAGCTTTTCCTGTGTGCTGGAAAGAATCAACCGTGTTGAAACGAGTTCGATGAGCTGTCCAAATCTATTTTAAGAATTGAATGACTGTATCGTCATACTGAAATTATGGTATCGTTGCGGGATTTCAAAATACACAATTTTAACTGGCTTCGACATTCTGGTCAGACAACATCCGTAGGAAGGTATGTTGAAGTCTTTGCTGAGTTAAAGAATTTTATCCAGCTAGTAAATGAGCAAATACGAATCGCAGCATTGTACGTCACAAAGCCAACACATTGGACTTGTTCCTCACGTCTCACTCCGACAAATACACTATTGATGTATTGGTGCCCCTAGGTTCGTCGGACAATTGTGTCATATCAGCCAACTTCTTATTTTCAAACCACCCAGCTAAGGGAAAAATTCCTAACAGACTTTTTGGATATGATAAACTTTCTCTGTTTTCACTGATTTATTTGTTCCTTTATTATTCAAAAAGATTTTACTTTAAGTTACATTAATTTTAATTTCGATTTTCAAGAGCGCGACCAATCCCGCCAAAAGCCACTCTTCCATGCTTTTTTGCAATAATATAATGGTGTCGAATGCTACCGCCATCTATACTTAGTCTTCAAAAGCTACAAAATTACAATCTATTTCAATATTTTACATTACCATATATAGCAAGTCATTTCAGATAATCAGGACAAAAGAGTATTCATGGTTCGACTCGAGCTGTAAAGAGGCTGACAGGTTGAGAGAGCTGAGTTTTCGGTCATGTAAAGCCAACCCTACAAAGGAAAACCGGAAAAAGTTTCAACGAGTACGTAATAACTGTAATACTCTTTTTCGCCGTACGAAGTTCTCATACGGACTAAAATTAAGCCAAAAATACTACGTTGTCCAGGCGGTAGTAAAGAATTTTGGTCCTTCATCAAAAATATAAAGTACTCTACTCCGTCATAGTTTCAGACCTTCATTTCGAAAAACACTCCTGTTGTTAAGCTTGACAAAGCCAATCTGCTTGCTGCACAATTCATGGCCAGTTCTACACTTCCAAATTGCGCTTTACCACCACCTGTGCTCTAGGGCGTTATACATTTAATGGAACAGATATATTTTCGTACTCGCACAGTTGCAAGAGTACAGAAAGGTCTTGACATACACAAATCCGCTGGTCCAGACGGTTTTTCCCCTATAGTTATGAAGAGGTGTGCTTTTTCATCTGTTCTACTTCTCAGGTCTTTTTTCGAGTAGGTTGATAACTGCATTTGTCCAGCCTGTCTCTAAAAAAGGCTATTATTTTGCTCCGTTCAATTACAGATCCATAGCACTCACGTCCCTTCACTTAAAGGTCATGAAAACGCAGACTAATCGTCAGCTTATGAAAAATCTTAAATCACGAAATCTTCTTTATGACCGGTTTTCCTAGTGACAGGTCCACAGGTGATTTGATGACTTACCGAAAAGAGGAACCAATACAATACATAACTTCGGCAAAACAAAGATAGTTACACTTAATATTTCAAAGGCATTTGACAGAGTTTTGTATCCGGGTCTTTTGTCGAATGCGTGCATTTGGGATCGGCCAGTTTCGATGGATGAGAAACTACCTTCCGAGTCGCATAATACAAGCTGTATTCGACGGTTTCAAGTCTTAAATTCACCGGTTAAATTCTGGTTTTCCCTTAGGCTCAGTTTTGTCTCTGACTCTCTTTCAATTTTCAGTATCGATCACTTGTCTATCAGTTTATATGCGTTTAGTGACTCACGCCCCTGTTCTTTGAACATTGTTACTGAACGGCAACGTATGGTTAACCCATTAAATTCTGATATTGACAGCATAATCAAATGGGGTCTAGCTAACCGAGTAGAATTTAATACTTCCAAAATATAATGCTGTCTCATGTCATCAAAGCGAACTCCTTATACCCAGCCATTGTCCATGAATAGCACTTGCGTCTATGTGCCTATGTCTACGTCTGAGAACATCCAAGTGCAAAATGTCATAAAAGGGGCAAGAATTCTAATATATTCAGACAGTCAAGCAGCGCTCAAAGGACTGTTATCCAATCTAATGGAATCAAAATATGTCAAAAGCTGCTACGACGCCTTATAATCCCTAGCCCGACGAAACAAAGTAATATTAGGATGGGTTCCAGGCCATCATGGTAACGCAGGCAACGAACTAGCCAGGCCTGATTCTAAAGCAGCGTTCACTGGTCCACAACCATTCTGTGGGGTAAGCTGGAATACGGCTACAGCTCTGACCAATAAGTGGGAAAACAAGCTACGAATTGCCCACTAGAGGTCTGACCAATAAGTGGGAAAACAGCTACGAATTGCCCAGTGGAGAAATCTTCCTGGTCTCAGAAAATCTAAACTACTAATAAACCCTTTCTCATGCAGAGAAATCCTTAAATTCAGCAAGGAGAATTTTAGAAAGCTCGCCAGCTTCCTCTCTGGCCACTGCTGAGATCGCATCATACCAAACTAGGGCTCAGTACAACCACCGAATTCCAACTTTGCTTGGAAGACGATGAAACGGCTGTACACATTCTTTGTGAATGTCCAGCTATAATTTGGTTAAATATCTTCCTCAAAGAAATATGCTCCCCATTGGACATTAGACAGTTCAATGCTAAAGACATTCTGACTTTCATCAGAAAGATGAAATAGCCTAAACAAAATCCGCAAGATACAAAAGGTCTATATGTTACATTTCTAAGTTAAGCACAAAAATTCACAAAAATCGAAAAATGATTCAATTTTGCTTTTTCTTCGCTAACATATAGACATATAGACCTTTTGTATCTTGCGGATTTTGTTTAGGCTATTTCACCTTTCTGATGAAAGTCAGAATGTCTTAAGCATTGAACTGTCTAATGTCCAATGGGGAGCATATCTCTTTGAGGAAGATATTTAACCAAATTATTTTGCTTTTTCTTCGCTAGTGAAGTACAGCAAGAGCGAAAATGCCGATTAAGAAAAGGTGAAGTGAATTAAGTGAATAAAGAAAAAAAAATATTGAAAAGAAATCCGATAAACACGTGGATGTGGTCATTAGGTAAGTGATATAATTCATGTTTACAGATGTATATACGTAAAAGAAAGATGCAAAAGTTGTAATTACTTTTAAAATTTGGAGGTTATATATATACCCTCTGATGCGTGATTCTAATTATGGTGGTTTTACCGCTTTATCATTCGTATTAAATATATACCTAAATTGCAATTACAATCCTTATATGATACAACCTGCAATATGTTTAGTTAACTGTATATATGTATGAATAATTGTATACATGTATACGTATAAAGGGTAGTAGCCGGTTATTCCAAAAAAATTGTTTAGTCCCTTTCATGTCGGTTGGTAAGCTCATTGAGGCTATTGTTTTTATTTTACTTACATCCGGTTGAATTCCATTGTTAATGATGACGTCCGTAATAGTTCGTAGATATTTCCGCAAGGCTACATTTGGATTTTTAAATTGGAATCTAAAAATTTTTAGAAATTTTTCATTAATGAATCTAAATGCTCATCAAAACAGCTCGAGAACACAAGAATATCATCTAAGTAAACCACGCATGTTTTGTTTATGAACCCTTCCAGCACGGTATTCATAAGCCTCTGGAATGTCACTGTTGCATTCTTCAGCCCAAACGGCACCTTAGGAAATTCATAATGTCCTTTTTCTAGTTGAAGAGTCAGTTTTTGGCCTATTGTGGCTCGACTTCTTTCTGGTGTAAGCCTTTCACCAAGTGGATAGTTGAAGAAATTTCATTTTCCAAGTTTGTCGAAAAGGTCCTTGATATTTGGCAAAGGGAATCTAGTTTTTGTCCGCTCTTATCTTTCTTTTTAGACCTACCCAAATTGGCGAATTGTATGTACTATTACTTGCTGTAACATCTCATCTATCTGCTTTGACAAATTTTTCAGCATGAAATTCGGGATACCTATAAAGTTTACTGAATATTGGAGCCTCGGTTTTTGTATTTATCTTGTGTCTTATCTCATTCGTAAAACTCAAGGAATTACCTTCATATTAAATTGATTTATATAAGTAAAGCAATGATTTTTACTCAGAAATGTCAAATATACTGTTGTGACTTGCAAATAACTTGTCAGTAGTTTTATTTTCTATAACTTGACCATAGAACTCATCGGGAGATTGATTAAGGTAACAACATTTTTTCGCAAAGGTTTCTCATCCTGCTTATTCATACATAAGCAAGTAAGCATTATGTGATGTAAGAGATCCATTTCTATAGTTGATAAAAGGATTATGCTGAAGAAAAGTATTATTACCTATGAGACCATCAAAATGATCGTGGAATTGGTATTCTATGAAGTTAACATAAAAGTTCTTTTATTGAATTCCTTAAAAAGAGATAGATATCTTATATTCCGTCCGATGACATTCTGCACCACAATCAATTATAAACCTTAGCTGTCTTGTGTTACTATTAACGATTATACAGGGTATTTTTATTAACGATTATACAGGGTACTTAAAGTAAAGGGTGATTTTTTAGCTATTATCTTTTTGGCAACACTGGTTTAAACAGCTGACGCACGTTCGTATTTTGTTTCACTGTCAAACATTTTAGTTTGGTCTATAATTTAACCATGAATCGTCTTACAAACGAACAACGCTTGCAAATTATTGAAATTTATTATCAAAATGCGTGCTCTGTTAAGAAAGTTCATCGCGCGCTTCTTCCATTTTATGGTCAGTTTAATCGACCCACTGAAGCTGCTATTCGGGCTATTGTGACTAAATTTCGCACCAAATTTACATTTTTGGACATTAAACCACCAACACGCTTAGGTAGAGTGCAGCTGAAAAGAAATTTTTTCGGAAGGATTTAGGTGTGATGCCTTTCAAAATACAGCTGGTGCAAGAATTGAAGCCGAAAGGCCTACCGCAACGTTAAATTTTTGGTGAATGGGCTCTTGGTAAGTTAGCCGAAGATCCACTTTGTTACCGAAAATTTGTGTTCAGCGACGAAGCTCATTTTTGGCTCAATGGGTACGTTAAGAAGCAGAATTGTCGATTTTGGAGTGAATATCAGCCAGAAGCATTGCAAGAGCTACCAATGCATCCAGAAAAAGTTGCAGTTTGGTGCGGTTTATGGGCTGGTGGCATCATTGGACCGTACTTCTTCAAAGATGATGCGAATCGTAACGTAACTGTGAATGGTGAGCGCTACCGTGAGATGATATCCAACTTTTTTTTACCCAAAATGCAAGAGCTTGACTTGGATGACATGTGGTTTCAACAAGACGGTACCATATGACACACAGCACGCGCAAAAATGGACTTATTGAGAGGCGAGTTCGGTGAACATTTTATTTCACGTTCGGGACCGGTCAATTGGCCGCCTAGATCGTGCGATTTAACGACTTTAGACTATTTTTTGTGGGGCTATGTTAAAGCTCATGTCTATACAGACAAGTCCACTTCAATTGAAGCATTGGAAGACAACATTGAAGCATTTATTCGTGAGAAACCGGCCGAAATGTTGGAAAGAGTATGCCAAATTTGGACTAAGCGGATGGAACATTTGAGGCGCAGTCAAGGTCAACATTTGCATGAAATAATCTTCAAACATTAAATTATATGGACCATACTATCGATTCAAATAAAGATTTCATGCATTTTTCTGAATTTTATGTGTTTTTTTTTTAAACTTTCCTATAGCTTTTCAAAAATCACCCAACACAATGCGGAGCTCATTCGCGTTCGCGCTTTGACAAATCGAGTAGAATCAATAAGATCTTATGTGGCAACACTTAATGTGACCTCATGCGTTTGGTTGGCGTTTAATCGTTAATATCGTTAGCCCGACCTCAACGTGAAAGTAGAGCAACTCTCTACTGGCGCGTTTGACAGCTCACTATAAGCTGATAATTTTTTTTGATCGAAATTTTTCTTTGAGTTGTCCGGTTTTAACAACAGAGTCAGCCTTTGTCTTGGTAATGTTTTTTTTTTTGCTTGAAATTAATTTAAAAAAGGTTCTCGTAAATTGACATGTATCTTCAGTTTTGAAAAACTAGAACAAGAATCCACATTATATTTGTGTTTTCTTATCAACTCTTTTCCAATCAACTACTAAGAGAACATTTCTACTCTTTTTATTACATCGATATCGTGTCCTACGAATGTGAGAGAACAGAACATTATTCGGGCATATTCCTAACCTCTAAACGCGCGACCGTCATGAAGTGACATTAAGTGTTACAAATTTCGAGGAAGTGCGTTATGACTGAGTTTCTCGTTAGTTGTGAGAAAGCCTGTCAAACGCGCGACCACGCGACCACGCGATCGCCACATTGTTATTTGCCCTTTACGGCTATGGGTTCACTATTGCTGTTCCTTGCATTGCGTTATTATTGCTGTGTGTTTTTCGACCTCTTTGTGCGTTATAGTAAGTTCGTCTTATTTGTCCCCCGTGTAATGTCGTCCTTGTCCATTCTGGTAGTAATTATTATTAAATTAAAAGTGGCACTCTCGAACATAATTATTAATTCGTACTATCTACCCATGATTGTTTCTTGGCGTATAGTCATGATTTTGTTTATAATTGTTATAACGTAAAGAACAATTATATGATTATTTTTTATACTTATTTCGTTATAATTTTGTAGGCTTCGTTAAAAGTTTGGGGGTCGCTGCTATAAAGAATTGTCCTTACTGGATCAGGAAGATTTTGATTTAAGTCTTCTTATGCTATTCTGTTGCAAGATAAGATTATTTCTTGATCACAATTTCCAAACAACTACGAATTGTTAATCCTACTCAAAAATGTGTTTACTCAAAATGTGTTTACTCAAAAATGTGTTTATTTTATTGAAATAATCTTCTATGGTTGTTTCTGCTCTATCTGTTGGTATTTGGTCTATAAAGACATTAGCCGAAAGCTTTTCCCCGAAACTATTCTTCAAGATTGTTCTTTAAAATTAACTGTACCGCTGCATCAAATGCATGCAACGAATCGACCCTATACAGAAAGTCAACTGTTCATTGATCATTCCCGTCAGGCTCTTGAATTTTGCTTTTTAAATCTAATATAAATCTTAATTTCTCTTAAGGTGAAAGAACTCCCATAATTATTACAAGAAAGAAAACTTTGGCTCGCCGCTTATCCCTCATTTTTTTTTCTGTAGGTCAAGTTGATCAATCTTCATTCCCTTCTAAATATATGTTGGCATGGATATCGGCTTCTTCCATTGAAAACACACCTGAAATCTAGTAGGCATGACATCATTATAATTACATTGATCTATAACTCTTGTACATGAAATGTAATACATGTTTGAATTACGAATAAAAGCATTCATTCATCTACCTCAGCTCACAATTTATAAAAGAATAATTTTGTAATGTGGCGTAATTTTGTAATTTTCTACGACCGCCAATTAGACATAAAACATGACGGAGATATGACGCGTGTATGGAAACTGTGGATGCAAGAAGACGAATATTTCGAGGTATCAGCGGCACTTTCTTCAAAACCTTCAAATGTTCAAGTAGCAACACTCATGTCCTCGATTAGACACGCAGCATACTGCGAAATAACTGTAGGCCAGGTAAAAGACATATTCGAATCATATTTCTCCTAAACTCAATGTGACGTTCGAGCCGTATGAATGTAATAAAATTGTACATCAAGAAGGCGAATCAATCGACGAGCTTGTATGAAGATTTAGACTGCAAGCACAAAATTGTGAATTCAAAGAACTCACCAACAGTTTACTTGGAGAGACAAGCTCAATTCTAGGAATCAGAAGTGACGTTCTACACACAAAATTACTTTTAGAAGACGTATCACTAGAAAAAACCTAAAGTATTTGCCAACCCACTGAGTTCGCACAAGAGCAAAGCGCTGAATTTATCAAAGCACAAGCGCTTATGTTAATATCGTGCAAAAGGATCAGCCAGGCAACTCGTTTAACTGCCGAAATTGTGGTAGCATGCAATCCATCTGCAACTTTCCAGCCTTTCAAGCAACATGCAAAAAGTGCAGGAAAAAGAACCATTTTCAAAGAAAAGTGCATGAAATTAAAAATGAATAAGGCATATAAGTCTATGGAGAGTTGCGAAAGCAAATTAATAGACGAAAGCGATAGCGAAATCTTTATTTTCTTGTTAAAATGTGCGCATACTGTGGTGATAAGTTCGCAGAAAAAGTTCGAAAATAAAATACGAAATATATTTATTTTCGTTTGGAAACCAAAAAATCAATGTCCTCGGAGAATCGATCGTTCAGTGTTAAATAGCGAATACCAGCTGCAAAATCGCTTTCAAAGTCGTGTCAAGAAACGTCAAACCAATCCTCTGCGCAAATGCATGTGAAAAACTCAATTTAATTAATAATGTGAATAGCGTTAACATTGACAGCAATATATACGGAGGCTGCCTGAAGGATTTTGTGTACGACATCGACATCATCGACAATCGAAAATTCGATATCTGCCCACCACGTTAAATACCTTTTAAATCCGAGAGCACATAAAAGGGAATTGGACAATATGGTAAAAGAACCAGTAATAGAAATCTGCGTCTACCAGTCTACGAACCAACACCAGTTATTTCACCGATGGTCATCGTACGCAGCCAATATAAAATTCGAACTAACATCGATACAACGGTATTGAAAAGAAACATTATCAGACGTCATCATCCATGGAACACCTTCGAGGAAATCGTAGCACAACATCGTGGAGTAAAGTTCTACACACTCTTGGATTGCGCAAGAGGATTCTGGCAAACCCGAGTCTTTGACGTTTTCCACACCGTGTGGACGGTATTTTTGCAAAAGAATGCCCTTCGGAGTTTCTTCAACCCCTGAAGTCATTCAAAGTATCATGCAAAATTTTCTCCAATCTACCAAATGTTAAGGTCTCAATTGATGACATTCTCATCTATTCGAGCACTCTAGAGGGTCTTAGAGGACAAAGGACAAAGGATTGAAGCTCCACAAGACTATATGCATTTTTGAACAAACTTCGGTTAAATTTCTTGGACACATCATCAGGAACTAAGGAATACATCCTGATCCCGATAAGATTGATGCAGTTAAATGATTAGAACTGCCTTAGAATAAAACAAAAATACAAGGGATATTGGGCCAATTCACGCATCTCAGTAAATTTATGAAGAATTACTCAGCTCTCGCAGCTCTAATGAGAACATGCTTTGAATTCCAAAAAATTGCGAAGAGGGGTTTAATCATTCCAAAAATTCACCGTATCATCCACGAGCTCAAATCGTGAAAAGTATTTTTAAGAAATCACATTATGACAGCATCGACGTTCACCTTGGCATTCTCAATTATATGAAAACGCCAAGAGGCAACCTGGGATCACCGGCAGAACGTTCCAATAACAACAGAATCTTTACAGATGGAATCAAATGCATATTTACCAAATTCACTAAGCGACGAAAGGGAAAAACAAGACGCATATGCCGATAGGGGAGCAAGGAACTGTAAAACGCTCCAGACAGGTCATTCAATATTATCCAGAATTTACAAGAAACAGTGGAAACCAGTTATCGTCGAAAGCTAAGTATATCCAAAGTCTTTTATTATCCGCGATGGCGTTGGAAATATTTATCGAAGAAGCATCACGAATCTACGGCCTACTGAAGCAACTATCAAAGAAGTACTGGACAGTGAACCATTGTTGTCACAGGCATAAGGCACTCCTAAAAAACCACAAACACTTCATTGATGCCATCAGTTACAAACACTCCATTAACATCACCAGAAGAAAAAAAACGCAGGCCAGATCGAGACGCATCAAAAATAAATCCACTGATTGCACCACCATGCATTAGACGATCATCGAGAAATGTCAAACCACACAATCGATTGGCGTTGTAACAAACATTTCTGTTTCCGTCTCTGTCTCGCTAAAAGGGAGATGAGAGCATTACTGGACACTAGAAGGCATGACATTATTCGATTACTTTATAATTATATTAATTTATAATTCTTGTACATGAAATGCAATACATGTTTTAATAACGAATAAAAGGACTCATTCGTCTACTTATATCCTTGCAGCTCACATCTATGATAACGGCTTCTTCAATAGCCTGTTGAATTTTTTGAACATGTGGCTCTCTTTTTGTTTCTTTGTTTTTCCTCTTGATGTTGGCTTGGGTAACGACTTCTTTTTCATTTCATTTCATTTCAGAGCATTTTTATTGTTCAATTCATTTTCCCTACGTGCTAGACAAAAACGCTTAAAGCTAGCTTAATTAACTTAACTATGTATATATTAACTTACTGGCTCTCTGCGGACGCTCTAAGCTAACAACTTAAAATATGTCTTTCAACTTAATACTATTTACTATATTTAAAATTATACTAACTAATAAAAAAACTAAGAAAAAATTTTACATTTCGAGGAAAACTTAGTATATGGACTTTGTATTTTACTTAGACTATACCTATAATTAAACTTAAAACTAACAGAAAATCATAACCTAACTTAAAATAGCACTAAAACTAACCACCATAATACTATACCAACACCACATTCGTAAACCGGCCAAGGCTTATACGACATGCAATCACTTTTGCCTTAAGGGCACTCAAGACTACAATTTTACATACGACAGAGTTCAATCTCTGTCCAGCCACCAATAGTGTCGGTATTGCCTTTCGACATCCACTCTGTCGCGGTCTGACACCGCCCTACTAAACCGTCTTGATCGTTGTTGACTCGCCCGTCCACAGCTTTTCGGCATACGTGAAAGATTATCGGTACCGCTTATCTATCCTGAACCAGACTTTCTATCGAGATAGAGAAATGCTTCAGGGGGAATAAGGCCATTAAGGCGCACTGTCTCATGGTGCATGTAATTGGGGTAAAAAGCCCCGGAGATCAAGAAGTTGGTCGAAATCATTACTCTTGCAATATGACCTCAAATAAGTTTTATCAGAAAGTTATCCACTCTGATCAGGTTGGCCCCGTTGTACAGGACTTCGTTACTATAGAATTATTTGTACTCAGACTCTGAATTTCTATATAAATGGAGACAAGCCCTAAGACATCGTCTCTCGAAAGCCTGTATCTTTTCCATTAAGCTTATTCCCACGTTAAACAAAACGGGACAGCCATAAGCATAGGACAGGCCGAATGAGGGCAGTGTAGCAGATCGCCTTTACCTTGGCATCGAGTTGACTGCTGTGAAACAGCCTCTTTGTCAAGGCAAAGGCCGCTTTGGTTCTGGGCAGAGCAGCATCTTTATGTTTGTAAAAATATAGATATCGATCCAGCCAGATCCCAAGGTATCTGACAACACTTCGGTTCGCTAATGGCTGCCCGTTTTTTCCAACAATGGAGTACATTCGCCACTTCTTTCTAGTATTTCTAGAAGCTCAAGACAACGGAGTCCGCACTTTTGAAAATTGATTCTCAACTTCCAATCATCGCAATATCCCTGAATCTTTTCGAAGTCACTCTGCAAAAGACTTACAATGACCTCGATCTTCGGCCTTGACCCGTACGATTTCACTGCCGACACTATCCATGAAGTCATGCATGTAGTGGTGCTTGGTGATGACCACAACCGCTCTGGGATATTCGTGAGCGAACCTGTTAGGGTTGACGTTCTTCACATACTGTGCAACACTTGGAGAACACGAAGCACCAAAGGTTAGAACCTCCATGACACATATATATTTCTTTAACGATACCTCGTGTTGTTTTCGATGCTGCTTTTCTTTTTCTAACATTAGCGACGATGCTGATAACGCATTTGTTTTAAACTCGGCTGCCGAGAGACTCGTATCAATATCGGTCTCCGTTTCTTGGATTTGCCTTTGTTGTTAAGCAAGAAGTTAAGGAGAACCGAGAGAACATCTTCGCGAGATAAAACAACACTCGCATAAGAATTATTAATTTGATTTTTATAAATAATCGATGTTAGCTTGTTGATAGTTACTATTTACATCTGCAATTAAAGTGGTCATTGCAGTCCAAACAACACGTGAACTTGTTGACCCTAAGATACAACAAACAATGCTTAGAAGGCTGGTTAAAGGCCAGTTGTTAAGTTAGTCAAGATAGATTAATAGTTAGTTCTTACGAACTGATATTGAGAATATGCAATTAAAATGAAACTTTTCGCATTTCATCTTTTCCCCATCCAACCAGAAGAAGAATAAAAATGTATCCACTTTTTTCAGGGAATGACATTGCATATGACGCCATTAAAGAACTGGGAGCCCTAAACGCGGATCTAAATAAACTGTATGCTGAAGCAGAACCTAGGCAAATACCATTGTTAACAAATGCGTTTAGTCAAATTTCTAGTCGAATTCCATGTACCTGTGTTAAAGGTGTTTGCAAATGTTGCACATGTAAGTAAAATGCAGACATTTGGTTTTGATTCTAAAATTTTTTACATAATTATTTCTTTAAACAGCAATATTATCCGTTATTGGTATGAATGGATGCATGGAGGTCATTTACAAACCTGAAGATTTTGCTTTTGATGTCCATATGAAGGTCAACAATCATATTTTGTTCAAGCAAAGGGTCTCAGGAAAAAATCCACCGCCATTTTGTTTCCGACCACCGCGATTTAATTTCGTTAGAGCTTGCATAACGTTTTATGATGTTTATTTCTTTGGCAGAAATATGCATGTCTGCATGGATCTGGCTGGTTATTTTCAAGGCTATGAGCTATTTGAAAGGTAGTTTTTTATCGTCGAGTTTGAAAAATATAGAATGCCATTTTTTTACAGATCATATGATTGCTTGCAATTCGGAGAAAAGGGTGTAAAGATAGTAAAACCAGAAGAAGGATACCCTCTACGGCCGACTGATGTCGATGTAGACGCTGGGGATGATGACATTGAGGATTACGATGAAAATGTCGTAAGAAAAATAAGTTGAAACATTTTGATATATGATCAAAACAAATGTTATTTAAATTTTATTATTATTGTTAGTTAACATAGTCAAAAAAAATATATGTTTTTCTGTTACTCTATTTTGATTTCTTACTACAAAATTTAAATTTAAATCGTTTGTTTTTTCATTTATTCCATCTATTTTCTTTTGATCACTATTTCTTTTAAGTAGATGTCACCCTGCTCACTTCATTTTGCGTAATCTATCCTCTCATTCAATAAAGAAGTTTCCTATTTTTTATTAATTATTGAAATTTAAGTATTTAAGTAAAATGTAACAGAAGTGTGAAGTATCGTTAAAATATCTATAGAAATGAAATAGTTATGGGGCTTTGAAGTTGCGCTAGCAAGAAAAATTTTGTAACACAGCGCTCCAGGTTGTGACGTCATAAGACTCTAACGACGCCGGCTCGTATTCGCTGAATACGTGCAAATTTATTGGTGCGTAGTCACTTGCGCCGTTTGTGTCGTTTTTGATAAATATTTTGTTAATAGACAATGGCTGAGATTAAAAAATACACGTACAAATATTGCATAGTACCGAAGTGTCCAAGCTCGACAGTTAAAACTGCAAACAAAATTTTTTTTCGTGTACCAAATGACGTGAAAAAATGAGAAAAATTGGTGCAAACTAATGAGGCGTGATTTGATTGGACCTAAAAGCACTAGATATGTGTGAGAAGATCATTTTGATGTAAGTTCCTATGTATCTATTCATACTAGCTTGCTATTTCTGATTGATATACCTATTGGGCTTGCACACCCAAGATGAATTCATCCCGGGCCAAACCAGATTTGTGCGAAAAGGAAGTGAAGTGTGCAGTATGTAACGAATTAAATTCGAGAATGAGGTGGAAAACTAATGCACATACAACTTTTTACTTTTTGATGTGTAAACTGAAATTCTTATACTATGGAAGGAGGTTCATGTAGTATACAGTTTTTACCAAGAACTAAATCATTCGGGGTGTGCTTGAAGTAAAGTATGAAAATGGGTGTGCAGGCCCATTGTGTAATAAGTATGAAGGTTTGGAATAACTTATTGAGCAAAAATAACTTTATATTTTAGGTTAATGTATTTGTTATTTACTTTTTATGTATGTATGTACCTATACTTGAAAAATCGAACGTATGACAAATCCGAACTTTGAAGTATGTGCATATAGGTACATACTTGTTCATTTGAAATATTAATGTGCTGATAAGCCACACTTAATATCGATATGCTTCATTACAGGTTGAAAATGACACAGAGAATTTGGTTAGATATCGTCTAGTTGGGGGAACAATAGATGTCCTTATAAATTTGACTGTCAAAAGGAGGTGAAACCTAAAAGAGAACTGGGAGCATATGAAAAAAGACGTCGAATTGAATTTTGTGAAAACCTTTTAACAAAAGAAGTAGCGTCCACTTCAGATCAATCATCTTCGTTGCAATCTTTTCAAATGATTGAGTGTTATAAAATGGAGTTAAGTGAAACAGTGGATCCGCTGCCAGAGGACATTACATTTATAGGATCAGTACCAGACAATAGTGTCAGTGCAAATAAAAAAAATAAACGAGTTCAAGTAAACTTCAAAATTTCACAAAAGAATAAATCAGTGCAAACTATCATAAGAAGGAAAACTGCGAAAGATACAAGATATAAGTTAAGAAATCGTCTTTAAATCTCCTCAGAAATCACCATCGTGAATATCGATATCTTCTCTGAATAGTTCTCCATCAAAAGCATCAATATTTTCACTGAACAGTAAAAGTTCAGATAGTTCCTTAAAGATAGCAAAGCCTCAATATTGCAACGATAATATAAACAAAATAACTGAAAACGTTATTTTTATGGGCTTGCCAGAAGACATTTTTTTCCTCACGAAACTTTTATCCGAAAGTGTTGCTTGTCCCGTAACATTTTACTGACGTAGTGGCAGGTTCCTCACTTCTTTTAAAGGGCCATATCAAAAATGCTACAGTGTGCTTACATCCTCCTTGATAAGCAGCACAACCGTGACAGACTACACTTTCCACTTTTCCTCATTCATCACAAACTAACGTGCAATGATAAGGCGAACTTTTAACTTTATATTCAGGTGAAGTTCTGCATTTTACAGTACATTTCGAGCTTCCGCGTTTCACTTGAACATATCCAATAGCATCATCTCGGAATGATGCTCGACCGGCCCTGAAAAAAAAATCGATTCTCTTGATATCGTGTCCCTCAATACTACACGTCATATGCACATGACAATATATGCCAACCAGTACTGCAACTGTTTATGAAACGTTTTTTATTTATAAATCATTTTGTGAATTAGACCGTGTTGCTGATGAAACAAACTTAAAAGTAGACACATACGTACTTTCTTAAAAGGTTTAACTCCTTTTATTTCAGCGCTAACATGTGACGGATTTGAAGAAAAGAAGTCCATCACTGTGTATATGTCAATGCTTGGCAAATTATCACTTTGTCCTTTTGCGAAACCTTCTTCCATTCCTTCCTTCTTCTTTCCATAGAACTATAATTTTATAACAGCAATCGGCGCCAGAGCCCTGGCTCGACAACTAAACTAATAATTACGAAACATTTCAATGATTTTTGGTGCGACGATCTTGGACGGGCTAAATGACGTCACTTGCGTCTTCAAAGGTTTATTTCTCAGTCATTTATTGATGGATTTCAAAAAAATGTTCAGTGATTTATTAGTTTTGGTCTATATTTTGATACTATAACGTTATATGTAATATTTACATCATCATGAAACTTCTCCATTGATGATGACGTTATCACTCCAATTGCGTTTGTCGGGTAACGAAATCGACTCAAGTCGAATGTCGGATCGGGCCGATAAAAAAACTTCATTCTTTATTTTATTCGACAGGGAAGTTGTGTAGTAGATTATTTTAGCAGGATACACAGAAGTTTTCGATTTTGACAGCTTACGATTCAAATTGTTGCATTTACTTTTCAGAAAATACTTTGTGTGAAAATAAAGATATGTTAAGTATATACATATAATAGTATATATAAAATCCTTAAGTCTAAGAGAACACCAGATCAAATGAAGAATCTCAACCACAGCAGGAATATGTTCTAGATCAAATGGGCTATGAGCCGTTGTTTGTTTTTTCTTTTTATTTTCAAAATGTAAAGGATGGTTATCCTTTCTTTATTTAAAAATAATGATAAATGCCTCTGGTCTAGATTTTTACTGACTAAAAAAACACCACCCTCAAAAAACGATATGCTAAATACTGCAAAATACATACATAATGAGCAATTATCTTATTAAAAATAAATTCCTATGACAGATAACTTTCCAGTGAAAGATACTGCATATTAGCGATTTGGGCGCACTTTCCTTCATCACCATATCTATGGAATCAGTTCTCTGTAGCCGGCGGTATGAATTGCTCTCGTCCAAAATTTTTGGGATTGGTGAATTTATATGTCCGATAAGTCCGTTTACAGTTTCGATTGTGTGATTCCGAGATAACGATGAATATCGTCGTTTCGAATTTACTACGGTGCGTTAGTAATGTTCCTTACTACTTTGTTCTGAAATTTTTGCAACACAAACATAGGGCTTGAGAACATGCTTAACTAGAAGCAGTTTGTTTTTCAATACTAAGCTGGGAATGCCTTCTGAGTATCCAGTACATTTCACAATATATAATGTCGTGTTCTTTACATTTCATTTTCACGTGGAAAGTCTACTGAGCTTCGCGTAGAGCGTCACGTGCAGCTATTTAGCCTCGTTTTCAAAAGGTTTTGTTGAGAGCGATCCATCAGTTTCTCGTCCATTACATAATTCAAGGTTATTCCAACTTTGCAGTCGATTTTTCAATAGTTTCACCTTCTGCTATGATAGCTGTATTATAGGCGAATGTTGATAGGAGTTAAGGGAGAATTTGCCGTCACTAAAACTTTTGGCCATCATGCTTTACCCTATGGCAGGCCTGGGATGTGTCTAAAAATATAATAGTGTCTCCTTTCCTGAAGTGTCGTTACAGCTGCGACAATGTGTATTGTATGGAATGTTCAGTCTGTTCGCGTGGTCTCCTTCCGGCCAGTGCCCTGTGATGAACGCTGTTATTCTCGCGATCTCAGTGCATGTCCGACTAAGAAGATCATCAGTCCGTGTTAAATTGTATAACGGCAATGTTTTCCTGGATTTTGGCCAAGTGCTGAGTTGAGACCACCTTTAGTCAGCAATTTTCCGAAAATGTGTATCGATTTTAGCTTTGACTAGTCCTAATGGGATATGCACCTCCGCGGCTTGCGAGCTGTCGAGTGCGGAACCTGGCTTGTGTAGTTCATCAGCTCTTTCATTACCTGGAATGTGACTATGCCCGGGAACCCAAAAAATGGTTACACTGAATCTTTCTGATATACAAGCAAGCTGTTTGCGGCAGTCCTCAACTATTTTCGAGGATATTATGGCCTTAATTGCGGCTTGGCTATCAACGAGAATAACTACTCTTTGCATAGAGCCTGTGTGTTAAATTGATCTGATTAGATGACACGCTTCCTTTATGGCTAAGATTTCTGCTTGATAGATACAGGCGTCATACGGTAATCTCAAGGCTACACATATATTCAGATCTTCTGAAAATATACTACTGTGTCCAAAAAATAAGATGACATTGTATTTATTTTGAAAATTCTTTATTTATTCTTCCAAATCAATTTCATCCCCTTCAAAGTAATCCCCTCCCGATGCAATGCACTTATGCCAACGGATTTTCCAATCTTTGAAACACTGGTTGTAGTCACTTTCTGGGATTGCCTTCAGTTCCGTCTTCGCTGCGGCTTGAATCTCCTCTATCGTATCAAAACGGTGTCCCCGGAGCGGTCTTTTGAGCTTGTTGAACAGCCAGAAGTCGCACGGCGCCAGATCAGGTGAATAGGGTGGTTGCGGAACGATACGGGTTGAGTTTTTGGCGAAATGATCACGAATTACGAGTGCGGTATGGGATGGGGTGTAAAAACCAAGAATTGTCTTTCCACAATTCCGGCCTTTTTAGGCGGATAGAGTTACGCAAACGACGCATAACGTTCAAATAATATTCCTTGTTGACTGTTTGGCCGGTTGGAAGGAATTCATAAAGCACAACAAAACGATAATCGAAGAAAACAGTCAACATGACCTTGATTTTTGAGCGACTTTTGCGCGGTTTTTTTGGTCTCGGCTCTCCTTCGGCAAGATATTCGCTCGATTGATCGGTTGTTTCGGGGTCATAAGCATAGATCCAAGTCTCATCGCCAGCTATAATGCGTTTCATGACATCCTAGTAGTAGTCGGAAAGCATTGTTTCACACACTTCAACGCGACGCCTTTTTTTTCCAAAAAATTCAATGTTTTCGGTACCAGTCGAGATTTGACGCGCTTGAGGCCCAAAGCATCCTTCAAAATGGTATTGACTGAGCCTTTCGATAAGCCAACTTCATCAGCAAGGTCTCTAATCGTTAATCGATGGTTTTTCAACACCAAATCTTTGATTTGTTGGACGTGAGCTTCATCGGTTGAGGTTGATGGTCGCCCAGAACGCTCTTCGTCTTCGACACGTTCACGGCCGGTTTGGAAATCACTAACCACTTGTAAACATTTTTTTTAGACATAGCCTCATAATCAAAGGCTTTCTGCACCATCCTCAACGTATCCGCAGCAGAAAATTGATTCCGCAAACAAAATTTAATGCAAAATCTTTGCTCAATAAATTTCGACATCGCAAAAAACGAAAAACTCACTTTTAGCAGCTCACAAAACGACGCGTATCTCTATACTATGAATATATTTTGACATGAAATTTCACATAGATGCCACTGACAGTACTACCAACCTAAAAAGAAAGAAAAATTTCCAAATCCTTCGACGTGCGCAGTTTAAATTCATATGTCACCTTATTTATTGGACACAGTAGTACCTGCCCCGACTACGCAATTCATCTCTGGTCCGTCTGTGTAGATTCTCACCTCCGGGATGGATTTAATGTGTCCACTATTCCAGGCCTCATTTGTCGGAAGGACGACGTCAACGTATTTTACAAAATCATAATAAGTTGGTGTATAGTCTGTCTGATTTGGTGCTAATTCTCTCGGCATTGATTCTAGGATACAGCTGTGTCCATATGGCTTTGAGTTCCATAGCTTTCATTCTTTGTCTAACTGCACTATGTGTATTTATGTTATGTATGTGGAGGTCTATAGGCAACAGATGGAGCATGACTGCTGTGACTGCTGCATGACTCACTGTAAGTGAGGATTGGACGTACTACGGCTGAACTAATTCAGCTGAACACTTTAGCTATTCATGCTTTCTTGATCCGTTGATTGAGGTTGATCTTCCAGCTGGGTGATAGAGGCAGTTGTTGAACTTTTAGGCGGAATAGGTAAAAGGTTGGATTTAATTTTTTCTTGGTGAAAAGCATCATTTCCGTTTTGGCAATGCTTTCCTAAAATTAACAAATATTACAAGTGTACTTACTAATAAATCCCTTTTTAAAATCTAACCCTTAGCAATTTGGAAATAACCACATTTCATAGAAATCTTTCGCAATACTTCGCCGATCATACACCGATTGAGGAAATTTTAAGAAATTTTCATTCAGGGCCAAATAATTTGCTGGAATACTTTCTAAAAGTATTTCTGATGTTATAGATATATATTGCTTATAGATTGCTTAGTTCGGCAATTGAAGTGATGATTGAGTTTCCCCTAAATTCGGAATTCAGTATGAATAAATGTGAATTGTAGAAGTTCTGTCGGGCCAATACAATTCCTGAATTTAGTGTCTTGCTTTTTTAACATATGGTATCACACTTTCTTATATTCTCATATATTTACCTTCTTCTTCCCTGCGTAATAGCAACCGTGCGTACTATTTTTCTTTTTCTTTTTTGGTTTTTGTTTTTCATTCCCTTATTCTTAATACCAAATTTATGATGGTGGTAGTCAAAACAAGAAAATCTGAATCAATTTTTCGCAATGATGGCTTAATTAAATGCAGAAATGTAAAAAACTAAGCTGCCCGTGGCTTTAAAATGTTCATTGAGTCACATTTATGAAGTTTTTTATGACATTTTAACATTTATAAATAAAGATAAGTGCGTACTCACATCTAACGGGAATTTCAATGGTGAATTTTTCGTACACTGTTATATCATTTCCAGAGCAAAATATGTAGTCATACGGGCTTTGCCTGATTTCAGAAATCTGACTGTTAGCAAAATAGATTCAGGCAGTCCATTTTCTCGCGAATCGACAGCCTCCTGAGAGTTGCTCTCGAGAGTTTACTATCATAGCTATAGTGCTGTCAAATGGACATGCACCTCTAGAACTATACTCCCGAAGACCTTAGTTACGACCGGAAGAAACCAAATTGGGCTTAATGACTTTATTTCATATAGAGTCGTTTTCATGGTTTTAAGACCGCAACTTTCCATTGATTCGGCACGTGTTGTAATCTGAGCGCGGCGTTTATAATGTATAAAAGTTAATGCATTTCTTTAATAGTTTGCATAGGCGATTTAAATGGGCTTTTTGTTGCGGAGCACGACATTATTCTGGAGGAAATCGTAAGACCTATTTCATTTGGTCTTTCTTTCCATTGTTCCACCAGGCGAACTGTACAACTTGAACAGAGTGATTAATTCCAATCTCAAGCTCGTAGGGCGATGTAAGCGGTACGCTAAGTTGAAGATTGTCTTCAATCTCGTTCGTAGATCCTTCCCAGTTAGTTGTTCTACCAATTAACGTTCATGGCTTTGTTTCTAGATAAGTTATTGGCTAATTATCAGAACCATCGGGGAATGGACATTCGACAGATCGAAGTTCTTCTGAACTTTAAGAGGGTTGTAAGATATCAAAATTAAAAAAGTCGTTCAGGTCAAATATTTTCGAAGTATCAACTGTCTAGTAAACACATTTGCCAGTGGAGTGAAAGTCGCATTTGTGTTCCATACCTGCCATGTTTTGGAAACCCAAAACGTGTGTTTCAAATTGAATGCCACCAATAATCAGAATTAAGTGATGTGTATACATTTATTTTTACATGAACCACCTTTTTTCCTGGGTCGCATAAGCCAAGCACATACCGCGACTTGAACGTAAGTGTGGACTCCGGCTGATCTTGTGGCATTTTTCGGCGGCTTTTCATTGAATTCCTCTGGAGCTTTTTTCGTGAGCGCTCTTTTTTCAATCTTCTTACACTTTGATGAAGATGGTTTCGAATTGCCTGCTGCCTGTTATTTAGGCTTGAATTAATCATGTTGAGGCTTAAGCAGCACGTATCTTTGTTTGCTTGTTGATACTGCATTTTTCTGATAGGTGACTTTCTGCGTATTTTATACAGCGCGTCTCCTTTCTACAATACTTTTGCCTATGGTTGAAACCTTGGCCACCCTTGTAAGGCCTTGGCCACCTAAGTAAGGCGGAAAATAAAGGAATTTAAAATTTAAAAAATAAAAAGAAATTAAATTAAAAAAATAATAAAACTAAAAGATTAAGAACTAAGAAATTTAATTTTATTATATGACCCATAAGTGGAAATTAATATTTTTATCCTCTGAGTCCATTTTTAAGTTTCTTATTTTGAACCAAATTCAATAAATAATAGTTAGTTTGATAATAATATGAATTGGAATACGCTAATTTCTTTACTAGAAAATATCTGTTAAAAGCAATTAGATGGATAAGAAAGTTTTTTATTCGTTCATTTATAATTTCAACTTAAAACTAGTACAATAATTAATATAAAAAGGAACAAATAAAAGCTACCATTCTTTAACTCGTGAGTTAGTATTGAATGAAACATTAGAGATATTAATTGATATGAAGCTGATGTGGGGTGACAATCAGCAATAAATACAAAGATAATTTAACTACGATATAAAAATAAGTATAAAAATTCATGAAATAAAACAAGAAGAAGCAAGATAAAGATAATTTTTCATAAAAATAAAAATAAAAATAAGGACATCTGAAAGTTATCACAAATAATAATTATCAATGGAGTTTACTATAATTCAATTGTGAATAGCCAGTCTTTCACTTTTTTTAAAAATGAGCTCAAATTTTGAGTAGTTCTAATAGCCAAGGGTAATTTATTAAAGAACTTTGGTGCTGCAGCAGTATAAAAGTTAGAGAAATGAGTTTTGTGAGCAGTAGATACATTGACAAGGTGCGTGTTGTTAATTCTAAGATTATATATCTGCGAGTTTCTACTAGGAATGTTACCACTTTGCTTGAAAAATTCTTTCAATACTTTAAAAATATAAAGATGCCTCATTGGAAGAATTAGCAATTCTTTGTATAGTGGCCAACTTTCGCTAAAACGATTTTTGTTGCAAATTATTCGAATTAGATGTTTTTGAGCAATTAGTAAAGGTCTAAAAGTATTTGCATAGGAACCACCACAGCTAGACAACCCGTATTGCACCAAAGTTAAAATCGTTTTTGAGCGGAATGGTTTTAAAAGGTACATTTTTCGCGTAATAAGCATCAAATAATTTTTCAGATTTTGGCTAGGGTCTTTCCAATTAAGATGAACATCAATTGTAAAACCTAAATATTTGAAATTTTTTACAGAATCAATTTTGAAGCAAGAATCGGAACATGAGTTTTCATCTTGGAAATTTGGTTAACACAATTGTGTACTGGAAAATTGAATTGTTTACACTTTGAATCATGGAAAAAAAGATTGTAACTACAAATTGGATTACCAAACGTTTTAAAAGTCATGAACCTAGTTTTTTGACTTGCAATTAATTTGTGGTTAGAAAACCAAGTTCTTATAACTTCAAGGTCCTCTTCAATTTGTAAGATACAGTCAAAATCAGAATATGACTCGTAAGTAAATGCAATATCATCCGCAAAAACCGTTGAAAGGCCATTTAACTGCAGCTTAAAAATCGAGTTTATGTACACCAAGAAGAACAAAGGGCCGAGTACGGATCCTTGTGGCACTTCTCTTTTTAAAAAGCGAGGTTCACTGTGTGTACCATTTACAATAACCTTTTGAACTCTTCCTTTTAAATATGACTGCAACCATTTAAAGATATCTCCTCTAAATCCTGCATTGTACATCTTACTAAGTAATAAGTCGTGGTCAACCATATCAAATGCCTTTGTCATATCGCCATTGTAGATTTATTTTTGTTTAAGCAGCCGTAAAGCTGACTGCAAAGCCCTAGAATTGCATCTTCGGTTGATTTTCCAGAACGGAAACCAAATTGATTTTCGCTAAAAAAAAAGCAAGTTGTTCTACTAATCATAAGTTTTTCAAAAATTTTTAAAAAGTAGGAAGAATAGAAATAGGTCTGTAGTTTGTCATACTTTTTTTGTCTCCCTTTTTAAAAAGTGAAATAACCTCAGCGCATTTAAATTGTTGGGGGAAAAAGCCCTGTTCAACACTCAAGTTGAATAAATAACTGAGACATAAAACACAATTTTTTTAAGTAAATTACTAGATATTCCATCTGAGGTACAAGAATTTTTACTTTTTAGAGATAAAATAATTTTGTAGGTTTCAAATGAGGTGATAGGATTGAAACAGAAGCTTTTTGTTTTTAAGAATTCAGCATCCAAAAAATGTTGGTTATAACAATCACAGGCGCCGCCGGTATCGATAGATGGTTTCAGTGATTCAGATATTTCAGTAAAATATTCATTGAATTTATTTGATATACAGCTAAAAACTTTTAGGGAAACATCATCAACTAGAATAGTTTCTATTATATTTGACTTCCTTGTTTTTCCTAAAATGCTGTCAATAACTTTCCATTCTTTTCTAATATTACCCTTAGCCTTTTCAAACAAATAAGAATAATATTTTTCCCGAGCCAATAGCTTTACACAGTTTAAAGTAATACTTTTTAAATTTTGCATTACATGGATGTTTTCTGACTTTTATACTGATTTGCTCTTTTTTCTACTCTGCCTAAGTAAACTCTCATTCATCCAAGGCTTAAGGAACTTATTTTTCTTGCACCTTTTAGTGGATATGGAAGTATATGACTGTATGTGTTTGTGCAAAATTGATATAAAAATATCAACTGAGGTAGATGGGTCCTTTTCCGAATAAACCTGTTCCCAAAATTCGTGTTTCAAAGTATTCTGCAATAACTTGTAATCGATGGTATAATACTCTTTTGTTTGTCCTGCCGAAGTAGGTTTCGGAGAAATTTCTGCCTCATTAAATAAAACGATCGTTTTATGATCAATTATCCTGAAGTCGAAAGCACTTCCAACTTGAACTATGTACCACTTGAAGCAGTTTTGCTCTAGTAAGCTCATGGAAACGGTATACTATGGACTAGTGCATTCAAAATTACCACATGGCCTAGCATGTTGGGGAGGCACTCATTACATAAAAATTCAGCTACTCCTGATTATTCAAAATACATTCTCAGAATAATGTTGAGGAAACGACGCCTGGAAAATAGTTTTTTCTTTTCTGCAATTCGGGAATACTACCTTCAAAACACCTCTACTATTATAAAGTTTTAAAAATCTTTTTCTTCAGGAGTGGCTATTCTCTCAGTCGTAATTCGTCTATGCCATAGGACAAGCCACTTCTTAAACTCCTATACATCAGTCGCTCCTCGACTTTATGATACACTACCAATTCAACCTAAGGGTAGAATTCAATCTCTTTCCTTGTATCGAGAATTTAAAAAAATGTCTTTTTAACTTTAATTTTGGTGAGATAAGGAACCTATATGCTCAATCTTCAAGAAAGGCGATTCTATGTCTTGTAGGAAGTATCCATGCATGCATCCCTGGTATATGGAACTATCGACCAGAAATTCCAACGAATTTCAAAGACTCACTATCTCTTCATCGACTTCAAAGCCGCTGATAACCAATGATAACTGTCATCGTCTTGAACTCTACAAAACGATGGCTGAATTCGGGATCCCAGAAAAATAAATCCAGCTGTGCCGCGTGATGCTGGAAAACACACGGTGCAATGTACAATTCGGAAACAGTTCCTCCGAACTGTTTCAAACAGGTGTAGGAGTTAAGCAAGACGATACGCTATTATTTGACTTTTTCAATCTCGTGCTAGAGCAGATAGTGCACAGGACAGGTGTAAGCACCTAAGACACTTACTTTAACAAATCTGTTCAGATGCTGGGATATGCCGACGATATCGGCATCATCGATCACTCCCAGTTCTTTGTCGAATATTTGGTCCCGTATGAAAGAGGGCGAATGGAGGCAAAGATATGGTTGTAGTCCTGAGCCAAAATGCTCGAGCAAAGAGTAAACTTCGAATCACAGCCCCGAATTCAAGACGACAAGAAAGACCGAACAACCGTCTTGAGGATAAAGCGATCGTGGATGCCGAAGCGTTTGGTCTAGATGACTGTAAGCAGCGTGCCCGGGATCGACAAGAGTGGAAAGCTGCTCTGTGTCGGGCAGATTCTCATCGCTGGATGGGATTCCCTCATGTAAGAAAGAAGACATGTTGAGATTTGGAGACACATGAGGGGCTATTCAGACGCTTTTGAACGTAATTTATTAGTCTCTCAATAGCTTTAAGTGGAAAGGGTGAAAGACTAATCGGACAATAGGCTTCCCTTTGGATATGTGAGGTTATATCACTCTTGCAAAAGAGGACCATCTTGACCTCGCAACATACCTTAGGGATGTCACTTTGATGTTGTTCCTCAAGGCAACTTCTTTAAATTTCTAAGTGAAGTCTAGTAATCTGATCAGTCGTTTGTGCTCTTGACAATGTTGAACAAATTTCGACATGCCACGTGCGGTTTTTCAATGTGCATACACATACTAGCAAGAGGGAATGCACACACGTTCAAGGACGCTTTCGAAACGTCGGCTCATTCGTAGGACTTTCCTGACACATACAAGTATGTTCATTGGTAGATATGACAGTGTAAGGAAGGCATTAAAGATCCGTTAGGCAATTGGCTGAGATTCAAAACCGCTGAATCCACTTCCTCGTTGCTCTCCATGGTTAACCGTGAGGGTGAGGGCATATTTTCGGGCACTTGCAGTGATGAAGTTACCCATGGAAAGTCGGGATGCGTTTCCCATCATCACTCCCCTAATTGATCTTCTTGTGTCCTGGCTCTTATGTCTGGTATCTGAACAAGAGTTTTTCGTAAAAGCCGCTGGGTCGTGGAATAGTCTCTCGAATCACATCAGAGAAATAGGAAGTGAAATAAGATTCCGTAAAACACTGCAGTCCTTTTTTTCCTCCTCTTCGAAAAATAACAACATAAACATAGTGTGACATTTAATTTAACTTTATTTTTTATCTTTCCACTCTTGAACGTTTTATTTATTTTTGGATGCACCAATGCTTGGCAACTCGTATGGCGAACAACTCTGAGCTGAAGGCAAAATAACATGCTTTCATGCAGGAATACATCACTTTGGGCCATATTAAAAATGTCTCCGATTTGCTGCATGTACCATCGCAACGCTACCTGATTCCACATCATGCTATTGTGTCAAAATTTCGTGTAGCCTTCAACGCATGGCGTTTCCTTGAATGAGACATAATTGACTGGACCGCACATACAAGAACGGCTAGTAACAATCATTTTCCGTTTCCAACGCTTTGCTGTGGCTCTCTCGGCAGATTTGGAAAGGATGTTCAGACATGTTCAAAATCGAAGAACGAACCATCAGCGATGGTAGCAGATCCTTTGGCGTGAAAGAGCTGATCTGGAACTGGTACATATGCCATGGCCTCTGGTTCGTAAAATGAATTGAATTGAATACATTTACTAAGCTATTTTTTACATTCATAAGTTAACTATTTACATTGATTTTGTTTTTGTTTGGACAAATGATACATTTTCGGTTTGGTTTAGTCTTACCTACTAAATTTGTTTTTTTTTTTTTTTGAATTCAAAAAAATTCGTTAAGTGTTTGATATCGGATGGCAAGCTCGTATAAAAAATGGTTCGCTGACCGCTTATAGTTCGTGCTCTATCATTTCTCTGATCTCTCGCATTCCATAGTACATAAATTGCATCTTCTGCGGTTATGCGTAGTCACAAAGGTATCCAGGAAGCATATTATTTTTTATTTTGAAGACAAATAAGAGAAATAAGTCAGAACATATATAAGTTTTTAGACACATGAATAACGCAGTTGCACAGTAACCGAAATGAGACTTTAATAGCTCATTATTCAAATTTAAAGCTGATGACGTGGAAGCACTCTGTCTTATTTTTATTAACACACTAATTTTATTTACAATTTCTTACATATAGAATCTATATGTGCTTTTTTTTTTTTTTTTTTTTTTTTTTTTCATTAAAATTTTTTAGCTTAAATCTATAATTACAATGGGTAAATTCAGATAAACGATATGCACTTAAGTTAATGAATTATAAATTATGCTAAATTAAAGTGAAATAGTTATGTTCATCCTGTTATTCTACAATAATGAATAAGTGGCGAATGAACAATTCATTGAGAAGAAAAAATTTATATAACATTTTTTTTTTTTTTTTTGTGGGGGTATATATTTCTTAAGTATCTGTTTTAAGTATTATCTTAAGTATGAAATGAAATCTGTGAACATCTTTGAGAAAAGCGTGAATATATAGATTATAGTTGTAAAGAAGCAGAAAAAATTAAAATCAAATCATTGGATTAATAATATATTCTATTTCTGAATGGTTAAAAGAAAATAGCCACTGTTTAATTTTGCTTAAAAATTTTGATTCAATTCTCTCACCTTTGATATCAACGGGCAATTTATTAAAAAGGCGAGGAGCAATAACTGAATAAAAATGACAAAAGTGTGATTTAAAAATTCTAGGAACAATGACAAACTGACGGTTGTTGGCTCTCAAATTGTAGTCTTCTTGTATTCTAGCAAGATTATAACCAGAACATTTAAAAAACATTTTTAAAACATTAAAATAGTACAAATGCCTTACAGGAAAAATACCGAGGCTTACGAACAAGGCAAACCTGGAAGTTCTACGATTCACTTTAGAAATAATACGAATCGCATGTTTTTGTTTAATAAGCAACTGCCTTATTTTACTGGAGTGGGCCCCACCCCAACAGCTAATTCCATATTGAAGCTTGGATTGCACTAGACCACTGTATGCTAGTTTCAAAATTGGTTTAGAGCAATAGAGACTAAGGTGGTAGATTTGCCTAACGACACTGCAAAGATAACGTCTTAAATTAGCTGTATGTTCAAGCCAAGTAAGCTTTGTATCTAGTGTTATACCTAGGTACTTAAATTTATCTACACATTCAATCGCAAAACAGTCGTCACCACAATGTAATTCTGACCTAAACTTCCGTGTAAAAAATTGGAACTTGGAACAGCAAGGTGCGTGATACGTTAAAGTTAAGCCTTCAGGAGCTATTCCCAGTAGATTAAAAAACATGAACTTAGTTTTGCTACTAATAACTAGCCTATGAAATGCAAACCAATGACGAAGGATGTCTAAGTCATGATTCATATTGGCAAATATTTCAAAGTAGTTTTTAGTTGAGTAAGAGAGAGCAGCATCATCCGCAAAAGCAGTTAATTTCCCTATGAATGGCTGTAGAAACAAAGAGTTAATAAATATTAAAAACAAGATAGGCCCCAGGACAGAGCCTTGAGGTATACCTATTTTTAAATTAGACATCGAACTTAGATTATTTTTTACTCTAGTTCTTTGATTACGATTTGTTAAGAACGAGCATAGCCAATCATAGACAAATCCCCTGAAACCAGCATTAAATAGTTTCCTTAGCAACAATGCGTGGTCGACCATATCAAAGGCCTTTGTTATATCAATGAACAGAGCTGATGAGATGTTTGATTCATTAATTGATTCATAAATTTCGCTACAGAACTTAATCAACGCCTTTTCAGTCGATTTTCCATTTCTGAAACCGAACTGAAAATTACTAAAAAACTCAATGCTATTCAGATATGATAAAATTCGACTCTTCATACCTCTTTCAAAAACCTTAGAAAACACTGACAGAAGAGAAATAGGTCTATAGTTGTTCAAATCCAAAGAGTTTCCTTTTTTATGTATGGGGATTACTATAGCTGTTTTAAGTGCGTTTGGAAACACACCCTTTCTAACGCTTAGATTAAAAATGAAGCACAAGACATCTGCAATTAAGAGCGATATATTTTTGAGTAAATAACTTGAAATTGAGTCGAAGGAAGAAGATTTAGTAGGTTTAAGCGATAGGATCAGCTTGTGAATTTCAAGGGCAGAAAAATCGAAAAAACAAAAGCTACCGGGACTAAGAATATCATGCCGAATGACATCATCGTTAAAAACAGAGTTGTTTACTCGAATAGAATGGGAAATTTTAGAAAAGTGTTCATTAAAAATGTTGGCTACATCGATAGGATTAGAAATAATAATATCTTCCTTACTTATTTTTAAATCAACATCGGACGCATTACGATTCAAAATTTCATTCACGAGTCTCCATTCCTTTTTAATATTTCCTACATTTTCAGTCAGCCTACGGGAGTAGTAATCATCTCTACATTTAGGTATTTCCGTTTTTAATTCCCTGCATAATTGGATATAATAGTTTTTTAGCCTTATACTGTTAGGGTGTTTATTAACAGATGCACGAAGGCGATTCTTTTTCCTTATCTTATTCAGAAGAGGTAGGGATAACCATGGTTTAAGGCGTCGAAATTTATTCGTATTTCTGACAACAGTTTCACTGCAATTTGAAATATGAACCTGTAATTTATTTAGAAATAAATCAAACGCGATTGATGGATCACTTGCATCGTAAACTTCATCCCAGAATTCAAATGTCAAGGCAGACCTTAGTGCAGAGAAATCCGTATCATTAACTTCATTCTGAACGACCGAGGTTTGCTTTCTCATATTGTGATCTAGCTGAATACTAATTAAGGAATGATCAGTTAAATGCAGGTCGAAAACGGATGTTTTATAATTGACTTTGTTGTTCCTATGTAGACGTAAAAATATGTGGTCCAAACACGATCTAGAAGAATCAGTTATACGAGTTGGATCTGACAATAACGAACTAAAGCCAAAAGCAGATAAAGTGGATATAAAATTATCGACATCAGAAGAATCCGAAAGTATATCAATATTAAAATCGCCTATCAGAGCCATATTCTTAGTATTTTTGCTAGCTAAGAAATTAGAAAACTCATCCAAAAACATAGAGACACCGCATTTATGCAGCCTATACACACCAACGAAAGAATATTGAAACCCATGAATTTCTAAATCAACACATAATAAATCCGCACTATTCAAAGTAACATTGCTAACATTACAGCATAAATTACTGCGGTAAAACACTGCAACTCCACCGGCGGAGTATGAATTATTACAGTTAGCAGCAAAAGTATAGTTAGGAATGCTGAAATTCAAGAGCTCCGAGTCGTAAATCCATATCTCGGAAAGAAATATAACATCTGGAAGATGGTCAAGAGAAGCCAGATGAGAGTAAAATGAATCAAAATTTTTTCTTAAACTTCGAATATTTTGGTGAATTACAGAAAAACCATAGTAATTAGCAACAGAATGATTTATACAAAGGCAATTTCGTTCACATGAATTAGAAGGAGATAATGTATTATCAATGAATCTGTGGGAATTATCAAAGTTGTTGGACTCCATCAATAGATTTGCAGAAATTAGCGAGATCACCACAGTTTCTAATTGCTAATACCTTATCTCCATCCTTAATTCTCACAAGCACTGTCGAATTACGAACCCAAACATATTTACACTTGTTTTGAATTTTTAGATCCTTAGCCTTCTTTAACAGCGAACGATTATAGCCTGTAAGGCTGTCATTGATGAAGATTCTGCCCTTGATGTTGTTGTTGCCTTTGTTGTTAGAAGATTGACGTCCATAAAGTTTTTCAGCGGAAAATTTTGTTTTGCTAGCATGTACTTTACTCATTATTCTTTGTTTTGCTGCGAGAGAAGTAAATTTTACACAAGCGATATTGGCAAATTTTTTATTGTCGTCATTCTTCTTTACGTAGCATGATTCGATTTCATTTTCACTTATGGTTTCCCCAATTCCCTCCGCAACAAGCTTAAAAAAGCTCTCTTTAACATTATCATTGTTTACATTTGGTAATCCAACGATGTCAACGGAGCATTGCAGTTGCTTCTGTTCAAGTGCATTAACCTTATACTCTAAGATATCAACTGTTTTAGTAAGAGTTTCATTTCTCTCCTCCAAGAATTTTATTTTTGACAGAGCTTCCGTGTTAAGTTGTTGAAGCTTTATTATTTCTTTGTAAAGCATGGAAAGAGTAACTGACATGTGCGGTGAATTCTCATCTGTGGTGGGCGCAATGGGAGATGATGAAGCAGAGCAGAAGCGGTCGGAGGAAGCTAATGATGTTGACACGGTTAACATAGCTGATGGTGTTGCTGCATTCATAGGGACGGTCGCAGTGGAAGGTGTTGACATAGAGGAGTCGATCATCTGTGTTGAATGACTCACTTGCGAAGCGGCGGTTGGGATTGGACTTTGGTTCCCACGAAACGACTTCCTACGCGTGCTGGTGCAATCGATACACTTGTAGCCTTGCTTACTTCTTTCCAAGAAGTCGATGTCGTCTTTCTTAAGGTTTGCACACTTGCCGTGAATGTAATGATTGCAAACAGAGCATTGAATTTTTTGTTCAACTCTTTCAACTTTTAACTTACACTGATTACACTTCATATTAGCTTAGTAAGTTTTGAATATTCACAAGTTAAAATGTAAAATGGGCAGATTACTTAACAAAAATAGCGCAAGGAGTAATAATTGCGTGTGTCCCCCACAAACTCACACAACTCACACTTTGAAATTCAGTTTATCGTCAAGCATAACGCCATGGTATGTAAGTTTATGCACCACTTCAGTTTGTTCGTTTTTAATTTTTACGCTTACCGGGACAAAATTTTCAGAGATACCACGAAATACCATACATTTAGTTTTTTCAGCATTAAGCACAAGTGTGCTCAATTTCAACCATTTATTTATCTCTTCCATATCTCGGTTAATGATAATCCCGAAAGTTTAAATATCGGCACCAGGAATATGAAGCAGAGCGTCATCGATAAAAAGAATAAGCTTAGAAAATTGAATCAATTTAATCATGTCGTTTATAAATAATAGGAACAACAATACTCCAAGAATAGTACCTTGTATCCCAACTTAAAAGTTTATTGGTTAAGATACATTACCATTAACTGATGTTCTTTGGGTTCTACCAGCTATGTCAAGATTTAGAAATCTATGTTCCAATTTCTTCACAGCTTTGCTACAACTTGTTAAAGCAAACCCAAAAGACCTTGCCTAGTTCATTAGAGCAACAAAATCGTTTTCTCCACCCAGAAAAAAATATTTTGCCGGAACCGAAACTGTGGCCGGAACACATTTTTTGGCCGAAACCGAGAACGATCTTCGGTCGGTCACTACTTGACTCACTTTCGCAGTTATTTATTGAGTATCCTTCAAAATTAACTTCGTTTAATTCATGGTTAGTAAAGTGCGTTTCTTAAATATCTACATATATCTACGCTTTCAATCAGACTTTGTATTTCACTGAAATTATTTGCTAAGCCTTGAGTGTTAATTTACACACACCTTATGTTGCTTAGTTGCTAATAGTCAAAATGTTCGTCGACGATTTTAGGTTTCCTTATGTAAGCTGGACATATTTTTTTTTGTTCAGCTTGTATATTATATTAGTAAAATACATTCAGAATTTTGTCATCATTATAAAAGCTATTAAAATTTCTGTTAAAAAATGTACAAGAAAAAGTGAAAACAAAACTTGGTCCCGCCTACAGCAAAAAAATACCAACACGCATGAAACGGCGATTGCTTGTAATGGGCATGACAGAACAAATGTATGAAAAAAAGATACTGAAAGCTTTAAGGAATCAAAATCAGTTGAGTGACATAAAATGCATACATATACATACTATATATCCGTCACGAAAAAGAAATTCCTTAAATGCTGTTTTCGAAGTTGACAGTGTTGCATTTGCCCAATTGATGGAATATGGAAAAGTTAACGCAAAGTTTGACGATTTAATTGTTTTTCTGATGTCTTCTCTTGTTTTTGCATTTTTTTTATTGTCTTTAGGTCACTCATGGCAGTTTCTGCCATTTGCTGGGCATAATTTTTAATTTCCTCACTTATTTTTGGACAGGCTGCCTATTGTTAAAATTTCCATCAGATTGGAACATATTAGCATATTGGAAGCATTTACAGTGAAATTTTTTCCCGCATATACCACTAGACGTAATCATTACGTGATATTTAGTCTTGCTTAGTACATAGCACTTCCATTATCACTCAATTCTATTTCAGGTATTTATAAAAACGTCCTATCGCAATTTTGATATTTTTAAATAAAATTTTTATGGAAAAGACACTATTAATCAATGGTCGTTCAAATAAGAACGATTTGCATATAACAAAAAACACGTTTAATCTAAGTTCAACAATAGACTCTAATCCAAAAATTTAGATTTTACGAACATTTTTTAGGACTTCTACTTCGACGAATATCTTGCAGGTGAAGTCGACAAGGTATTGCGGCATGGTCCAATAACACAATGGCTCTGGCTCAAGTAAAAACCAATCATTGCCCAACGTTTGACACCGACTTAAAATCCCCAGAGGTGACTTTGCTTGGGTTATTCTATCGAATCCACATTCGCGAAACAATATCTACCACCAACGAGGTGTTGAATCATATTGCTCGACTGTTATCATCGTGGCTTGATTTGATTTGATTTGATTTGATTTGATTTATTGATTGATTTTTACAACAACATTTATAATAGACTCTGAGTAATCTTTTATGAATAAATGTGATTTTTTACAATAAAATGATTTAAGTTGAAATTGAAAATAGAAATAAAATTGTTGAGTAAGATAAAGTTAAGTTACCGAGTATGATGTTTAAAGCAACAGAATAATGTACAAATATATCTAATATCTAATTTTTACCTGCTAGGTGCCGAAAGAGAGTGTTATCGAAGCCATTCGAGTTATAGAGCCGTCTTAAGCTGAGAGGGAGTGAATTCCAGAGGCGTATGGCATGAATGAAGAATTGTCGTTCACAAACTTGATATTTAACAAGCGGCAAAATTAAACTTAATGAACGGTTTGATTGTGAGAAGCTTAGTTTTTTATATAAGTACTGAGGTTGTTTGCTGGTTATTATTTTGTGTAGATACTTGAGAGTGCAGTAGTCAAGGTACTTGTCGAGTGAACATCCAAGAATAAATTTCGCATACGACGACACATGATCATATTGTTTTAAGCCGAAGACGTAGCGGGCAATATTATTGAAGGCAACATTAAGTTTACGCCTAGTGAGTGCATTATGGCAACAACAAATTTCGCAGCCATATGTTATCAATGGAATGAGCAAAGACCTAACTAGCATAAGCCTTGTGTTAAGTGGAGTGAAGCTTTGAGTCAGAGAGAGGTTCCTGAGGCATCCATAAATTTTCCCGATGATGGAACCCACATGGTCATCCCAGCGCAGACTCGTGTTGAACCAAACTCCAAGGTTTTTAGCTTTATCCAGAAACTCAATGGGGGCATTACCAAGGTAGATTGTGGGGAAGCTGCTGGTGTTAATACCATTTCTATTTATGACTAAACATTTAGTTTTTTCCGGATTGAGCCGTAAGCAGTTTTCTTGAGCCCACCTAAAAATCTTTTGTAGGTCTTCGTTACATTTGACTGCTGCATCTTCAATTTGTTCAAGGGCAAAACTAAAGTACACTTGAACATCGTCCGCAAACATGTGAAATTTTGAATATTTTATTACCTTTGGTAGGTCATTTATAAAAATTGTAAAGAGCAAGGGACCCAAAATGGATCCTTGAGGAACACCTGCTGAAGTTTCAATAAATTCAGACATAATGTTGTTAGCTAAGACTGCTTGTTTTCTTCCAGACAGGTACGAATAAATAAAGTTTGCAGCTGATGAGGAGAAATTGTACAAAGTTGAAAGCTTAGAGACAAGTAGCTTATGATTCACCGTATCAAAGGCCTTGGAAAAGTCTAAAAGTGTCAGGAATGTAATTAAGTCTTTATCCATTGCAGATCGTACGTCATCTGTTACTTTAAGCAATGCCGAAGTGCAGCTGTGGTACCGTCTGAAGCCAGATTGATGAACGTTTAGCAGGTTTTCGCGCCGAAAAAAGTCTGACATTTGGTTGTGGATAGACTTTTCCAACACCTTTGATAGGTAAGGCAAAATAGCTATAGGTCTGAAATCAGCGGGTGAGTTAATTGTTGCTTTCTTTTTGAGAACTGGAATGATCTTTGCGACTTTCCAGGCACACGGAAAGGTAGATGTCATAATGATGTTATTAAATATGTAAGTAATGACTGGCAGAAGGTATGGCAGGATTATTTTTAAGAAGAGAGGATGAACTCCATCAATACCGACAGCTTTTGATTTAATTTTAAATACTGCCTTAACAACATCAGTTTGCTCGACCCTGCAAAATTCAAAGGAGCCACTCTGCAGTACTTGAATATGTTGGGGTGGTGCCCCTGATGTTGTTTGTATCTCTGCGAATTTTTTATTTAGCTGGTTGGGATTGACTTCATCCATCTTGCGTTTATTTTGTTTCCCTACACCTAGTTCTCGCAAATTTTTCCAAAGCATTTTGTTTGGAAGCCTATGATCATAGTGCCTTCCATAGTACGCTCATTTTGCTTCTTTAATTTTTGCGTTAACAGAGTTTCGTAAACTCCGAAAAGCTTCATAGAACACTGGGAGCTTAAACCGTTTCCATTTTTTATAAGCCATGTCACGATTATTCCTTAGTTCACGGATTTCTGGAGTAAACCAAGTAATAAAGTTACGTTTAGTTACTTTGGTTTTAAGTAAAACATATCTATTGAAGAGCTGAACTATAATATCTTGAAGATATTCAACTTGAGCATTGACCGACGCTTCACAATATACACCCTGCCAGTTGACGTTTTGAAGATCCTGCTCAAGTAGCTCCATATTTATGTTCCTAAAATCTCTAAAGGTGTACGTCAATGGCTTTCTACAATTTGTGAGTTTAAATGTAGCGAAGATAAGGTCATGTTTAGAAAAAACAGGTGCGGATGCCTGACTGTAGAAAACCTCCTCAGTATCACTTGCAAGAAATACATCTAAAAGCGTACTGGAAGAACTCGAAAAGTGTGTTGGAATATTCGAATTGATAAGATCTAAACTGAGTGCTTGCATAGTTTCCACAAATGATTGTGATCTCTCACGATTCAAAATATTACAATTAAGATCCCCACAGACGATGGTTTTTAAATATAATGATGAATAGTTTTCAAGTATATTATACAATGGTGATAAGTCAATGTTATTAAACGGTCTGTAAGCAACACCAAAAAGACATTTTTTCTTTTCAATTTCAATAAAGCAATACTCAATTGGACTATTTGGAGGCGATTCAAAAAGGAGATCGGCTTTGAGGTTCTCACGAACGTAAATGGCTACACCACCACCGATTCTATTTTTCCTATCGGCTCGAAAAATATTGTAGCCACTCATCGAATAAAGCTCATTACTTATGTCGGGGTGAAACCATGTCTCGGATACACACACGACATCAACGCTAGAACCAGCAAACAAACATCTAAACTCGTCAATTTTTCCATACAGACTTTGTGCATTGATGTGGCACACTCTTAGACCCTCTCGCTGTTTGCAAAAGATGTTAATGAGTACACGCAAGTTATCATTCGAGCCACGACCTCTGAGCAAATTTTCAGCTATATCACCCATGGATGTTGGGCTCTATAAACTAAAAACCTCTCTCCCACTTCCAGACCCAAACATCGAATTGACAAAAACACTCTCGCACGGCTAGCAGGAATTAAAAAGGGCAAATAAAGGAAGAATTTACAAAGAACATATGTAAAATTAATAGAAAAATAAAATTTTAAAGTTATAAAACTAATCATACTAGGTAACACATACTCAATTGACTGAATTTGCAGTTTATATTTTGCTATGGGTAAGTTCATCATTGATAGCGTCGGCAGCGGCAGCAAGGGCATCCAAGCGCTGAATGTGGTCGATCAAAAAAGCTTCTTCGTTTGGTTTCACACGCACGTACACACGCCCTCCTCGAGTGAAAACAGAAGTAAGATGTTTGTGTTTTTTCATTTGGAAAGCTTGGAATGGCACTCAACACAACCTGCGGATTGGATTCAGGAATGGCTGGATTATCTCAATAATTTGCATCAACTGCAGGAACTTCGAATTCCATGGAATTCGAATTTGCAGATGCAAGCATCAATCACAACACCTCTGTATTGGCGATTTTAGCACAAAGGCATGCACGTTTACATGATAAGCCCACATAAGCACTTGTTATCACATAAACTCGTGTTGCACCAGCTCAAGTTGATAGTCAAGGCAATCAAGGCAATTGTGGGACAGACTGTTAGCATTTGGCTTCGCTACAACAGCTACAACTAGCGATAATCTTCAACGAAAACTTACGGTTACATTACAGAGTAAATGACAAGTGAAAATTAAAGTGAATCTGAACATTCTCCCGCTCGTTGAACATCAGTTCAACAATTAAATATGAACGGTGAAGTCGGTATCCTTGATGAAAGTTCTTGGTTTTGGCGTTGGCTAGGAGATTGATGGCATCGTAATTTCGGGATACATGATCGGTCTTCGAGCTAGCGCCTTCTGATGAGGGGTTGCGTTGAATTTATGTTTGAGAAGACCTTTCTTCCACATCCAAGATAGTGCAATAATAACGACAACATTTAATGATAATGCCAAATATACAATCGCCGAATGGTAACGATCGCTCATTTGAATCCGATTTGGGAGGTTTGAGATGTCATGGGTTTTGAGTAGAGTCTGCAATATCGTTAGTTCTTCTAGTTGTGTCTTTAATTTTTCTGACTCAGCATTTTTAATTGATTTATTTCTATTAGTGGGATATGTAACTTCAGATATCACGCCAAAACTGGTATATGATGGTCGTATTGACATCGTCAAGTCGTGCTGTCCTTGGATTATTATGGAGCTATGCTTAATAGTACATTCAGGCTGTAGTTGTAATAGTCCTGAACCTTCTAGAGAACGCAAATTCAGTGCCACAAACTGCTGACATTCGAATCGGTTGTGTCGCTATGTATATCCATTGATTCTTGTAATTTAGTTGAATCCAAATTTTTAAGTTCCATCGAGTCACAATTTGAATTTTTGACGTTATTGAATAGATTGAAGTCACACGAACACGTCTCTGACCCGTTGTTAAACCTTTCTTGCTTGTTAGAACACAGGTAACTTTCCTCCTTCGTTGTCATACATTCTCTTAGTTCATCTCTGTTTAGTGGAACGTATTGATCTCTATGATCAATACGTTGACAGGAAACTATTGTTATCATGTTCAATTAGTTGTAGTTTAACAATAAATATTGCATGATTGCTTGCAACTCCGCCAGTCATTTTCATCAACTTGCAGAACTGTATGAGGTCTTCTTGTTTTTCGGGTGGTTGTTGGGTAGATGATAAGTAACCCTAGATTTTTGAAATTTCCGCCTTTAATTGCTTAGAGGATGAAAGCAATGAACTAACCTTCCCATGGTGTGTGTCCTTAAGTACATCAAGTATTGCGGAGTGCACATTTGTTCGGCATATTCTGCATCGAGAACCCCAAACATGGAATGAGCAATATTTCCGATTATATCAAGTGCTGTTCTCTCTCTTGCTGCGCCTCTCTGCTAAAAGGCTGTTGTCTAGTTGTAGCTCTGACTTAGAATGGTTAAAGTGGTTAACTGGATTGCTGCAGATGTCTCTTCTGTTGATTTGTTGACAAAGATGGTTTAAGGCTGATATTCAGTTTGATAGAGCTGCGATCTAAGTATGAAATGGTTGTAGTTCGTAATATACTCAGTTACGAAGGTTGTCGTGCCATTATTTTCAAAATAAATTCCTTGGTCAGAATTAAGTCTCGTGATCTTGATCGGGGCATGTTGTCCTTCTGTGGTATTTCCTTTGGTTCGTGTGGATCTTCCTGTAATTGATACTGGCTGTCGAATGATTCCATGAGGTTAGATCCTTCATCAGCACTATCTGGATCTTCCATCGGTGATGGTGCCAATCGATTTATCGGTCTTTTCCAGATGTCAGTTGATGTCCTCAGGTCAGCCACTTGCACTGCTCCATCGTCACCTTTGTCGACTTGAACAATCCTACCAAATTGCCATTTAAGAGTTGGTAGATTGTCCTCCTTGAAAATAACAATACCACCAGGGATAAAATGCTAGCTTTGAGTGAAGTAGTATCAAAATCAGTTTGTGCGGTTAACGGTTGCCCAATCAAAAAATTTCCGGGAGTGATGGCAGTTAAGTGATTTGGATCGTCTGATATCAGAGTTATTGGACGTGAATTTAGGACTGCTTCGATTCCAATCATGACAGTTTCCAACTCTTCATAAGTAAGTGAAGCTGTTGACGTACTTCTGACAAAAAGATGCTTTGCTGATTTCACAGCCGCCTCCCATAATCCTCCGAAATCTTGTGCTCTCGAAGGAATAAAGTTGAATTTTATTCCCCTATCGCTGCATGTCTTGCTGATTGTTTCCATCGCAGTTGGTGAATGAATCGTAGATGTAGTTTCAGTTTTTTATAACTGCGCCAATTCAAATAAAAGAAACAGATTGCTACCTTTGTTCAACTTTATTGAAGGCTTGCGCACGTTATAAAATTCCTGTTAATGATTAAATTAAAAAAAAACTATTGATACATGTATTACTTATATTTACTTTTAGTGACTTTAAATTCTTTTGTTTCCTAAATCCAATTTTGCGGCTTAACTTGTCGCCACAAGTTAAAAAGAGAGAACACATGTCTTGTACTTTGACAGTTCATCAAAAACAGAAAAAAGACTCAGTGACGGATTTCAGCACACTTCCATTGCTGACTGTCTGCTACATCTAATCTAATACACTCCTACGCTGATGATAATACTCTGTTTTTCATACTCAAATTCACGTCCCTCATTTTACGCCGTTGAAATGGAACGGCAGCGTATGTTTAACTTATTAAATTCCAATATTAACAACATTTATTATGGGGCTATTTATAAGCAGGTGCTCCAAAGACCATCATGAGCCTGCTTGACAAAACGCAAAATAGAGCGATTAAATTCAAAGCAGACAAAAATATTACAAATTCAATTAACACTCTTGGCCTCCGTCGTAACGTCTCCTGTCTAACCTTATTTCATCGCTTTTACCACAAGCAGTGCTCTAGCGAATTAACCAGTTGCATTCCTACCTCTTATCACTTTCACTGTAATACCCGCCTCGGCAGGAATGCTTATTAATTCACGCTCAAGCCTAACTTCGGTCGTACAGTCAAGTATAGAGAAGCATTTTTTAGCCGCATAACACGAATGTGGAATCTCTCCCGCGCTCGGTATTTCCTACACATTACAATTGGCAGCAATTCGAAATAAAGCGCGTCAGTACTTGTCTCTGCTTCGTCACTGATCCCTTCCACTTGCGTTATGTGTAAACATTATAGAGGTATTAATTCCTTAAAGAGAAAAAGCTTTTGACTGTCGGCTAAAGGTTTCAGAGGATATAACATTTCTATTGCCATTAGATTTATCCAAGGCATTTGATACTGTCAACCAGAGATAACTTTTTTCTAAACTTTAAAATCAGTTCCGTTTTTCTTATAATGCTGCTAAATTCTTTTTCTTATCACCATTGGCGATAAAATATACCGCCCTCTCAACCTTTTTTCGGGGGTTCCACAAGGGTAGATTATTGGTCCGATTTTTTTAACGATGTTTATCAATGATCTTCCGATTCATACAACAACAAAAAGTTGCAAGCTTATTGCTGATTGAGGATGGGGCTAACAAATTGAATTCTGACTTAAACAAAATACTTCATTGGTCTAATATGAATAACTTAAGTCTGAGACCACAAAAATCAAAATGTTTAATTATATATAAAACTGCATTTGATCACAAATATTTTCCTGGATTAAATCTCGGTAATGACCAACTTGACTTAGTTGGAAATATCACTTTCAAGCTGCACCATAAAAATCTCTTCGCTCAGTTCGCCTTGTAGGAATGCCGTTACTGTGTTCGTCTGATTGATATCAACGTTGTACTTGGCGGTACCTATGACACCCACTTACAATCAAGCGATCTCTTTTGTACATATTACCAACAAGCAATGCGATGGCAATCAGATGTTTTTCGCTATTTAAAATCTTGGAATCGGAGGTTACCTCCTTAACTTATATATCTGGATTACACGTCACTAACTGGGAAATGTCGAACTTCCACCTTTCGTCGCAATATACAGACTCAAATTGCCCACACCTTCTACTGACTGACGAGAGTTGAAGGAGCACCAATAATTTCGCTCCTTTCAAGTCGAACCATACCACTGAGATAGTCACAGTTCATTGACATGTGCGCCATCTGAGCCATTGTAGTAATTACACTACATGTACCCAAATCATACCCTCTGCCAACCGCTCATCAAACGCCTTATCTTGGCTGGTTGAACTTGGTTCCCACACAACCAAGTTCAACCAGCGGAACTTATGAATCACTCACATAAGTGATGACCTCATAAATATGTCTCTTTTTCATAATTAGTCAAAACAAAACAATATATTGGGATCGATAAACGAACCGGGGTAATATGCTGAGAAATGCACTTGTGCCTGTTACATAGCCCAATACAATATTGAGGAACAAAGTCAAAACAGAACAATGACTTCGTACCATACTGCATGATGACCAATAGTTAATAAGTTAATCATAATAAAAAGTATTGTTTTATTGCGTTTACTCTCCGGTTAGCACTTTTCCCTTGGGATTAAGGAAGCACGGTGAAACCGTAATATAACGCCATCATACCAGTCATCACTAGTCGTTCTGGATCCTTAAAATTGACTCTTGACTTGGAATATCAGAAAGATCAACAAGAAGCAGTGTTCCTAACCAATCGTCGCTCACCTCCTTGTTAACCGATATCACCTTGTGCGCTGTAATTTTTTTTGACTCAACCGATTCACTAACTTCCAAATGCCTGCTCTAAATTAAACAACACTTCTTCCGCAGTTTTCGCAAATTGGATTGGACAAAGCTTATTGGCTCAGAAGATAATTTTCGCTCGGGCTTTCGTCACTTTTTTTTCATGGACACTTCCATCTGGTCCGCATTTGATGCGAACTTCTAAGAATCCCGATCGATCTCTCAGCTTTTCAATCGGCGGCAATTAGTGACTGACCGAATATTCGGTTTCGGCCAGATTTGGCCAAAAAATTTATTTCGGCCACAGTTTCGGTTTCAACAAAATATCAGCCGAAACTCAGTCTTCCACATAGCAATTTGGCCCATTGTGATACCACGAGGGGTATGTGAAATAACGTTTCTATCTATGTTGGGGAGTAATTGAGTATTAAGAGGTATTCCTCTCGGGCAGTGAAGAAGGAGAAGGTGCAAAGAACTAGTTTAATTCTCAAATGAACTGAGCGAGGTCTTTTGGGTTGTTTTTAGCAAGTTGGGACAAAGCAGTGAAGAATTGGGAACTCAGCTTTCTATGTCTTGATATTGCTATGGCCGGACATTCATTGAGGAGATTTAGTAGCTTTCTGGTTCTCTGTTTGTTAAGAAGGTTCGCGTTTGTCTGGTGATGATGCAAGATGGTTGATGTTTTTATTTTTTGTGCTTAGTTTGACCGCAGCTAATGGTTTGTTAATATATTGTGAGGTGCATCTGTTAAGGTGCATTGTACTACACTGCTCCGCAGTTTCCATGGATTTTCCTATGTCCTGGAACCTTTTAAAAAAGCTCGATTTTATGGCAGCTTGGCTGTCGGTCGAAGTGAATATTTCCTGAAATTTTAGTATACAACAGCGATTTTGAGGTCGTGGTAAAACATGGAAGGAGAGTTCTAGAGTCAGATTACTCAAAAAGATAAACTTCCACTCTTCGTTCCAGTTTTGAGCCATCGGTTGTTATCGGGACGGAGCCGGCCGATATCGGGAAATTTGTTTTTGAGAGTATATTATCCAAAACTGTTGGAAGGGAAATCTACTCCAAAGATTGAGGATTGATCAAAATAAACTCTGGTGCATGGTGAGATTGCATTGAGTCATACCAACTCAAACTTTGTTTGTTGTTTGACCAGAACGGTTAACTTCGCGTGTGTTTTTGGTCCGTGAGTCGTATTTTCGAATTTGTTTTCTTTTCTAGTGCTTATATGGCAAGGTAAGTGTTTGCGTGACGTATCAGGTCACTTCGGACGAGATAACTTTCCGAATTTATACTAAATTAATATCATAACAATTATAAAACAAAATCAATTCCAACTTCTCTAAATAAGGTTCGGTTTCGGTTTCGGTTTCAGCTGAAAATCATGTTTCGGTCGGACACTAGCGGCAATGCATTCTGTGACATCACGAAAGAAATCTGCGAAATTCTTGAGCATCCACTAAAATAATATTGGCACTTTTACATTAAACTTTTCCTTTTATGTACACTACTTTTTTTTAAATTAATATCTTATTCAGATGAGAGTTCTGTGCCTACAGAAGAGTATATAGCACGGTGTCACAGAAATGTAATTCGTTCTACTTATCGGTATACAACAGTTTCCCACAATAACATATGAAAAGGATTCGATATCCACAACGGAAAAAGTGGAAAGACTTATCTGGAAGGGGAACTACTGCAATTGATGAGCCACTTGACAAAATCAGTACTGGTTACCAATAGTGAAATCGCAAAAACTTGCCGACCTTTTTTCTTTTTAAAAAAACAATATCAAACCTCTGCCCGATTTAATTGCCCCTCAATTCAAATCTGAATTTTTCCAAACAGTCTATGCACCGTATCTGTGAGAGGAATGAAAACGAAAGGTATAACTGAGGTGTAAAAATTTAAAAGAAATAGAACAGTGGTCTCATTCTTTTTAGTTTCGACCTCTTCCGACCTCCAACTATTGTAAACATATGCTGGAATAACTGCAAGGTTTCGGAATACTTCCCTAACACCATGCGCTGTTAAAAATGTCAACAGCTGAGTCAAACGCCCAAAAGGTGCAAAAATAATCATGTGAAAAATGCAATCTTCATCCACAAGATCCCCACACATGCACGCGTACTTTCTATGCAAACTGTACTGAAGAACATTCAGCCTCCTCAAATCATATAACAGCTTTTTAAAAGCCAAAGAAATCCTCAAAATCAAAACAATCAGAAAATATTCCACGGAAGATGCCAAACAAATGCACAAAGACCAAAACCCACTTCCCACTTCGGCACAACCATATGCTGCAGTCGCAAATATTTCTATGCAATCAAACCCAGTCTCAACAAAGAAACCGTCAACTGAACTAAACAAATTTCTTCTAAACACCCTCTCCACAAAACAGCCAGCAAATCAAGCTCCTAAGGAACACCCACCCCAAATGACAACAAACCAATACTTAAACTCCATCACACAACGTTCGGTGCGAACAAAACCTAACCAAAACGACGGAAGCCCCACTCATTTCTCGACCCATAAAACACTCACGCATGTGAACCTCACAGTAACATTCCCTTTGTTATAACATAAAACTTTATGGAATTTTTTTGAAAATCTGCATCGGAGCGACCACTTTCCAATGCTGACAAGTGTAGATCCCGTTAACAACTCCATTCTACGAAAACCCCAAGTTAAATTTCAAATCGATCGACCAATTGGGCCATCTTTCACGACAAAACAACTTTGTTAACTCAAACCAAGTTGCGTTTAAACATGGGAGAAGTACTACAGGCTCTCTTCTCCACATTGATAGGGCTACAAGGCCCTATCATGTAAAAACTATGTCTCCGTCTTGTCACTTGAATTTGAAAGCTTATACAGTGGCAGATTGGCCTATACATGTTTTCGTGCATAAAATCATTTCTATCTAGCAGAAAATTAAGAGTGAAGGCGAACAACTTCTACTCAAGTATACAGGGTTCACCTATACCTCTGGGTTCACCTCTCTCGGTGATATTATATATAATCGCATGTGGTGAAATAAGCGAAATTATATAAAAATTCAAGTCAATAAACCACGTCCTCTATGCGGACAACTTAACCTTATTATCTAAGTGCAACGATACCAATCGCAATACGTATTTTTTTCCGAAACATTCTGGCTGGCAAATAAAAGCAAACAGCAAACACGTCATATTTGTAAAAAAAAAAAGTTTTAATAGTTTCTTAATTAGTATACTTAACGTACAAATCCCAAATGTAAATTATCTCAATATTTTAGGCAAAACATGCGATAGACTCTTTAGTTTTAAGAATCATTGTCTAGAACGTTAAAAAAGACTAGCTACCAGGCTAAATATAGTAAGATTTCTTATCCTCAAATAATTGCTCATCCCAACACACTTATCTACAAAACAAAAAAACATTTTGGTATTTAAGATGACTATGGATTGCTAATCTACGGAAAATATTTAAATTCAACACTACAAAACATCAAACCTTACTACCATTCCCCATTCCCCAACCACTGGAGCTGGCCTGTCATCCATTGAACACTACAAAAATCTCCTTCCAGCACGTCTTGCCCCAAAATTATGTCAATCATTTAAGTCTCCAATAATTGAAGATGCTAAAAGAATTTTATTTAGAAAAAAAAACACCGAAATGCCCATTCACCATGTTCATCGTCCTGAAAGTTTCAGTGACATTTCAATGTCATTTGGTAACATCCCTCCATGCCAATTACCAATCGACGTCATAAATGCCGCAATCGTTTATATCAGCAATCGCTCACCCTCAATCAACAAACTACGTGAGTACATTTTCAAAAACAAGAAAAAAATTATGATCCTCTGGGTACCAGGACACTCATGTATTAGAGGGAACGATTTGGCAGACTTTGTAGCTTAGAACGCATCTAAAGGACCGAACATTACTCGAATAGAGATTTTCTTAATCTAATAAACGATTACTGTGAACTCAAAAGAAAAGACGAATGGAAATCATACATAGACCATTACTCTACCATTAACTCAATGGCCGATCCAGCGACATATCCAACAGATACGATACACCAAGTGAACAAATGCTTCTTACAACTTCGGTTCGGACACACTTAGATAACACAGAGCCACCTCTGCCAATCCAGTCATATCTTCACGTTAAAACATCTTGTTTCCGAATGTTGTAAGGTAAATGATCTTTCTAAAATTTTTCTTAATAAAAACAAATTGACCTTTTGTCAAAAACTCTGTCGAAAACATAAAAAATATATACAAAATCTTGTCAAAACTCGAAATTCTGATCTGTGCTCTTGTAAACTAACTTTTCAAGTCTCGCACCCGTCAACCCCAGATCGTCACTTCATTTTCATTCTCTTATATATTTTTAAGTCCTGCCGAAAGCCATGGTAGCTAGTGCTAGTAGTTATAATCATAATTATGATGGGAAACCTACTAGCAAATCTCACATCAACGCTGAATGTTTCTGTCTTGTATCCTACTAGTCCGACATATGTCCCACCTTGCTCTCGTTTTCGTGCGTCTACTCTCGATTTCTTTGTAACATATTGTCCCGGCCTGATTTCGCAACCGGAATCTGTTTATGGTCTACCGTCTGATCACAGCTCAGTTATTTGCCGACTTCTATGGTCTGGTCCAAAAAATATGTGCTATACTTATCAATTTAAGAACCCGAACTGGTCTCAATTTCGGTCAATGCAAAATTCCGTGGAATAAACGTCAACCTAGATACCATAGTAGCTAAGAGAGACATTGATAGTCACAAATATAATATAACTTAAACTATCCTTGATTCTGTCGAAATATGTGTTCCTAAAATTCCAGTAAAAAACTCTGTGTTAAGACTTCCAAAAATCGTACCAGAGCTTATTAGAATGAGAAATTTAGCAAAAAGAAGCTGGCAAAGATATCGAATAATTGAATACCGCATTCAAATAAAGTATCTCAATAAACTGATTTCGAAACATTTTGTACGCCAACGAAACGAAAGGTGGAACAATAAGTTCAAAGATCTTGATAAGAAGGCGAAACCTTTCTGGAATATAGCCAAATTAGTTAAAAGTAAGAATAGACCATTACCTTTTCTCAAAAACGCTGGTGACACCTTCTTTACTGATGAAGAAAAGGCAAATGCACTGGCCATGAACTTTGCTAAGAACCACACCGTGTCACATAACATGGGTGACGCAGCAACAGATACATTAGTCAACAGTAGAGTTCAGAGTTTGAATACAGATATTGCTGAAACACTTTCAAGTGCCTAAGTATCCGAGGCAAATATAATAGACATCGTCAGGAACCTGATGGTACGAAAAGCAGGAGGACTAGATCTCATAAAAAATATGTACATCAAACAATTTCCGAGGTCAGGAACTAAATACTTAACGTATATTATTAACGGATGTTTGAAGTTCAATTATTTTCCAGACGCCTGGAAAATTGCAAAAATAGTGCCTGGAAAACCACCTAATAACGTGGACAGCTATAGGCCTGTTAATTTGCTCAGTAGTTCAAGTAAAATTTATGAAAAAGTTCTTAAAGAGAAACTACTATCATTCATAGACAAACACGACATATTTCCAGACGAGCAATTCGGCTTTAGGAAATGGCACATCACTTCCCACCAAGTCCTCAGAATATGTAAGCATGTTAAAATTTTTCGTTCGCAAGGGAAATCTACCGGTATGCTATTGTTCGATATAGAGTAGGCTTTTGATTCTGTATGGCACGACGGCTTGGTCTTTAAAATGATCCACTTCATATTTCCGAAATATTTATTTAAAATTGTCCAAAACTTTCTGTCTTCACGTCGTTTTAAAGTGTACGTTTATAATGGTGTTTCTGATGAAATGTTCTACCCAATGGGTGCTCCCCAAGGTGCGGTACTGTCACCAATTTTGTACAATTTGTACATGTCTGATTTCCCAAACTTGCCTCAATGTCAGGCCGCTATCTTTGCTGATGACACAGCAATATTTGCTTCACATGAATTCGCTCTCAACATTGAGACGAATCTAAGCCATTCGATTCTAATATTGGGAAAATATTTTAACAAATGGAAAATTAAGCTAAATGAGGATAAGACGCAAGCCATCTTTTTCACCCGAAAAAGAAAAGCTTGCTTTCTGCCCAGCAAGTAACTCCATTTAAATGGGGAAAATATAGCTTGGGAGCAATCCGTTAAGTATTTGGGAATTTATCTTGACACCAAATTGACATTTAAAGAACACATTACAAGAACAGTGAACAAAGTCAAAATAGCAACTAATTTAATGTACCCCTTTATTAATAGGAAGTCTAAATTAACGAATGAAAATAAAACAATAATTCTTAAAGTGATCTTCCAGGCACTAATTTTATATGGTTGTCCAGTCTGGGGTAGTCTCGCAAAATCCCACATACTATAAAACGTTTGCAAGTGTCTCAAAACAAAACACTTAAAAAGATACTTAACCTACCATGGCACCACTCTACGATGGATTTCCACGAAAGAGCGAATGTTGAATTGGTTTCTGAAAGAATTGAAAAACTCAATAGAAAATTTTTTTCGAGCTGTATTATAGCTAATAGTAACCTCGTAGACCAATTGAATAGCTAATTGAAAAGCAAAAACAAAATAAAACTCGTTGTATTTTTATTTATTTATTTATATTTTTATACATTTTATTATTTATTTATATATTTATTTATTTATTTATATCACCTCTATTGTGAGTGTCAATCAGCGATTGTCACGATTTTGCATTGTGTAACTCAATCGGTGAATGAATAGATTACTGTGAATGAAAATTTCGATATTGTGAATAATCATACTTTGACAGTTGTGTTTGGATATTGTTTTCATTATTATTTGCAAAAATGAGTTCTATTGATGTATGGTTTAGCGATTCAGAAGAAGAAAGTGAAAATTACAAAGTCTAAGCCACAAAAATGAGAGAACTGAAAGATGCGTCAAATCCTTTAGAGTTGGAAGCAAATGTGTAAGTGTTGTTTATTTTGCAAAATGTATCTCACGTCGATACCAATGTATAATTTCTTACAGATTTTTGAACTATTTCCGCTTATCTAAAGAGGCATTTGGAGATATTTTAATGGAAATAAAATCGAAGTTAAAGTATAGTGTAAGGAACACCTCTATTCCAAACATTGTAAAACTTGCTGCCCCTTTGCGATTCTGTGCATAAGGATCGTACCAGACCAGTGTGGGTAATGAGTATTACGTTGGACTGGCACAATCCACCATGTCATTAGTACTCACAGAAGTGTTTAATGTGATGGAAGCTTATATTTGTCCAAATTGGGTCAACTTTAATTATTCCGAAAGTGAATCACGTAGGGCAAAAATATATTTCTTTCAAAAAAGTGGGATTCCAGGCATAATAAGATGGTACCCACATTAAAATTGCATCTCCAAAAAAGGAACTACAGCATGCGTATTACAACAGAAAAGGCTTTTATAGCAAAAATGCTATGATAGTAAGTTAGCATTAATATATATTTATTTTTTTTTACTTTTTTCTCCCATCGCTTCTTCGCTTGGGCTTAAGTGGAAATTCCCTTTGCGATGTCAGGGTTTGCTTCCATAAAACTGACTAAATATTCCAATTGTTTTTTATTTGTTACCAGCATCGTCCTGAAATTTAATTGATATTTGTTATTTTCTTTAATATAAATATTTTATATGATTAAAATTACTTACATTTCGGAAATAAAAAACCCTTCCAAAGCATCGACCAGGAATTTGTGATCGACTGCAGCCGGATGTCAAATCGACAAATATCGTTCACAATCAAAATATACAATACAAAAATGAACCATCGATGATCGACTATCGAAAAAAGTCGTTTATCGATCAACGATTGTCATACGCAATAGGGGCATATATTTAGTTATTTGTTTATTTATTTATTAATTTATTTGTTTGTTTACTTATTCATTTATTTATATTGTTTGTAAATACGTTGATTTGTTGTTGATATATTCAATTTTTTTTATTTATTTTTCAGCTTGTTTTTTTCATATATGAACGTTTATATCATTTATAGAAGTCCAAACCTGAACAGTTCCTCTACTTTTAACGAGTTTGATGAGCTGTCCAACTCCATTTTAAGAATTGTATCCCTGTATCCTCATACTGAAATTGTCGTTGCGGGCGATTTCAATATACACAATTCTAACTGGCTTCGACATTCTGGTCAGACAACACCCGAAGGAAGGTATGTTGAAATCTTCGCTGAGTTAAACAATATAACCCCAGCTAGTAAATGAGCAAACACGAATCCCAGACATTGCATGTCACAAAGCCAACACTTTGGACTTGTTCTTCACTACTCACCCTGACAAATACTCCATTAATTTATTGGCGCCCCTAGGTTCGTCGGACCATTGTGTCATTTCAGCCAACTTCGCTTCTTAAAACCACCCAGTTAAGGAAAAAACTCCTAAAAGACTTCTTTGACAATATGAAAAAGCTGATTGGGGCGGCCTTAAAATTTTTTTAGGAGTTTTAACTAGTCACTATGTTTCCTTGATAGTGATGTGGACGCCGCCGCTGATATGGTCACGAATATTATTCACCAAGGCATGAATTAGGCCAAAAGCAAATTCATGGTTCGACTTCAGCTGTAAAGAGGCTGTCAGGTTGAGAGAGCTGAGTTTTCGGCCTACAGAGAAAAACCGGAAAAAGTTTCGACGAGTCCGTAATGACTGTAATGCTCTTTTACGTATGAAGTTCTCCCATAGACAAAAATTAAGGCAAAAAATACTACGTTGTCGCAGTGGTAGTAAACAATTTCGGTCCTTCGTCAAAAATATTAAGAACTCTACTTCGTCATCGATTCCGACGCTCATTTCGAATGATACTCCTGTCGTAAATAATCTTGATAAAGCCAATCTGCTTGCCGCACAATTCGCGGCCAGTTCCACATTTCCAGATTGCTCGATTGCCTGTGCTCGAGGGCGTTGAACATTCTATGGGACAATTATATTTTCGCACTCGCACAGTCGCAAGAGTACTGAAAGATTTAGACATACACAAATCCGCTGGTCCAGATGGTATTTCCCCTATAGTTCTGAAGAGATGTTCTTCCAAGCTGGCAAAACCACTGCGTAAGCTTTTTCATCTTTCCTACTCCTCAAGTCTCTTTCCGAGCAGATGGAAAACTGCATTTGTCCAACCTGTCCCTAAAAAAGGCGATTCTTCTTCTCCCTTCAATTACAGACCCATAGCACTTACGTCCCTTCTTCCTTAGGTCATGGAAACGCTGATTAATCGTCAACTTATGAAATATCTTGAATCACGAAAACTTCTTAATGACCGGCAGTACGGTTTTCATAGCAACAGGTCCACTTGTGATTTGATGACTTTTCTCACTGAAAAGTGGAACCAATCTACACATAACTCTTGTGAAACAAAGATAGTTGCACTCGAGATTTCAAAGGCTTTTGACAGAGTCTGGCATCCGGCTCTTTTGTCGAAAGTGCGTGCATATGGGATCGGTCAGTCTCTTCTTCGATGGATTAGAAACTACCTTTCGAATCGCACAATACAAGTTGTATTGGACGGTTTCAAGTCTGAAATTCACCATATAAATGCTGGTATTCCCCAAGGCTCAGTTTTGTCTCCGACTCTCTTTTTAATTTTCATAAACGATCTCTTGTCTATCACATCTTATCCAATATATTCCTTCGCAGATGACAATTCCCTCAGTTTCTCATATGCGTTTAATGATTCACGCCCCTGCTCTTCGGACGTGGACATCGAACGGCAAAATATGTTTAACACATTAAATTCTGATATTGACAACATAATTAAATGGGGTCTAGCAAACCGAGTAGAATATAATGCTTCCAAAACACAATGCTGTCTTATGTCATCAAAGCGAAATCCTTATACCCAGCCATTGTCCATGCACTTGCGTCGATGAAACCGAAAAACGTTCAATGCTCGGTATGCGCGTGAATTCTAACTTACGCTGGAATGACCACATATTCGATGTCGCCAAGAATGCAGCGAAATGTTAAGGTTTGCTAAGCCGGTGCAAGAAATACTTTACCCTTTCTGACTTAGATACAATTTATAAGGCTTTTATTCGGCCAAAAATGGAGTGCAAAAACTTATAAATGACAGCACTATAACAAAATCAATCAACTCGCTGGAACATCGAAGAAATGTTTCCTGTCTGTCGCTCTTTTATCGCTACTTTTACCACCAATGCTCCGAAGAAATAGCTAATTGCATTCCGCCCCTCCAACAATTCACTCGCAACACCCGCACATCATTGAATGCTCTTCAGTTTACCCTTAAGCCTATTTTCGGGCTTACTGTGAAATTTAGAGAGCCTTTTATAGGCCGAACATCACGCATGTGGAATGCGTTACCTCGCTCTACTTTTCCTCTGCACTGCAACCTACAGCAATTTAAGACCAATGTGCACCGCTACCTTCTTTCTCTCCCATCTAACTTTCCTTCTGCTCGTGCTGTGTAAACGCACTATAAAGGTCCAACCAATCCTTTGAGCACGTGCACTATTTAAAAAAGAAATATATATAAATGTATTCGTTCTCGTTTCTACATACGGTAAACTCTTATCTAGTCACTTTTTTTATTTATTTTTTGTATTTGCTAAGGTTTTTCACGAATATTCCTTCCTAAAATGGTTTTTATAGTTTCATTTAATTTTTTTTTCTATAACATTAAGACAATATTTCAGTTGTAAAATACAGTAGTTCTGTATCTCTGTATTGTAAAATGTGCGTTAATACCTACCTTTGAAAAATTTATTTCGAATATAATAAATAAAAATACATAATTATGATGTAAATTTATTTATGTTCTAATAAATAATACAAATAATATTTTTTTAATGTTCTTTTTTTAATACTGAAACTGAATTTGTTTCTTTTGTCTGTTTGATATATTTAAATGCTGATATAAGCGTCATAATCGAGTTCCTTTAAGTTTGGACTTGATTGCAAGTTCCACTTGAATGTCACTCTGTTCCCAATGTGATTCGTTGAACTAGTGGACTTCTCTCCTCGGACGATAATTGTTCATCATACTCGGCGGGAATACCTTGATTACGCGTAGACATAACAAAATGCTTTGGGTCTATAAATTACGTGTAACTAGGTATTTTAGAACTCCAAGTCTCTATTTTAGTAATTAAACCGCTCGTTCAATGCCCACCCTCGTTGAGCTCAGGCAAATATTGTATCGTACCTGCCGACCGGTAAGATGGCCATTGTCTCGGAATGGAACCATCACAAATATTCGTGCTGATTCCGTGTGTCGTTTTACACGACTGTCGTTTTTTTTGTCGTGTCGTTTTTTTTTTTGTTATTCCGTAACCTTCACGACGCGACAAATTCGTAGTAGAATTGAAAACGACTAAAATGTAATAACTTTTTTGAAAAAATTGGCAGCACTTATAATTATTATGTCAAAATGTGATTATTTAATTCCAAAGCATAGACAAAGGAGTTATCAAAGCGGCGGAGAATAGTTTAAAAAGGCTTAAAAATTATTCAGAAATGTTTCTTAGCACATCTTCTTCGTCTGAAAAACTCAGGATTCAAATTAGTCATGCGTCAGAAGCTTCGGGAATGGGCGTACCGTCAGCAGCTGAAGGCTATGAGTTGGCCTGCGAGTTTAGAAATAGATGAAATGATGATGCTAAAGCAGATGATGCAGACGTGACGGAAACACTAAATTTTGTGAAGATAACATCAAACGGCAAGGTGATTTGGCAATATGAAATTGTGTTAAAGATTCCATTGGGACACCTAAAACAATGCCACTTGGATCTATAACATTTTTGTATGATAGCAAACCAGCCATTTTCTCTTCTAATGGTGTGAGAATCTTCTGTTAACATTAACCTCCTCTTGTAGATTGCTGTGAACCAGTTTTTTTTACTTTAAAATTTAAATTCGTCTATACCTTAAACAAATGAATTGTATTTAAAATTTCAAATTCAATCTATTTTATTAACCTTTTGCCAGCCATCACCATCTCTTGTTGGTGGACCCAAACTATTCATCTTCAAGCGTATGCCATTCCTTCCTAATATTTATTTTATGAATACCCCTTTTGTAGCCTCGGGGTGTTGATCGTTTTCATATCTGAAACCAAAAACCCAAACTAGCTTTGATTTGTAATTTTCATGAAATATGTTTTTGTAAATTAAATATCGGCTTTGAAAATGTTCCTATAAGTTCTGACCATTGTCGCCTTACTGTCGTCCACTTTAATCTCAACGACAGAAATAGTCGTTTTTACGACAGTATGTCGTGTCGAATTTAATTAGGTAATAAGGAATTGACATCGTTTAACGACTGAAAAACGACAGTTGACATTTGAGCGCGACAAAAACGACATACAGAATACCGATTGTTTTCTGTCGTTTACGACTTAGGGAATTGCCCCGATTGACAACGGATAAGCCGAATCTCTCAAAAGATGGGCTGCTTGCGAAATCGAAATTGATCCGTTTCTTAGATTTTGTGCGAAACAATTCAACCTATTTAAAACCGATCGGACAAATCTCCGTAGGAACAAACACTGGCTAGTTTCTATATTATCAGTAAAGCATGGCTCGAACTGGGGTCGAATTACATCAATTAACGAGTGAGTGAAATTCATACGATATCGTGTGATCGAGTAACTAGATTGGGATGATCACATAAGAATGCTCACGTATCGTATGCACATTGAAAATAGTACTAGAAATATTCCACAACACTGAGTTGAGAGAGCTGATAAGTTTCAAACGCATCGATTTGTGGTCATTTTTTTATTTGTAAATAAACATTCGGGGCAATTCCCTAAGTCGTAAACGACAACAAAAAAAACGACAGAAAACAATCGGTATTCTGTATGTCGTTTTTGTCGCGCTCAAATGTCAACTGTCGTTTTCCAGTCGTTAAACGATGTCAATTCCTAATTACCTAATTAAATTCGACACGACATACTGTCGTAAAAATGACTATTTCTGTCGTTGAGATAAAAGTGGACGACAGTAAGGCGACAACGGTCAGAACTTATAGGAAAATTTATTATTAAATATTAAATTTACAAAAACATATTTAAAACAAAAAGTTAACGAATGAAGTTAATGAAAATGAATGCTAGTTTGGGTTTTTGGTTTCATATATGAAAACCATCAACACTCCGAGGCTTCAGTAGGGGTATTAATAAAATAAATATTAGGAAGGAATGGCATACGCTTGAAGATGAATAGTTTGGGTCCACCAACAAGAGATGGTGATGGCTGGCAAAAGGTTAATAAAATAGATTGAATTTGAAATGTTAAATACAATTCGTTTTATTTAGGTATAGATGAATTTAAAATTAAAAGTAAAAAAAAACTCGTTCACAACAAAAAAGAACAGCAATCTACAAGAGGAGGTTAATATTAACAGAAGATTCTCACAACATAAGAAGAGGAAGTGGCTGGTTTGCTATCATACAAAAATGTGATAGATCCAAATTGCATTGTTTTAGGTGTCCCAATGGAATCTTTAACACAATTTCCTATTGCCAAATCACCTTGCCGTTTGATGTTATCTTCACAAAATTCAGTGTTTCCGTCACGTCTGCATCATCTGCTTTAGCATCATCATTTCATCTATTTCTAAACTCGCAGGCTGACTCATAGCCTTCAGCTGCTGACGGTACGCCCATTCCCGGAGCTTCTGACGCATGACAAATTTGAATCCTGAGTTCTTCTGACGAAGAATATGTGCTAAAAAACATTTCTGAATAATTTTTAAGCCTTTCTTAAACTATTCTCTGCCGCTTTGATAACTCGTTTGTCTATGCTTTGGAATTAAATAGTCACATTTTGACATAATAGTCATAAGTGCTGCCAATTTTTTCAAAAAAGTTATTACATTTTAGTCGTGTTCAATTCTACTACGAATTCGTCGCGTCGTGAAGGTTACGGAATAACAAAAAAAAAAACGACACGACAAAAAAAACGACAGTCGTGTAAAACGACAAACGACACACGGAATCAGCACGATTGTTTCGTTTAATTGTTATAAGAATATTAATATTAAATATTTTTCTGAAAATATGTGTTTATCGTCCGAAAAAGTGTTATTTGTTTGTTGTCTTTTACTCCGAAAGTTATTGCAGATTTTCCTTCAACCGCAACCTGCAAACCACATGCTGGCGAAATTTTCATGTCCAGCTGGCTCTGAAGTTTATCTTCATTGGGGCCAGCTCCAGTTTTTTTCATCCAACGTTTGTTGAAAGACATCTCATAAAGTTCCCCATAAGGCCAACGCGGGCACGCTTGCAGCGGTCGATTCATTGGACCCAATTTCCGATAACTCGACCGCACGAATGAGGCAGCCAATCAACTGGCCCATTTCTTGAGATAACACGCTCATCAAAATTACTCTTCTATAAATCGATTGTAAGGAGTGCTGTGTGACTTGTGGCACCATCCTGTTGAAACCACTTGTCGTCCAAGTCCGTATCTTCCAAACGCGAAATCGCTGGCCATTCATTGTAACCTGACGTACGTTATGATCGATGAAAATGGCCCAATAACGCCGCCGGAATGCAAACCGCGCCAAACAGTTATTTTTTGTGGATGAAGTGGTGATTCATGAAGCAAATGTGGATTTGCTCCCTTCAAAATGGGGTTGTTTTAGCAATTTTGACAATCTCTTGAACATGAATCGATGCATGAAATCTGAAAATAAAATTTATTTATATAAATGATAAATGAAAACACACCCAAAAAGAGTGTTATTTGAATTTGTTTTTGATCAGTTATATCTACAGCCATTTTTTCTTATCAAAAATATCAAACGGTAATTGTTTTCATCATAAAACTGAGTTTTATCGAACTCAAAAATAATAGAAATGCTAACACAAAAGGAATAGCTTACCATTTATTTTTTTAATAGACGCCACTAAACATTATCCGCTAATAAAGATCTGGAAATAGAAAATAAGAATGTGAAATTAATTTTCTTACTAAAAAAAAAATATTAGCAATTTATGGTTTTCTTATTGATGCGAGGGAAAGGTTGAAAAAATGTTTGCACAGGTCAACAATTCAAACTGCTTTTACAAAATTTTGGTTGCATAGAAAACAGATTGCCGCACAACGTTTTTTGATTAAATTTTGCATGTCATCTTATGGCATACGTATTTTGGAAACGGGTAGCCCTCATGCTCAGCTGAATGCGCATTCTATGAATAATTCGTCAATAACTGGACTAAGCAAACCAGTGGTCGCAGACCCTGTCGCCAGCGAGGAACGGAATGAATGAGGTAAAACCCCAGCAGTTTTCGGTCGCTGAGTTGCATCGGTAGTAATAACATATTTGGTTAAAGAATAATTCAGGACTAGTTCGGAAGCCGATGAATTCGGTATTCATTAAAATAATGAATCGAAAAGTAAAAAAAGGAAATCTTTTAATTTTAAAATAACCAATCATATAAGTTGTACTATATAACAAAATAAATATGAAATATATTTGTAATGTACCTGACAGAGTAAGAGGCAAGGCAGTTATGCCATAGCGCGATGCCTGATACTATATGTAGGATTGGGAGTTAGGAAAAGATGGCAGGCTCAATGCGCCATAAAGAAGTGCCATAAAGAGAAACACGTCGAATGGCTGTCTAAGTGAATCTAGTTTATTCATGAAATATGTTCTCCTTAAATATTAATTGACCCTCCTTAGCATTCAATATTGTTCAATCAGCTGACTCACGATATCGCTTAATAGGTTGACCGAGTCCTGTTACATCCTCAAGTGATTGCAATGAACATCTGGCAATTTGGGGTGATGACTAACGAGCGACACTTGTCTTATGGATCAGATTTTGATTACAAAATGAATCAAGCATATGCCTCGGTGCAATGCGCTGTCACTGAGACAAACGTTATCTGATATGCGTTTTGTGCGGCGCCATCGCATTTGGGTTAGTGATAGTTTATGTCGTGTGCCGTCATTGCTTTTATTGCGTAAGGTGTTAGGTGATATGTAGGTACACTACAATAGTCTTAAATTTTTAAATAACCAATCATATAAGTTGTATACCGAAATATATAAGGCTTATACAATATCTGTGTGTGTTTAATAAATTTCGCTTGCGTATATGATTAACATTGTTTCTTACTTTAAGGTCTTTTCCATAGATTTGAATGTTTTAAGCAACCATTTTCTCTTTTATTATTCCCAAAATCAGTGTTATTTTTGGTGCACGGTGGACTCTCAAACGAGCCTGAGTCCAACGAACAAAAAGTAGAGTAATATGTCCTCGTATGTCAAACTTCGATGCATGAAATCTGTAAATAAAATTTGTTGCATATATGATAAATAAAAGCATACGGAATCTGAATGTTATTTGAATTTGTTTTTGATCAGTTATTTCTACAGCCATTTTTTCTTATCAAAAATATCAAACGGTAATTGTTTTCATCATGAAACTGAGTTAAATTGAACTCGAAAATAATAGAAATACTTACACAAAAGGAATAGCTTACCATTTATTTTTTTATAGACGCCACGAACATTGTCCGCTTATAAGGATCTGGAAATAGAAAATAAGAATGTGTAAATTAATTTCCTTACTAAAAAAAATTCAAGCGATTTATGGTTTTCTAACTGATGCGAAGGAAACGAAAACACAAGTTTTAACACGCCAACAATTCAAAATGTACGTACATATATGTATGTTAACGGGTAACACTGATGCTCAGCCTGATGCGAATGCGTCAAAAACATTAATCGGCTGACTATGCAATTCACTGATCGCAAACTCTGTCGCCAACGAGGGACGGCTGACCACGAACGTATGGGACGGATGCAACCTCAGCAGTTTTTCGTCGCTGAGTTGCGTCGGTAGTAATAAGGTATTTGTATAAAGAAATAATTCAGAACTAGTTCGGAAGCGGATGAAGTCGGTGTTCATCAAAAAGTAAAGAAAGTCATAGTCTTTAATTTTAAAATAACCAACAAATAAGTTGTATACCAAAATAAATATTAAATATATTATGATGAACTTTTTTACTTTTTTGTGTTTTTAGTAAATTTCGCTTGGGCATATGATTAACATTGTTTCTTACTTTAAGGTCTTTTCCATAGATTTGAATGTGTTTAGCGACCATTTTTTGTTTTATTATTTCCAAAATCTGCGATATTTTTGGTACGCGGTGCACTTTATAATGGAGCTGAGTCCAAGGAACAAAGAGTAGAGTAATATGTCCCCGTGTGTGTGACTTCGATGCATGAAATCTGTAAATAAAATTTGTATATATGATAAATAAAAGCATAGCGAATTTGAGTGTTATTTGAATTTGTTTTTGATCAGTTATATCTACAGCCATTTTTTCTTATCAAAAATATCAAACGGTAATTGTTTTCATCATAAAACTGAGTTAAATTGAACTTGAAAATAATAGAAATGCTTACACAAAAGGAATAGCTTACCATTTATTTTTTTTATAGACGCCACTGAACATTGTTCGCTTATAAAGATCTGGAAATAGAAAATAAGAATGTGTAAATTCATTTTCTTACTAAAAATAATTGCGAAGTGATGCAAAGGAAACGTAAAAACAATTTTGACATAAGTCAACAATGCAAACTTCTTTTACAATGTTTTGGTTGCATAGAAAACAGATCGCAGCACAACGTTGTTTCATTAAATTTTGCATGTCAGCTCTTATGGCATACGTGTATGAATGTTAACTGACAACACTGATGCTCAGCCGGATAGTTGGTATTATGTCAATAACTGGACTATGTAATCCAGTGGTCGCAGTGGACTGTCGCCAACGAGGGACCGCCGACCGCGATCGATGAACACGAGGTGCAACCCCAGCAGTTTTCGGTCGCTAGTAATATGGTATTTTGTAAGGGAATAATTCAGATCTAGTTCTGAAATAATTATCCACAGGATAATGACAGAGGTGCCAATAAGGGAAAAACCTAGAACCGAAGTAATTCAAAGCGTTTTCAGCTTCAACAACGCTTGAATGCCGGGAATGTCTACGGTCGTGGTGCTAAACCTATGGATATCGACCTACTTCGTCGAAATTTCGACAGCCAACAGACTACCAAAGAGTCCAGGGGCTTAACGGCTACAAAAGTTACCCCCAGTTTAATAAGAGACCTTGGAACGTATGACTAGTCATATGCGCCAAAGGGTTAATAGTATGAACCAGCAGGCTATGCTGACAGAGCAACAGAAGCAGTCGCGGACGTCAACTCTGTAAACGAAGCGTACTATGAAGGCGATTCTGTTAATTTTTTTTAAGGAAACGCTCCCGGCTGCCGTTGGCCGAGCGAAAGTTTTCTGGGAGAGCTAAAAAATTTCTTATCGACACAGGAGCGGCTAAAAACTATATAAACCTGTCGACTCCCCGTTCACTGTGGGCTTTATCCATGGCATCAAAAAAAGCGACAGGAATGTTTTATAAAAATTTTTGGGAAGACTTTCCCATTCTTTTTATTAGATACATTAACATCGTTCGACGGGTAGACGTGACCCTAGACCTAGGCGCTAATAAGATAAATTACGGTACAATTTCGGAGAATCTTCATATCTACGATAACATTAATTTTACCGATTTTGATGATGCTCAAGTACTGAAGTCAGTAAAAGCTGAATTCAAGGAAATGATTTGAAAAGGATTAAGGCATTTACAGACTCCAACGAATCGGCCATTTTATTCAAAGCAATATCCGCATACCATGGGGTTAGTAGAGTTTGTAAATAATGAGATAACGGAATTGTTTCAAAAATGGATCATGGTTCATCGATTAGCATAACGCTAGAATCCATTTTAAGCCTATTTTATCTCGACAATAACAAAACAAATACTCTCTTTTATGATAACGAAGCATTTTTAACTCAGAGACGATCATATCCCTGCTTAAGAACCAGCTCAGGGTCGATATTGTAAACGCGCCACACCTTCACGGTACTTCCAATGGGCAGAGAGAGCGCTTTTATAGCACACTCGGTGAAATCGCTATGTGTCTCAAGCTCGAGAAGAAGATAGACCGCACGATTTACCTCATTTTACTGGCCACCGTCTAGTATAACCGGACGGTACACTTAGTCACGAATAAGAAATCAGTCGAGGTAATTCACGCTTGCACCGAATTCAGGGAGACAATAAAAGACAAGATTGAGAAAGCAGAACAGTTGCAGTAAGCAAGTAACATTCCTTCGAGGCGGAATAGAGAATTTGAGGTAGGAGAAAGGGTAGTAGTTAAAACTAGCAGAAGACTTCGAAATGAGTTGACTTCTCTGTGCGAAGAGAAAAAATGGAAGCACACTAAGGGACGACAGTTCTTATTAAGGGTAAGGTCGTCCACAAAGACAACCTTCGATAATAACAACAGCAAAACTGACAGACTATTCGCAATCAGATTTTAGCACAATACTGGATGGCGACGCCTTGATATGGAACGATGATAATTACCTGAGGCACTCAGCTATCCTAACCGACTTCACACGCATGACGGACGAGACGATGAAGAATGCGAACCGTATCCCACAACCACATATGCGGGAACTACTTGAGGTAGATACCACTAATGTTAAAAAGTTGTTGTCTGCTGTAAGCTTGTACCACATATTAGCTAGAAGCTTCGAATTCCTGGGCTCATCTCTTACAGTTATCGCTAGCACTCCGGACGCTCACGACTTGCACAGAATCAGGAACCAAGAGCAAATCAACCTCCTAACAGAGTCAATAAGTTGCTTAAAAAGGCAAAAACTAAAATAGTCAACACAAAACATTTGTTTGAAATTGCAAATCTGCGTCAATACAGTAAAGGAATACGCCAAACGGATCTATGCGGTAACCGATTGTCAACCAACAACAAGTTCAACTTTTTGTACATTGTCCACTTATCACTCACTTGGAGTTATATGCCGATGGAATGGCAATTTGGACTCACAACCCAACCACCTGCCCATTATTCGATGAGGGAGTCATAATAATCAGCATAATCAATGATAGCAGGGCAAGAATCACTATTGATGACGCCACAAAAAAAAAAACATCAGCGGCACGTACTCGTTCCACGAGGTTGCGTTCCTGAATGGCACCAAATACATCAACAGGAACAGCTTATAAACGAAAGCTCCAGGAATTGCAGCATCGTCTCTGTTGAAACATTGCAGGCCACAATATTATTCTGAGCTTCCCCTGCCTTCATCACCACAGTGCAGTTCACCAACGAGGTTAGGGAAGGGTTCATGGTCACCACCGGGCCAATGTTGCCTTTCATTCTGGGTCTGGGAGTATGCATATTGGTCAGCGGTTTCGCCTTCCATTGGCAGTTCAATAGGAAGGGGAAAGACCATTGCGAAATAGAATCTGGTTCAAGAGCTTCAACTCACGGGGACGATCGTGTCTTGACGGAGGGAGTTGTTAACGGGTTACACTCATGCTCAGCCGGTTGCGCATGGTTGGCATGATTCCTCAATAACTGGACATGATATCCAGTGGTGGCAGTCCCCCTCGCCAACAAGGACTGTCGACCGCGATCGATATGCACGAGGCGCAACCCCAGCAGTTTTCGGTCGCTGAGTTGCGTCTCTAGTAAAAAGGTACTTTGTAAAAGAATAGTTCAGAAATAGTTCGGAAGCCGATGAAGTCGGTGTTCATTCAAAGAATAAAACGATAAGTTAAGAAAGTAATGTTCTGTTATTTTAAAGTAACCAATCATATAAGTTGTATACCGAAATAAACATGAAATGTATTATGTCAAATTTGTATATAATTAAAGTTCATTATTTAAACGACTAATTTTTTCCCGGTTGCATAATTTTGCGTCTTTGAAAGTTGATTAAAAACGTCTGTTTTGTTGCATAAGGGACTTTCAAAATGGGGTTGCTTAAGCAATTTCGAAAATCTCTTGAATATGAATAAGTTGTTTTTCTTGTATATTTTAAGGTTTATAAAAAAACTGCGTGTTTTTAATAATTTTCGGTTGCGTATATGATAAACATTGTTCCTTACTTTTAGGTCTCTTCCATAGATTTGAATGTGTTAAGCCACCATTTTCTGTTTTATTATTCCCAAAATCAGTGTTATTTTTGGTGCACGGTGGACTCTCAAACGAGCCTGAGTCCAACGAACAAAAAGTAGAGTAATATGTCCTCGTTTGTCAAACTTCGATGCATGAAATCTGTAAATAAAAGTTGTTATATATATGAGAAATAAAAGCATAGGGAAGTTGAGTGTTATTTGAATTTGTAATTGATCAGTTATATCTACAGCCATTTTTTCTTATCAAAAATATCAAACGGTAATTGTTTTCATCATAAAACTGAGTTTAATTGAACTCGAAAATAATAGAATTGCTAACACAGAAGGAAAATCTTACCATTTATTTTTTACCGCTGAACATTATCCGGTTATAAAGACCTGGAAATAGAAAATAAGAATGCGTAAATTCATTTCCATACTAAAAAAATTTAAGCGATTTATGGTTTTCTAATTGATGCGAAGAAAATGTAAAAACAATTTTTTACACAAGTCAACAATTCAAACTGTTTTTACAATATTTTGGTTGTAAAGAAAACGGAATGCCGCACAACGTCGTTTCATCGTTGCGCATATGCTTAACATTGTTCCTTACTTTAAAGTCTTTTCCATATATTTGAATGTGTTTAGCGACCATTTTTTGTTCGAAAATCTGCGTTATTTTTGGTACGCGGTGCACTTTCTAACGTGGCTGAGTCCAAGAAACAAAGAGTAGATCAATATATCCACGTGTGTTTAACTTCGATGCATGAAATCTGTTAATAAAATTAGTTGTATATATGATAAATAAAAGCATAGGGAATTTGAGTGTTATTTTAATTTGTTTTTGATCAGTTATATCTACAGCCATTTTTTCTTATCAAAAATATCAAACGGTAATTGTTTTCATCATGAATCTGAGCTTAATTGGATTCGAAGATAAAAGAAATGTTAACACAAAACGAATAGCTTACCATTTCATTTTTTTAAGTAGACGCCACTGAACATTTTCCGCTAATAAAGATCTGGAAATAGAAAATAAAAATGTGTAAATTATTTTTCTTACTAAGAAAATTAAAGCGATTTATGGTGTGCTAATTGATGCGAAGGAAACGTGGAAACAGTTTTAAAGCAATATTTCAAAAATATGTTGGTTGAAAGAAAACAGATTGCCGCACAACACCTTTGGTCAGGACAGGCGAAAGACCATTGCCATCTGAGTAATCGATTATATAAAACAACATTAAATACTTCGTTTGGACATAATGAGTACAATCGTATGTCATTTGGACTAAAGAACGCACCGGCACCATCTTAAATGTGAATGAATAATGTGTTAATGGGACTGCAAAGCGTCGAATGTTATGTCTATGAATCAAACAGAGTTTTCTACAGGCAGACCATAACTAAAGACACAACAGAATCCATACGCAAATGCGAATCAAGCCATAAGAATAAACCATCCAAAAACAAGAAAATAATCTCAAAAATAACAACCACTAGTGAAACCCAATTCGAACGAGTAGCGTTGGACATTGGGGTACCCGACCTTTCAGTCACGACAACAAACAAGTTTTTACGAACTTACCAGGATGGCCTAACAAAATTGAACGAAGCAATCACAATACCGAATGCAGAAGCCAATTCAATGCTAATAGAGCGGAAAGTCAGTCAATTTGACCAAGGAACAAGGTACGAACTTTATCAGTGCACTCTTCCTGCAAGATCCTAAAAATAAAAACAAAACTACAAACCACACCGTACCACCCTCAGACTAACGGCGCACTCGAACGGAGTCACAAGGCCTTAGCAGAATACTTGAGAACTACGTTAACCAAGACCCACTCAATTGGGACATATGGTTTCCATACTCCATGGTCATCTACTATGACAACTACGCTAACGAACTTTAAGCTCGACAGCAGCACGGCTATCAAATTCAATACGACAGAAAGAGCAAGACAAAACGATTTAATGTTGCTGACAAAGTCCCCATCAGGAACCAGACACGATGGAACAAATTTTCTACCCTTTGGGAAGGTAGAAAAATGCTCTCCGACGAGAGCAAATCAAAACTACTCCATTACAAGAATAAAGAACAGTTACAAGATTAACATGCTCTACCGAAAAAAAAGAGAGGAGAGAGTAAATATATTTACATATTTTCATATGCTGAGCATTCTTTCCTTTCTTCCCGCTAAACAAGAACTTATACAAATACCCTCACACACAAGCTCGAACTTTTGCATCAAAAAGGGTAATGCAGCGCTGCATGCATGTTATCTGCACGTCTGTTTGCAGCAAAAAGGTTATTGCTTTGTCATCGTTTAATTTCCTCCTGAACAAAGCATTTGCCTTTTTTAAAGCTATAATGTTATCGGTTTTTGGGTTTCTTTGGAAGACCTTTGAAAATTTAACTTTTTCAGGTCTAAGTGAGCTTAGTGCATTATTCCACATTAGTTGAGACTGTATGCTTTAGTTTTTTACGGCCAGATTGGGTTAAATATTAAGCAAATATATGTAAATATAGTTCGGTTATACATTAATACTGGCTTCGATATGTCCAATAATATTTTCTCGTCTTCTTCGTCTTCTTCTCGAACCAGAAGGCTCAAATTCGAAGACTCTTTTAGCTGGAGCGTTGGTGTTCATCCGCTCGATGTTGTACAGCTCACAAAGTTGTCTTCTCCATTTGCCTTCCTCGCAGACAGGACCGAAAATCCGACACAGGATTTTTATTTCAAAGGAGCCAAGAATCAGCTCCTTATTCAGCGACCGGCAGGATAAATGTTTTGTAGAACATGATTTTGATCCTTGGAGTGTGGAGTTCCAACCCAAGTTGTTTTGACATACTAAAAAACATAAACAACAATTATTCTGCGCCGGATCTCAACTGTGATGTTGTTTGTGGAGTTAATATCTGCCCCGAGGTAGACAAACTCCTAAACTAACTCGAAATTGTATGTAGCTGTCGATTGTTACATTTTGTAATACGTGGTGGGTGACGGATTGGTTTCTGCTCGATTACATACGAGTGTACTTTGTTTTGTCCTCTCGCGAGCTCGTTTCACCTGCTTTTCAATCACCATGAAAGGTTCAACAACGTCTCGTTGGGAATCTTGATGATGTCGATGTCATCTGCTATAAGTAAGTAGACATACATACATGTGAAAAAAGTGACCTACGTGTTTACTCTCGCCGTTCGCACTATCTGTTCGAGAACCAGATTAAAGAAGTCGCACGACAACGCATCCCCGAAATCCAGTACAGATTTGAAAGGGTGCCGTGGTTTTTGAACCGTACTTCACGCTGCGATTTTCTTTTCGCGTGATGCGACACAACTGGATGAATTTTCCCAGGATTCCGAATTCGGGCATCATATTAAAAAGTTCAATATGATAAATGATATCGTATGAAATCTATGAATTTTTTTTTTTATATATATATATATATAGATATTTTCGAGTTCTATAACTTTTCTTTTCTATGAAAATCAGTCAAATATCTCTTGCAGTTAATTTCTTCATTTCATTTTAAGTTAAAAAATTGGACGCCATAAAAAGTCATTTTATTTTACCGTATAATAAATAATGTGATTCTCGGGCATTTACTAAGAAAACAAACAAATTTTGCTCTATAAAGATGCGCCAAGATGATGAATTTCATCGCAAAATCACTTCACTGACGAAGCTTATTTTTGGCTCAATTGGCTCGTCAATAAGCAAAATATGGGTTATTGGTCAGGTGAAAATCCACATTTGCTTAACAAATTACAACTTCATCCACAAAAAATAACTGTTTGGTGCGGTTTTGGGCCATATTTCTTCGTCGACGATAAAGATCGTCACGACAATGTGAATGGCCAGCGTAATCGCGCCATGATTGCCGATTATTTTGGCCCGGATCGGAGATTTGGACTTGGACGACACTTGGTTTCAACAGGATTAATTGAAGAGTAAGTTTGATGAGCGTGTTATCTCAAGAGATTGGCCAGTCGATTGCCTCTAGATAATTTTCTTTGGAGCTACGTTAAGTCATTGGTTTATGCCAACAAGCGGACGACGTTGGAAGAGCTCAGAGCCAACATTGACCATGAAAAAGCGGCCGTTTCGGCCGAAATATGTGGGCGAGTCAAAGGGTTCAAAGAATCGATCGCTGCAAACATGCCGGCGGTGGCCAAATGAACGAAGTCGAGTTTTTGTTTTGATTGTACTTCAAGCCGATGATAAAGTTTTTGAAATATCTCGAATGGTTTGCGTTTTATTAAAAAACAATGATTACAATTTCTTATTGGAAAACCCTGTACTTATATGATAGAAACTTCGTGAATCCTTTTTTTGTTTTTTTAGAAGAAATACCACCTTTTGTAACTGTGCTTAAATCGGTTGCTCAGATATTAATTTGTCGAGAGTGTTCTCTTTTTGCGTGATTTAAATGACAGCATTTTAATGACAACGCCAAAATGGTTCCGAAGACGGATATTACTCATGACCGCGTCTACAAAATTCGTCCTCGACTAAATAAATGGACGCAAAACTTTCAAAAAGTTCCGTTTGAAGTATTTTTATGTGTGGATGTGCTCAACAAAAGCGAGATACTATATGAAGCAAATCACAAATGGGGCTACAAGTTTTTTGTTTTGTGTAGTGCATCTGGGTATGCTTACAATTTCGAGCTCTACACTGGTAAGGAAAATGATGGTCGCTTTCGCTTGCCCACTGAAACTAACTTAGGTGTTAGTTCCACAAGATATGTATTTCAAAATATATTTCGCCAACTAAAAACACTTCGATACCACTTATTTCTGCGCTTTACAAAACAGGTATGTACACGAAAAGTATTGAAGGAATGCTAAGTCTAAGAAACGTCCGAAGAAAGCGCTTACCGAACTGCAAGCTTCCGGATGATAAGTACTGGAAAAGTAAAAAAACATGGGACTTCTTATGAATTAGTGAGCAGCATTGATGGTATGGATTTGGCTGTTGTTGCTTGTAAGGACACAAGAGTGGTAACAATCACTTCTAATTGCATTGGAGGGAAGCCAATTACAAAATCACAGAGGCATGAGAAACACCAAGGCATCAAAGAAAAAGATTTTCCAGTAATTATCAAGGACTATAATAAGTTTATGGGAGGTGTAGACTTGGCAGATACCTTACTTGGAAATATCAATATTTTATTAATGGTCTTTTTCACATTTTTTAACTTCCCATCAAGAAGTTCTTGTTTTCAATGAAACAGATAACGTAATATTTTTATTCTTCAAAAAAAAAAAAAAGTAAAGGATTAATATTACATCGAGACTAAAATGCAGCATACCTTGTCTTGGCCATGTGATCATTAAATCCAATCCAAACTTTGTTGAATGATGTTATTCATTTTATCTATATAAAAGGAAAATACTTAATTACAAGTATTGTTTTGTACAGAAGTGGAATTAAAATGAAATTTTGATGGAAATGGATGTCAGTTTTCATTCTTTAATCATCACAACTTTATGTCGGGGAAAGAAAAATGTGTTCATCATTTTTTTTAATAAAACGCAGTATAGCGACTCAAGATTACGTCGCAAATAACTTCGTCGAGTTTCGAGCCTTAATAATATAAGTTTTATATAGTTTCGAGACTTATTTATATAAGTTTAAAGTCAGTCAGTTATCATCCTTTCCACATTTATATTTAATATTATCTCGAGTCTAAAATGCAGCTTACCTTGCCTTGGCCATGGAATAATTAAATCCAATCCAAACTTTGTTGAATGAAGTTCCTCAGTTAATCTATATAAAAGGAAAATACTTTATTATAGGTATTGTTTTGTACAGAAATGGAATTTAAATGAAATTTTGATAGAAAGGGATGTCAGTTTTCATTCTTTAATCATCACAACTTTATGTCGGGGAAAGAAAAATGTGTTCATCATTTTTTTTAATAAAAAGCGGTATTTAAAGCGACTCAAGATTACATCGCATATAACGTTGTATAGTTTCGAGACTTATTTATACAGCGAGATTAAAATGCAACATACCTTGCCTTGGCCATGGGATCATTAAATCCAATCCAAACTTTGTTGAATGAAGTTCCTCACTTTATCTATATAAAAGGAAAATACTTTATTATAAGTTTTGTTTTGTACAGAAATGTAATTTAAAAGAAATTTTAATAGAGAGGGATGTCAGTTTTCATTCTTTAATCATCACAACTTTATGTCGGGGAAAGAAAAATGTAATCATCATTTTTTTTTTTGTAAAAAGCGGTATTAAACGCGACTCAAGATTACATCGCATATAACTTCATATAGTTTCGAGACTTAATTGTACAGCGAGATTAAAATGCAACATACCTTGCCTTGGCCATGAGATCATTAAATTCAATCCAAACTTTGTTGAATGATGTTTCACTGGATCATCAAATCCAATCCAAACTTTTTTGAATGATGTTATTCACTTTATCTATACAAAAGGAAAATACTTTATTATAAGTATTGTTTTGCACAGAAGTGGAATTTAAATGAAATTTTAATAGAAAGGAAGGTCAGTTTTCATTCTTTAATCATCACAACTTTATGTCGGGGAAAGAAAAATGTGTTCATCATTTTTTTAATAAAAAGCATCATTAAAACCGACTCAAGATTACATCGCATATAACTTTGTATAGTTTCGAGACTTATTTATATAAGCTTAAAGTCAGTCAGTTTTCATCCTTTTCACATTTGTATTAAAATTCCATCGAGACTAAAATGCAGCATACCTTGCCTTGGCCATGGGATCATTTGATCCAATCCAAATTTTGTTGAATGATGTTCCTCAATTTATCTACATAAAAGGAAAAGGCAATTTTAAATGTATTGTTTGGTATAGAAATGGAATTTAAATGAAATTTTAATAGAAAGGAATGTCAGTTTTCATTCTTTAATCATCACAACTTTATGTCGGGGAAAGAAAAATGTAATCATCATTTTTTTTTATAAAAAGCAGTATTAAAACCGACTCAAGATTAAGTCGCATATAACTTTATATAATTTCGAGAATTAATTATATAAGTTTAAAGTCAGTCAGTTATGATCCTTTTCACATTTATATTAAAATTCCATCGAAACTTAAATGCAGCATACCTTGCCTTGGCCATGGGATCATTTGATCCAATCCAAATTTTGTTGAATGATGTTCCTCAATTTATCTACATAAAAGGAAAAGGCAATTTTAAATGTATTGTTTGGTATAGAAATGGAATTTAAATGAAATTTCAATAGAAAGGAATGTCAGTTTTCATTCTTTAATCATCACAACTTTATGTCGGGGAAAGAAAAATGTGTTCATCATTTTTAAATAAAAAGCAGTATTAAAAGCGACTCAAGATTACGTCGCATATAACTTTATATAATTTTGAGACTTATTTATATAAGCTTAAAGTCAGTCAGTTATCATCCTTTTCACATTTATATTAAAATTCCATCGAGACTAAAATGCAGCATACCTTGCCTTGGCCATGGGATCATTTGATCCAATCCAAATTTTGTTGAATGATGTTCCTCAATTTATCTACATAAAGGGAAAAGGCAATTTTAAATGTATTGTTTGGTATAGAAATGGAATTTAAATGAAATTTTAATAGAAAGGAATGTCAGTTTTCATTCTTTAATCATCACAACTTTATGTCGGGGAAAGAAAAATGTAATCATAATTTTTTTTTATAAAAAGCAGTATTAAAACCGACTCAAGATTAAGTCGCATATAACTTTATATAATTTCGAGAATTAATTATATAAGTTTAAAGTCAGTCAGTTATCATCCTTTTCACATTTATATTAAAATTCCATCGAAACTAAAATGCAGCATACCTTGCCTTGGCCATGGGATCATTAAATCCAATCCAAACTTTTTTGAATGATGTTTCACTGGATCATTAAATCCAATCCAAACTTTGTTGAATGAAGTTCCTCACTTTATCTATATAAAAAGAAAATACTTTATTATAAGTTTTGTTTTGTACAGAAATGTAATTTAAATGAAATTTTAATAGAGAGGGATGTCAGTTTTCATTCTTTAATCATCACAACTTTATGTCGGGGGAAGAAAAATGTGTTCATAATTTTTTTTTAATAAGAAGCAGTATTTGACTTAAAATTTCGTCACCTATAACCTTTAAAAATTTCGGAAATAATTGAACAAATAAATAATGGCAAATTTATGTTCATAAAACAAAAAAACAAACAAATAACTATCTCGTGAGAATGCATCAAAATATTTGTCACAATTGTACAATTGAAATTATAATGTTGGCTATTGCCAGTTGAGAAATGATATAATGAGAAAAAAGTATCCGATGGATTGGATGACTCTTGCGATTATCTATATTATTTCCCAGTGCTCTCAACGGTGGGGTTGTAAACCACAAACCTAATATTAAAACAACAACAACAAAGTAATTTAATGTTTTGGATGTAGAACCAAGCAAATAAAGAATGGGATAAAACCGTTGCTCAGTTATAACTTGTAACAATTTTCTATTTCTAATTGTATCGTTACTTAAATGCAGCATACCTTGCTAAATGCATGGGATCATTTAATCCAAATGTTTATAATAATTTCGTTTCGGAAATAAATAAAATAATTCCATTTTTCGGAAGGACCTTTTGAGTCAGATCTTCACGTAAGGAATTCTATCGCTCCTCGACTGTGATTGATGGAAATAGAAGAAAAATTTTCAAGGGTATCGTCGAACTGGTTGAGTTCCATCTCGTTCTCTCTTTTTCTAGGTAGATAAAAGTTTTTCTAAGGCATGTAACATTCCTTACCTATTACAAGGATGTGGTCAAAGTTTGCTGCCCTACACGACAGATTGGCCTTTACCCACTTCATTTAATCGCCGAGCTATTATATTTTTAAGTTTTCAACACATGCGACATTGAGTCGGACATTTCACAAAAATAAAAAAAGTATTACCAAAAAGGTCAGAGAATTATTTGTATTTCCCACACATGTTAATGGCAGACAAAAAAAATCATGGTTGACGATTTCATAAGCGAGGCCTTAAGACGGACCAGAATGATGGCAAATGACCCAGTTCAGAAGATTATGGTATTGCTAAAGGAGAATCAAATGCCTGGCTACAAAGGCATCGGTTTTAATGAAAATCAGCACAAATAAATTTATGCCCACAAATTTGCATGGCAGTCTGGGTTCACAGTTCTAAGAGTGCAACATAAAAAATGGTGTTTATGTCTAAGCAATGAAACAGCAAGACCTAAGTAGAAATGTAAGCTTTCTTCATAGAAGATTCCTTACCTGGAAAGCGATCAAGTTAATTCACGCAATAAAAACAAACGCTGTAACGAAGCAATATATGTGGAACATGAGGTCAATCCGTTTTGGATATACAGACATAGCAATATTGAAGTGAATGACGCAAAAGATTTAATGGAAAGATAAGAACAGCCTAAAAAGCAGAAAACTAAAGTAAGTCTCAAGTTTCTGATCTGTTTCAGGTTAAACGTCCTTTTGGTCACATTGCACCGTGCGATTGAAAATTTTCCTTCGCAAATTGTTAACCATGCAAAACTATATCTGCTAAAGCTGGGGTTACAAGTACGAAGAGAAGACTTGTCATGTTATGACTGCCCGTCATACATGATCAACTTCATACACTACAGAGTAAATGAAAGAGAATGAAAGACATCGGAAATTATTAAATTCGTGAAGATCAGCAACTGTTTCACAAACAAGTTAGAAACAAATAAGATGCTTCAAGTATCTCCAAGTTCAGGGAATTACAATAGACCAAACATTCTTCGAGTGGCAATGAGATGTTTACTCATTACTCGTTCTCATCAAACCGAACGTTAATATAAATTATCAGTGATCATTTTATTCACCCCCAAATTGAAAATTCATGATGTGAATTCAGAATAGCACTAAACCATTCTTTAACGTTTCGTACGCAAAAGGTGACAACGGAACAATCAGAGTAAGTTCGTTGCATGGCTGTATTTGCTGAACCGAAAGAGGTTACAATATTCGCAGGAGATAAAGTACTATACACCACAAATATACATCCACACCTAATAAATTTTAGAATTAACTATCAATTTGAATAAATTAGCATTAGGTTTTGAAATAATGATTTCAACCAAATAAACCGTCATATCGATTTATGTTCTGCGAGATCAAAAATTTCCCAGTACAGACTTATCCAGATTTATCATCAAATACAAGCGCAAATGCTTTCTTTTGTTGATCTGATTTCTTGGTGCACTCTGGGGCTTGCAAGCAACAAACACAAGTGCAGCTGTAATAGAAAGATTTCTACTCAGCACCAACCATATGATACTTTATGATAGCTCACCCATTCATTTTCCCACACATAATACCCTAACACGCGTCGTTCTTACTTGCTGTTCCCTTGAACTATACTGAAGCCTCATGATCAATTTTGGATGATCTCCACAAAAGCGGACATTTTTCAATAGCTGCCACTTTAAACACTGGTCCGGTTTACATCAGTGAACCAGTTAAAAAAAAAAAAAACTGATTATACGAACTGGGCATATGCTACTGAGCTTATCAAAATTATGGCACACATTTCGCTGTCTGAAACTTAACCCAAATATGCCCAGTGGACCTATTTGTTCATACATGGACAGAATACTCAAACGACACCTAATTTTCCAATACATTCAACTACAACAAAAGTGATAGCCTAAGCATATATAGGAAGTCTACTTCCAACTTATCAGAGCAGCATATCGAAAAACCTACAACGTTTATTGAATTTGAGGCTAATCTACGCAAAGTTAAAGGTAAAGCTCCAAGTAGAGATAGATTTTCCTACCCAATGCTCAAAAACTTACCAAAAAATGATAATTTAAGAATTGTAGAACTATACGAGAAAATAATGAATACGGGAATCAAACACCAAAGCTGGAAAGTAGTTTTGAAAGTCCCAATTTCCACGCCAAACAAAGACAAAACCACCGTTGAGGGTTACAGACCTGCCTTCTTGGACATAAAACTCTCGGTCGTGAGTTGACTTCACTTCGTTTATTGCCACGGTCACATACACTAAGGACATATACAAGGATGGTGGTACATCCTTACGTTAAAATGTATCCCAAAAATAAAACATCCAAGCCAAGCGGAGCCCAGAATAAAGTCTTTGGCTCATTGTTCTGAATACAAAATTTACGCATCAAAAAAGTATTTTTTTTAATTACTAAAATAACAATACGATATATTTTTCAATTAATTAAAGAAATAGTTGTGACTGTACAAACAAAAGCGAAGGGGTGTATATCGTGTACCTTCCTTGCAGACAGCGTCGATGAGATGTAGGGTTGTGGAAAATTAAGAGAAATTTTTATCGAGGCTAAAATCAAATGACAAGAAGTTGAGGATGGACATGTGGCAAAATTATTCTGAGCAAGGAAGCACATTTTAACTTCCCAACCTCAAAACATACATAAAATATCACCGCGCCGTTAGTCTAACCGCATTGTGCGCTGAATGTGGCACTTGTTGGAAAACTTTCTTGTTTATTATTTTATTTTAACACATCTCGATTTCTTCTAATGAGGGTACTACAACATTTGGACCACCGCCAGAGGTGGTCATTTGACCAACTATAATATAATATATAATATTTTATTATTTTTAATTTTTTTTCGGAAGAATGGCATTTGCTTTGATGTTAAAGATAACTCAGCAGATCAAGGCGTCACGCGTAGCCCATCTAAGAAAAGATTCGAGGGTGTTGCCAGTAGCTTTCTGACGTGCATGCATTCGAAATCGCCACTTCTCTCAACTGCGTTTATTTTTAATTTATTGCAACTTGTAATAGGTTGACAGTCGTGTATGACTGAAGTTTATTGCATTGACTTATTTGCAATAAAATGTCAATAAAATGAATTTAAAACAAACATCAAAATATCTACAGTGCTCGTATTCGTCTTATACCATGCTTATTTTGCGTATGTCGTTTATTTGTGGCCGTTGGCTGCTGCCGATCATGTGGCGAAGAAACGAGGAGAAGTTGCGATCATCAAATCAATTTCAAATTACACCTATGGTGTTTAATACTTCACAACTACTTGTTTCACTATATATTTTCTATTATTTTTTTACTTTTTTTTCTTTGCCATGTTTTAATTACTTACCAACGTTAATTGCTATTAAATTTAGAGCTTTTTCGATATACATTCAAAAATGGACTTATAACTCTAATGTTCAACCTTAATAAACGATTATAGTTTTACTAGGATTATGTCATTTTAAAATAAATTGAAAATTAAAATTGGTGGTTGCTTGCGAAATTAACTGGCACTGGACAACATGTTTGCTTTGCGGGAAACACAGGTTTGTGAAAACTCGAATAAATCCCGTTTGGACTTACCTGGATAACGTTTGGTGCTATTATTCTTTCCCAACGGAACATCTTTTTTTATGGTTACAATTAGATCACTTTCTAGCTTTTATTATAATACAGTGAATGCTCCAAGCTGAAAATTTATAACAACTTGTCGGTCATATAATACCAAAAAAATCGAAAAAGTTTTCATCGAATAAGGCAAATAATATTAATGTTGATCCATCATCTTAATATTTATACTCATCACTGACAATGCAATTCTAGCTGTGAAAACGCTAATTTCGCAGTGTCATACCCATAATGCGACCCAATGTCATAGATCGTAAACTCCTTTATGTGAGGAATTCCATATTCTTGAAAGTTCTTAGAAAGTTCATAGCGATGTTCTTCTTGAATTTGCAAGCAGCACTTGATATTGCTAAGCCACTAGGCAGATTGAAAATGAGAACATACGCGTCATGTCTTTAGTTTCAACTTGTAATCCACGAAACTGTTTTGACTCCAACTCATTACTGATTTCTTGTACCCTTAGTTTTAATAAATTCTGTTATCGACAGCATAATAAAATGGGAAATAACCAACAGGATCTAATTTAATGTTTTCAAAAAACAATTCCCAATAATTTTACAAATGGAATTCCTTCGCTGTATCTGAAAAGCGTATAATTCTCAATTAGCGTGTTAATTCTTACTTACCTCGGTATAAGCTCACGTTCTTTATTCCCTAAAGCCATCAATTGACAATGCCTTTATTCGGCTTATGGTCGAGCACATCAATCTTATCAAGCCAGATGCGCCAAAGACTACCTTGCTCTCGCGTGTAGAGTTCATAATCCTACTAGTAAGTAGGATATAGCGAGCTGCATCCCGCCAATGAACAATTCACTCGCTACGGCTTTACACAATGTTCCAAGCCAATGTGTACTGGTACTTCTATTCTCTCATTCTGCTCGTGGTAAGGTATACTTAACAACAATGTCGCGTTCTTTTGTATAACTTCGACATGTGAAAGCACTGGCGATCGTTGAACACCTTTTTTTAGAATTTACATTGAGATTAGAGTAGAAAGGTGCTGTTAGAAAGGTTTGCCAGAAAAGCGAAGTCATTTGTTTGCCAATACTCTGCCTAGTTTAGTTTTGTGCCTATGCTGAGGCAAATATTTAGGCAGTCTTGCTCGTCCTTCTGTTTAAAAGGTTATTAGATCTGTTTTCATGGCATTTCAGATCTTTTTGGTAATCTTCTCCACAGTCAGGGCAGTGTTAGAACTTTATTAACGCGGAACAACCAAAACGGAAACGATTTTTAAGCTGATGCTGACTGTCAAGAAACATCGGCACCCGTTTGAATTTTTAGCTATTGAGTTGAAAATGGAGAATAGCACGCCTTCATAAAATCTGGCAATGAAGCAAAAATAAGGGAGTTGAAGGGAAGAAGGCACTTGATTTAATGTAATTAAGCTTGGGTATGCAGAAGTCAATAAGTCGAGGTCAAGACCGGCAGTCAGGATAAGACCGCCTTCCTGACACAAGTATAACAGCATGTCCGCATTAACGACAACTTTAATTCCACATTTATCGAAAACAATAAGAAGTTTGTCAATTGAAATTGACAATTGAAATTTATCGCAGATCGAATGGATCTGCGAATATGTGATTTAAACGATTCAGCATTCAACACCTTTTGAAAAGAGGTTCCTGAATCTTTATTTAAGTTACAGATGGACTTGAAGGACATAAACTGTGCAGCAAAAATATGTTCAAAAATTAAAAAAATTGTTCAAACTGACGAAAATCGTTCTGATCGTAATACTGGTCCAATGATCCAGATGCAGCCGAAAATGTTTATGCTGTTGATGATGCTTGAGTTTTACAACTATTGTGTTCACCGGATATTACATTTTTTTAAACCTGTTGAACATCGAAGGTTAAGTTAGGGGTCAAAGAAATCTGGAACAAAATATCTATTTAAAATTATTTAGTTTTCATATGACCTTGTTAAATGTAACTCTTTTGAAATAGCATTAAGAAATACCTAAAGGACTCGAACTTTAGAAAAGGAAATCTGCAAGCTACATCCGCTACTGACATCCATGATGCTTCCGATGCAAAGCATACCGACGACAAATTATTTTCTATCATATATTTGGTTCATTGAAGAAATTAATATTTTTGTTTCCCCCCGGCATTTATGATCCCTTTAAGGCTCTTGTGCATCCAACTGTGATTTATGCTAGTCTAATATGGTGGAACATAACATCAGGCGTGTTTTCGGTCTTTAACTAAGTTTTCCACAATAGTTTATAAGCATTGAACTTTGGTGATAATTGAGTTGTATTAAAAAAAGTACTTTGAAATAAGGTAAGTGATTTCAGTTTTATGTTTCGCTTTGCAACTGAGATTCGCATTGAGAGGACTTGGATGACAAGAACAGTATAACATTTCATCATATAGATTTAACTAACTAAATAATGTCTAAATACTAATGTACAATTGAAAAGACTAGATCATTAGCATTCTAAATGAATAAATATTCCTCCTCTTTTTAACGGCGAGGTCCTGTTCGGATCAAGGGCCGGTTCTGCAATAAGATAACAAGCTTTATAAACAACTATTATTCTCAAAACCTTTAAGGATCATCTCAAGATATTTAAACAGCCAACACTTAATTCTTACACTTATTCTACACTTAATATTATTATTATAGAGGTAAAGTAAGCTTGTATCTAGGAGGTCATCTTCAAAACTACTAATCCGATTTCAAAAATAACTTGATCAGTATTTGAAATGAACTTTCATGATGAACGCAGGCTACAGGGTGTCCCGTATGCGCAATTCGCGATAAGGATTTTCTTATCTACATAACAGAACTGAAAAAAAAAAACTTGCTGTAAAACAGATGTGCGCTCACAATCGTTCCATTTGTTTTCATTTTGGTGAAATTTTATCATCGCACTGCTAAACCAGTCGATGTTATTTTTTGTGTACAATTTTTTATGCCAAAATTGAAGAAGAGATTTGAAAAGAAAGTAGAATTGGAGCTGGTGAGATACATTAAAGAAATGGAATCACTCTTTTGGGGACTAAGTCGCAGTGATATTCGCTCACTAGCGTTCTAAGTAGCGCAAGGAAATAGTATTGCGAACCCGATTTCAGTAATGAAAAAATGCGCTGGATTGTATGCATTTCTGAAAAGACATAAATCAGAGATTAGCATCAGGACTCCAACCGGAACATCGATTGAAAGAGCAAAAGGCTTTAATTCTGAAAATGTTAGCAGATTGACTGGACTAGGCTGGAACAAGAATATAAGAAAGCTCGAATTTGGAATGTGGATGAAATAGAAGTGTCTTTTATTCAAAGTAGACAGCCCAAAATTTAAGCATCGAAAAGAGGCAAATAGGCTCCAAGACGTCTGCCGAGAGGGGCTCTCGTATAACGGCTGTCAGTGTCATGAGTGCTTCTTCGTTTTTCCCTTAAAAACAAAAATTCTCCTATTTTAATGAAACATGCTCCTCCAGGTTCCGATTCTGCTTTCCACATATCTGGATGGATACAATTCCAGATATTTATCAAATGGTTTGATCATTTCTTGCGTTTCACAGACCCTTCAGAAGGGAACCCTATGCTGCTGGTCTTAGATGGTCATCACATCCATACCCATACAGCCGGATAGAGCATTTAAGGGGCCTCTAAAGACATACTACAACGATGAATAAGACGATCTATGTGAAAGCAGGGCCGACAGCTCATAGTGCCATCGGTGGATTTAAGTGCACTGGTATTTATCCGTTTGATTAAAATTTATTTCACGAACAATTTGAGCTTTCTAGACGAGAAAATGACCAAGAAGAACCAGTTGATAGCACTAAGAAAGCGGTCATGGCAAACGTTATTATACCGAAAGAGCCAGTTGCTAGTAATAGTAGTGCGGCTTTGAAAACGTTCGTAACGCCTTTTTTATCACCACCAGCCAAACTTCAACTAACTACTAGTAGCAGAGGTAAAAGATCAGTCGCAACGGCGCTAACAACATCTCGGTAAAAAACAGTACCAGTTAAATCCAAACGGACAGAGCAAACTGTAGAAAGTTCCTCGAGTGATTCGGAAGAAATTTTGCACTTGCCGAGCTCAGAAGATCCATCAGCCAGTTGGATAATGAAAACAAACAAGAAATGGGTACCGTGCTTGTAGTGCGATTTAATTTGGGGTCACAGTTAATGTCTAATGTTTCGTGTTTTTGTGAGATTTTTTTTATATACCTTCATTTTCTTACTTCAATTGAATTTAGTTTACTTCCTTTATTCCATAAAATTTCATTATATAAATGGAAGCTTTCTCTTGTTTTTTAATGTTATATTTGGATGACATTGTAAGCCTTTTTAAAAATAATAAAAAAATTCATTAGCTATCTGGTTCCAAATGTTTCTAGTTTTCAATTATAGCAAAAATTTAAGTATATTGTGAGTTTTAAAACTATTTGGGTAATATGATATGGTATATCACATTTTACAAACACATTACCCGCCAATTTCGTTAAAGGGATAAAAGGAATTTTGTCGAAATTACTCAAAATTGACTTACGCTATTGAATTCTTTGCTCCTAAGATGATACGTAATACATTAAAAACTGTATGACATAGTGCAGCATGAGGTATGTCAATAGAATAACAAATAGTTGCTTGAAAACAAATGCCATTATCACATTACTTGAAGTTACACTACTTTGGTTTACCTTGACCCATGTTAACGATAATACTGGGGATAAATTTAAAAAAAAAAAATCAGTTGAGTTCCTATTATTTTCCAGCTAAATAGATACGCTGACTTCATACCTGTTCTTAGTTTTCTTTTTTCACATCAAGTTTTTTGTTCACAGAGACGTTGTGTGCCGATTGTAAATATAGTAAAGTGGAGTCCGTGTTCTCGTCGGCATACAGGGAGAAAGTAGAGTTAAGCTTTTATTTACATAGATACTTATAACCTCCTTAGATCATGTTTCGAGTCGCAAGTGCTGAAATAACTAGACTCGTTTTGTTAAATGTATGTGACAGTTTTACCATTCCTATTCAAAGAAAAACCATCGGCGCATTTGTCAGGCGAGCATATTTTGCAAATTTTAGAGTAAACATTGGTGATCAAGTTGTGCAAACAGTGTGTTGAGAGTTTACGGATGAGGATAAAGGAAACTAGAAATAAATATCCATTAGGTATACTTATGATTTGCCAAGAGCCCAAAGATCATACAAGTGACTGTGACTTTTGTACAGTGAAAGCGTTCGGGTATAACAAGAAAAACATCTGTTAAATAGAGTATCCTAGTTAACAATCAGCCATACACCCGTACATCATTCAGTTGAAATCCCAGTGCAAGTTTTCAAAAAACACCCATCTTTCGAATTACAAGAATACGAGTATGATGAAGACCAACGATGAAATATCATTCTTAAGATATTTGACCAAAAAAGGGAAAATGATTTGGCCTGGGATTTGGGACTTTCTAGAAAGACCGCTTATCATCAAGCCTTCGTGAGAAAAACTGGTTTGAAAAAGGAGCTAAGGTATCCTACTTTCGATCAAGAGAGAGTGCATTTCTGCGATACTTATGAAGTGACTGTGATTTTGTGTATTGTCATATCATAAATGGTTTGAGAGAGAAGTTGGGAATTTTAGCCTTTAATGCAACTGAATGGGGACTGTTGATCGATAACTCAACGCGGAGCTTGATGTGTGTCCTCCTCCACAATGGAAACTTATTAAGAGCAGTCCCAAAAGGCCACTCAGTTTGTTTACGTGAAGAATTTGAAGATTTAAAGAGAGTCATTGATTTGTAACAATACCATTTGCATAAATGGATCATCTGTGTTTACCTTAAAATGGTTTGCTTCGTTTTTTGTCAGCAACGTGGATCTACCAAGAATCCCTATTGTTTGTGTATGTGAGCCAGCAGAGCCCGTGAGAGGCATTGGATACAGCCAAATTAGCCGCCAATATCTAAACTCAATGCTGGTGATCCAAACGTTCTTTTTATATTTCCACCTCTGCATATAAAACAGCGACTGAAGGAAACTGTTTCAAGTACCTCATTTCAGCATTTCCTAGCATGGCATTTGGAGAGAGTATGGCCAGTATGTTTGACGGCCCATAGTTTCGACAGCTTCATAAGGATGAACATTTTACTGGGGCAATAACAGAACTCAGAAAGAATGCTTGGCTTGTTGTCAAAAACTTTCTTGGGAATACACAAGCAGACAATTCCATAGAATGTTGCTTGGCCACATCAAGTTAATTTTCTGTTATTCGCCTGCAATACGTTTGTTTACTAAACGTATTGCAGATTTTTTATCGAATAGAACAAAAAGATATTTGTTTTAAATATTCCAAGGAAATCGGTTGTCTCGTTTAATTAATTGATATCAACAGAAAGGAACCGTACCAACACCTCACCTTTGCGGCAGACCCCGAAAAACAACTGCACGACAGGATCCTATTATGGTATGGGAGTTCAAAAAAAATCCTAGAACATCTTCACCGAAAGTTGTGAATGACTTGGAGCTCAATATTCATCCAAGAACCGCAAGCAGAAGGTTTGAGGAGGTGCGTTTTAAGTGTTTTAATGCGGCGAAGAAACCAATTGTATAGAAGAAAAATAGGATAGCGCACATAAAGCTTGCGAAAGAGCATCTTAACCGGTCGACACAGAAATGGAGAACAGTGCTATGGGCAGATGAATCCAAATATAACATCAAGGGAACAGATGGAAGAGCGCACATAAGAAGACCGAAAGGAAAACGCTTAGACCCAAAGTATTGCCAGGGCACAGTAAAACATGATGGGCACAATGTTATGATTTGAGGCTGTTTGTCCGGCAAGGGAATGGGGCCTATCTACCAAATTACGGGTATTTTAGATAGTCAAGGGTACAAAGATATACTGAAGGACATTTAGCATCCTGGATATTCCAACATGAAAATGCGGCCGGGTTGAATGTTCTGGAATAGCCAGCGCAATCACCCGATCCCAATCCCATAGATAATCTATGGGAAATAGTAGATCGAAAAATTTGGACTCAAAATTACACGTCTCTTTATAGCTATAAAGGAAGAATGATGGAAGGTCCCAATGGAAACAGTAAACAGTAATCAAGCAGTTCTACAAAATAACAAAATATTGATTAATATAGTCACTATCTATTTCTTATTTGATATAACTGTTAAGTTGCTTTAGTTTATAAATTTTTGTTCTCATGCAAAGTACGATAAGAAGAAATATATAAATTTCTAAAAGTTGCTTTAGTTTTGTCACACACTGTATGTTGTATTAAAAAAGTTTACTACTTTTATGACATACATTTTGTATGTTATTTCGATCGAGAATATGATATCCTGTAGCGTAAAAACGAGTTTGGTTACTGCTTGCTGAAACGAAATTTGAACAATAAGCAGTTTATAAGCTTAATTCTTTGGATGGACTAATCTCAATTTACAAAAGATGGAATAACAAATTTTCATAATAAAAATACATGGGCTGCTTAATATTTATTTTATGGACAGGTGTAGTCGGAAAGAAGTTGATCGGAAGCTTTAAACCTACTTTACTAAAGAGCAACTTTGAAAAAAATCTATTTACTCAAACATGGCTCCAACGATTGTGTTCAAATTTCATATTGTGTACCAGTTTTTTGGCAAAAAATCATAGAACGGCACTTTACTTAGTATCCGATGTTCTTAAACATCTATTTTCTTGAAACACCTTTTATAGTTGTACTTTAAATCAAAAAATAAAAAACAAATTAATTTAAACCTAATGAAGCTTAGGCAAAAAACATTTTTTTAAGGATTTTACATGTTGCAGGATTTTCTATTTGTCAGTGATTTTTTTATTATTGTTTCGTTCATATGTAAAAATTAATAAAGCGCGATATTTATTACGCATTTGTCGAATAAAATTGACCTCAAAAGTAAGAATTACCACGGACCACCGGAATGGAAAACTCTTGAAAAATTAATATCTGAGCAACTAGCAACTGAAGAAGCTATCAACATTATCTAAGCGCAGTTACAAAGGGTAGTTCCGAACAGAGAAACTATCGTTAACATTGGTCAAAGTATACCAAAGTAAGCGTTTTCTTAAATCATCGATAAGTGGATATCAACTTTGGAGATAGATCCTTACTGTATAACAAGTTTTTCTTAGAATATATCCAAAAAAGGTTACACAAATTGCAAATATGACTTAAAAATATAGTTAAAATTTCAATCTACGTATCTGGTATTTCGGATAGAGAACATGTCTGGAAATTTAAACTTTAGAGAAAATTAAAACAAATTAAAATTTTCTAGTATTAACACTTTGGATAACACTGTTATCTACTGTTATCTAGTAGATAACGCTTTGGGTCTAATTAGCGATCGAAAATTAGAGAAATATTTTTGCGTCAACGCTGGTGACCCGTTTTTTTTTTAGTTCAGAAACTTTTATACGTACACAAAAACTACGAAGATTACAACGCGGACGACTTCTAGTGATAATAATTAAAAAAAGACTCCATGAATAGAAAGAATACAAGGAAATTACAGTAGTTGATGCATATTTTCTCACTTATACTTTTCCAGAAATTTCCCGGTCAATGACAGCAAAGCAAAACTGTCAAATTCATAAACAACCCTTATGAATTAACCCAATGCAATCTTAATGCTGGAGATTGAAAGTTTTTATTTTTTTCTACATACGTAGTATTTAAAGAAATTTCAAATACAATTCAAAACATGCTAAATACTATATTTTAATAGCATTTAAAATAACAATTTTTTATTTAAATATGGCGTCCAGAAAACGTTGTTATAAATAACTTCTTAGTTTGAGTTTGAGATATTATGAAATAATGTTAGATGTATTGATAAAATTCAAAACATATTTACTGGAAATTTAGAAAGACACTCTTTAAGACAATTTTAATTTATTAATTATTTATTTAATTTAAAAAATCATGGGAGAAGACAATCTTTGTATATTGCACTCCAGATTTTGATCCTGATTACCAATATGCGATGCGGTTGCATATATTTTAAAGTACTCGTGCACGATGTCTTGAAAAATCCAATTAGGCAACAAAGCTCAGTTTGATTAAAAAAAAATGCAAACCACATACTATTAGTTACTCGATGAGATTTTTTTTTACAACGGTTGATTTCTTTTTCGTGTTAATACATATATGTATTTCAATAATTCTTATTTTTTACTTTTGTAAACATTTTTTTTTTTAAATTCTATAATAAACGTTTTAACAAAAAGTTGCGTTTATTCTCGATTTTTTTTCTGTAGGAAATAAATTTTAAGGTTTATTTGAAAATTATAATTTGAAGAAATAAATTTAAACATATTTACGTGAAACCGAATTTTATTATAGGTAATATATGGCATATTAAATATGCATTCATATTTGCCGCACATTAAGTAATATCGAAATTAGAAGAGGAACCCTTATAATTGACATATGAAGTACTACTGTGTCCAAAAAATAAGGTGACATATGAATTTAAACTGCGGGCGTCGAAGGATTTGGAAATTTTTCTTTCTTTTTAGGTTGGAAGTACTGTCAGTGACATCTATGTGAAATTTCATGTCAAAATATATTCATAGTGTTTGAGATACGCTTCGTTTTGTGAGCTGCTAAAAGTGAGTTTTTCTTTTTTTGGGATGTGGAAATTTATTGAGCAAAGAATTTGCATTAAATTTTGTTTGCGGAATCAATTTTCTGCTGCGGATACGTTGAGGATGGTGCAGAAAGCCTTTGATGATGAGGCTATGTCTAAAAAAAATGTTTACAAGTGGTATAGTGATTTCCAAGCCGGCCGTGAACGTGTCGAAGACGAAGAGCGTTCTGGGCGACCATCAACCTCAACCGATGAAGCTCACGTCCAACAAATCAAAGATTTGGTGTTGAAAAACCATCGATTAACGATTAGAGACCTTGCTGATGAAGTTGGCTTATCGAAAGGCTCAGTCAATACCATTTTGAAGGATGCTTTGGGCCTCAAGCGCGTCAAATCTCGACTGGTACCGAAAACATTGAATTTTTAGGAAAAAAGGCGTCGCGTTGAAGTGTGTGAAACAATGCTTTCCGACTACCAGGATGTCATGAAACGCATTATAACTGGCGATGAGACTTGGATCTATGCTTACGACCCCGAAACAACCGATCAATCGAGCGAATATCGTGCCAAAGGAGAGCCGAGACCAAAAAAACCGCGCCAAAGTCGCTCAAAAATCAAGGTCATGTTGACTGTTTTCTTCGATTATCGTGGTGTTGTGCTTCCAACCGGCCAAACAGTCAACAAGGAATATTATTTGAATGTTATGCGTCGTTTGCGTAACGCTATCCGCCTAAAAAGGCCGGAATTGTGGAAAGACAATTCTTGGTTTTTACACCACGATAATGCACCATCCCATACCGCACTCGTAACTCGTGATCATTTCGCCGAAAACTCAACCCATATCGTTCCGCAACCACCGTATTCACCTGATCTGGCGCCGTGCGACTTCTGGCTGATCAACAAGCTCAAAAGACCGCTCCGGGGACACCGTTTTGATACGATAGAGGAGATTTAAGCCGCAGCGAAGACGGAACTGAAGGCCATCCCGGAAAGTGACTACAACCAGTGTTTCAAAGATTGGAAAATCCGTTGGCATAAGTGCATTGCATCGGGAGGGGATTACTTTGAAGGGGATGAAATTGATTTGGAAGAATAAATAAAGAATTTTCAAAATAAATACAATGTCACCTTATTTTTTGGACACAGTAGTATACTATACAATCATGGTGTACTTAGAGTCTTAAAATGTTTGACAAAAAAGTAATTATTAAAAAAAAGGAACTGAACTTCCTAGTACTGCCATTTTATAACTATGTTCTACCACTGGCTGTTGGACTTTTTTTTTGCCAGTTCAAGGCTACATAAGGAAGTTCTAATGTATGTACTCCCTCATTATATTCAATTAAAGAGTTCCATAGAAAAAAAACACGATGTCAAATCTATGTTTATGACAGAATTAGTGAATTTTATATTTCCTGTTTATATATTAACAAATATATTTTTTTTAGAAAAAAATTTAAATTCGGTGTTAGCTCAATCATAAACGAGTGGTAATTTTTTATTCGATGTTGGTGTATATAATTCTGTAATGAAAATCTTCACAGAATCCTGCAATCTTTCTGCTTAAATTTCTGATACAATCCTTTTGCGAGATAGGTATAATTAGCCGTAGAACATCGTAGACGTGTCCTGTTGACGTTCATCCAGCAAAAAAAAAACAAAAATATTTTGCAGATTTCCGGAGAGACGCGAATTAATTTTCTGCCAATTCATATAAGATCCATGTTCAGAGTCCAAAATTTACATTAGTCAATTAACTTAGCATGACGTTAAAACTGCTATGAATGACCTCAGCTAATCCAAACTCGGGTGCAGACTGTATACCAGCGATAGTATTAAAAAACTGCTACATTTCTTTACGTTTATTTCCATTATAATTTAAAAAAAATTTTTTAATAAGAGAAAAGATAAACGAAAATATAATAAATTTACATTTTTAAATTGAAAAAATTATAGTACTTAGACAACTAGAACATATTGCTTTGGAATATTTTACAATTTATTATTTTCTGTTCGAGAAGAAAAGTTAAATCTTAAGAACTCCTCATTATTATACATATTTTTTTTTTGCAAAAAAAATAATAAACTTAGCGCAAGTGTTAGCTTCTCCCAATCAAGCCATCATTAGAAGCGTAGTTCCAAAAAATAACGGAAAAACGTTATGATATTTGTGATTTATCTGCTAAACAAAAACGTCTTTTAGTATATTGCAACACAATTTTTTTACATTAAAGAACATTATTTAATTTCTTTAATTTTTACTCTATATACAGTGGCGAGCAAAAAGAACACATGTATAAAAAAAATTTTATTCAATGGATCCAATTTTCTATTATATCTTTGAAATGAAGAAATAAATATGTATGTATATATTTTTCAGTAAATATAAAACTAGTTGACTGTTTGGGTACACGACCAAAATATTCCAAAATCAACTGAGATAGTTAAGAGAAAATGGTGAATTGCTTTCATGCCTGCTGCAGATTGGAAGCAAGTTACTTGGTCAGATGAAACGAAAGTTAATCAGTTTCTGTCAGATGGGAAGGAGTATAAATGGCCTCAAGCAAATGAAAGTCTTCAAAAACACCATGCAAAAGAGCCCATTAAACACGGAGGTGGAAGCTTGATAGTGTGGGGTTGTTTCAAGTGGTGGGATATTGATCCTTGTAAAAATTGAAGGGATTTTGAAAAGGGAACCATACCTCGATATTCTGCGGACCAAAATACCAGAACTTGTTGACGAGTGCGCGTACCCCATTGACGAAATAATTTTCCATCGACATGGGGATCCTTTTCACACCGCGAACTGTGAAAATCGTTCAAAACTGACTTGGGGAGCAGTCATTTTTAACGCTCAAGTGGCCAGCCCAGAGCCCACATTTTAATCCTATCGAGAATGTGTGGGCAATAGTTAAAAGAAGTCTGGCGCAATATAAAAATTCTCAAAAAAAAAAAAAAATATCATGAGCTCTGGGTCAGACTACAAGCTGAAAGGGCATGAACATTTCGAGAAGTTAGTGGAAAGCTTGTCTACATGAATTTTCATCAAAAACAAAGGTCCATTGATAATGTACCAAAATTGAAAGAAACATGTCACCAGAAAAAACATGCAAAAATGAAAACATCCCCAATTCGTCGTTTTATAAGTATTTTTTAGTTGTTTACTAAAATTGTGAAGTTTGTTGTTTTTAATGTAATATAAATATTTAGGTCAATGTTCTTAGCGAAAGAATACAAAAATAACCAATTTTTCTCTTATTTCAGCAAAATGTACTTATTTTTGCATGCCACTGTAATTCTTTTGAAATCTATAAACAGAAGTGTTTTGCGCTTTCCTATTAAAACTATTAACCCATTAATTATTAAATTAATCAATTTGTTGATTTTATTTTAGGGATATGTCGAACTGGATCTTGTGTTCCACGTGAGATGTGAGGCTCTTTAATATACGGAGGATCAAAAATAAGAAGTATAGATGATTGCCTTAAAGTCTAGATTGACCTTAAAATTTAAACGTTTTAACGCTTTCTCTTTTTCAACATCTTATACACAATGTTCGTATACTTACTGTGTTGGACTCACGTCATTAGGAAGAGTAGACAAAATAGAAGATCTTGATGTCATTGATACTAAGCTTACGTTGGGTACCTGAAGCGGCATACATAGGTTTTTATTTAACCTAAATACTGTTAGTGCCCGTGAGATTGCGAGTATCCTTAAGTAATTTTTACACAGCAAGAGTAGAAGGCAAAATGAAAGGAAGAAAAAGAAGGTACCAGTGCTCATTGGTTTTGAATTGTTTAAGTTTCAGTGCGGAAAACAAAAAATAGACCGAGTTAACACGTTCGGCCTATAAAGGAATCTCTTAATTTCATAGTACGCCCGAAACTAGGCTTAAAGGTAAACTGATTTGCATTCGATGAAGTGCGGGTGTTGCAAGTGAATAGATGAAGGGTCGGAAAGCAACGACCTACTTCGTTGGAGCATTGGTGGTAAAAGCAGCGATAAACAACGCAAGAAACATTTCTACGCTGTTGCAGCGAGTGTATTGATTTCGCTATGTTTTCATCATAAATAAGTTTTATCGCACGTATTTGAATTCAATTTGAGATAACTTAGTTGGGTTTATAAACAGAAATTCTAAAGGCCCAACCATAATTGAAGAAAGCAAATCTTCACATGCTTGCTTCCCATCTATTTTTCTACACAAAAAAAAATGGATAAAAATAAAACAACTGAGACACTAACAAATTGACATGCGGATTCGTTTGATAAATTCAATTATGGCAATTTTGATAGCACGCTTAAAAGTTACGTTGAATTATGATATAAGCTTTTGGAGACTTAATGCCCACTAAATGTGTTTTCTCCTACTTACTCTAGTATTAATTTTCATACAACGGAGTTCAATTCAGCAAATCCGTTCATATAAACTAAGAGTAAATAGGCGCTTCCCGAAGCATACATATCTTGTATGTACATACATATGTATATGTGCAAAAAGACGTTGAAACGAAGTCATGTTTGTAAAGGATATTTTGTGTTACCGCATCGAAAGCTCCATTCTTTTGTCTCAGGCATTAAGAGAACGCTATCCAGGTTTCAAATGGACAAAAAAAAACTTACTGTGGTTAGAATAAACCAATTTTAGAGCTATTTTACCTTTAAAAGAATTATTTAGGAATGTTGATTTTCACATGTCAAAGGAGTTCTTGCATTTGCGCTTTTAGGAAAATTTAGTTTCTTGACTTTATATGAGCAACGTTATTGTTATTCAACTCAATTATGCTTTAGACAAACAATTTAGTTAATTTTTGTTTTGTTTGGATTTTGCTGGTTTAAGAAAAAATTAACTGAATAACAAGCACTAAAGTATTGTGTTTCAAGTTAGTTCTGCCTTATACTTTTTTGTCTCAATGGCACTGGCCCTTTTCCCATTTTAAAGAAGTCAGTTGCATTTTTTGAGTCTAATGGTTAAATGCACCATTACCATTTAGCAAGCAGACAAAAAAATAAACAAATAAAAGTTAAATAACATTGAAAAAAATTATATGGAGCCCGGAGTTATGTACATAGGTTTTCGTCGAAACTGTCGGCAACATCTTCCGATGTGTGCATATTCTTTGTAACGATTTCATCCCTAGACAAAGACATTGCCTCAAATACTTGTTGAAATTTGGCAAAGAACACCTGCATCATAACTTAAAATGAGGCAATTAAAACTGAAAACGCCGTGTAGCTCTCGCAGGATTACCTGAAGTGTCAGTTTAGTTTGTCGAACTTATTATGAACAACTGTAGGTATTAAAAGACTTAAATCAGGAACAAGTGTAAATAACTATGTCAACACAGGCGGCTAAGAATAACTCCAATAAGTTTTACTCAAATTGACCACCAGAAGGAAAAAAACAAATGAATATCTCATGCGAAACAAGTCAGTTTTGTATGAAACAGAATAATACATTCATAAGTTTACAAGTTATTAGTCCGGGTGCATTGCTCCAAAACACATCACTGTCGCATTACTGCAGCGCCACAAGGTAAAACTATTAGAGAATCATATGAGTAGAGTAGTGCGAAGCTTTTTGGCGTACCAGAACTCAGTTTTTCTATAAAGCAATACAATACAAATCTTTTCATTCAGATGCTCCGAAAAAGCAAAACGACCTATGTTGGCACCTCATTATCGGATACTAAGTTAGTTTGCCCATCAGTAAAACAAAAACAGATCAAAAATCATGAAGAATTCAAACTGCATGAAGATTTCACCGTTATCCTTTTTGTACGGGATCAATGACTATCTGAGAATGATAAAAAAAAACCTTTTTATTTTATTTACTTACCCTGCTGATGATGTGAGTCATATAAAAAATATTTTCGTGTTTATGTTTCCTGCATAATCATTAAATTGTGAAAATGAATTGGTGGTTGGATGGCCAATACGTTAAAAAACGTCAGTGACCCAAACGTGGGCAAAACGCAATCACTCACTTCGGATTGTACCTCTCAATTACCATAAAAATGAAAAAAATTTAATTAAATTTATTGACATTAAATTACGGCCAATCGGATATAAACTTACCATTTGTTAATTGCATTTATAAGATTTTTGATTGCCGAATAATTACATTTTTGACGCATTCATATATGTGGCCACGTTCAAACCAATTTTTTATAGATGTTAGTAAGAAACATTAAATCCAGTAAATCGTTGCCAAAAGACGTCTCAACAGTTCATGTGTCTTAAATGTTGGCCAGACGAGAAACCATGTGATTTTGAGTCCTTTTTAGGTAAGACCATGGTGGAATTAAATTTTTATCTTGGCTAAAATCTGAACGTTTTATTGTAAAAAAAAAAATTTAATAATGGAATTACGTTTCATCCATCGTATGAAATTTGTCTGCCAGAAAATCTCAAATTCGGATACATATAAATAGCATGAGTTAGTATTAATTTTATACATTAACATTATGTACTTCCATAATATCATTTAATATCTTAAAAAAAAATCCTTAGATCCGTAGAGATTTCTTCCACAAACTTAATCAAAACCCCTAACATCAAATAGTATCTTTTAGACGAAAAATCGTCTAAAAATGTTCGAAAATTCTGCAAAGCTGTACTTGAGCTACGTCCACGTTTAATACTTTTAACATTTGACGCTTATCATGTCTGAAAAGTCGAAATTAGCTGGGAGAACACCAAAGTTACCGCTGGGGCACACCGAAATTAAAAACATAATAATATTCTAATGTGTCCTAAATACAACCTCCGCCGAGTTATTGGTGGCACTCATTCATCAAAGCATTTCAAAAGCAAATGCACAATACTGCTAAACAATTTACTCAACAGCTTCTTATCCCCCTAGAATGACTGTTATTTCTAAATCAGGTTCAGGCGATAAGCAAAGCAGAAAAAAAGGCAGGATGAAGAAGTAAGCGCCAATGTTATAACAGACAACTGGGAACCTTAAGAACAGACAGTGTTTACGTCCGTAAATAAATCACTCTCAAAATGGGGGAGTTTCCAAATTCATGGAAGGATTCGATGCTTACGCCCGCGCCGAGCATATTCGATGAATTTCGACTCATCAATACGCTAAGAACGATGGAGAAAATGATTGATACGGTGGTTAAACAACGGTTGGTAGAATATCTGGATAGCAAGAACATCTTGTTGAAGTATCAATCCGGCTAACGAAAAAAATATTCATGTGAGGGCGACGGAAAGAAAAGTTAAAATAACTTAAATTGGCTTAGATTTCCAAAGTGCTTTCGAAACATTTGACAAGGAAATACAAATTTGTAAAAGAATGGGATTCAGGATAAAGAGATGGAATGTTTTAGATCATTTTTACCGATTAGGGTAGAATGGACTAGGGTAAATAGTAGTGCGTCTGATTTCATTGTTAATTAATAGAAATAAATCTACCGAGAGAAACAAATATCGTAAAAATGGGCGTACAAAAAAAAACGTTAACATTATTAAATATAGTACTTTGGATTAATTGTAGACAAGGAGCTAAATGTGCATGAAACGTAGGTTATACTATATGCAATAAAATAGGGGAAAATGGATTTACAAAAGGATCAGAAGACAATTGGAATATCATCGTAAAAATTCATTTTGAGTTTTGCGCTAAACTTCTTTTTTCGTGCTGCAATCAAGGCCAAATAAAAATGCTTCAGAAACTACAAAACATGCCCATGAGGTTCATCCTGAGATGCAATCAATTTACCCCAATATTTTGCATGCTGCTACGCTAAAATAGTTGCACGTGAAGCAAAGGGTACAAAACAACACATCATTGGCCCTTTTTTAAATTAAATATGGTGCTTCACCAGTTAAACGAGGGAAGTCAGACGCTGGGGAAATGCGCAGCCGTACTAGTTATGGAATATAGATGATTTCAGATTTGTTACCAATCTTATAAAATGATTATATGAAAAAGCATAAGACTAAATTTAAAATAAAACTGTTTATATGGAAATATGAATAATTTATAATAAATATGAATTATGTAAAGTATTGAACTAATACTTATAAACTTTAATAAACTATAGCTACGATCCAGCTACAATACACTTTTCTGTCGCCCTCCTCCAACGAAAATTCCAATGCAACACTCATCCTTAGACCTCACACTCATATCTTTTACATATCCGAATCGTATGTAAATTAAGTATAGTAAACGCAAGTTAAGCAATTTAAACAACGGTTGCCCGGCCCACTTTTGGCAAAAAAAGCTTCTACACACGTAGTTTTTAGTACGGCCACATAATAACTCCTTCAAAAATTTAGCTGGACCGTTTTTGATTATACCCACGGCAGCAACCAATTTCCATCATCTCGTCTATTTTGCTGAGAAACTTTAACCCAATAAACCCCCCCAATTGCATACTATATAAGTCAAACAAAGCCTTTTCTTGGGCCGGGCTTAGCTTCACAGTTTGTGCGCGTTATATTAATCGCAAATGCCGGGAGGTGGATTTACAGTAAGTTGCTCCCGAGACCCGTGAAAAAATACCAGGTTGAACAATCATTCAAGTCAAATATTCGTGCTTTGAGAATCTTCCAGCTTAAATCAACTCAAAAGTAACTGTAAAGAAATTGTGGACAGGCATCAAGACCTTAACAGGCAAATATATTCCTCACTTGACAAGTGTAACGAAAGATGTGGAAAACGTCATCTCTTCGCCTAAATAAAAATCTCAAACACTTGTAAAAGTTCAACCAATGATTATTGAATTCAATATAAGCCAATATTATTTGCTACCTTCAACTTAAATCCTGCTCCCAGCTCAGTTAAATGTCCAACAAACATTGCTGAGTTAAGCAGGCAAAAGTCATGGTGTCGAACCGATATTATTATAGGCTGTGTTCATATACAATTCAACTTTTCTCAAGGAACTTACTTAAAGAAAATTATCAATCGAGGTACAATACCACAAGTATAATATATGGTAAACATTCGACAATATCATCGTAATCGAGAGGAGAGGAAATGAATACGACTTCTCCAAAACTTACGAATTTTGTATCATGTGAAGTGTTCAGATTGAGGAATTGGAGCTTGCATTGAAAATGTAAAAATCGATGTTACGCGTTTCGAATAAATGTGATGTGTGACCATTAAAAGTTAAAATTATTGTAACTCGTTTGGAAGTCATGTCAATCGTCAAGATTTTTTTTTCCGTATATTCGGATCCCATAAACACAATAAAAAAGATTCTCCCCGATCGAAGACTTCTCCGTACGGATATAATGGTAGGGCCGATTTTCCACAATACCAAACCCAACAAGAATAATACCACCACATCTGGTTACCGCCCTATATCGTTGATCCGATAGATTGGAAAAAAATCTCAGAAAAACTTATTACAAAAGGTCTATTTCAAAATATGAAAGAATTGGTTTATATATTGTTATAAAATAAGAACCTAACGGATGTTTTTCATAAACATACACATAAAATCTGATGTATACGAACTGAAAAAAGGGGATCCCTCAAGACTCGCCATATCTGAGGCGTTAATTATAATAGTGCTTAATGAAAAATAAAATAATGGATAAATGTAAAACTTTATACCATTTGTTACATGGTACGATTTTATTTTCACAGTTGTCGTAGACATTCTTGTTGACGTATTCAAATTGGGTAAAAATCCACAAATTCGAAATTCAATTTATGTTTCTTCAAAATGTAGTTTTGACAAAACGATTCTTTAGTCCTAGAAAATAAACTTATAAAAATGTTAATTCCATAAGACAGCGTGGTATTATATTCGTTTGGAAGTTCAATTTTAGAAATCATTCAAGATTATTTTTTTTCATTTTCAAACCACGGCAAATCCTCACGTAGATGCTGAAATATACATATAGTGTTTTATATTTTTTTAAGAACTCAAATATTACCCCCATGTGACATTAAAGTAAGCTCTTGTTGTAAAGGGTTCTCAAATGGGGACTTGACAACTTTGAATTTAATTTGTGAACGCGCCCTATCACTAATCATCGAACTGTCATAGTCAGCAACACTTTCATCATGGTTAAGTACACGAAGCTCCGATTGGGCTCTGAAGAAGATGCGCCAAGATGATGAATTTCATAGCAAATCTTTTTCAGTGACGGAGCTCATTTTTGGCTCAATGAGTTCGTCAATAAGCAAAATATTAGTCGTTTGAGAATCCACATTTGCTTCATAAATCACCACTTCCCCCCCCCAAATAAAACTGTTTGGTTCGGTTTACATGCCGGCGGCGTTATTGGGACCATATTTTTTCGTCGACGATAAAGATCGCCACGTAACTGTGAATGGCCAGCGTTATCGCTTGGACTTGGACGACGTGTGTTTTAAACAGAATGGTGCTAAGCCAAGTCCTTATTGGAAAACCCTTTACATTTATTATATCGTTATCTATACTTCAGTTAAGGAAGAAAAAATTCCCGTTCTTTGTTCCACAGACAAGATATGTTACATTAAAAATATTAGTAGTGGGTCGATCATTACAAAAGTAAGTTTCCATTCTGGAGTATATTTTGTTTATTAAGAACGAAGAGAGCCATAAAGAAAGTTTTTGAAGCATAAAAAATTTGTTAAGCAAACTTTTTTGAATAAACTTTTAACAAATCCATTGATTGCGTGATTATTTAGTTTTCAACGAAAAAAGCTTTTCTCCGTTTCGACTATAGTGTTTATTGATTTTAAGCAATTTTCACCAGCAGAACGATAGGCTATAATAAAAATGCACATCGGCACATTGCTTAAATATTCAACAAAACCCATACTGCCGTTGGTAAAGTTATACGAGCCTTTAAAACGCAAGGGAGAGTTGAGGTCATTAAACAAGTGGTGCGATCGAAAGCGATATCCAATAGGCTAGATAAAGGGATTGCAGTAATCTCAGACACTAAACCACTGTCAGTACCAAAAAATCGGGCACAATTGCTAGATGATGGTCGTGTGGCTCGATACAATACGACGGAGGCTTCGTGGAGCTAGTAAGATAAATCTTTACAAGAGAATGCCGTTTAATAAAAGAGAACATGTCCTAAAAGAAAACACGTTCTGGTGTTAAGACTTGTGGAGAGGGAATAAGAAACATCATTCCGCTGGAAGTAAAAGTGTTCCCTTATATATTGAAGGATGTCGCGGTTCCAGAAGGAACCAGGCTTATTGGTCACGATTTTGTCTTACAACAAGACAATGCGCATATTCAATCAGCCAGGAAGGTGTTGGAACATGTTCAAGAAAAAACAAATATTTTAAAATGGCCACGCCAAAGTCCCGACTCATCCCCGATCGAAAATGCATGGGCACTTCTTAAGTTACGCTTCACTGAACTGAAACTCACCAAAACATAAAACAATCAAAAATGCGGCAAAGAAAATTACACTAGAAGAGTGTTAGAACCTTGTCCATGCAATGGAAGACCGACTTGCAAAGATATCTTCTAGGAAAGGTTGCCATTTTGGCTATAAGATGCAATGGATACATAATTTTGCAACGATGAAATTACTTTTTGGTTTAAATATCTTAGAAAAAAAGCGATTTTTTCATAATATTTATACTGTTCTCAAAAATTTGTTTTACA